>JBBDGP010000267.1:0-600000 GCA_037952835.1 Lithobates septentrionalis | reverse complement strand
GGTGGTTTTTTGCGTCGGAGCACCCAAAAGTGTCAGCAGTTCCTGAGTGCCTCCGAGCACCTCCGAGTTCTCCAGGAAGCATTGGGAGCCACCAGCATCCCTGCACCTCTGTCCACATACAGTACTGTATACACTAGCGCCCCCCGCAACTCTGGCCACATATAGTACTGCATACACCAGCGCCTCCGGACCTCTGGCCACATACAATACTACATACACCAGCAGTGGTTGTGGAACAAATCATCTGAATTTCCATTTTTTCTTATGTGGAAACTCGCTTTGATATACGAGTGCTTTGGATTGCATGCTTCTGCAACGAATTATGCTCATAATCCAAAGTATTACTGTAGTAATAATAACACAATCCTACGAATATATATGTTTATAATATACAATTGAGGATGTGAATATCCTTCCTTTTCTTTCTCTTCAGCCAGTGTGGACTACTTGAGTAAACAAAGACCAAAAACTCATAGTGATCTCTCTGGCATATGAAGATAAAGTAACACCAGGATATGTGAAATATCTGGGTTTGTTATCTCGCAGATATGTCTGTGCCAGAGGGTGGGGCGGCTGACCTGATCACATACAACAGTTCTTAACCCTTTGCAGCCTCCCCAGAAGCTTGGCATTCTTGAAGGTATACCATCATAGCGTTGTAAATATGAATGATACATTAAAACATCTTTATATAATACCAAGTAAGACCAGGCATTTTCTGGAACTTCTGGACCACCTACTGTATATACTGTGTATATATATATATATATATATATATATATATATATATATATATATATATATATTTCACTATTTGACGTTATATACAGTGGTTATGGCAGCAGCTCACTGCCATAACCCCAGTATTTTTTTAAACAGTGGGCGATCCTCTTTTACATAAAATTGGTCCTGGCAGCGGATTCGCCACGGGATCACTGAAGTTTTATGGGGAGCCTCCTGCTGCTACCCGGTCAATGGTCATTTTCCCAGCTTACCAGGGCCATTTAATTTGGAAACGAGCCAATCCCGTGGAGTAATGAGCAGGAAGCCGAGTGGGAGCAAGATAGCCCCCACTCGACTCTATGCCCTTGGAGGACCGGAACGATGTCTGACGTCACTTCCGCCTAACGGCTTTAAAGGGCCAATTTGTTTCATTTTTTTTATTGGTAAATGTAAAATTAATTTTTTTTGTTTGCTTTTAAGTGTAAATGTGAGATCTGAGGTCTTTTTGACCCCATATTTCTCAATAAGGAGGACCTGTCATGCTTATTTATATTACAAGGGATGTTTACATTCCTTGTAATAGGAATAAAAGTAATCAAAAATATTTTTTTTAGAGGAACAGTGTAAAAAAAAAAAAATAAGTAAAAAAAAAAAAAAGAAAAAGAACATTTTTTTAAAAAAAAGTGCCATGTCCTTTCCGAGCTCACACGCAGGAGCGAACGCCTACATAAGTCGCACCCACATGTGTAAACAGTATTCAATCCACACATGTGAGGTATCACCATGATCAATTATAGCGAAAGCAATAATTCTAGAACTAGACCTTATCTGTAACTCTAAACTGGTAACCTGTAAAAAAAAATGTAAAGCATTGCCTATGGAGATTTTTAAATACCGTAGTTTGTCGCCATTCCACGAGAGTGCGCAATTTTGAAGCATGACATGTTAGGTATCTATTTAATCAGTGCAAAATCATCTTTCACATTATACAAAAAAATTGGGCTAACGTTACTGTTTCTTTTTTTTTTTAATTAATGAAAGTGGAATTCTGTTCCACTTTCCCTTTCTGGAACAAAATGCATTCCATTGGTTTCCAGCGTGGAAGCTTTGGTGCGCTCAGAGAGCAGAAGTATGAACATGACCAGAAGCAGTGAAAGAGTAAGAAGTAGCATGAGCCACTTTTCCAACTATACCAGGGGTAGCAAGATTTTGCTCAGAGTCTGGCAGGTGGCAGGAGCCTTAGGGTGGCAAGGTATCTAGAGCAGTGGACATATGTGCACAAGTAGTCTCAGCTACTAATTCCACAAATGGCAACAGCAAACTGCACTACTGCTCACAATAGCCCACTTCCATAAAATGCTGATGCTCTGGTCTCCACTTATCCCGCTACCCTTAAACTACCATCACCGACAACCTCTATCTACACTGAACTTCTCCCTCAGCCACACTGAAGAGTTAGGATTTCTGAGAGGCGTCCACTTTTTATTGTCTAAAGCAGGGGTCTCCAAACTTTCTAAACAAAGGACCAGTTTACTGTCCGTCAGACTTTTGGGGGGCCGGACTGTGGCCAGTGGGAAAAAACCATGTCCCATCTTTGGTGCCCTATTGTTGGTGTCACTAGGGGAAATTGTGCACCAACATTGATTGTCATTGGGCTCAATTGTTGGTGTCATTGGGAGGCATTGTGCCCCTTGGCTGGTGTCATTTGGAGGAATTGTGCAAAGGGCCGCATCTGGCCCCTGCTGCAGTTTGGAGACCACTTGTCTAAAGAATAGTTGCGCTATGTGAAAAATTCATAAACAACCAAAATCAAATATAGGTAAAATAAAAATAAGTCCAAGGTAAAACAATAATCAAATCCACAGATGTAAACCAATATATCAAGTCCACAGATGTGTTCAGAGTGTATCCACTCCAAAATGTCACTGTGTTATTGAAAATACACAGTAATGTGTGTATGTGTGTGTGAAGAAATTCAGGAACAAAAATAAATAAATACAAAATGAAACAATATATCAATTCATAGATGTATTCAAAATGTATCCAGTCCAGTGTGCTCAAACGATGATGTCCACACGAGCTGCTGTAACTAAATATGATCAGTGGACCCACCACCTAGGTAAATCAAGCTGCTTACCAGAAATGCCAACTCCAAATTATAGGAGGTCTGGCAAGGCACAGTAGTGTAACAATGGATCATCCGCTCGGAGGGTGTCAGCGGTACTCTACATCAAACTGGAACTATGGAATCCTCATCCTGTGGGTCTACAAGGCTCAATCAAGGAGAGAGAGACTTCTGACAGTGTGACATTGCTTAAAATTTATTGATTAAAAATGAAAAGCTACTTACAAATTGAATCTCTTGTTAACATGCAAAAAATCCAAACACAAACGCTGCTAGAGCCAGCTCCAGCTAGGCGAGGATGACGTCAGCACATGCTCCACCTTAACCCAAGGTACGTTTCGTCTGAACAGACGCTGTCAAGGGAATTAACACTTTTTATACCAGAGAACTTTTCTAGTGTCTTTCATTGGTCCCTTGGAGGTCACATGGCTCCCATAAACCTTTCGGAAAACCAAGCCACCAAAAATAATTTGTCTCAAGACCTCAGAATCCATGAAACTGGGTCTAAATAAAACATCATTCAAGTTTTTTGCTCAGCTCCACTTACAGCCAAAGTCTATAGCTTAAAGTGTTACTAAACCTACAACTGTAAAATCTGTCTGTACTGTATATGCAGCATAGCATGCTTGTTATACTCACTGTGGAACTTAAGGGGTTAATCCTCTGCATTGTGTAAAAAGGCTCTTTGATCCTATATGGACAGATCCTTCCCTCCTGCACTGTCTATCTTGGCAAGGCCATAAAATACAGTGAGGATAGCCATCCTGCACATGCTCAGTTTTGTCTCCATTGCTGGAGAGAACATTTCCTGTTGAACTTGAACTGTTCAGGTCCCATGATATTGAGATCACACATGTGGGCGTGTATACAGGCTGTAGCGGAAATCTCCTCCTACATGAAAACTCAGCACTGGACAAACTGTGCAGTTTATCATGTGACCGTGGTATACAGATCAGCGAAAAAGGTATATAGTGGCAATATTTTAATGTTAAAAGAAGATTTATAAGCTGTGGGCACTGGGGGGGGGGCAGAGGAACTATTTTCATATAACGGCGTTTAGTAACACTTTAACATGTATAGAACTGAAATCTTAAAAATTTTAATTGTGTCACCATGTGAAAATAACAATCCAGTACTATGAACTTCCTGTACTTCTATTGTTCAATAAATGGGCCCACCTTTATTAGTTTTTGTGTGCTGTACAGAACATTTAACATTGTCCCAGGTTCAGGCGTAGAGACCCTTGAATGTGCATTTTTAGGTATTGATAAAATTCCTCAGGCATGGCGTGAAATTTAGGAGTTGGTAGAGCATTGTCATAATAGTGGTGAGGAATTGGAACTCCATCCAAGTCTTGGGAAAAGGGCCAGAAGCCATAGACTGTCACCTCATCGCAAATTTCAATGGCCGCACTCACCAACATAAGTCCGGAAGACAGCCGAGGAGCCTTGATTCCTATATGTTTCCAGTAAACCGCCAAGTTCTTGAGGTAGTGTGGGTTGAAGAAGACAGCTCTGCTGTTCAAGTCAAAGTCATTGATGGTGTAAAGTGCCCGGAGGGAGATCTCTGTGCTCTTCAAGTAAGAGAATGCTGGTAGGATGATTAAAGCAGGGCCATATTCCTTTATCCTAGTGCTGAATGGTTTCCTCCACTCCATCAGTTTGCTGAACCTAATGGAAGAGAGGTAATTATGTGTATTTAAAACGAGAGTACCTGTCTACAGCTCTATAGTTGAGTAATACATGATCAAACAATTACTTAACCACTTAAGGACCAGGCCTTTTCTGGTCCTTAATCACTTAAGGATCAAGCCTCTTTTGAGATGTGTTGTTTACAAGTTAAAAACAGTTTTTTTTGCTAGAAAATTACTTAGAACCCCCAAACATTATACATTTTTTTTTCTAACAACCTAGAGATTAAAATGGTGGTCATTGCAATACTTTCTGTCACACCGTATTTGCGCAGCGGTCTTACAAGCGCACTTTTTTTGAAAAAAAATACACTTTTTCTAATTAAAAAATAAGACAACAGTAAAGTTAGCCCAATTTTTTTTTACATTGTGAAAGATAATGTTACGCCAAGTAAATTGATACCCAACATGTCATGCTTCAAAATTGCGCCCGCTTGTGGAATGGCGACCAACTTTTACCCTTAAAAATCTCCATAGGCGATGTTTAAAAAAATTCTACAGGTTGAATATTTTAAGTTACAGAGGAGGTCTTGGGCTAGAATTATTGCTCTCACGCTAACGATCGCGGCGATACCTCACATGTGTGGTTTGAACACCATTTTCATATGCGGGCGCTACTCACGTGTGCTTTCGCTTCTGCACAAGAGCTCGGTGGGACGGGGCGCGTTTAATTTTTTTTTCTTATTTATTTTACCCTTTATTTTTACTTTTACACTGTTTTTTTTTAAAAAAAAGAATTGTGTCACTTTTATTCCTATTACAAGGAATGTAAACATCCCTTGTAATAGAAAAAAAAGCATGACAGGACCTCTTAAATATGAGATCTGGGGTCAAAAAGACCTCAGATCTCATATTTACACTAAAATGCAATTAAAAAAAAAAATGTAATTTAAAAAAAATAATTTAAAAAAAATTGCCCTTTAAGAGCTATGGGCAGAAGTGACATTTTGACATCGCTTCTGCCCTGCAATGTTATGGAGACGGGTGGGGGTCATCTTCCCCTCACTCGTCTCCATGCCCAGCAAGGGTGAAGATCCGATTGCCTCGCTGCTGTTGACAACTCCGGTAAGTGGCGGAGGGCACCGGGGTGCGACAGGAGGCCCCACTCCTGCCGCCGATAAAAGTGATCTCACTGTGAACCCGCCGCAGAGACCACTCTTATCGGAAAGCGGACTACCGGCTGAACAAGAGGATACCGGGGTTATGGCAACTAGCTGCTGCCACAACAACGATATCCCCGTCAAAGTAAGGATGTATATCGGCGTGCGGCGGTCCGGAAGTGGTTAAGGACCAGGCCTTTTCTGCCACTTTTTATTTACAAGTAAAAATAAGTGGAAAATGACTTAGAACCCTCAAACATTATATATATATTTTTTTGCAGAGACCCTAGAGAATAAAATGGCGATCATTGCAATTTTATATGTCACACCGTATTAAGCGCAGTGGTTTTTCAAATGCAATTCTTTTGGAATAAAACACAATTTATAACACAGTTTTTGGTAAAATATAAAAGACGATGTTACGCCGAGTAAATAGATACCTAACATGTCATGCTTTAAAATTGTGCAGGTTTGTGGAATGGCAAGAAGCTAAGATACTTAAAAATCTCCATAGGCGACGCTTTAACATTTTTTTACAGGTTACCTGTCTAGAGTAAAGCTGCCCATACATTATACAATTTTCTTGTTCAATTTCCTTTAGATTTACCTTCATCTATGTAGTGCAAGGGTCAGCCTGACTACATACAAATTGAAAGTGATTAATTTTGACCTCATATTATATGGTTTTGGTAAATCTAAAGGAAAATTGAACAAGAGGATTGTATAATGTATGGCAAGCTTTAAAGAGGAGGTCTAGTGCTAGAATGTATTACTCTCATGCCGTTCGTGGCGATACCTCACATGTGTGGTGCGAACACCATTTACATATGCGTGCATGACTTATGCTTCTGCAAACACAGAGGGATGGGGGCACTTTTTTTTTATCTTATTTATTTTATCTTGTTCTTTTATTTACTGTATTTTTTTTACACTGTCCCTTTATTTATTTATTTTTTTAATCACTTTTTTTCCTATTACAAGGAATGTAAAGCAATACGAGCATAATCCGTTCCAGGAGAATGCTTGTAATCCAAAGCACTCGCATATCAAAGCGAGTTTCCCCATAGAAGTCAATGTAAACGAAGATAATTTGTTCCACATTGACTTCTATTGCATGCAATACCGCATGTGACTCGAAAATACTCGGAGAGTGCGCGGCTGCACTCAGAAACCCTCAGAAAGGCTCGGAAATAGAGTATTTCCAAGTGTTTCTGAGTATTTCCGAGTATTTCCGAACAGCTACAAGTGTCACAGGCGCCCCTGCACCTCTGGCCAATTGCGGTACTGCACACTGCAGAGGCTTGAATCCTGCTCATTTTGTGAGACAACACTGGCAAACCGAGTCAGGATTTTAAAAAATAATTGCTCGTATTGCGAAACGCTCGTTAACCGTGTTACTCGCAATCCGAAGTTCCATTGTAATAGAAATATGGGATGACAGGTCCTCTTTATGGAGAGTTCTGAAGTCCATAAGACCCCAAATTTCTCCTCTACCTTTGAAAGCATAAGATCAAAAAAAATAAATTTGATCTTTTGCTTTTAAAAAAAATAAAAATTGTTTACATCTGCGCTGGACCAGAAGTGACGTTGTGACGCCGCTCCGGTCCTCCTGGATCATAGAGGTTATCAGAGACGATCTGGTCTCTCCTCACCTCTGTGACCAGCCGTGCGAGCCGACAGGTCTTTTCACGGGCTCATCGATAAGAACGCTAAGTCCGGGAAACACCGGCGAGCAGTTGCTGCTTCTAAAATAGATCCAGTGGCTAATCAGCCCCTTGGATTGCTTTTATGAAAAAAAAATTGCCGGCTGAAAAACAAAACAACCATGGGTTATGACTGATAGTTTCAGCCATAACCCTGGTAAACCACTTCAAAGCCACAATGTATATATAGTACGTATTGTGGTCGGCTAGAAAATTTGATAAGGCGAACTTGAAGTTTGCTTATTAGCAATATAAAGGAGTACACACCGCTCAACAGATAAGATCATGATGGCCAGTGGTCAAAATCAGGGCCCTGCATTACTGGGTTTTTAAGGTGAAACTCCATCAGGGCTATATCTGCAAGGAGTTTGCACAATATTTTTTTTTGCAGGACTCCTAGGGATAGTCTAGGTCCCTCCCACCATCCAAAGCACATATGCAATATATAAAGAACCTGGCATCAGTTATATTGTTCATCCTAAGTACACATACGTATCTTCAGTATTGTGTAAGTGTACCACTTATAGGCATATCTAGACCATGGCACATGGGGCACTGCCCAGAGCCTCATGACATTGTGTTTAGAAAGACCTAGTAACTTGCCCTGTTGTATGCAGGCATCGCCAAGTGTGTGTGTGTGTGTGTGTGGGGGGGGGGCAATTAGAATAATGAAGCCTACATAATTGTGGCCAGACCTCACAGAACAGAGACCTGGGAGTTGAGAGAAAGCAGTGAGGGACCTCTGCAGGGTTTTCCACTTTAGTAAACAATAAAGCTTCCACTGACCACCAATGAAGGGAGATGATAACCACACGGGACAATGGCAAACTCACCACCAAAATAAGGATGCACACTAAACACCAATGTAAGGGGCCACACGAAACACCAATATAGGGGACCACACGGCACACCAATGTAAGGGGCCACACGGCACACCAATGTAAGGGGCCAAACGAAACACCAATGTAGTGGGCCACACGGAACACCAATGTAAGGGGCCACATGGAAGACCAATGTAGTGGGCCACATGGAACACCAATGCAGGGGGCCACATGAAACACCAATGTAGGGAGCCACACGGAATACCAATGTAGGGGGACATACGGAACACCAATGTAAAGAGCCATATGGTACACCAATGTAGGGGGCCATACGGAACACCAATGTAAAGAGCCATATGGTACACCAATGTAGGGGGCCAAATGGAACACCAATGTAGTGGGCCGCATGGAACACCAATGCAGGGGGCCACATGAAACACCAATGTAAGGGGCCACACGCAACACCAATGTAGGGGGCCACATGGAACACCAATGTAAAGAGCCATATGGAACACCAATGTAAGGGGCCACATGGAAAACCAATGTAGGGGGCCACACGGAACACCAATGTAGGGGGCCACATGGAACACCAATGTAGGGGGCCACATGGAACACCAATATAGGGGTCCACACAGAACACCAATATAGGGGGTCACACAGAACACCAATATAGGGGGCCACACGGAACACCAATGTAAGGGGCCATATGGAACACCAATGTAAGGGGCCATATGGAACACCAATGTAGGGGGCCACACGGAACACCAATGTAATGGGCCACATGGAACACTAATGTAAGGGGCCACATGGAAAACCAATGTAGGGGGCACACAAACCACCAAAAACAAACAGTTAAAGAGGCATCCACCATTGCCCACTTACATAAGATGTTATTTACTTCTAACCAATTCAATCTTTAAGTTTTGCTGTGTAATTACACAGTTGTGACCTCTTTACTCTGACCACTGCACTCTATACCTTGTGCATTACATATGCGCTGTATACTCTATATCAGGGGGTCGGCAAGCCAACGATCCCCATCAACCGGTCGATCGCAGGGGAAGCATCAGGTGGATCATGACCATGCCTATGCCTCCAGCCCAGCCTCTGCCGCTCTCGTTTACTGCAGAACGGAGAGCGGGAGGAAGCATGGTGCTGGATGGAGGGCGGCGTTGGGAGCTGCCTCAGTGATTGGTTGCTAGGCGGTCCTAGCAACCAATCACTAGCTTGTTATGAAATGTTAACTCTGGCAACTCCTGCTCCCACCTTCCACCCAGCACTATGCTGTCTCCTGATCTCCTGGCAGATAGAAAGTGCTACCTACACAGCGCTGAGTGTATGTTTGGAAGATGTGAAGCAGACAGAGGAGACACTGTTAGAGGGGAGACAAGGGACACTACAGTGGGGGGGTGATGTGAGATGGACAGAGGACATTGCCAGATGGGGAGGCTCGGGACACTGCTTTCAGGGAGCAGAGAGGCATCGGACAGTTTGTTGGGGGCAGATAACACTGAATTGGGGGGTACAGAAGACTATGTCTACATCTTTTTATCAGAAGCTTGATCCTGATCCTTTTGGGTTTTTTTTAAGTAACATGGAGGATCTTTGCTTTCCTCCATGTTGTCCAGGTAGATCTTAAGCTCTGAAAGGTTGCCTACCCCTGATCTATATAGTCATGACTGTTATACTCTGCACACTATGTTCTACATTAAATACTCCTGAGCCCTGAACTCTATATGTTACATAGTCCTAAATTCTGCACCCAATATGCTATGTTGTATAATATGTACACTATATTACTATTACCAAAAGTATTAAGACGCCTGCCTTTACACGCACATGAACTTTAATGGCATCCCAGTCTTAGTCCGTAGGGTTCAATATTTAGTTGGCCCACCCTTTTCAGCTATAACAGCTTCAACTCTTCTGGGAAGGCTGTCCACTAGGTTTAGGAGTGTGTCTATGGGAATGGTTGACCATTCTTCCAGAAGCGCATTTGTGAGGTCAGGCAATGATGTTGAACGGGAAGGCTTGGCTCGCAGTCTCTGCTCTAATTCATCCCAAAGGTGTTCTTTCGGTTGAGGTCAGAACTCTGTGAAGGCCAGTCAAGTTCCCCCACCCCAAACTCGCTTATCCATGTCTTTATGGACCTTAATTTATGCACTGGTGCACAGTCATGTTGGAACAGGAAGGGGCCATCCCCAAACTGTTCCCAGAAAGTTGAGAGCATGAAATTGTCCAAAATGTCTTGGTATGCTGACTTAAAAGTTCCCTTCACTGGAACTAAGGGGCAAAGCCCAACCCCTCAAAGACATCCCCACACCATAATCCCCGCTCCACCAAATGATTTGGACCAGTATCTGAGAATCTGCTGGATGTTGAAGCACTAAACAACTTGATGGCGATGCAAACTACTAGACACCATACAGCCCATATAGGAAGACTTTGAAGATTTGTTTTCTCTACATCACCCTCCTCACCAGTAATAGGCACATTAGACCTTCATGCACATTCTCTGGGGGTCCACATATTCTGGTAAGTCAGGGCACAAGATAGATGTGTGGAATACATATCACAGCAAGTGACCATTTGGAGCACTTCAGGACGTTATTGTTATCATTTATGCACAGAGCACATTGGATGAAGAAAGTTTATTATGAATTGAAGTTTTTTTGGAACTACCGTACTTAATTATACACTAACGGTTTTGATTTATAAGAAATATATTTTTTTTTGCACAGGAAAGTAACTGAGTTAGAAATTTTAATTGATGAATTTGTGGTAATCACTGTTTTGCGCTGTGTTTGATTGCACAAGGGTTTTTTAAGGATTATGTACATTGAACAGCAGCACCAGGAATAGCAGCAGAATTTGGTTTTATTATAGTTCTTCTTGCCCTGGGCTCTGAACCAGCCTGTCCCGGTACTGCCAAGCATACATTAATACTTCCAACCTTCCATCTATAGATATACAGAAAAGAAAGTTAATTCTATGGAGTAAGGGGGCAAAGGAAATCAGGAATGGTCCTTCAAAATGACTGTATTTTGGGAGTTCCTCTATCTGCTGGGGCAGAGCCCAAAACCACAGCCATGATTCTTCTAAAATCCCACCACACACTTGCCCAATTAGTGTGCTGGTGGATGGTTCTGGAAATCAGGATTGGAGATTTTATCCCATCAAAGTCTCTACGAAATCTCTAGGCTCCAGGTCCCATCCTGGGTCTACCAACCACTGAAAAAACAGTTCCTTCTGAAGGCCACAAGCACCCTGGAGTCCTTCAACCTGGCTGAATGGGAAACCTCCAACCTTCCATCTGTAGATATACAGAAAATAAAGTTAATTCTGCTAGGTAAAGGGACAAAGGAAACCAGGAATGGTCCTTTAAAATGACTGTAATTTAGGAGTTCCTTTGTCTGCTGGGGTGGAGCTCAAAACCACAGTCATGATTTTTCTAAAACCAGAGCACACACTTGCCTATTTAGTGTGCTGGGGTTTCCTGAAACCAGAAACCAGGATTAGAGATTTTATCCCAACAAAGCCTCTAAGAAATCTTTGGGCTCCAGGTCCCACCCTGGGTCTACCAACCACTGAAAAACCATTTCCTTCTGAAGGCCACAATCACCCTGGAGTCCTTCAACCTGGCTGAATGGGAAACCTCCAACCTTCCATCTATAGATATACGAAAAAGAAAGTTATTTCTGCGGGGTAAAGGGGCAAAGGAAAACAGGAATGGTCCTTTAAAATCACTGTAATTTGTGAGTTCCTCTGTCTACTGGGGTGGTGCCCAAAACCACAGTCATGATTCTTCTAAAACCTCAGCACACACCTGCCTATTTAGTGGGCTGGGGGTTCCTGAAACCAGGAATCAGGATTAGAGATTTTATCCCACCAAAGTTTCTACAAAATCTCTAGGCTCCAGGTCCCATCCTGGGTCTACCAACCACTGGAAAAACAAGTTCCTTCTGAAGGCCACAAGCACCCTGGAGTCCTTCAACCTGGCTGAATGGGAAACCTCCAACCTTCCATCTATAGATATACAAAAAAGAAAGTTATTTCTGCGGGGTAAAAGGGCAAAGGAAAACAGGAATGGTCCTTCAAAATGACTGTAATTTGAGAGTTCCTCTGTCTGCTGGGTGGAGCCCAAAACCACAGTCATGATTCTTCTAAAAGCCCAGCACACACCTGCCCAAATAGTGTGCTGGTGGTTCCTGAAACCAGGATTGGAGATTTTATCCCACCAAAGTCTACAAAATCTCTAGGCTCCAGGTCCCAACCTGGGTCCTACCAACCACTGAAAAATCAGTTCCCTCTGAAGGCCACAAGCACCCTGGAGCCCCACAACCTGACTAAATGGGAATCCTGTGTGATAGAATACCCTTTTCACACAGTGGCAGAGTACAGCACTCTCACAACACCTAAATATTGATGGCAAATGTAAATAATCTAGAAGTAATTCTATTTCACATTAGCCATTTGCCGACCACACACTGTACATTTACCGTAACAGTGTGGGCTGGCTGTGCAGAATCATGTATATTTTCCAGATGGGGGCGCGCACACGCCCGCCCATGCTGTGATTCCTCACAGCAAATGCCGATCACCGGGTCCTGGCCAGTGATTGATGGCAGGATCCCAATAATCGGCTCTGATCTTTCCCGAACACACCTCTGTGATTGTAAACAACACAGAGCTGTGTTCAGTGACAGGGGATTTCATTGCTAGATCCCCAGTAAAAGCAGCACACCGTACACACATAAACACTGGTTAGGCACATATTTAACCCCTTGATCTCCCTAGACGTTAACCCCTTGCTGCCCAGTGTCATTAGTACAGTGACAGTACATATTTTTAGCACTGATCACTGTAATAATGTCACTAGTGATGTCAGTGGCAGTTAGTTCCCACGAAGTGTCAGTTAGCGTCAGATTGCCCGCCACCCTGCTATAAGCCCCTGATTGCTGCCATTACTAGTATTAAAAAAAACTGAAAAATAAAAATTCCAGGACATATACCATAGTTTGTAGACTATAACTTTTACACAAACAAATCAACATATACTTATTGGTGATCTCTTTTTACCAGAAACATGTTGCAGAATACATTTTGGCCAAAATGTATTAAGAGATCTGATTTTTTGAAAAGTTTTTATGGGATATGTTTTATAGCAGAAAGTTAAAAATATTGTTTTTTCTTTTTTTTTTCTTTTATATATTAAAAATAAAAACCCAGAGGTGATCAAATACCACTAAAAAAAAGTTCTATTTGTGTGAAAACAATAATAAAAAATTTCATTTGTGTACAGTGTTGCATGACCGCACAATTGCCAGTTAAAATAGCGCAGTGCCGAATAGCAAAAAACGGCCTATTCATGAAGGGGGGGGGGGGGAACCTTCCAGAGCCGAAGTGGTTAGGAAGACACTGCTCTCACTTATTTATTAGGATGCTTGGGTTTGCAGTGACGACATCGGTTTTTGTCCCCACGTCATTGGTCCAGTTCAGCGGAGGTAAATTCAACCTGCAATAAATTAAAAGAGAGAAAGTGCAGTGCATTATCATTAAGTGCATATTTTTAGTAATTTTTGTATATTTTTTTTTATCTTAAAGCGTAACTTTACAAAAATTAGTTCAGTACCGTATCTAATAATACAATTAATTAAAAAAAAAATAAAAAATAAATGCAAGCTGCGTAAAATACCTGAATCTGACCTGGTATCACCTTACTGCAATCCATGTACAGCAGAGCTCAGACTGGAAGAGTGTAAAGCAGCACAGTCAGCTGTGTTGCAGTGCTTATATGATAGCAAGGAACTTGTGGATAGGAGGAGTGAGCAAAAAGATGAGCTTATCAATTTGCTGCTTCTCCTTTCACTACCCAATTACCGTCTTGGGGAGAGACAAGACCTGTAAGTCTTACTTAACCGCTTGCCGACCACCCCATGTACAGTATATGCAAGGCAGCAACTACAGGCAAAAATCACATACCTGTACATGATTTTTACTTCTGGGTTTGTGGCACGCCGGCGACCAGCTCCCGCTGTGATTGGACAAAGCGGGAGCCAATCAGCGGGCCCAACAGACATCTGCCAATCATTCCTGACACAGGCAGAATGGTGACCTGGCTATGTAAACAAGGCGGATCGCTGTTCTGTTAGTAGGGAAGACAGAGATCCTGTGTTTCTGCTAAGATATGCCATTTCTGCTGAGATATGACATTAGCCACACAGGGAGTGCATTGTTTTTAATGAGCCAGTAGCAGGGGTGGATGCCTAGGAGGAGGGGAGGAGACGCACGGCACAAGCGAGGATGAGAAGACACAGGAGCAGCTGCTCGATGCCCGCCGCAGCCTGACGTCCATTGATGCCCCGAACCCCGTCGCTGCTTGAAGTGCCCGCCGATGTCCTATGCCCGCCTGCCGCTGCCCGATGTGCCTGCCGCCTAGATGGGGTAAGTGCCGGTTGACCGGCAGACAGCGAGGGGGGGTGTGGGGGGGGAAACCACCAGCCGCCACTGGCCAGTATAGGCTCCTAGCCTTATAGCAGAAGCAAAGCAAATCCATTGTGTGGCACTACTTAGCAGAACCCGGTTATGTAATGTGAGGTTGAAAACCGGGGCTCTTTTGCAATACATTTCCATGCATGAGCAGACAGATTAATCTGTCAGTCGGGCTCAGGCTAAATGTCCAGCAGTCAACGTAAGCATTTTTGATTAGGTCAGGTGTGCACTGCAGAGACTTGAGCTGCAATGTTGAGTTATAACCAGCAGATGCCAAAGTCTTAAAGTAGTTGTAAAGGTAGAAGGTTTTGTTATCTTAATGCATTCTATGCATTAAGATAATAAGCCTTCTGTGTGCAGCAGCCCCCCTCAGCCTCCCTAACACTTACCTGAGGTCCCTTTCTGTCCAGCGATGTCCACGAGTGTCTCAGCTGTCCGAGTTTCTCCCTCCTGATTGGCTGAGACACAGCAGTGGTGCCATTGGCTGCCACTGATTTCAATCAAAGTTAGCTAGCCAATCAGGGGAGAGAGGGGTAAGGCCAGGTCATGGCTCTGTGTCTGAATGGACACAGGGAGCTGTGACTCAGCTTGGGTGCCCCCATAGCAAGCTGCTTGCTGTGGGGGCACTCAACCAGAGGGAGGAGCTTGGAGCACAGAAGAGGGACCCAAGAAGAGGAGGATTTGGGTTGCTCTGTGCAAAACCATTACACAGAGCAGGTAAGCATAACATTTGTGTTATTTTTTATAGGGAAAAAATTAGTCTTTACAATCACTTCAAGGCTGAACACTAAAGTGTACAGTACATAGTAATAATTAATAATTCCTTTAAAATTCAGACAGTTTTTAATTTGAATTAATTTCATTTAGAACACGGTATAGCTAAAGGTGGGAGACGCCCGTAGTCAATTTAAATTGCTTCATTGGGTATTATATTATTTTACTCTTACCTAAACACAAAGCTAGCCCGGTCAATTTCAGCGCCACAAAAGCTGTTGTTTAAAATTCCTCCATTGCCAACCACTGCACATCTTTTGATTGGCTTATGGAATGGGGACCTCTGGAAAAAAAGAGAGATCTGTTCATAATGCAACCTTATTGGAGCTCTATTCATGACTTGAATACCAAGGCAATCGATGACAGGATTAGGTGTTACCCAGAGACCTCTATTCTTCATTGGTCTGAAACGCCAACCAAAGCAGTATAAAAATTAATGTCCCCACATCTAATCCTTCAGAAGTCACAGTCCTCATCATTAACAATGGATCTATCAACAAGGTTAACCTCATCTATCAAAGAGAGACGGTCATCAATTGCAACAAATGTCTACTTCAACTTGATATGGCTTCTTTGGCTTCTGTGACCTCCTCCCCTCTGACAGTGACCCACAATAGATTAGTGTTCCACTCAGGCCCCGTCAGTATGGGAAGTAATCTAGATCAGGGGTCTCCAAACTATGGCCCTCCAGTTGTTCAGGAACTACAGTTCCCATCATGCCTAGTCATGTCTGTGAATGTGAGTTTTACAATGCCTCATGGGACATGTAGTTCCACAACAGCTGGAGGGTCGTAGTTTGAAGATCCCTGATCTAGATGATTCTGCATTCAAATCAGGAGTGCCGGTATTCTGCCGAGAAAGGATAATGACCCCCCTGTACTGCGCAGGCGCAATGCTTGCGCAGTACGAACCACAGCAGAGCCGCTGAAAATAGCCAAAGATTAACAGCTGTGAGTCAGCTGTACACAGCCCCGGCGCAATGACGACAACATGACTGCCGCACACTCCCGATGCTTGTGCAACTCTGCAAGGGGCGGGTGTATTACTGTTATCTCGTGTAAGGGGCGGATGGCTACACAAGAGGGTGAATTTTAAATTGATGGGCAGAGCTGATAAGTTGGGATCAACATTGCAAAACCCGCCTTTCATTTGTTTAAACACGCCTTGCAAAGACATGTAGTTTATTGTTAAAAGCACCCCTAAGTTATCAGCTCTGTCCATCAATTTAAAATTCGGCCTCTTCTGTAGCCATCCACCCCTTACACGATATAACAGTAATACACAAGCCCCTTGCAGAGTAGCACAAGCATCGGGAGCGTGTGGCAGCGTCTGGCACAATGTCATGGTCATTGCGCAGGCGCCGTGTACAGCTGACTCACAGCTATTCATCATATTTTCGGCGGCTTCATTGTGGTTCTTACTGCACAAGCGCTGCACCTGCGCAGTACAGGGGGGTCATTATTATTATTATACAGGATTTATATAGCGCCAACAGTTTGCACAGCGCTTTACAACATGAGGGCAGACAGTACACTTACAATACAAATCAATACAGGAGGGATCAGAGGGCCCTGCTCGTTAGAGCTTACAATCTAGAAGGGAGGGTCAAGTGGAAACAAAAGGTAATAACTGTGGGGGATGAGCTGATGGAGAAAATGAAAATACAATTGTTAGGTGTGGGTAGGGTAGGCTTCTCTGAAGAGAATGGTTTTCAGGGATCGTCTAAAAGCTAATAAAGTAGGAGATAAGCGGACAGATTGGGGTAGGGCATTCCATAGGATTGAAGAGGCTTTGGAAAGTCCTGGAGGCGAGCATGGGAGGAGGTGACGAGGGAGCTAGAGAGCAGGAGGTCTTGAGAGGAATGAAGAGAACGAGTAGGTTGGTATTTAGAGACTAAGCTAGTGATGTAGCTGGGGGTGAAATTGTGGATGGCTTTGTACGTAGTTGTTAATATTTTGAATTTAATTCTTTGGCCGAGCGGAAGCCAGATGAGGGATTGACAGAGGAGTGGCAGACACAGAGCGATTGGTAAGGTGGATAAGTCTGGCAGCAGCATTCACGATGGATTGAAGAGGTGATAGACTATGTAGAGGTAAGCCAATGAGAAGGGAGTTGCAGTAGTCGAGGCGAGAGATGACCAGCGATTGAATTAAGAGCTTTGTTGTGTCATTGGTTAGAAAGGGGCGTATTTTGGAGATGTTGCGGAGGTTGAGGCGGCAGGATTTGGACAGTGATTGGATGTGTTGCTTGAAAGAGAGTGCAGAGTCCAGGACTACACCTAAAACCTTGGCATGTGGGGATGGGCTTATAGTTGTGCCATCGATTTTAAAAGAGAGATCAGGGGAAGGGGAAGGGCATATGGGGGAGGAAAAATTATAAGTTTGGTTTTGGATAGATTGAGTTTGAGGAAGTGGTGTGACATCCAGACTGATATATATCTGATAGTAAATTAGTGATACGTGAGGAGACAGAGGAGGTGAGCTGAGGGGCAGAGAAATAGATTTGGGTGTCGTCAGCGTAGAGGTGGTATTGGAAGCCATGGGAGGCCATCAGTTGACCCATGGAGGAGGTATAGATTGAAAATAGGAGAGGTCCAAGAATAGAACCTTGGGGGACCCCGACAGAGAAAGGAAGAGGAGAGGAGGAAGTAGAGTTGTAAGAAACGCTAAAGGTGCGGTTGGATAAGTAGGAAGAGAACCAGCGAAGTGTACAGTCACGGAGACCAAAGGCGTGGAGTTTTTTGAGGAGGAGGGGGTGGTCAACCGTATCAAAGGCAGCAGAGAGGTCTAGGAGTAGGAGTACAGAATAGTGTTGATTGGTTTTGGCCATTAGTAGATCGTTTGTTAGTTTTAGGAGAGCAGTTTCTGTGGAGTGTTGAGGACGAAATCAGACTGAAGGGGATCAAGAAGGCTATTATCAGCGAGGTGGATGCTCAGTCGGTTGTAGACCAGATGTTCGAGGAGTTTGGATAAGAAGGGGAGCAAGGAGAAGGGGCGTAGGTTAAGATTGGATGGGTCCAGTGAGGGCTTTTTAAGTATGGGTCTAACAAGTGCATGTTTTAGAGAGTTGGGGAAGATGCCAGAAGAGAGGGAGAGATTAAAGATGTGGGTTAGAGAGTGTAGCATAGAGCCAGAGGGTGAACGTAGCATTTGTGAGGGAACAGGATCCAGAGGGCAGGTGGTAAGGTGAACATTAGCAAGTAGTTTAGCAACTTCGTCTATAGTGGTGGCGTTGAAAGAGGGAAGTAATAAATGTGACTGTGGGCATGAAGTGTAAAGCATGGAGGGTACAGTAGAGTTCCCCATGCAAATTGTATTAATCTTCTGTTTGAAGGGATTGGCGATCTCTTGGGCAGTGAGTGAGTTGGCGGGTGGAGGCGGTGGAGGATGAAGTAGAGAGTTGAAGGTAGAGAATAGTTGACGGGGATAAGTTGCTAACGAGAGTGATAAAATAGGTCTGCTTGGCAGAGAGGAGGCTGGAATTGTATTTTTGGAGGGCAGATTTATATTGGTTGAAATCTCTCTGAGACTTAGTCTTAAACCACAGGCGCTTATAAGCACGACTAGGTTTTTTCAGGCTTCTAGTATCATCTGTTTGCCAAGGTTGAAGGGGTCGGGGCTTGATTCTGTGTGTAGTGAGGAGGGCCAGTGAGTGCAGTGAGGCTAGAAGTGAAGCGTTGTAGACAGAAGTGGCTAGGTTGGTGCAGGATAGGGGTGAGATTTTGTCGTAGAGGTTGTCAATAGCAGAGTAGAGAAGAGAAGGGTTGAGATGGCGTAGGTTTCTGCGGGTAACTTTAAGGCGGTTGGAGGGAGAGGAGGTGAAGGAGAGGGAGAGAGTGAAACTAATAAAGGTGGTGAGAGAGGGAGTGGATAGTTAGAGAGGTTGCATGGAGTGCAATGGTGAGAGAAAACAAGGTCAAGGATATTGCCTTCGGAGGGAGTAGGAGCAGGTATCCTCTGCTTCAGGTAAAAGGAGGAGGTTAGGCTGAGAAGTTTGGAAGTGGCAGGAGTGTTAGTATTAATAGGGATGTTGAAGTCCCCGAGAATGATTGTGGGGATTTCAGAGGAAAGAAAGTAGGGTAGCCAGGCAGAGAAGTCATCAAGAAAGGTTGGTACTGGTCCAGGGAGCCTGTAGATCATGTGTATCCTTAGAGAAATTGGAGTGAAAAGACAAATGCAGTGTGCTTCGAAAGAGGAGAGTGACAGAGAGGGAGGTGGCTGAAGTACCTGAAAGGTGCTATGTGGGGCTAGAAGGATTCCAACACCTCCTCCCTTACGTCCACTGGATCTGGGGGAGTGAGTCCAGAGAAGAACACCATGGGATAGGGCAGTAGAAGACGTAGTGTCGGATTCGTGGAGCCAGGTTTCGGTAATGGCGAGTAGGTTAAATGAGTTGGCGATAAAGAGGTCATGGTGAAAGGTGAGTTTGTTGCCGGGGGACCTTTTTTGGCAAGAGAAGGAGCTCATCCCAGCTCCTGTATTCACTGGAGGTAAAAGAGGAAGGACTCCTTAGTGCCGCACATCCATGAAGTCTAGTAATAGTGATGAGTGGCAACCTCAGCCTGGGCTCCCGCCAGACCACGCCCCCAGCACATTCGCTCTGCCCCCAGAGCTTAAGCTTCCGGGGAGGACTGAAATGCATTGGGGACATGGCCTGGTGGGATCTCAGGTTGAGGTTGCCACTCTTATCACTACTACTAGACTGCTAACTGCTAATCGGTAGCCATGAATACTTTCACATGACCAAGAGAGTGACATCGCAGCTACCCTGGCTCCCCAACACTGCTTATTCTAGGGCAGGCTGTGGTTGAAAAATGAGCGGAGAGGAAGTGCTGGCAAGGTGAGTATAAGGGGGGCCCTTTGTAGATGAACTGACACTCTGTTGGACAGATTTTTGATGATTTCAAAGGGGTCTATTTATAAAATAGAAACAATTAATGTGTGAATCCACGCACTGTGCATTTACTATGACTGTCAGGTCCTTCTAGTGGCCATAACGATATATTTTCCTGATTTCAGTATTTCAGAAAAACACCACAATATGGCCACTGGATGGAGCTGATGATCAAAGGAAATAAACATATTAAGCACATTACAATTTTTTAAAATATATAAATAGGCCCCTTTGTAACACCAGGGCAAGGAATGAGCAGAATATGGTCACCAGGACAGGAAGCATCATGCAACATATACAAATGCTATAATGTCACAGAAGAGAGTGACCATCAAAAAGAAGTCCATATACTGTGTAGAAAAGGTCAACACAACTAATGTGTAAAGATTCAAATAAAATGAACCAAAAAAAAAATAAGTGATGAATCTTCTGAAGAAAATGGGTTCCCCTTTAACAGTAGTGGTAGCAGAAAAAGCCTCCACCAAAACAGAACTCGTGTATATAAATCCACCAGTGGCAACTGCTCCATAAGGGGTGCAGGGGCGACGCCCCCCTTATCCATGTGCCCGGCCCCTGATCTACATGCAGGGAGCCAGACACATGGATTTCAAGAGGGTTTTTTTTTAAGCACATGATTAGAGCCTGAGGCTCTAATTAGCTTCAAAAAAGGGTGGGCTTGGGGCACAGAGACCCTGAGCCCACTCAGTTGTGTGACATTAGCAAATTAATATTTGCTAATGTCTTCCTGCTTCTCCTCCCGGCCAATCAGGAAACGGGTCTTAAGACCCGATTGGCCAGGGAGTCTAGGACTTAGCAATGGCCCCTGGCTCTTCCCTTGGCAAGCTGGAGCAAGGAGCAGCATCAGCCTCCTAAGGTAAGATCGCCACCGTCCATCTCCCAAGGGGGGCCGCCCTTCCTAAAATATTGAGCACCAGCCGCCACTAAAATCCACCTTACCAAATAATGGGACCACCTATAACGGATGGTCAGAAAATGCTCTGTGTATAATCACTGCGGCAAGGCAATCACTGGAACTCCAACAGACCTTCCTTGTTATGCTCAAAAATGTCCTCCAAAAAAGGTCTCATAGGTAAAATGACAAGATTAAAAATACTCACAAAGCCAAAAGTAAAACAAGCATGGTCATGCAATTAAATACAAGCATTGGAACTACCTCCTCATGCTGCCCATTCATCCACTTCCGGGTCCCGGCTGGCGTCACCATCACTGGCCCTGCCCAATGCGTTTTGTCACAGTGGACATCATCAGAGGGCGTGGCCATGAGGCAGCATCACACAGCGAACGTATTTTTAATGGCGGGGATTAAAAGAGGAAGTGAGTGCGCATGATCCACAATTCAGAACAACACAGCAACAGTTGCCTGGATACAGATTGCTCAATGAGAGCAACAGAAAAAGTCTAAAAATCCAATGAACTATAAACAGAGCCAATGAACAGTGTCATCTTGTGCACATAAAAATAAATGCACACTTAAACTAAAAATATGTGGAACCCATGGAATATGTGGAATTTTTTTTTTGTGTTGTTGTTGGCTCTGTTTCCATTGGTGACACTTAGAATAAAGTCCTTCTTACCCCAAGTTAATGAGAAAGGAAATCCAAAATAAGCAAAACTGCCTCTTAGGCAGTTGTCACCAAAAGAGGTGTCCCCAGTGAAAGATTTCCCCTTCTGTTCCTGTGACAAATTACAAAATTGTGCATTTCCCATGAATGTAGTGACCAGGACAATCATAGAGGATGAATTTTCCCCAGCATTGACACAGGCAGGCAACCATATCAAACTCTAAAACAAAAATATATATGAGGGCACCCAGTCTCACCTCAACAGCGTGCCCCCAGGGAGCGTGCATCGTTGCGATTGCAGGTGTGCCATGTCCCTGGGACACGGCGTGACCCTGATCTCGGTACAGAGCCGCGGCCCTTTACCCATGTGATTGGCTGTGTCCAATCACAGCCAATCACATGTAAACAAGGAGATGCCATTTATCGTCTCTCCTCGCAGGGGCATCTCCTCACAGGGGAGACTTGTATAGGCAATCAGGGCACGGATCATCAGTTCCCTGATTACAGTGCAGCACCAACAGTGACCAGCAGTGAGGCTAATCTATGCTCATCTGTAATGTCAATCAGTACTCATCAATGACACCAGTCTGTGCCCATCAGTGAGGCCAATATGTGCCCATAACTGATGCCAATCAGTGCTGTCTTTCAGTGCCCATCAGTGCCTGCTCATCAGTGCTGCCCAGCAGTGCCACTCAGCAGTACCCATCAGTGCCGCCTATCAGTGCTCATCAGTGCTGCATATCAGTGCCCATCAGTGCCACCTACCAGTGCCCATCAGTGCTGCATATTAGTGCCTTCTCATCAGTGCCACCCCACCCAAGTATGGCCACACCCCCTTGCAATGTACCTCCTAATATTGAAAGGAACATGGCCTGGTATGGTTCGGGTGGGGGGCACGCATGTGTAATGGATCCTATCCCACACTCCGCTGAGTGCTTCCATCAGTATACCACTTCCTCCCAGTCTGAATCTAGATATCAGATATTCCAACCACTAACAAGCACAAAACAAGACGACACTTGTTTAGTTGCTAACATGGACTGTTTTATTTGAGATGACACACAAATATATACAGCAGGATGACTAAAACCTAACCTAATCAACATGAGCTAATTATCTAATCCTTTAGACAGCCTAGGTGACTAAGAGACATGACCTTTAGGACAGACTTGTGGTCACCGAGCTTCACACAGTAGCAGAGTTAGTTAACACAAACAACAATGGGTGAAAAGACTCTTAGAGCCCACACTAGACTTATTTACAATAAACACATTATAGCAGACAACAGACAGATAGCTGGAGTTGATGACATTAGCATCTAACAGTATAAATCAGTCACTATTCTAATATGGCATATAAAGGGTTCCCAGAGTCTGTGTGTCTTGGGGGGACATGGACCTGAATCCAAAGTAACACCACCTCCAGGGTCCCCAGGCATACAGCTCACAAAGTGCACCGTTCCCCCAAATGCCAGGGCCCATAATCAGTAGGCAAGAGGCTGGCATTCAGTCCCCTCCAAAAGCCTCTGTCCCGGGTCAGTCTGTCACAGCTTGCTACCCTCCCTTTCCTGTTCAACCAGTCTGAACACCTGGATAAGGGTCTGTTTGGAACGTTAGGGGAAACCCTGTTTGTTTTTTTTTACCCCCTGCTTTTTTAAATGTTGCTTTTGAAGGACTACATCATACTCAGTGGCGGCTGGTGGTATATTTTTTTGGGGGGGCGGCAAACAATCGACCCAAAAGAAAAAAAAACCCTGGTCGGTCAGTTGGCTGCTCGGTCAGTCACTAGCCCCGTACTTACCTAGGTCACGGACATCGCTTCCTCCGGCGGTGGCTTTCCCTGCGTCTCCTCCTCCCGTGCTTCACGATGGCTTCTTCTGTGTCTCCTCCCTCCTCCTCCTCGGCGGCCAATAGGAACATCTCTCCTCTCAGCCAAATCGGGTGACGAGTCTCAGGACCCACTTCCTAATTGGCTGGGAGGAGAATCAGGGAGACAATCATGAATATTAATTAGCTATTGTCACACAATTGGGTGGGCTCGTCCGCAGTGTTCTGTGCCCCGAGCTCACTCTTTTTTTTAAGCTGGAGCCAATGGCTGTGCTGCTATCAATCCATCCAATAAGGACTCGAGACACCGGCTTTTGCTGGTGTACTCATCCCCGGGATAGAGGGGGTACAGGTAAGTAAAACCGGGGCTCGGGGGGGCTGCAGCATTACAGGAGGTTTTTCACCTCAATGCATAGAATGCATTGAGGTGAAAAACCACAAAGGTTTACAACCCCTTTAACCCTTTGATAGCCCCAGATGTTATCCCTTTCCTGCCAGTGTCATTAGTACAGAGACAATGCATTATTTTTAGCACTGATCACTATATTGGTGTCACTGGTCATCAAAAAGTGTCAAAAATGTCAGTTAGGTGTCTGATTTGACCGCCGCAATGCCGCAGTCCCGCTAAAAATCACTGATCGCCGCCATTATTAGTAAAAACAATAAAAAAAATTTAAAAGTCCATAAAACTATCCCGTAGTTTGTAGATGCTATAACTTTTTTTTTTTTTCAAAATTGTCTGTATTTTTTTGTTCATAGTGCAAAAAATAAAAAACGCAGAGGTGAACAAATACCACTGAAAGAAAGCTCTATATGTGGGAAAAAAAAGGACATTTATTTTATTTATGTACAGTGTCGCATGACTGCACAATTGTCAGTTAAAGCGACTCTGTGCCGTATCATAAAAAATGGCCTATTTAGAAACCTTCTGGAGCTGAATTGGTTAAAGTATAGGGCAGTGTATGCACATATACTGTATATATATATATATATATATATATATATATATATATATATATATATATATATATAATTTTTTTTTTTATATATATATATATATATATATATATATATTTTTTTTTAATTTGTAAACATTTTGTACAGTCACCAATTATGACTTGTTTATTTATATCAGATGTTCTGAATCAGACACGGATAATGAAGCCCCGAAGAAACGGCTTACACCACGAAACATGTAGGCAGACTCTGTGTGACATATGCTATGTCATGTCTGTGCTAAGGCAGTGCTGGAAAATAATGGGGGCCACAAAAAATATTGACACTTTGGGCCCAATTTGGACATTTTTACCATCTGAAGTTTATCTTGGTCTCATCAGACCACAGGACATGGTTCCAGTAATCCATGTCCTTTGGTCGACCATGGCGAGGCCTGTTCTGAGTGGAACCTGTCCTGTTATACCGCTGTATGGTCTTGGCCACCGTGCTGCAGCTCAGTTTCAGGGTCTTGCCAATCTTCTTATAGTCTAGGCCATCTTTATGTAGAGCAACAATTCTTTTTTTCAGATCCTCAGAGAGTTCTTTGCCATGAGGTGCCATGTTGAACTTCCATTGACCAGCATGAGAGAGTGAGAGCGATAACACCAAATTTAACACACCTGCTCCCCATTCACACTTGAGACCTTGAGTCACATGACACCGGGGAGGGAAAAATGGCTAATTTTACCCAATTTGGACATTTTCACTTAGGGGTGTACTCACGTTTGTTGCCAGCGGTTTAGACATTAATGGCTGTGTGTTAAGTTATTTTGAGGGGACAGCAAATTTACACTGTTATACAAGCTGTACACTCACTACTTTACATTGTAGACAAGTGTCATTTCTTCAGTGTTGTCACATGAAAAGATAGAAGAAAATATTTATGTGAGGGGTGTACTCACTTTTGTGAGATACTGTATATTTTAGCAGAGACCCACGCGGTATTTGCGCAGCATTTTTTCAAATGCAATTTTTTTGGAAAAATACACTTTTAATGCAAAAAAAACAACACAATACATAACCCAATTTTTAAGTAAAATATAAAAGATGATGTTACGCCAAGTAAACAGAAACCTAACATGTCACACTTTAAAATTGGAATGGCGACGAACTACGATACTTAAAAATCTCCATAGGTGATGCTTTAAAAATGTGTACATGTTATATGTTTAGAGTTACAAAAGAAGTCTAGCACTAGAATTATTGCTCTTGCTCTTACATTCACGGCAATACCTCACATGCACGATGTGTTTACATATGCGTGCGCAACTTACATGTGCGTTTACTTCTGCGCATGAGCACAGAGGGATGGGGGTCTTTAAACTTTTTCTTATTTATTTCATTTGTTTATTTTTATGCTGTCCCTTTATTTTTTTTTAATCACTTTTACTCTTATTACAAGGAATGTAAACATCCCTTGTAATAGAAATAAGGATGACCAGTCCTCTTTATAGAGAGATCTGGGGTCTTTAAGACCCCATATCTGTCCTCTACCTTTGAAAGCCAAAGATAAAAAAAGAAAACATTTGATAAATAAAAAAATAGTCCCTAGACTGGAAGTGACATTATGACATCGCTCCTGTCCTCTTAGATCATAGAGGTTATCAGAGCTGATCTGGTTTCTCTTCACCTCTTTTGACCAGCTGTGTGAGCTGCCTGATCATTTCCCGGACTCACCAGTAAGAACGGTAAGCCTGAGAAACACTGGTCACTAGATGGAGCTGAGGAACATAAGGAATACATCTGTTTTTGTAATATTACTGATACTATTTAAAGAGGAACTGCAGTCTGCTCACATCATTTGCAATAAAAACATCTTTGCCATTCTGAAGCTTCCCTCCAACCACTTTGCATATTATTTAATATATACTGTGATTCTGTACTTGCCAAATTAAGCTGCAGAAATCTCCCTCCACTGAGTCTGGCTGCAGCCATTTTAACTGTGGGCAGCTGAAGCCGCTCCCTGTTCACTTCCTGGATTTACACAGAGGCACACCTCCAGCTCTGCAGCTCTCATTGGCAGTCTTATTATCCCCCCTCCCTTCCTGGCAAACTCTCAGGAGAGAGCTGTACATGATGTCATAAGCTTAGGCTAATGACCAGACAAGAAACAGGAAGTGGTCTGTATAAGGTATTTACTGGCAGGAAAAAAAATGTTTTACTATCCAAAGGTAAAACAACAAAAGCAGAAGATTTAATAGATGGAAAGATGAACAAATGACTGAAAGTGGGGTTCCACCCAAAAAAAAAAAAAACTACATGAAAAATCCTAAAATAAAAATACAAAAAAACATTTGGATATATATATATATTTTTTTTACTCACCTCTAAATGCCTGTTGCTAGGGGGTCCCTCGTAGTCTGCCTCTTTCGGTACCTGGGCTGGTGACATTACTTCCGTCTCGGCACAGGAAGGGCTCAACTCTGCTCCCTCCCTCCTGTCAATCATCTGGGACCCATTACAGGTCCCAGGTGACTGAGCGGCCAATCACGGCGCGCGGCGCCGCTCGCGCATGCACAGTGGGTGCCAGGCTGTGAAGCCACAGCCCAGCGCCCACAGTTGCAATGCCGGCGCCGCTGAACGGAGGGGGGAGACGAGCGGGGCTTCGATCCCCCGCATCGCTGGACCCAGGGACAGGTAAGTGTCCAATTAAAAGTCAGCAGCTGCAGTATTTGTAGCTGCTGACTTTTAATTTTTTTTTTTTTTCTTGACTGGCCCTCCTCTTGAAGTTCCGCTTTAACAGTTCTGTAGAGGGAATTAGCAAATAAATGTAACTATTGGTTACATTTTTTACATGTACTAATTTCCTCTAATATTCTTTAGAAATTGCTAAACTGTATCTCTTGTTACAAAGACATAATATCTATGTTTCGCAGCTCCATCTAGTGGCTATAATAGAGTATTATCTTTCGGCCTATAATAAAAACAAATTGTTTAAAAGAGAAAAAAAAAAAAAAAAGCCCAAAGAGTGTTTGTTTTTGCATAATTTCCACAAAAGGAATGTTTGTAATGATTCGCTGGGAGAATGGCTATGCCCATTTTTTTTTATAAATAGACCCCTAAACCCCACACTTTCTGCATCAGCCAATAACCAACATGGTACAGTGTTCTACATTACTCTATTAGAGGGGTCTCCAAACTTTCTAAACAAAGGGCCAGTTAACCGTTCTTCACACTTTAGGGGGAGGGGGAAAATGTGGCTAGTGGGATTAAAAAATGCCCTTCAATCAATGGGAGTAAGCAATACCCCATAATTGGTGTCATTGGAAAGAATAGTGCCCGATTGTTGGTATCAGTGGAAGGATTAGTGCCCCATCTCTAGTATTAGTGGAAGAGATAGTGCCCCATTGTTGGTGTCATTGAGAAGAATGGTGACCCATTATTGGTGTCAGTGGAAGGAATAGTACCCCATCATTGGTGTCAGTGGGAGGAATAGTGCCCCATCATTGGTGTCAGTGGGAGGAATGGGAACCCATTGTTGGTAACATTGAGAAGAATGGTGCCCCATTATTGGTGTCAGTGGAAGGAATAGTACCCCATCATTGGTGTCAGTGGGATGAATAGTACCCCATCATTGGTGTCAGTGGGAGGAATAGTGCCCCATCATTGGTGTCAGTGGGAGGAATAGTGCCCCACCCATCATTGGAGCACAGGTGTGTCAGGAGGAGGCTGTCTCTCTGGAGCTGCTGCAGATCCGTGTGAGAGGGGAGTGGTGAGGAAATCTATCCCAGCTCTCCTGGCCCCTTTCTGGGGAAGCCATGGAGGCCAGCAGGGCCTCTCCTGCTGGAAGCTCACAGCCATCTCCTGGGCCGTCGGGTGACATGCCTGCCCCTGTACAAGCTGATCTCTCTACCCCTGGTGGGGATGAAGGTTCTGAAGCCATTCGGGAGCGAGTGGTGGCCGGGATTAGGGTCCTAAATAGGGAGAGGGATAAGCTTTACAAGCTACGAGCGGAGCTGAAGCGTCTGCGAAGGCAGCGGGAGGGCTTACACAGCCAGAAGCGTGGATCCATGGATCCGGAGATCCAGTTGGCCAAAGTCCGTGTGGACCATCAGGAGACCATTGTGGCCATGATGGAAGGCAGAGATGGGCCATTTAAGGAGAAGTTTGGAAATGACAGGAGGTTTGGAAGGATGACAAAGATGGAGGTGGAGGAGGAGACCCCCAGCATTGACCCCCTGCCCCCTCAGGGAGAGGTAAGCAGCCCCATGCCTTCCCAGGACTCAGGAGGCATGCTCCGGGCCATCCAGGTAATGGAGTCTCCTATGCGGAGGAATCAGTTAATGTTTAATGAAGAGGACATTACTGATGATGTACCTGATAAGGTAAAGACTGCCAAGTCCCATGTTGTGGATAAGACTGTTTTTGTGCCTTTCAACACTGACAATGTGCCTAATGACAATCAGGCTGCTGATCCTATGTGCAGCAATGTTGTGCCTGCTGATGCTGCAATGCAGCAAGAGTTACTTTTAAAAAATGTCATTTCTGTAGAAGAACCACAGGTGTCAGCAGAGCCCATTAACCCTTCTTTAGGTGAGTCCAAAGCTGTTTGCCCCACTGCTGCTGAGGACTCTACAGCGCAGCATCAGGAGACAGCTGGTATTGCAGCAGAAACTGTGACCTTTCCTGATGGGAAATTGAATATTGCTGTGACTGATAACAATCACCCCAGTATCAGTGTGATGGACAATCGTCCTGCTATGGATTCTGCCAGTTCAGTTCAGACAGTTGATAATGATGTACAGACTACTGTGACTTCAGTGTGGGGCCTTGGCCCTGATAAACCTACCTTTGCTCAGGTGGTACGCTCTGCTCCTGGTAGCTCTGCTCCCAAGCGGGGTTTTCCCCTACAGGCTACCACTTTGAGCACCCCAGGATCTGGTCTTGGGTCTCTGGCTTCTGCTGGGGGTCCCAGACGTAATGTTGTTATTCTGAAATGGGAAGGTGGTGCGATCCCTCCAGCACGGCGTGCAGTGGTGGATTTGATTTTGGAGATGGGTTTTGGGGCAAATGATCTGTATGCCTTTATACATGTAGCTGGGACACGGGATTATACAGTTAGCTTCACCAGGCCAGAGGGTCTTGACCTGTTCTGGGAGAGATATGAGGCTCGGTGCAGGTCAAGACCTGAATGGGAAGGTCTGGCCCCAGTTGCAGTTTCTCAGAGGTCTACAGTAAAAAAAATCACAATTATCCTCACTAATGAGAGTGTCCCTGCCCGGGATCTAGAGGTTTGGTTAAGGAACTATGGGGAGGTTTTGACCAAGCCCAATAAAATCCTTGATGAGCGTAACATCTGGACTGGGGGTTGGTCAGTTACAGTCAGGTTGGCCAGGGATGGGAATGTTGTCCGTCACCTGCCCTCCTCAGCTTTTATAGGGAGGGATAGGATGACTGTTTTTTACCCTGGTCAGCCGAAGCTGTGTCACCGCTGTGGAGAAAAGGGGCATTTGAGTTCCTCCTGTTCAGCCTTGATATGTTCAGTGTGTCGGGGTCAGGGTCATATGGCTAAGGACTGCACCGAAATGATCAGGTGCAACCTGTGCCTGCGCCTTGGCCACCCCTACAGCAGATGTCCTGAAGCCTGGCACAATATGGAGAAGGAGGTAATAGATGACATGTCAAGGCTGGACAGGATGGAGGGTGAGGCCCCTGGTGTACCATCCTCCTCTGCGGTGACTGACTCCCCTGGTCCTGCTCAGGATCCCTCTCCAGTTCCTGTGGCCACCCCTCCTGTGTCTGTAAGTATTCCTTCTGTATCTGTATCTGTCTCCCCCCAGCCTACTGTACCCTCTCCTCTTGTGTCAGAACCTTCCAAGTCTGTGCCCCCTGAGTCAGTTACCCCCCAGGAGTCTACCCCTCCTAAGTCTGATTCAAAGGGAGCACCCCCCCCCAGCAGCAGTGGTAGTGGGTACTAAAAAGGTTGCTTCTTCCTCTGTAAAGAAGTCTTCTGTAAAGACTTCACAGAAAAAAGTAAGAGATGAGGGCATCTCTGAAGCTGACCTGCAGTACCTGGAGGAGAGAAGGAAGGTTGGGAAGCGGAAGAAGCAGGTGGTGAGGACAGAACAGGCTCCAGTGCCTGTCTCCAACCGGTATAGGTCCTCTAATTGGGATATCTCTTCATCTGGAGCTTCTTCGGAGCGAAGTTCTGATTCCGAAATGGAGTTTGAGGCGGCCTCAAGAAAGAGAGAGGCTTCTGGTGATGAGCAGCAGAGGGGAGCTAAGAAGCAAACCACCCAATAACCCAAATGGCGGTTCCCCCTCCGTTAAAAGTGGTGACAATAAATGTCGCCAGCATTAAGTCAGTAAGAGCTCGTTCTATGGCCTTCTTTTTGTTCAGCCAATTAGATGCTGAAATTTTATTTTTGCAAGAGACTAGGCTCACCTCCTTGGCAGATATTCATATGGCCAAGAGAGAGTGGATTTATGGTCCATCTTACTGGTCTCTTGCGGCCGAGCCTTACGGCGGTGTGGCGGTGCTGTTTAAAACCGGCATGGTAACTGTCCGGCGGGTTATTGAGGTGGAGATTGGGAGATGTATGGTCTTAGACGTCCTTGTGGGAGGGCAGGACCTGCGCCTAATTAATGTTTATGGACCGCACACAAAGTGGGACAGGAAATGCCTTTTTACAAGGATCAAGCCATTTCTTTTTACATCCCGGCAAGTGGTCTTTGGAGGTGACTTTAATACAGTAACTAGGCCCAAGGACAGGAAGGACTTCAAGGACAGGCTGGGATATGATAGCGTTTTTTTAAATAGTATGGTTAGGGATGCTGGTCTTGTGGATGTGCACATTAAGCACCTCCCGGATGACACTGGGTTCACCTTTCATCGAGGTAATAGTCAGAGTAGAATAGATAGGTTTTTTTTGAAGGAGACCTCTGCTTTCTCACCCCCAGTGGTGCAGGCAGTAGAGTTCTCTGATCACTGTATGCTATCTGTGGTCCTGAATGCTTCAGACGCCCCTCAGAGGGGCAAGGGCATCTGGAGATTGAATTCGACTCTACTCAAGGAAGAACATGTTAGAATTCCTCAAAGGATTGTCTTTCAGGCACAGGTGACCATCCTGGACTTTTGTAGCAGCAAGGCTGAGTGGTGGGAGCTGACCAAAAAGAGGATTGCTGGATTCTTCAGGGGCCTAGCCAATAGAAAGCAGTTTAATAAATACATGACCTACCAACGTTTACGGAGGAAGCTGGATATTCTTGTCTCGAGAGGAGGAGATCCTGGGGCAATCTCCGAAGTGAAACTCCTTCTCAGGAAGTGTCAATATGACCGGCATGCCTCTTTGGTTCTGGAGAGGGACTATGGGAAGTACCACTCGCCTGACCCTTACCAGAACTGCAAACAAGGTGTAGCTGTTAAAACGGTCATTGGCCTTAAGGACAGTACAGGTTCCTTGACAAAGTCCAGGTCAGGGATTCTGGAGGTCGTGAGGTCCTTTTATGCTGACCTTCTTGGGAGGAAAGAGCTTGACCGTGACAAGATGGAAAGCTTTTTGGACTCTACTCCAGGTCTAAATGATGAAGATGTCCCATTGATGAATTTGACAGAGGAGATCACAGTTGAAGAGGTGATAAGGGCAATTGAACAGCTTGCCATCAAAAAGTCACCTGGACCGGATGGCTTGACGGCTGAGTTTTACAAAGCTTTTAAGTCTATTCTGGCCCCACATTTGGTAGAGGTTTTTAACAGTTGCCTTGCTGAGGGGGTACTTCCCTCTTCCATGAGGCACTCAGCTGTGATTCTTCTTTCAAAGGGTAAAGATCCTTCGATGGTTGAGAATTGGCGCCCCATCAGCCTTCTTAATGTCGATAGAAAGATACTGGCAAAGATCATTTTCTGGCGCCTATCGTCAGTAGCAGAGTCTTTGCTTTCTCGCCATCAGCACTGTTCGGTCCAGGGTAGGTGCACCTTCACAGCAGTTTTAGCTGTCCAGGAGGCCTTGGAGCGGTGCAGGGCTGCAGGCTGGGGAAAGTATTTGCTGACATTGGATCAGGCAAAGGCTTTTGATCGTGTTAACCATGAGTACCTGTGGTTGCTCCTTAGTAAGTACGGTCTGCCGGGTGGTTTTGTCGATTGGTTAAAAGTCTTGTATGAGGGGGCAGAGAGCTTTCCTCTTGTTAATGGTTGGGTTGGGCAGTCCTTTGAGGTTGGTTCCGGGGTGCGCCAGGGTTGTCCCCTGAGTCCCCTGCTCTATGTGTTTGCAATCGACCCCTTCATCAGGAGGCTAGAGAGCGGCATGTTGTGTGGGGTGCCAGTGGGGCTTCCGGGTGAGCCGCCTTTGAGGGTTGTTGCCTATGCGGACGATGTGTCGGTGATTGTCACTGGGGCGGATGAAGCAGAGGAGGTGGTCTCTCTGACATCACGGTATTCTGAAGCATCAGGCTCCAAGATCAATTAGGAAAAGAGTGAAGTTTTCTGGATGGGAAAGGAAGGTGAGGGGTTTGATCTCCCGGACACCTTTCCAGTGCCCCAGGAAAGAATTAAGATTTTAGGCATTGAATTTGGACCCGGCGATTATGGCCTCAAAAACTGGGAAGGCAGACTGGAAATTGCCAATACTAAGGTGGTCAGCTGGAAGAGATGGAAGTTATCTATGAGGGAAAGGGTTGATCTGATTAAGACTTACCTGATTCCGATCTTCTTGTATGTCAGCTTTGTCTGCATCTTGCCAGTGTCTCTCTATGCTAGGGTCAGTAGTGTGTTCTTCCAGATGTTGTGGGGGAACAGACTGAACCCCATCAAGAGGAATGTCACCTATCTATCCAGGAGGGAGGGTGGCTTAGGTATGGTCAACCCAGTTCTTTTCTTTTCACTGCTTTTTCTCAAGTTTAATATTGGTAATATGCTTGCAGTGGAACCTCCTGGATGGGCAGGCATATTTAGATCTTGGTTTAGGCCTTTTCTACGACTTTGGGAAGAAGGTGGCCAAGTGAAGAATCTCAGGGGTCATCGTGGTCAGCTACCAGCCTATGTCGCTCCGTGCCTGAGGTTACTACGGCAGTGGCGATTGTCGGCTGAAGATCTCAGATCGGTTCCGAGGAAAGTCCTTATGAGTCGAGTCTTGAGCGAAGTCTTTCATGACCCACTGGCCTTAAGGGATTGCCCAGGCCCAGTTTTGAGGGCAGGGTTAAGACTTATTAATTTGGACAGAGTACCCCCTAAATTCAGGGATCTGGCCTGGTTGTGCTTCCATGGGAGACTCTATGTTAGGGGCAATTTGAAATTCCGCAGTGGGGTGGATCGTAGCTGTCCTCGGGAGGAGTGTGCAGGTGAGGAGGAGACTATGGACCATTTCACTTCATTGCCCTTTTAACATAGAGGTGTACAAACAGGTGGGGCGGGCCCTCGGTGTCCCTTTCCTCTCCAGGCTGGGTTATGCTGAGTGGGTGTACGGAGCATTCAATACTGGTGGGGTTTTTTGTTTAGATACACTTTTTCTAGTTAGCCTAGTAGTCCGTTATTTCACTTGGAAAGCACGGTGTCAGGTCTGCATTCGGCGTAAAATCCTTCCTGTTCAGGTGGTGGTGTATGACATTTTGCATGAGGTGGAGAAGATTCGGGTGCTCGAGAGAGACAAGCGGAGTCAGGGGGCTTGGTTGAAGGCGTGGAGGGGTTTCAAGCCTCCCTGACTGCCAGGAGTCTCTTTCCCGGGTGTGGCTGTCTGTCTCTTATCACCCTAGATTATTATTTTTTTGGATTAATTTTTGATAAATGGCTGCGTACATAGGTGATGGGTTGTGCCTCTTAGGCCCTCTCTGCTGCTTTATGTAAATAATTTTGGTAGTGGATTATGTATATATTGTATATATTCTGAACATGGATGTGTATTCCTTGGATTTCTGTTGAAGTTTTGTACTATGGTTTTGTTTTTTTACTTTTGTATAAAATTGGTTGCTTGATTCTTTTAATAAAAGATCAATAGTGCCCCATTATTGGTATCAGAATAGGGCCCCATGGTTGTGTCAGTGGGAGGAATAGTGCTCAATTTTGGTGCCATTGGAAGGAATAGTGCCCCACCCATCATTGGAGCACAGGTGTGGCAGGAGGAGGCTGTCTCTCTGGAGCTGCTCTAGGTGATCCGTGTGAGAGGGGAGTGGTGAGGAAATCTATCCCAGCTCTCCTGGCTCCTTTCTGGGGAGGCCATGGAGGCCAGCAGGGCCTCTCCTGCTGGAAGCTCCCAGCCATCTCCTGGCCCATCAGGTGACATGCATGCCCCTGTACAACCCATGGTTGGTGATCTCTCTACCCCTGGTGAAGATGAAGGCTCAGAGGCCATCCGGGAGCGAGTGGTGGCCGGGATTAAGGTCCTGAATAGAGAAAGAGACAAGCTGTACAAGCTCAGAGCGGAGGTGAAGCACCTGAGAAGGCAGCGTGAGGGCTTGCATAGCCAGAGACGTGGATCCATGGATCCAGAGATCCAACTGGCCAAGGTCCGGGTTGAACACCAGGAGACCATTGTGGCCATGATGGAAGGCAGAGATGGGCCCTTCAAAGAGAAATTTTGCAATGACCGAAGGTTTGCCAGGATGACAAAGATGGAGGTGGAGGAGGAGACCCCCAGTTCAGACCCCCTGCCCCCTCAGGGAGAGGTAAGAATTCCTGACAGATGAACTACAAGATTCAGCAGAGCCAATTAACCCCCCTTTAGCTGTGTCTAAAGCTGTTTGCCCCAAACCTGCTGAAGACTCTACAGCACAGCTTCAGGAGACAGCTGGTATTGCAGCAGAAACTGTGACTATTCCTGATGAGAATGTGGATGTTTGTGTGACTGATAAAAATCATCTCAGTACAAGTGTGATGAACAATGGTCCCAGTACAAGTGTGATGGACAGTCCTACCAACTCCGTTCAAGCAGTGAATAATAATAGTAATGTACAGACTGCTGTAACTTCAGTGTGGGGCCTTGGCCCTGATAAACCCACGTTTGCTCAGGTGGTACGCTCTGCTCCTGGTAGCTCCGCCCCCAAGCAGGGTTTTCCCCTGCAGCCTACCACTTTGGGCACCCCGGGATCTGGTCTTGGGTCTCTGGCTTCTGCTGGGGGTCCGAGAAGAAATGTGGTAATTCTCAAATGGGAAGGTGGTGCAATCCCTCCAGCACGGCGTGCAGTGGTGGATTTGATTCTGGAGATGGGTTTTGGGGCAAACGATCTGTATGCTCTAATACATGTAGCTGGGACATGGGATTATACCATTCGTTTCACCAGGCCAGAGGGTCTTGACCTGTTCTGGGAGCGATATGAGGCTCGGTGCAGGTCAAGACCTGAATGGGAAGGTCTGGCCCCAGTTGCGGTTTCGCAAAGGTCAACGGTGAAAAAGATCACCATCATACTCACCAATGAGAGTGTTCCTGCTCGGGACCTAGAGGTCTGGTTAAGGCACTATGGTGAGGTTTTGACTAAGCCCAGCAAAATCCTTGATGAGCGTAACATCTGGATTGGGGGTTGGTCAGTAACAGTGAGGTTGGCCAGGGATGGGAATGTTGTCCGTCACCTGCCCTCCTCAGCTTTTATAGGGAGGGATAGGATGACTTTTTTTTACCCTGGTCAGTCGAAGCTGTGTCACCGCTGTGGAGAAAAGGGGCATTTGAGTTCCTCCTGTTCAGCCTTGATATGTTCAGTGTGTCGGGGTCAGGGTCATATGGCTAAGGACTGCACTGAGATGATTAGGTGCAACCTGTGCCTGCGCCTTGGCCACCCCTACAGCAGATGTCCTGAAGCCTGGCACAATATGGAGAAGGAGGTAATAGATGACATGTCAAGGCTGGACAGGATGGAGGGTGAGGCCCCTGGTGTACCATCCTCCTCTGCGGTGACTAGGGATGAGCTTCGTGTTCGAGTCGAACCCATGTTCGACTCGAACATCGGCTGTTCGACCGTTCGCCGAATTGCGAACGATATGGGCCGTTCGCGCCAAATTCGTGTGCCGCGTCACGGCCCATAATTCACTGTGGCATCGCAGTGCATTGCTGGCTGATGATTGGCCAAGCATGCACTATGACCCACATGCTTGGCCAATCACAGTGCCGCCTGAACAGAGAGCCGTAATTGGCCAAAGCCAAGGAGGCTTTGGCCAATTATGGCTCAGGGGATTTAGTACACGCCCTACAATATATAAGGCCGCCTGCACGGCGGCCCTGTGTAGTGTGTGTTCCGGTGTGCTGAGAGATAGAGAGAGAGAGAGACAGTGTCATTTAATTTGAGTTAGATAGATTAGGCAGAACAGTCAGTCAGTTAGCTGCACTTACAGTGTATTGTGTATATATATGCATCCCAGGTGTTGCATATATATATATACACTGTATTCAGTTTAGCTAGATCCGTTCCTGTTATCTTCTAGACTATTTACATTTAGTGCAGTGCGTCCTGCTCACAGTGTTCAGCTAGATCCGTTCCTGTTATCTTCTAGACTATTTACATTTTTTTTTAACAGTTACGTTTTTATTCATCTCCAAAGGAGAAAAGTTTCAATACAAAGATAAAAAAAGACGTATATTCACAAATATATATAAATAGATGTACATATATCTATACATAGAGATATAAAAGAGCACAATAAGAGAGGGTTACATAAGAGAGGCAAAGACAAACCATTTCCAGAAGGAAGGTGACAATCTAGGTTAAATAATCTCAAGCATTATATCAAAAAGCAAGGCACATCAGTTCAGATCTTAGTTATAAGTATTCATATTATATATGTTCAGCGAGTTCTCCTGGGGGGATCCGCATCAGTGGCCATTTACTTAGAAACCCATGGACCCCAAATTTTTTCAAACTTTTGGGGACACTTCCGGCTCATAAATGTGAGCTTATATAGGGGGAGGGTCTTATCAATGAGTGTTCTCCACTGTCCCACTGTTGGGGGATCTGTCTGTTTCCATTTAAATAGAATGGTTTTCCTTGCATAAAATAGAGCATAGAAAACGAATAGCCTCTTATGGGTGTTCGCGATGAGGGTGTCACAGATCCCCAGGAGAAGGACCCGGGGATCCAGTGTAAGTGTCAGGTTCCCAATTAAGTTGATGTACTGTACCACCTCCCCCCAGTACTGTTGAAGAAGGGGGCACGACCACACCACATGTAGGAAAGTACCTATGTCCGTATTGTATTTTGGGCATCTATCAGAGTGAGAGGGATATATTTTAGCAAGCCGTTGGGGTGTGTAGTATGCCTGGAGAAGAAATTTTAACTGGATGTACCTGTCCCTGGCGGATATCATCAAAGGAATATATTGTTGGACTTCTTCTTCCCAATCGTCATCCGTCAGGGAGGGCACAACCAGCTTCCATTTGTTAAATAGCCTAGTCCCCTGGTTATCAGTTCCCAGGGACACCCGGAGATACAAAGAGGAGAGGACACGGTCCACATGCCTGGAAATAAGGAAGCGCTCCACCATATGTGATTGTAGTTGAATTTCTGAAGGGAATTGAGCCTGAATTGCGTGTCTCAGTTGCAAATAGCGGAAGAACATTTTGGTAGAGAGTTGGAAGGTATTACGTAGTTCGTCAAATGTAAGAAGTTTACCCTCTGGCATTATATGCTGTAAGATTTTAATTTCATATTTAGTCCAGGCTGCTGGGTCTGGGATCATTAACAGATGTGGTAGTTTAGGGTTACCCCAGAGTGGTGTATATGGTGAATAAGTTTGTGGTGGGTTGAGCTTAGCTGTCAGTTGTTCCCAAATTTTGGCGGTTGTGCGCATGGGGATGGTCATACTACCTTGTGCTTTTGGTCCCCTGAATACCAGGTTGCTCAATGCTGAATATGACCCCAGTATGGCTGCTTCTAAATTGACCGCTGGGTTATGTCGAGACTGAACAAACCACCAACGCACTGTCACCAGCACCGCCGCCCAATAATATTTCCTGAAGCACGGCAATGCCAGCCCACCCGCCGATAGGGGAAGCTGTAAGCTCGTTTTGGCCACCCTGGGGGTCCGTCCCACCCAAATAAAGTTAGTAATCACCCGATCTAGTTGCTTAAAAAATGATTCAGGGATAGGTACTGGAGTGTTTCTAAATACATATAGGAATTTGGGGAGGAATATCATTTTAAGGAGGTTAATCCTACCCACCGGTGTCAGGGGAAGAGACTTCCATGTTAAGCAGCATTTTATTAGTTGTTGTAGAATGGGGTATACATTATCAGTCAGGTAACAAGAGAGATCCCTTTGTATTTCAATGCCCAGATACCGAAACTTATTGACCGTTTGCAGGGGTATATGGTGGGGAGGGAGTAGGGGCGGTTGGGAGATCGGGAAACGTATGGATTTGTTCCAATTTATGCGTATACCTGAGAAGGAACCAAATAAGTCTATGATCCTTAGGGTCTCCTCGAGGGAGTGGGAAGCATCTGGGAGATATAGAAGAGCGTCATCCGCGTAGAGGGAGATCTGTTCCCGTAGAGGGCCCACCTCCATCCCCCCTGCCGCCACGGAGGACCTAATAAGGATAGCAAGAGGTTCAATAGCTAGGGCAAACAGACCCGGGGATAACGGACATCCCTGTCTAGTACCCCTTTGTAATTTGAAGGGGGGTGAGAGGGACCCATTGGTTTTGACTCTGGTGGTGGGGTTAGCATACATCTGTTTTATCCAAGAGATAAACCTAGGCCCAATATTGAATTTTTCCAAGACATGCCAAAGATATTCCCATTCGACCGAGTCGAACGCCTTTTCGGCGTCTAGGGAGGCTACTACTCCGGGGGTACCTCTGGCAAGGGCATGGGATATATTTGTATACAATCGTCGCAAATTGATGTCGGTTCCCTTTCCTGGCATGAAACCCGTCTGGTCACCATGAACCAGAGAAAGGATAACCGTATTAAGCCGATTCGCTAGAATTTTTGTGATGATCTTAGCGTCGACGTTTAATAGCGAAATGGGCCGGTATGACTCACATAGCTCGGGGTCCTTGCGGGGCTTAGGTATTACAACAATCACCGCCTCTGACATTGATGGAGGAAGGTTTTGACCCTCCAGTATGGACAGAAGAAGTTCGTGAAACTGAGGGGCCAATGACTCACTATTAGTTTTATAAAACTCGGTCGGTAAACCGTCTGGGCCTGGGGACTTTGCAGATTGTAGTGAAGAGATTGCTGTCTGTACTTCTTTAAGGGTAATAGGTGCATCTAATTTAGTTTTATTTTCCTCCGAGAGGACTGGAAACTCTATTTGACCTAGGAAGTGTTGCAAGGTATCTAGGGTGTAGTCAGTTTTGGATGTGTATAAGTGTTCATAAAATTGTGCGAATCTGGCGTTAATCTTAGCGGGATCCGCCAAGAGGTTCCCCATGTCATCTTTAATATTGGCAATGTGTGCTATGGTGGAGCGCTCCCTAGCCAGCCACGCCAGCAGCCTCCCCGATCTCTCACCTTGTTCGAATATTCTCTGGGACTGTGAGAGCAGTAGCTTGCGGGTCGCAGTTAGACTATTTACATTTAGTGCAGTGCGTCCTGCTCACAGTGTTCAGCTAGATCCGTTCCTGTTATCTTCTAGACTATTTACATTTAGTGCAGTGCGTCCTGCTCACAGTGTTCAGCTAGATCCGTTCCTGTTATCTTCTAGACTATTTACATTTAGTGCAGTGCGTCCTGCTCACAGTGTTCAGCTAGATCCGTTCCTGTTATCTTCTAGACTATTTACATTTAGTGCAGTGCGTCCTGCTCACAGTGTTCAGTTAGATCCGTTCCTGTTATCTTCCTACTGACAGGCAGGCTTGTCTGGTTACAGTATATAAAGCTACCTGAAGAAAATTACTGGTGTTCTATTTGATCCTATTAATACCACGGTCAGGCAGCTAGACTATTTACATTTAGTACAGTGCGTCCTGCTCACAGTGTTCAGCTAGATCCGTTCCTGTTATCTTCCTACTGACAGGCAGGCTTGTCTGGTTACAGTATATAAAGCTACCTGAAGAAAATTACTGGTGTTCTATTTGATCCTATTAGTACCACGGTCAGGCAGCTAGACTATTTACATTTAGTACAGTGCGTCCTGCTCACAGTGTTCAGCTAGATCCGTTCCTGTTATCTTCCTACTGACAGGCAGGCTTGTCTGGTTACAGTATATAAAGCTACCTGAAGAAAATTACTGGTGTTCTATTTGATCCTATTAGTACCACGGTCAGGCAGCTAGACTATTTACATTTAGTACAGTGCGTCCTGCTCACAGTGTTCAGCTAGATCCGTTCCTGTTATCTTCCTACTGACAGGCAGGCTTGTCTGGTTACAGTATATAAAGCTGCCTGAAGAAAATTACTGGTGTTCTATCCCAGCTTAGTGCAGCTACAGGCCATTAGTATGTCTGGAAGGCCAAGAAGGAGAGGCAGACAGTCACAAGCCAATAAGAGAGGGCAAGCAGGCTCTGTCTCTAGTGCTGGTCGTGGAGACGGTGCATCCTCATCAGCACGTGGCCATGGGACACGCTTGGCCTTTTTTTCGGCAGCTGGCCATGTTGAGCCGCAACATGCGGAAGACTTGGTCGAGTGGATGACCAAGCCGTCCTCATCCTCCTCATCCTCTCTCACCCAGGGTGCTTTGTCTGGCAAAGCAGCGGCCTCTTCCCTCAGCTCAATGTCATCAGTGACTCCTTCCCTAGCTCCACAATGTCCTCCTGAGGATTCCCTCGAACTGTTCGACCACAGTGTTGGGTACATGCTCCAGGAGGATGCCCAGCGTTTGGAAGGCTCTGATGATGATACTGAGCTCGATGAAGGCAGTAACATGAGCACGGACAGAGGGGGTGCCCAAGAAGGACAGCAATCTGGCAATCATGCTCCCCCTGCTGCAGCATACTGCCAGGTTTGCTCCAGTGATGAGGAGGGAGGGGATGATGAGGTCACTGACTCAACGTGGGTGCCTGATAGGAGAGAGGAGGAGGAGGAGGAGGAGGAGGAGGCAGCACATCACCAACGAGGCAGGATGCCCTCCAGGGGCCAGCCTAAGGGCAGCACATTGACTGCATCACACCCCAAAGCTCCACATGTGCAGGGCGCTGCAGTCTCTGCGCATTATTCAAAAAGTTCTTTGGTGTGGGCCTTTTTTGAGACGAGTGCATCAGATCGCACCGCTGCTATTTGCAACATATGTCTCAAGCGTATCTCACGTGGCCAAAACATCTCCCGCTTGGGTACCACATGCTTGACCAGACATATGTTGACCTGCCATGCAGTTCGTTGGCAAGCGTATCTAAAAGACCCACACCAAAGAACAAAGAGGATCTCTCCTTGCTCCTCATCAGCTGAGATTTCCAACCCCACTAGACCTCCAGTCCTCTCTGAGACCTGCAGTGAGAGGAATGAAGGTGTAGAATTAGGTGTGTCACAGCCAAGTACTTGTGGGCAATCTGCTTTTGGTACACCGACGTCAGATTGTACCAGGTAAATTTCCCTGCCCCAGCTGCTGCACCGCCGAAAGAAGTTTGCTCCCAGCCATCCACATGCCCAGCGGTTGAATGCTAGCTTGGCAAAATTGCTAGCACTTCAACTGCTGCCTTTTCAGTTGGTAGACTCTGCCCCCTTCCGTGAGTTTGTGGAATGTGCGGTTCCTCAGTGGCAGGTACCCAAACGCCACTTTTTCTCACGGAAGGCGATTCCGGCTCTCTACCGGCATGTGGAAGGCAATGTCCATGCCTCGCTGGACAGGGCGGTCAGCGGTAAGGTGCATATTACCGCTGACTCATGGTCCAGCAGGCATGGACAGGGACGTTACCTAAGTTTCACGGCGCATTGGGTGACTCTGCTGGCAGCTGGGAAGGATGCAGGACAAGGTGCAGTAGTGTTGGAGGTTGTTCCGCCACCACGCCTCCAAAATGCTGATTGTGACACACCTCTCTCCTCCACCCCCTCCTCTTCTTCTTCCTCCATGGCCTCTTCCTCGGAACCAGCGGTGCTCCGTAGTCGTTCAAGGGGCTACGCAAGTACGCAGGCCAAAAGATGCCATGCGGTGCTTGAGCTGGTGTGCTTGGGGGACAGGAGCCACACTGGGGCAGAGGTTCTGTCAGCTCTGCAGGGGCAGGTTCAGAGGTGGTTGACGCCACGCCAACTTAAGGCAGGAATGGTGGTTTGCGACAATGGCACCAACCTCCTCTCTGCCCTCCGACAGGGACAAATGACCCATGTGCCCTGTTTGGCTCACGTCCTTAACTTGGTGGTGCAGCGGTTCTTGGGCAGGTACCCGGGCTTACAGGGTGTCCTGAGGCAGGCCAGGAAAGTCTGTGTGCATTTCCGCCGGTCATATAATGCCAGTGCTCGGCTGACGGACCTCCAAAAGGAGTTTAACCTGCCCAAGAACCGCCTAATCTGTGACATGCCCACCAGGTGGAACTCAACGTTGGCCATGCTGCAGCGGCTGCACACGCAGCAGAGGGCCATCAATGAGTACCTGTGCGACTATGGCACCAGGACAGGGTCAGGGGAGCTTGGTTTTTTTTCCCCACGCCAGTGGGCCATGATCAGGGATGCATGCACTGTCCTGTCACCATTCGAGGAGGCCACGAGGATGGTGAGCAGTGACAGTGCATGCATCAGTGACACTGTCCCCCTTGTCCACCTGTTGGAGCACACGCTGCGTGGAATAATGGACAGGGCACTTGAGGCAGAACAGAGGCAGGAAGAGGAGGACTTCCTTAGCTCTCAAGGCCCCCTTTATCCAGACAGTGTTCCTGCGTGCCCGCCGATCACACAGGAAGAGGACGAGGAGGAGGAGGAGGAGGAAGATTGTCAGTATGGAGGTGGAGCCTGGCACTCAGCATCAGCAGCAGTCTTTAAGGGATCAGTCCCAAGAAACACATGGACTTGTACATGGCTGGGAGGAGGTGGCTGCGGACGTTGTCGTCCTTAGTGACCCAGAGGACTCCGGACCGAATGCCTCAGCAAACCTACGCTGCATGGCCTCCCTGATCCTGCAAAGCCTGCGTAAGGATCCTCGTATTCGTGGTATCAAGGAGAAGGACCAATACTGGCTGGCAACCCTCCTTGATCCACGTTACAAGGGTAAGGTTGCGGACCTTATCTTGCCATCGCAGAGGGAGCAGAGGATGAAACATCTTCGGGAGGCCTTGCAGAAAGGTCTGTGCAATGCGTTCCCAGAGACTGGGAGGTTACAAACTCCTGTTTCTGGACAGCGTGTTGCTGAGGCTTCGGTCAGTCAAAGAAGGAGCGGTGGAGAAGGTGGCCGTCTGACCGATGCGTTCAGACAATTTTTTGGTCCACAGCCCCAAGGTATGATCGGTTCCAGCAACCATCGCCAGCGTCTGTTTTACATGGTGCAGGAATACCTAGGGGCAAGATCAGACTTGGACACCTTTCCCACCGAAAATCCTCTGGGTTACTGGGTCTTGAGGATGGATCACTGGCCAGAGCTTGCACAGTATGCAATTGAGCTACTGGCCTGTCCTGCATCCAGCGTTCTTTCGGAACGCACATTCAGTGCTGCTGGAGGCGTGGTAACCGATCACAGGGTGCGTCTGTCCACCGACTCGGTCGATCGGCTGACCTTCATAAAAATGAATCAGTCTTGGATCACCACCAGCTACCAAGCACCTGATGCTGATGTAACCGAATAATTTTTTTTGAAATCTCAGATCCCTTCAAAGACTGCCTATGCTGATGCTGAGTGACTATCCCTGAGTAATTATCCTCTTCCTCCTCAATCATCACGCTGATAGCTTGTAAGAACATTTTTGGTTCTGGGCGCCACCACCAGTGCCTAAGGCACAATTTTTCAGCCCCTGTTTAACAGGGGCTTGTAATTTCAATTTTTGATGTAATACTTTGCAGCAGGGCTCGTTCCTGCATTCCAACTAGAGTGTCTGTGAGGGGTTGCAGTGTTGTGGCACCAGCACCAGTGCCTAAGGCCCAATTTTTCTGCCCCTGTCTAACAGGGGCGTGCAATTACAATTTTTGATGCAATACTTTGCAGCAGGGCTCGTTCCTGCGTTCCAACTAGAGTGTCTGTGAGGGGTTGCAGTGTTGTGGCACCAGCACCAGTGCCTCAGGCCTAATTTTTCAGCTCCTGTTCAACAGGGGCATGTAATTACAATTCTTGATCTAATATTTCACAGCAGGGCCCTGTGAGGGCTTACAGTGTTGTGGCCACAGCAACACCTAAGGCCCAAATTTCTGCTGAGTATATAGGGCAGGACCCTACTTTCAAACATCTAACTTACAAACGACTCCTACTTGCAAACGGAAGGAGACAACAGGAAGTGAGATGAAATCTACCCCTAGGAAGGGAAATTCTCTTCTGTAAGAGTTAATATGGGAAAACAATTTCTCCTTTCCACTGATGCTTTCCAATCCTTGTTCCACAAAAAAACCCAAATTTTCAAAAAACATTTTTCATTGGGACAAAAAGTGAGGTGAAATCTTCTGAAGAGGAGGAAAGACAGCAAAACAAATGTCACAGGGGTGATAACCCTTCCCTATGTTTTCCAAAAAGCTTAAAAAAGATTTTTTGGCTGGAGCTAAACACGTTAAAAATGTACCCGTTCAAAATTACAATTAGAGATTCTACTTAACAACAAACCTACAGTCCCTGTCTTGTTTGCACCGCCTGTATACTGCTGTTCAGAGTATATAGGGCCTTTCCTTATTTTAATTTGGGTGCGTGGTTCCCATTAATATCCATACAAGACCCAAAGGGCCTGGTAATGGACTGGGGGGTACCCATGCCGTTTGTCTCACTGATTTTCATCCATATTGCCATGACCCGACATGACATTAAACCCGCAAGCAGTTTTAAATGAGATTTTTTCCTTTAAAAATGACATTTGGTGCAGGGACTGTTCTAAACACGGGAAACACGCGTCACTTTACAGGCATACTTTAGACACCCCCCAGGTACGATATTTAAAGGAATATTTCACTTTTTTTTTTTTACTTTAAGCATCATTAAAATCACTGCTCCCGAAAAAACGGCCGTTTTTAAAAGTTTTTTTTGCATTGATACATGTCCCCTGGGGTAGGACCCGGGTCCCCAAACCCTTTTTAGGACAATACCATGCAAATTAGCCTTTAAAATGAGCACTTTTGATTTCGAACGTTCGAGTCCCATAGACGTCAATGGGGTTCTAACGTTTGTGCGAACTTTCGGTCCGTTCGCAGGTTCTGGTGCAAACCGAACCGGTGGGTGTTCGGCTCATCCCTAGCGGTGACTCACTCCCCTGGTCCTGCTCAGGATCCCTCCCCAGTTCCTGTGGCCACCCCTCCTGTGTCTGTAAGTATTCCTTCTGTATCTGTCTCTGTGTCCCACCAGCCTACTGTATCCCCTCCTCTTGTGTCAGAACCTTCCAAGTCTGTGCCCCCCGAGTCAGTTACCCCCCAGGAGTTTACCCCTCCTAAGTCTGATTCAAAGGGAGCACCCTCCCCACCAGGAGTGGTAGTGGGTACTAAAAAGTTTGCTTCTTCCTCTGTAAAGAAGTCTTCTGTAAAGACTTCACAGGAAAAAGTAAGAGATGAGGGCATCTCTGAAGCTGACCTGCAGTACCTGGAGGAGAGAAGGAAGGTTGGGAAGCGGAAGAAGCAGGTGGTGAGGACGGAACAGGCTCTAGTGCCTGTCTCCAACCGTTATAGGTCCTCTAATTGGGATATTTCTTCATCTGGAGCTTCTTCGGAGCGAAGTTCTGATTCCGAAATGGAGTTTGAGGCGGCCTCAAGAAAGAGAGAGGCATCTGGTGATGAGCAGCAGAGGGGAGCTAAGAAGCAATTCACCCAATAACCCAAATGGCGGTTCCCCCTCCGTTAAAAGTGGTGACAATAAATGTCGCCAGCATTAAGTCAGTAAGAGCTCGTTCTATGGCCTTCTTTTTGTTCAGCCAATTAGATGCTGAAATTTTATTTTTGCAAGAGACTAGGCTCACCTCCTTGGCAGATATTCATATGGCCAAGAGAGAGTGGAGGTATGGTCCATCTTACTGGTCTCTTGTGGCCGAGCCTTACGGCGGTGTGGCGGTGTTGTTTAAAACCGGCATGGTAACTGTCCGGCGGGTTATTGAGGTGGAGATTGGGAGATGTATGGTCTTAGACGTCCTTGTGGGAGGGCAGGACCTGCGCCTAATTAATGTTTATGGGCCGCACACAAAGTGGGACAGGAAATGCCTTTTTACAAGGATCAAGCCATTTCTTTTTACATCCCGGCAAGTGGTCTTTGGAGGTGACTTTAATACAGTAACTAGGCCCAAGGACAGGAAGGACTTCAAGGACAGGCTGGGATATGATAGCGTTTTTTTAGATAGTATGGTTAGGGATGCTGGTCTTGTGGATGTGCACATTAAGCACCTCCCAGATGACACCGGGTTCACCTTTCATCGAGGTAATAGTCAGAGTAGAATAGATAGATTTTTTTTGAAGGAGACCTCTGCTTTCTCACCCCCAGTGGTGCAGGCAGTAGAGTTCTCTGATCACTGTATGCTATCTGTGGTCCTGAATGCTTCAGACGCCCCTCAGAGGGGTAAGGGCATCTGGAGATTGAATTTGACTCTACTCAAGGAAGAACATGTTAGACAATCCTTTGAGGAATTCTTTCAGGCACAGGTGACCATCCTGGACTTTTGTAGCAGCAAGGCTGAGTGGTGGGAGCTGACCAAAAAGAGGATTGCTGGATTCTTCAGGGGCCTAGCCAATAGAAAGCAGTTTAATAAATACATGACCTACCAACGTTTACGGAGGAAGCTGGATATTCTTGTCTCGAGAGGAGGAGATCCTGGGGCAATCTCCGAAGTGAAACTCCTTCTCAGGAAGTGTCAATATGACCGGCATGCCTCTTTGGTTCTGGAGAGGGACTATGGGAAGTACCACTCGCCTGACCCTTACCAGAACTGCAAACAAGGTGTAGCAGTTAAAATGGTCGTTGGCCTTAAGGACAGTACAGGTTCCTTGACAAAGTCCAGGTCAGGGATTCTGGAGGTCGTGAGGTCCTTTTATGCTGACCTTCTTGGGAGGAAAGTGCTTGACCGTGACAAGATGGAAAGCTTTTTGGACTCTATTCCAGGTCTAAATGATGAAGATGTCCCATTGATGAATTTGACAGAGGAGATCACAGTTGAAGAGGTGATAAGGGCAATTGAACAGCTTGCCATCAAAAAGTCACCTGGACCGGATGGCTTGACGGCTGAGTTTTACAAAGCTTTTAAGTCTATTCTGGCCCCACATTTGGTAGAGGTTTTTAACAGTTGCCTTGCTGAGGGGATACTTCCCCCTTCCATGAGGCACTCAGCTGTGATTCTTCTTTCAAAGGGTAAAGATCCTTCGATGATTGAGAATTGGCGCCCCATCAGCCTTCTTAATGTCGATAGAAAGATACTGGCAAAGATATTTTTCTGGCGCCTATCGTCAGTAGCAGAGTCTTTGCTTTCTCGCCATCAGCACTGTTCGGTCCAGGGTAGGTGCACCTTCACAGCAGTTTTAGCTGTCCGGGAGGCCTTGGAGCGGTGCAGGGCTGCAGGCTGGGGAAAGTATTTGCTGACATTGGATCAGGCAAAAGCTTTTGATCGTGTTAACCATGAGTACCTGTGGTTGCTCCTTAGTAAGTACGGTCTGCGGGTGGTTTTGTCGATTGGTTAAAAGTCTTGTATAAGGGGGCAGAAAGCTTTCCTCTTGTTAATGGTTGGGTTGGGCAGTCCTTTGAGGTTGGATCCGGGGTGCGCCAGGGTTGTCCCCTGTGTCCCCTGCTCTATGTGTTTGCAATCGACCCCTTCATCAGGAGGCTAGAGAGCGGCATGTTGTGTGGGGTGCCAGTGGGGCTCCCGGGTGAGCCGCCTTTGAGGGTTGTTGCCTATGCGGACGATGTGTCCGTGATTGTCATTGGGGCGGATGAAGCAGAGGAGGTGGTCTCTCTGACATCACGGTATTCTGAAGCACCAGGCTCCAAGATCAATCAGGAAAAGAGTGAAGTTTTCTGGATGGGAAAGGAAGGTGAGGGTTTTGATCTCCCGGACACCTTTCCAGTGCCCCAGGAAAGAATTAAGATTCTAGGCATTGAATTTGGACCCGGCGATTATGGCCTCAAAAACTGGGAAGGCAGACTGGAAATTGCCAATACTAAGGTGGTCAGCTGGAAGAGATGGAAGTTATCTATGAGGGAAAGGGTTGATCTGATTAAGACTTACCTGATTCCGATCTTCTTGTATGTCAGCTTTGTCTGCATCTTGCCAGTGTCTCTCTATGCTAGGGTCAGTAGTGTGTTCTTCCAGATGTTGTGGGGGAACAGACTGAACCCCATCAAGAGGAATGTCACCTATCTATCCAGGAGGGAGGGTGGCTTAGGTATGGTCAACCCAGTTCTTTTCTTTTCACTGCTTTTTCTCAAGTTTAATATTGGTAATATGCTTGCAGTGGAACCTCCTGGATGGGCAGGCATATTTAGATCTTGGTTTAGGCCTTTTCTACGACTTTGGGAAGAAGGTGGCCAAGTGAAGAATCTCAGGGGTCATCGTGGTCAGCTACCAGCCTATGTCGCTCCGTGCCTGAAGTTACTACGGCAGTGGCGATTGTCGGCTGAAGATCTCAGATCGGTTCCGAGGAAAGTCCTTATGAGTCGAGTCTTGAGCGAAGTCTTTCATGACCCACTGGCCTTAAGGGATTGCCCAGGCCCAGTTTTGAGGGCAGGGTTAAGACTTATTAATTTGGACAGATTACCTCCTAAATTCAGGGATCTGGCCTGGATGTGCTTCCATGGGAGGCTCTATGTTCGGGGCAATTTGAAATTCCGCAGTGGGATGGATCGTAGCTGTCCTCGGGAGGAGTGTGCAGGTGAGGAGGAGACTATGGACCATTTTCTGCTTCATTGCCCTTTTAACATAGAGGTGTACAAACAGGTGGGGCGGGCCCTCTGTGTTCCTTTCCTCTCCAGGCTGGGTTATGCTGAGTGGGTGTATGGAGCATTCAATACTGGTGGGGTTTTTTGTTTAGATACACTTTTTCTAGTTAGCATAGTAGTCCGTTATTTCACTTGGAACGCACGGTGTCAGGTCTGCATTCAGCGTAAAATCCTTCCTGTTCAGGTGGTGGTGTATGACATTCTGCATGAGGTGGAGAAGATTCGGGTACTTGAGAGAGACAAGCGGAGTCAGGGGGCTTGGTTGAAGGTGTGGAGGGGTTTCAAGCCTCCCTGACTGCCAGGAGTCTCTTTCCCGGGTGTGGCTGTCTGTCTCTTTTCACCCTAGATTATTTTTTGCATTAATTTTTGATAAATGGCTGCATACATAGGTGATGGGTTGTGCCTCTTAGGCCCTCTCTGCTGCTTTATGTAAATAATTTTGGTAGTGGATTATGTATATATTGTATATATTCTGAACATGGATGTGTATTCCTTGGATTTTTGTTGAAGTTTTGTACTATGGTTTTGTTTTTTACTTTTGTATAAAATTGGTTGCTTGATTCTTTTCAATAAAAGATCAATAGTGCCCCACCCTTTATTGGAGCACAGGTGTGTCAGGAGGAAGGTGTCTCTGGAGCTCCTCCAGGTGATCCGTGTGAGAGGGGAGTGGTGGTGAAATCTCTCCCAGCTCTCCTGGCCCCTTTCTGGGGAAGCCATGGAGGCCAGCGGGACCTCTCCTGCTGGAAGCTCTCAGCCATCTCCTGGGCCGTCGGGTGACATGCCTTCCTCTGTACAGGCCAATCTCTCTACCCCTGGTGAGGTTGAAGGCTCGGAGGCCATTCGGGAGCGAGTGGTGGCCGGGATAAAGGTCCTAAATAGGGAGAGGGATAAGCTTTACAAGCTACGAGCTGAGCTGAAGCGTCTGTGGAGGCAGCGTGAGGGCTTGCACAGCCAGAAGCGTGGATCCATGGATCCAGAGATCCAATTGGCCAAAGTCCATGTGGACCATCAGGAGACCATTGTGGCCATGATGGAAGGCAATGATGGGCCCTTCAAGGAGAAGTTTGGAAATGACAGGAGGTTTGGAAGGATGACAAAGATGGAGGTGGAGGAGGAGACCCCCAGTTCTGGCCCCCTGCCCCCTCAGGGAGAGGTAAGCAGCCCCATGCCTTCCCAGGACTCAGGAGGCATGCTCAGGGCCATCCAGGTAATGGAATCTAATATGGGGGATCGGTTGGTGTTTAATGGAGAGGATATTACTGATAATGTGCCTGACAAGGTAAAGCCTGTCAAGTCCCATATTGTGGATAAAACTATTTTTGTGCCATTCAACACTGTGACTGATACTGACAATGTGCCCAGTGACAATCAGGCTGCTAGTCCTATGTGTGGCAGTGCTGTACCTGCTGATGCTGCAGTACAGCAAAGTTTGCATTTAAAAAATGACATTCCTGCAGAGGAACTGCAAGATTCAGCAGAACCAATTAACCCCCCTTTAGCTGAGTCTAAAGCTGTTTGCCCCACAGCTGCTGAAGACTCTACAGCACAGCTTCAGGAGACAGCTGGTATTACAGCAGAAACTGTGACTTTTCCTGATGGTAATTTGAATGTGTGTGTGACTGATAAAAATCAACCCGTTACAAGTGTGATGAACAATGGTCTCAGTTCAAGTGTGATGGACAGTCCTACCAACAACGTTCAAGCAGTGAATAATAATAGTAATGTACAGACTAATGTGACATCAGTGTGGGGCCTTGGCCCTGATAAACCTACATTTGCTCAGGTGGTACGCTCTGCTCCTGGTAGCTCCGCTCCCAAGCGGGTTTTCCCCCTGCAGCCTACCACCTTGAGCACCCCGGGATCTGGTCTTGGGTCTCTGGCTTCTGCTGGGGGTCCGAGAAGAAATGTGGTAATTCTTAAATGGGAAGGTGGTTCAATCCCTCCAGCACGTCGTGCGGTGGTGGATTTGATTTTGGAGATGGGTTTTGGGGCAAATGACCTGTATGCTCTAATACAGTGGTTCTCAACTCCAGTCCTCAGGGCCCACCAACAGGCCAGGTTTGCAAGATAGCTGAAATACATCACAGGTGATATCACTTGCTGCTCAGTGATTGCAGTATTCTAGTCTGCAACTCCCCAAGGTAATACTTAAAATCTGGCCTGTTGGTGGGTCCCGAGGACTGGAGTTGAGAACCACTGCTCTAATACATGTAGCTGGGACACGGGATTATACCATTAGCTTCACCAGGCCAGAGGGTCTTGACTAGGAATGAGCTTCGTGTTCGAGTCGAACCCATGTTCGACTCGAACATCGGCTGTTCGACCGTTCGCCGAATTGCGAACGATATGGGCCGTTCGCGCCAAATTTGTGTGGCGCGTCACAGCCCATAATTCACTGCGGCATCGCAGTGCATTGCTTGCTGATGATTGGCCAAGCATGCACTATGACCCGCATGCTTGGCCAATCACAGCGCCGCCTGAACAGAGAGCCGTAATTGGCCAAAGCCAAGGAGGCTTTGGCCAATTATGGCTCAGGGGATTTAGTACACGCCCCACACTATATAAGGCCGCCTGCACGGCGGCCCTGTGTAGTGTGTGTTCCGGCGTTCATAGATAGAGAGAGAGACAGACAGTGTCATTTGATTTGAGTTAGATAGATTAGGCAGAACAGTCAGTCAGTTAGCTGTACTTACAGTGTATTGTGTATATATATGCATCCCAGGTGTTGCATATATATATATACACTGTATTCAGTTTAGCTAGATCCGTTCCTGTTATCTTCTAGACTATTTACATTTAGTACAGTGCGTCCTGCTCACAGTGTTCAGCTAGATCCGTTCCTGTTATCTTCTAGACTATTTACATTTAGTGCAGTGCGTCCTGCTCACAGTGTTCAGCTAGATCCGTTCCTGTTATCTTCTAGACTATTTACATTTAGTGCAGTGCGTCCTGCTCACAGTGTTCATCTAGATCCGTTCCTGTTATCTTCTAGACTATTTACATTTAGTGCAGTGCGTCCTGCTCACAGTGTTCAGCTAGATCCGTTCCTGTTATCTTCCTACTGACAGGCAGGCTTGTCTGGTTACAGTATATAAAGCTACCTGAAGAAAATTACTGGTGTTCTATTTGATCCTATTAGTACCACGGTCAGGCAGCTAGACTATTTACATTTAGTACAGTGTGTCCTGCTCACAGTGTTCAGCTAGATCCGTTCCTGTTATCTTCCTACTGACAGGCAGGCTTGTCTGGTTACAGTATATAAAGCTACCTGAAGAAAATTACTGGTGTTCTATTTGATCCTATTAGTACCACGGTCAGGCAGCTAGACTATTTACATTTAGTACAGTGCGTCCTGCTCACAGTGTTCAGCTAGATCCGTTCCTGTATCTTCCTACTGACAGGCAGGCTTGTCTGGTTACAGTATATAAAGCTACCTGAAGAAAATTACTGGTGTTCTATTTGATCCTATTAGTACCACGGTCAGGCAGCTAGACTATTTACATTTAGTACAGTGCGTCCTGCTCACAGTGTTCAGCTAGATCCGTTCCTGTTATCTTCCTACTGACAGGCAGGCTTGTCTGGTTACAGTATATAAAGCTACCTGGAGAAAATTACTGGTGTTCTATTTGATCCTATTAGTACCACGGTCAGGCAGCTAGACTATTTACATTTAGTACAGTGCGTCCTGCTCACAGTGTTCAGCTAGATCCGTTCCTGTTATCTTCCTACTGACAGGCAGGCTTGTCTGGTTACAGTATATAAAGCTACCTGAAGAAAATTACTGGTGTTCTATTTGATCCTATTAGTACCACGGTCAGGCAGCTAGACTATTTACATTTAGTACAGTGCGTCCTGCTCACAGTGTTCAGCTAGATCCGTTCCTGTTATCTTCCTACTGACAGGCAGGCTTGTCTGGTTACAGTATATAAAGCTACCTGAAGAAAATTACTGGTGTTCTATTTGATCCTATTAGTACCACGGTCAGGCAGCTAGACTATTTACATTTAGTACAGTGCGTCCTGCTCACAGTGTTCAGCTAGATCCGTTCCTGTTATCTTCCTACTGACAGGCAGGCTTGTCTGGTTACAGTATATAAAGTTACCTGAAGAAAATTACTGGTGTTCTATCCCAGCTTAGTGCAGCTACAGGCCATTAGTATGTCTGGAAGGCCAAGAAGGAGAGGCAGACAGTCACAAGCCAATAAGAGAGGGCAAGCAGGCTCTGTGTCTAGTGCTGGTCGTGGAGACGGTGCATCCTCATCAGCACGTGGCCATGGGACACGCTTGGCCTTTTTTTCGGCAGCTGGCCGTGTTGAGCCGCAACATGCGGAAGACTTGGTCGAGTGGATGACCAAGCCGTCCTCATCCTCCTCATCCTCTCTCACCCATGCCCAGGGTACTTTATCTGGCAAAGCAGCGGCCTCTTCCCTCAGCTCAATGTCATCAGTGACTCCTTCCCTAGCTCCACCATGTCCTCCTGAGGATTCCCTCGAACTGTTTGACCACAGTGTTGGGTACATGCTCCAGGAGGATGCCCAGCGTTTGGAAGGCTCTGATGATGATACTGAGCTCGATGAAGGCAGTAACATGAGCACGGACAGAGGGGGTGCCCAAGAAGGACAGCAATCTGGCAGTCATGCTCCCCCTGCTGCAGCATACTGCCAGGTTTGCTCCAGTGATGAGGAGGGAGGGGATGATGAGGTCACTGACTCAACGTGGGTGCCTGATAGGAGAGAGGAGGAGGAGGAGGAGGCGGCACATCACCAACGAGGCAGGATGCCCTCCAGGGGCCATCCTAAGGGCAGCACATTGACTGCATCACACCCCAAAGCTCCACATGTGCAGGGCGCTGCAGTCTCTGCGCGTTATTCAAAAAGTTCTTTGGTGTGGGCCTTTTTTGAGACGAGTGCATCAGATCGCACCGCTGCTATTTGCAACATATGTCTCAAGCGTATCTCACGTGGCCAAAACATCTCCCGCTTGGGTACCACATGCTTGACCAGACATATGTTGACCTGCCATGCAGTTCGTTGGCAAGCGTATCTAAAAGACCCACACCAAAGAACAAAGAGGATCTCTCCTTGCTCCTCATCAGCTGAGATTTCCAACCCCACTAGACCTCCAGTCCTCTCTGAGACCTGCAGTGAGAGGAATGAAGGTGTAGAATTAGGTGTGTCACAGCCAAGTACTTGTGGGCAATCTGCTTTTGGTACACCGACGTCAGATTGTACCAGGCAAATTTCCCTGCCCCAGCTGCTGCACCGCCGAAAGAAGTTTGCTCCCAGCCATCCACATGCCCAGCGGTTGAATGCTAGCTTGGCAAAATTGCTAGCACTTCAACTGCTGCCTTTTCAGTTGGTAGACTCTGCCCCCTTCCGTGAGTTTGTGGAATGTGCGGTTCCTCAGTGGCAGGTACCCAAACGCCACTTTTTCTCATGGAAGGCGATTCCGGCTCTCTACCGGCATGTGGAAGGCAATGTCCATGCCTCGCTGGACAGGGCGGTCAGTGGTAAGGTGCATATTACCGCTGACTCATGGTCCAGCAGGCATGGACAGGGACGTTACCTAAGTTTCACGGCGCATTGGGTGACTCTGCTGGCAGCTGGGAAGGATGCAGGACAAGGTGCAGTAGTGTTGGAGGTTGTTCCGCCACCACGCCTCCAAAATTCTGATTGTGACACACCTCTCTCCTCCACCCCCTCCTCTTCTTCCTCCTCCATGGCCTCTTCCTCGGAACCAGCGGTGCTCCATAGTCGTTCAAGGGGCTACGCAAGTACGCAGGCCAAAAGATGCCAAGCGGTGCTTGAGCTGGTGTGCTTGGGGGACAGGAGCCACACTGGGGCAGAGGTTCTGTCAGCTCTGCAGGGGCAGGTTCAGAGGTGGTTGACGCCACGCCAACTTAAGGCAGAAATGGTGGTTTGCGACAATGGCACCAACCTCCTCTCTGCCCTCCGACAGGGACAAATGACCCATGTGCCCTGTTTGGCTCACGTCCTTAACTTGGTGGTGCAGCGGTTCTTGGGCAGGTACCCGGGCTTACAGGATGTCCTGAGGCAGGCCAGGAAAGTCTGTGTGCATTTCCGCCGGTCATATAATGCCAGTGCTCAGCTGACGGACCTCCAAAAGGAGTTTAACCTGCCCAAGAACCGCCTAATCTGTGACATGCCCACCAGGTGGAACTCAACGTTGGCCATGCTGCAGCGGCTGCACACGCAGCAGAGGGCCATCAATGAGTACCTGTGCGACTATGGCAACAGGACAGGGTCAGGGGAGCTTGGTTTTTTTTCCCCACGCCAGTGGGCCATGATCAGGGATGCATGCACTGTCCTGTCACCATTCGAGGAGGCCACGAGGATGGTGAGCAGTGACAGTGCATGCATCAGTGACACTGTCCCCCTTGTCCACCTGTTGGAGCACACGCTGCGTGGAATAATGGACAGGGCACTTGAGGCAGAACAGAGGCAGGAAGAGGAGGACTTCCTTAGCTCTCAAGGCCCCCTTTATCCAGACAGTGTTCCTGCATGCCCGCCGATCACACAGGAAGAGGACGAGGAGGAGGAGGAGGAGGAGGAGGAAGATTGTGTCAGTATGGAGGTGGAGCCTGGCACTCAGCATCAGCAGCAGTCTTTAAGGGATCAGTCCCAAGAAACACATGGACTTGTACGTGGCTGGGAGGAGGTGGCTGCGGACGTTGTCGTCCTTAGTGACGCAGAGGACTCCGGACCGAATGCCTCAGCAAACCTACGCTGCATGGCCTCCCTGATCCTGCAAAGCCTGCGTAAGGATCCTCGTATTCGTGGTATCAAGGAGAAGGACCAATACTGGCTGGCAACCCTCCTTGATCCACGTTACAAGGGTAAGGTTGCGGACCTTATCTTGCCATCACAGAGGGAGCAGAGGATGAAACATCTTCGGGAGGCCTTGCAGAAAGGTCTGTGCAATGCGTTCCCAGAGACTGGGAGGTTACAAACTCCTGTTTCTGGACAACGTGTTGCTGAGGCTTCGGTCAGTCAAAGAAGGAGCGGTGGAGAAGGTGGCCGTCTGACCGATGCGTTCAGGCAATTTTTTGGTCCGCAGCCCCAAGGTATGATCGGTTACAGCAACCATCGCCAGCGTCTGTTTTACATGGTGCAGGAATACCTAGGGGCAAGATCAGACTTGGACACCTTTCCCACCGAAAATCCTCTGGGTTACTGGGTCTTGAGGATGGATCACTGGCCAGAGCTTGCACAGTATGCAATTGAGCTACTGGCCTGTCCTGCATCCAGCGTTCTTTCGGAACGCACATTCAGTGCTGCTGGAGGCGTGGTAACCGATCACAGGGTGCGTCTGTCCACCGACTCGGTCGATCGACTGACCTTCATAAAAATGAATCAGTCTTGGATCACCACCAGCTACCAAGCACCTGATGCTGATGTAACCGAATAATTTTTTTTGAAATCTCAGATCCCTTCAAAGACTGCCTATGCTGATGCTGAGTGACTATCCCTGAGTAATTATCCTCTTCCTCCTCAATCATCACGCTGATAGCTTGTAAGAACATTTTTGGTTCTGGGCGCCACCACCAGTGCCTAAGGCACAATTTTTCAGCCCCTGTTTAACAGGGGCGTGTAATTACAATTTTTGATGTAATACTTTGCAGCAGGGCTCGTTCCTGCATTCCAACTAGAGTGTCTGTGAGGGGTTGCAGTGTTGTGGCACCAGCACCAGTGCCTAAACCCCAATTTTTCTGCCCCTGTCTAACAGGGGCGTGTAATTACAATTTTTGATGCAATACTTTGCAGCAGGGCTCGTTCCTGCGTTCCAACTAGAGTGTCTGTGAGGGGTTGCAGTGTTGTGGCACCAGCACCAGTGCCTAAGGCCTAATTTTTCAGCTCCTGTTCAACAGGGGCATGTAATTACAATTCTTGATCTAATATTTCACAGCAGGGCCCTGTGAGGGCTTACAGTGTTGTGGCCACAGCAACAACTAAGGCCCAAATTTCTGCTGAGTATATAGGGCAGGACCCTACTTTCAAACATCTAACTTACAAACGACTCCTACTTGCAAACGGAAGGAGACAACAGGAAGTGAGATGAAATCTACCCCTAGGAAGGGAAATTCTCTCCTGTAAGAGTTAATATGGGAAAACAATTTCTCCTTTCCACTGATGCTTTCCAATCCTTGTTTCACAAAAAAACCCTAATTTTCAAAAAACATTTTTCATTGGGACAAAAAGTGAGGTGAAATCTTCTGAAGAGGAGGAAAGACAGCAAAACAAATGTCACAGGGGTGATAACCCTTCCCTATGTTTTCCAAAAAGCTTAAAAAAGATTTTTTGGCTGGAGCTAAACACGTTAAAAATGTACCCGTTCAAAATTACAAAGAGATTCTACTTAACAACAAACCTACAGTCCCTGTCTTGTTTGCACCGCCTGTATACTGCTGTTCAGAGTATATAGGGCCTTTCCTTATTTTAATTTGGGTGCGGGGTTCCCCTTAATATCCATACAAGACCCAAAGGGCCTGGTAATGGACTGGGGGGTACCCATGCCGTTTGTCCCACTGATTTTCATCCATATTGCCATGACCCGACATGACATTAAACCCGCAAGCAGTTTTAAATGAGATTTTTTCCTTTAAAAATGAGATTTGGTGCAGGGACTGTTCTAAATACGGGAAACACGCGTCACTTTACAGGCATACTATAGACACCCCCCAGGTACGATATTTAAAGGAATATTTCACTTTTTTTTTTTTACTTTAAGCATCATTAAAATCACTGCTCCCGAAAAAACGGCCGTTTTTAAAAGTTTTTTTTGCATTGATACATGTCCCCTGGGGTAGGACCCGGGTCCCCAAACCCTTTTTAGGACAATACCATGCAAATTAGCCTTTAAAATTAGCACTTTTGATTTTGAACGTTCGAGTTCCATAGACGTCAATGGGGTTCTAACGTTCGTGCGAACTTTCGGTCCGTTCGCAGGTTCTGGTGCGAACCGAACCGGGGGGTGTTCGGCTCATCCCTAGTCTTGACCTGTTCTGGGAGCGATATGAGGCACGGTGCAGGTCAAGACCTGAATGGGAAGGTCTGGCCCCAGTTGCGGTTTCGCAAAGGTCAACGGTGAAAAAGATAACCATCATACTCACTAATGAGAGTGTTCCTGCTCGGGACGTAGAGGTCTGGTTAAGGAACTATGGTGAGGTTTTGACTAAGCCCAGCAAAATCCTTGATGAGCGTAACATCTGGACTGGGGGATGGTCAGTAACACTCAGGTTTCCAGGGATGGGAATGTTGTCAGTCACCTGCCCTCCTCAGCTTTTATATTTTCTACCCTGGTCAGCCGAAGCTGTGTCACCGCTGTGGAGAAAAGGGGCATTTGAGCTCTTCCTGTTCAGCCTTGATATGTTCAGTGTGTCGGGGTCGGGGTTATATGGCTAAGGACTGCACCGAGATGATCAGGTGCAACCTGTGCCTGCGCCTTGGCCACCCCTACAGCAGATGTCCTGAAGCCTGGCACAATATAGAGAAGGAGGTAATTGAAGACATGTCAAGGCTGGACAGGATGGAGGGTGAGGCCCCTGGTGTACCATCCTCCTCTGCGGTGACTGACTCCCCTTGTCCTGCTCAGGATCCCTCCCCAGTTCATGTGGCCACCCCTCCGGTGTCTGTAAGTATTCCTTCTGTATCTGTCTCTGTGTCCCCCCCGCCTGCTGTACCCTCTCCTCTTGTGTCAGAACCTTCCAAGTCTTTGCCCCCTGAGTCATTTACCCCCCAGGAGTCTACCCCTCCTAAGTTTGATTCAAAGGGAGCACCCCCCCCCACCAGAAGTGGTAGCATGTACTAAAAAGGTCGCTTCTTCCTCTCTAAAGGAGTCTTCTGTAAAGACTTCAAAGAAAAAAACAAGAGATCAGGGCATCTCTAAAGCTGACCTGCAGTACCTGGAGGAGAGAAGGAAGGTTGGAAAGCGGAAGAAGCAGGCGGTGAGGACGGAACGGGCTCCAGTGCCTGTCTCCAACTGTCATAGGTCCTCTAAGTGGTATATTTCTTCATCTGGAGCTTCTTCGGAGCGAAGTTCTGATTCTGAGATTGAGTTTGAGGCGGCCTCAAGAAAGAGAGAGGCTTCTCGTGATGAGCAGCAGAGGGGAGCTAAGAAGCAATCCACCCAATAACCCAAATGGCGGTTCCCCCTCCCTTAAAAGTGGTGACAATAAATGTCGCCAGCATTAAGTCAGTAAGAGCTTGTTCTATGGCCTTCTTTTTGTTCAGCCAATTAGATGCTGAAATTTTATTTTTGCAAGAGACTAGGCTCACCTCCTTGGCAGATATTCATATGGCCAAGAGAGAGTGGAGGTATGGTCCATCTGACTGGTCTCTTGCGGCCGAGCCTTACGGCGGTGTGGCGGTGTTGTTTAAAACATGGTAACTGTCCGGCGGGTTATTGAGGTGGAAATTAGGAGATGTATGGTCTTAGATGTCCTTGTGGGAGGGCAGGACCTGCGTCTAATTAATGTCTATGGGCCGCACACAAAGTGGGACAGGAAATGCCTTTTTACAAGGATCAAGCCATTTCTTTTTACATCCCGGCAAGTGGTCTTTGGAGGTGACTTTAATACAGTAACTAGGCCCAAGGACAGGAAGGACTTCAAAGACAGGCTGGGATATGATGGCGTTTTTTTAAATAGTATGGTTAGGGATGCTGGTCTTGTGGATGTGCACATTAGGCACCTCACGGATGACACCGGGTTCTCCTTTCATCGAGGTAGTAGTCAGAGTAGAATAGTTTTTTTTTTTTTAAGGAGACCTCTGCTTTCTCACCCCTAGTGGTGCAGGCAGTAGAGTTCTCTGATCACTGTATGCTATCTGTGGTCCTGAATGCTTCAGACACCCCTCAGAGGGGTAAGGGCATCTGGAGATTGAATTCGACTTTACTCAAGGAAGAACATGTTAGACAATCCTTTGAGGAATCCTTTCAGGCTCAGGTGACCATCCTGGACTTTTGTAGCAGCAAGGCTGAGTGGTGGGAGCTGACCAAAAAGAGGATCGCTGGATTCTTCAGGGGCCTCGCCAATAGAAAACAGTTTAATAAATACATGACCTACCAATGTTTACGGAGGAAGCTGGATATTCTTGTCTCGAGAGGAGGAGATCCTGGGGCAGTCTCCGAAGTGAAACTGCTTCTCAGGAAGTGTCAATATGACCGGCATGCCTCTTTGGTTCTAGAGAGGGACTATGGAAAGTACCACTCGCCTGACCCTTACCAGAACTGCAAACAAGGTGTAGCTGTTAAAACGGTCGTTGGCCTTAAGGACAGTACAGGTTCCTTGACAAAGTCCAGGTCAGGGATTCTGGAGGTCGTGAGGTCCTTTTATGCTGACCTTCTTGGGAGGAAAGAGCTTGACTGTGACAAGATGGAAAGCTTTTTGGACTTTACTCCAGGTCTAAATGATGAAGATGTCCCATTGATGAATTTGACAGAGGAGATCACAGTTGAAGAGGTGATGAGGGCAATTGAACAGCTTGCCATCAAAAAGTCACCTGGACCGGATGGCTTGACGGCTGAGTTTTACAAAGCTTTTAAGTCTATTCTGGCCCCACATTTGGTAGAGGTTTTTAACAGTTGCCTTGCTGAGGGGGTACTTCCCCCTTCCATGAGGCACTCAGCTGTGATTCTTCTTTCAAAGGGTAAAGATCCTTCGATGATTGAGAATTGGCGCCCCATCAGCCTTCTTAATGTCGATAGAAAGATACTGGCAAAGATATTTTTCTGGCGCCTATCGTCAGTAGCAGAGTCTTTGCTTTCTCGCCATCAGAACTGTTCGGTCCAGGGTAGGTGCACCTTCACAGTGGTTTTAGCTGCCTGGGAGGCCTTGGAGCGGTGCAGGGCTGCAGGCTGGGGAAAGTATTTGCTGACATTGGATCAGGCAAAAGCTTTTGATCGTGTTAACCATGAGTACCTGTGGTTGCTCCTTAGTAAGTACAGTCTGCCGGGTGGTTTTGTCGATTGGTTAAGTCTTGTTAAGGGACAGAAAGCTTTCCTCTTGTTAATGGTTGGGCAGTCCTTTGAGGTTGGCTCCGGGGTGCGCCAGGGTTGTCCCCTGAGTCCCTTGCTCTATGTGTTTGCAATCGTCCCCTTCATCAGGAGGCTATAGAGCAGCATGTTGTGTGGGGTGCCAGTGGGGCTCTCGAGTGAGCCGCCTTTGAGGGTTGTTGCCTATGCGGATGATGTGTCGGTGATTGTCACTGGGGCGGATGAAGCAGAGGAGGTGGTCTCTCTAACATCACGATATTCTGAAGCATCAGGCTCCAAGATCAATCAGGAAAAGAGTGAAGTTTTCTGGATGGGAAAGGAAGGTGAGGGGTTTGATCTTCCGGACACCTTTCCAGTGCCCCAGGAAAGAATTAAGATTTTAGTCATTGAATTTGGACCCGGCGATTATGGCCTCAAAAATTGGAAGGGCAGACTGGAAATTGCCAATACTAAGGTGGTCAGCTGGAGGAGATGGAAGTTATCTATGAGGGAAAGGGTTGATCTGATTAAGACTTACCTGATTCCGATCTTGTTGTGTGTCAGCTTTGTCTGCATGTTGCCAGTGTCTCTCTATGCTAGGGTCAGTAGTGTGTTCTTCCAGATGTTGTGGGGGAACAGACTGAACCCCATCAAGAGGAATGTCACCTATCTATCCAGGAGGGAGGGTGGCTTAGGTATGGTCAACCCAGTTCTTTTCTTTTCACTGCTTTTTCTCAAGTTTAACATTGGTAATATGCTTGCAGTGGAACCTCCTGGATGGGTAGGCATATTTAGATCTTGGTTTAGGCCTTTTCTACGACTTTGGGAAGAAGGTGGCCAAGTGAAGAATCTCAGGGGTCATCGTGGTCAGCTACCAGCCTATGTCGCTCCGTGCCTGAAGTTACTACGGCAGTGGCGATTGTCGGCTGAAGATCTCAGATCGGTTCCGAGGAAAGTCCTTATGAGTCAAGTCTTGAGCAAAGTCTTTCATGACCCACTGGCCTTAAGGTATTGCCCAGGCCCAGTTTTGAGGGCAGGGTTAAGACTTATTAATTTGGACAGAGTACCCCCTAAATTTAGGGATCTAGCCTGGTTGTGCTTCCATGGAAGGCTCTATGTTCGGGGCAATTTGAAATTCCACAGTGGAATGGATCGTAGCTGTCCTCGGGAGGAGTGAGCAGGTGAGGAGGAGACTATGGACCATTTTCTGCTTCATTGCCCTTTTAAGATAGAGGTGTACAAACAGGTGGGGTGGGCCCTCTGTGTTCCTTTCCTCTCCAGGCTGGGTTATGCTGAGTGGGTGTATGGAGCATTCAATACTGGTGGTGTTTTTTGTTTAGATACACTTTTTCTAGTTAGTCTAGTAGTCCGTTATTTCACTTGGAACGCACGGTGTCAGGTCAGAATTCGGCATAAAATCCTTCCTGTTCAGGTGGTGGTGTATGACATTTTGCATGAGGTGGAGAAGATTCGGGTACTTGAGAGAGACAAGCGGAGTCAGGGGGCTTGGTTGAAGGCGTGGAGGGGTTTCAAGCCTCCCTGACTGCCAGGAGTCTCTTTCCCGGGTGTGGCTGTCTGTCTCTTTTCACCCTAGATTATTATTTTTTTGGATTAATTTTTGATAAATGGCTGCGTACGTAGGTGATGGGTTGTGCCTCTTAGGCACTCTCTGCTGCTTTATGTAAATAGTTTTCTAAAAATGTTTTGGTAGTGGATTATGTAAATATTGTATATATTCTGAACATGGATGTGTATTCCTTGGATTTCTGTTGAAGTTTTGTACTATGGTTTTGTTTTTTACTTTTGTATAAAATTGGTTGCTTGATTCTTTTCAATAAAAGATCAATAGTGCTTAATTTTGGTGTCATTGGAAGGAATAGTGCCCCATTATTGGTGTCAGCGGGAGAAATAGTGCCCCATTATTAGTGTTAGTGGGAGGAATAGTGCCCCATCATTGGTACCAGTGGGAGGAATAGTGCCAAATTTTGGTATCAGTGGGTGGAATGGTGCCACATCGTTGGTATCAGTGGGTGGAATGGTGCCACATTGTTGGTATCAGTGGGTGGAATGTTGCCACATTGTTGGTATCAGTGGGTGGAATGTTGCCACATTGTTGGTATCAGTGGGTGGAATGGTGTTACATTGTTGGTATCAGTGGGTGGAATGGTGTCACATTGTTGGTATCAGTGGGTGGAATGGTGGCACATCGTTGGTATCAGTGGGTGGAATGGTGTCACATCATTGGTATCAGTGGGTGGAATGGTGTCACATTGTTGGTATCAGTGGGTGGAATGGTGTCACATTGTTGGTATCAGTGGGTGGAATGGTGTCACATTGTTGGTATCAGTGGGTGGAATGGTGTCACATTGTTGGTATCAGTGGGTGGAATGGTGTCACATTGTTGGTATCAGTGGGTGGAATGGTGCCACATTATTGGTATCAGTGGGTGGAATGGTGTCACATCGTTGGTATCAGTGGGTGGAATGGTGTCACATTATTGGTATCAGTGGGTGGAATGGTGTCACATTATTGGTATCAGTGGGTGGAATGGTGTCACATCCACACAAAATGTAGGTTTTTGGCTGGAGCTCACCTTTGGAAACAAGCTGTAAAGGCTCGCTGTGACGTTTTTGCTTCCTTTATCTCCATCATAGTGAATTGTATGTCCAATAGGAGTGTTCTCCTGCGTCACGATCATCGAATAGGAGGCATTGCAGCATTTCTGAAACTTCTCCCTGAGCAATGAACATGAATTCATAAAAGTCATTATCTAACCCCTAGATTAATGACATTCACTTTTGTATAAATATAAAATTCTAACTATTTAAAATAGAATGAAATATTTGTTTTCACCTTTTTTTTTTTTTTTTTTTTTAAGTTTTAAGTTTTAAAGAGTGAAGTTTATTAAGAAGATAATAGAATACATCAATCGTCAAAATGAAAAAGGAGCACATCGCTCATCGAGTACAAAATATAAAAATAATACATCATTCGTAAAAGATGACAACAATAAATTGTAGGCAGATATAGGCTTGTAACACAACTGGATATCTAGTTATGGGCATTTAGAGTCCCGGCGTCGGAGCCCCTTCTGGGAACTAACTGCTCCGACGAGCCGGGTCTCCCCCAGCCCATCTCTCCCCAAACAAGTGAATAGCTGTCTAGAGTACAGATACACGCCTACAGAAACTGGAAAATGATAAAAGGGAGACAACCAAAAGGGGCTTGTATCACTGTAACCATGGAAGATCATGTCAATAACGCATTTATACATTCGTTACTGGGAAAAAAAATAAAAATAAAATAAAATAAAAATAAGAAAGGAAGGGAACCAATTGGTCTGTCTATCTCTCATGATGGGTCAAATTTTGGTTTGATGATCCAGTCCATAACATGTTATGTTCGAAGGTTAGAAGGGTGTTACCTTTGATAATCTGCCCTGAGGCATATAGCCCAGGTAATTAAAAGTACTGAGAGCTTGAGGGACCAATGTAGATGTGTATAGAGAACAGGAGAGTGAAAGGAGGAAAGGAAGAAAACAGGAGGGGCAGAGGGGATAGAGAGGGTGAAAGGGTTAGTTGATCTTCAGGAGTTATGGGAGGGAAGTGCACAGGAGACCTCAAAGAGGGGGGGACCGATAGCCCCTCAGCTAAGGACCACTCCAGTGTACTATCTATCACACATACAAAGGATGCCCTACTAGATTTGCCCAGGGTTCCCAAATAGTGTTAAATTTATCAGTGGTATCTAGGATAATGTTGGAAATTTTTTCTTGCAGCATGATCCACGTGATTTTTTGCTTGGCTAACCGAATGGACACTTTCGGTGATTTCCAGGCCCTGGTGATGGTCATTTTGGCCCCCACTAGAATAAACTGGATCAGCTTCTGTGTATGTTTAGAAATTTTTGGTATGGGACCATTTAGCAATGCAACAATTGGATCTTGTTGCAGAGTACAACCGCATGTTCTGCGGATAAGGGAGAAGATCTTGTTCCAATACATTCTGATTTTAGGGCATTCCCATAGTATGTGTAAAAGAGACCCCACATGACCGCATCCTCTAAAGCAAAGAGGTGACGTTAGTGGATAGATTTTGGCAAGACGTGACGGTACCAGATACCAGCGTGTGAGAACTTTCAGCCCTGCTTCGCTAATTGTAGTATTAACCATACCTTTAAAGGAGCGGGCAAAATTAATATGCCACTTATCCAGGTCCCAGCTGAAGTCAAGATCTCGCTCCCAGCTTGTCATGTATGCTGCTTTTTCCGTGGGTTCCGCCAGGGATGAGTAGATGAGAGAGATACCCCCTTTGGTGTCCGAGGCTGAAGCACACCATTGTTCATAAGGCGTTACAAAGAGATGGTTTTCATTGTCCTTCCATACCCGATTTAAAAAATGAAAGAGTTGAAGGAATCTAAATTTTTCGGTTGGGGGCATTTCGAGTTTGGAGGTACAGTATGCTAGAGTGAGGGGACCAGTGGAGTTGAAGAATTGACCAATTCTATAAAGGCCCTTGTCCAGCCACCATTTAAAGGCCCGAATCTCCAGGCCAGGGGGAAAATTATGATTTCTGAAGATATGTGCCAGGGGGTGCCATGTGGAGATGAGGGGTTTGAACTTATGAAGGGCATCACAGAGTTTCATTGAGTGAGATAATGTTGGTGCTAAAATAGGGGGGCGTTTTTTGGGGATATTCCAAAGCAGAAAGTCTAAGGTGAAACCGGGAACCGCCTCACGCTCCATGCTCACCCAGTCTGGTTTGGGTCCTTTCATATATATAGTTGAGAATTGGCTCAATTGTGCTGCCTGATAATACCACCACAGATTAGGGACCCCTAGTCCTCCCTTTTTTCTGGGCCTTAAAAGCACCTCTTTAGAAAACCTGTGGCCTTTTTTATCCCAAATAAAACGGATTATGGCAGATTGTAGGCGTTGAATGTGCGGTTTGGGGACTGGAATGGGTAAGGAACGAAAGAGATAAAGTAGCCTAGGTAGGAGTGTCATTTTAACTGCGTTCACTTTACCCAACCACGAGAGCTTATATAGCGACCATTGGGTCAGGTCGTCCGAGAGCTTTTTGATCATGGGGGGAAAATTATGTTTATAGAGAGTATCTATGCCAGATGTAAGGTTAATGCCAAGATAAGGGATAGATGTGGAATTCCATGAGAATGGAAATTTACTCTTTAGGTTATTTACTATGTCTGGAGGGGTGGAAACATTGAGAGTGACTGATTTGGATACATTAACCTTAAGTCCGGAAGCTAATTCAAAGTTTTGTAGAAGTTGCAATATGTTGGGGATGGAGGTCATGGGAGACGTGACGAACAGGAGGACATCATCCGCGAATAGAGCGCATTTGTGGTAATTTTGCCCACAGCGAACTCCATGGATGTCTGGGTGTTGTCTAATCGTGATGGCCAAGGATTCTATAGCCATCGCGAAGAGAAGGGGAGAGAGAGGGCATCCCTGCCTTGTTCCTTTCTGTATGGAAAATTTATCTGATAGGTGTCCTAGTAGTCTCACCTGTGCCTTAGGTTGATGATAGAGGGCTCTTAATATATTGATAAAGTTAGGGCCGAAACCCCATTTACCTAAAATTGTGAAGAGATAGGGCCAAGCCACCGTATCAAACGCTTTTTGGAGATCTATGGAGAGGAGGAGGCCCCCCTGGGGAGATCCCCCGTCCCACCCCGATCTCATTAGGGAGACTGCATTTATCGCTCTCCGTATCTGGTCCGGTCCCTGTCTCCCTGGTATGAACCCTACTTGGTCCTTATGTATGTAGGTATCTATAAAAGAGGCGAGTCTATTGGATAATATTTTTTCATAAGTTTTAGGTCGTTATTAATTAACGAAATAGGTCTATAGTTACTGACATCGCTGGGATCTTTACCTGGCTTAGGTATAACTGAAACAAAAGCCAAATTGGCATTTGGGTCTAACGGAGATGCTTTAGCTAAGGAGTTGAAAAGGCGGGCCAGGTACGGAGAGAGGGAATCTATAAAAGTTTTGTAATAGTGGTTTGAGAAACCGTCTGGGCCTGGGGCTGAGTCCTTTCTGAGCCCTTTTATGACTGCTCGGATCTCAGATTCTTGAAATGGGGATTCCAGTATGGAGCGGTGAGATTCAGAAATTTTAGGCAATGGGATTTTGTCTAGAAAAGCATCCAACTTTTGTTGAGAAATTGGGCAATCGTCGGAATACAGGTTGGCATAAAAGGATTGGAATGATTTAAGAATTTTACTTGGGTTTTGGGTTTGCGATCCGGATTGGGTTTTTATTTTAGGTAGGGCAAAAGACCTGTGTTTCGGGGTAAGTTTGGCCGCTAGCTGGGGGCCAAATTTGTTCGCTCGTAGATAGAAACTGCCGCTGAGCCAATGGAGGTGCTTTTCTGCGTTGGAAGTCAAAGCTGAATTAAGGGATAGCCTAATAGAATCTAGCTTAGATAGAGATGTAGGATTGGGGTTCAGTTTATGGGACTTGCTGAGATTTTTGTATTCTTTCTCTAGTTTCTTGATATCAATTTGCCGTTCTCTCTTTAATTTGGCTGCAAATTGGATCAATTTCCCTCTGATTACTGCTTTGTGAGCATTCCAGAGCGTGCTAGGGGAGATGTCTGCCGTGTCATTCAATAGAAAATACTCTTTAATATCCTTTTCTAGTATAGTACAGTGGACGGGATTAGCTAGGATTTTCTCATTTAGGCGCCAAGTGCGTGGGCCAGATGGGGATAACGAATTGGATATTCCTAAGATTACTAGGGAGTGGTCAGACCACGGAACATCGTGGATGGAGGCGTGATTAGCAATTTGTATGTCAGAGTTCAATAAGAAAATGTGGTCGATTCTAGCATATGTCTTGTGGGGTGCTGAGTAGTGTGTGTAGTCCCTTGTTGCGGGGTTTAATTCCCTCCATGAATCAATGAGTCCCACCGAGTGAATAAGTTTGGCAATCTGGAGGCTTTGTTTGGGGGGTCGTTTAAGGCGAGGGATCCCCTGAGCTGCTTTATCTAAGATCTGATCAAAGGTAATATTGGAGTCCCCTCCCATAATCACCCTACCCTCAAAATGGGGTGAGAGAGTTGCCAGTAAGGAGGAGAAGAATTTAGCTTGGCCTTTGTTGGGGGCATAATAGGAAATGAAAGTGTATAGATTACCTTCAATCAGTCCTTTGATTAGAATGTATCTTCCATCATCATCTCGCACAGTTAAAGTGTGAGAGAAAGGGGTTTGTTTGGAGATTAGGATGGCTACTCCTCTCTTTTTCTCGCTAGCGCTTGCGAGAAAAAAAGTGGGGTATTTGTTGTGTAAAAAAGAAGGCGAGTAGTTTGAGGGGAAATGTGTTTCTTGGAGGAACACTACATCTACTCCTCTTGAGTGATAGCTTTGGAAAGCTTTGCGTCTCTTGACGGGTGAGTTGAGCCCTTGGGTGTTATGGGAGGCAACTTTAAGTGTCCTCTGTAAGGTAGGTGGGTCAGTCATTTTCACTAAGGGAGTAACTCTGGTGCGTTAGGTGTGTTCCTACCCGGTTCCTTGATGATGCAGCATGGAGTCTGGGAGAGAGATCTTGCTGTCGCAGCGGAGGGCTCTGGGTAAGGTCGGTCTCCTGTGCACCTTCCTGAAATATAAAAAAGGGGAAGGAGGAGAAGAGAGGGAAGAAGGGAGAGATAAGAGAATGAAAGAAGAGAGGAAGAATCATTAAATAATACATTCTAGTAACTTCAAAAAAGACTAGGCGTAAAAGCCCAGAAAATCCAGGAACTGGACTGAAAAGTTCAGTTCGAGTCTGAGACCCAAAAACAAAAGGGTCTCAGAAAAACAAGAACAACCTCAGCCGAGGTTGTTAGTCTGGTGTAATCAGTGGGAGGATCTCCCCTGATCACAACAGAGGAAGTGGCGATGCTAGCCCAGCCGAGCCGCCGGGGCCCCATCTAATGGGGAACAATGGAACCTAGTAAGTGTGAGCACAAAAAATTTGAATAATATACCCATATAAAAGACACGGATCAAAAATGAGGAGTTGAGCCCAAACTCTAAGAGGTACAAGGGCAAATCACTGTTTTAAATAAAAATGACAAAACAAAACCCTCCATAGGGGAAGGTCCATTAATAACCGGGTGGGGGGGTGGAGGGTAGGAACAGGGAAGTGGGAGGGAGGGGGGAGAAGTGAAGTAAGGTACAAACTTATGCCCTGGTTTCCCCGTAAGTCAAAATAACCTCAAGTGCGGTCCATTATGAAAACCGAGGATAGTTGTTAAAAAAAAAAGAAAAAAAAAAGGGGTGGGGAGGTGAAGGGAAACAACCCGGAGTCATCTTCGTCCATCTTCATTGCAGTGAAGAGAGTGGGGGAAGATCAGGTAAGTGCGACCACCCTCACTGATGGATAAGTGGGGTCTGAAGGGGTGTATGCAATGTACACCATAGCCCCTCCTTCAGAGGGTACAACCTTAGGGAGAAAAGGGAGTCACAAAGTCCTTATAAAGCTGAGAAGAGATGACTTCATCTTGGAGGAAAGGAATCGCGGTGACGCTTCGTTTGCTGTTTGTTCCAGAGGGGGGTGATGGGGCTGCCTGGAGGGGGTCTCTTAGAAGAACTTGACTTGGACGGTGGATCCTGGGGGGAAGCTTCTTGAGAGATGAATCCAAGTCGCAGGAGTAAGTGTTCGCCTTCTTGGAATGAGGAGAATCCATACGATCTTTCCTTATGTTGGAACTGAAGACGGAAAGGGAAAGTCCAGCGATATTTAATTGATTTCTGAGAGAGGATTTCAAGCAGAGGTTTTAAAGCTCTTCTCTTTAGGATTGTAGTTTTGGAGATGTCTGCGAAGACTTGAATCTTGTTTCCTTGGAAGGATAAGGCGTCTAGATTCCGAGATCTTTTCATGACCTCCTCTTTGGTCTCGTAATAGTGGGGCTTAACCACTATATCCCTCGGGAGCCCATCCTGTCTGGGTGGTTGCAGCGCTCTGTGAGCCCTGTCAATCTCCAGTTTGCGGTCAGAGATATCTGGGATCAGTTCTTTCATGAAAAGCTGCACCGTGTCATGAATATTAGTTACAGACTCAGGGATACCTCGAATACGGAAGTTTCCTCTCCGATTACGATTTTCCAAATCGTCAATCTTCCCTAAAGCTGTTTCAAGTTGATCTTGCATCAAGTGAATGCAGTCGGTATTCTGATTGGTGCGCGCAACCGTTTGATCAACTGCTTGTTCAATCAGGTCAATGCGGGCCCCCAAGCTCTGTAGGTCTGCCTTAATGGACGTGGTGATTTGTGCTGCGTTTTGGGCCAGGCCTGTGGCCAGCATGTCTGAAAAGCAATTCAGAAGTTGTGCCATGTCTGACTGGTGGGGAGAGTTCAGCGGTGCTGCCTGTTGTATAGCAGGGGATGGGGCGGAAGCATGCAGTGAAGGGATATGGAGCATGTCAGTTAGGGTCCTGTTAAAAACGGAGTCTTTGCTTGTAAGATAGGCATTCTTGGGGGAGATGTTACTCACAGAGGATCCCGGTGTGATGTTGGGAAGCGGATCTTCCTCTGGGATGTCAGCCATGATGACTCCGTCTCCTGTGTCTGCCTGTGAGGAGGTTGCGGCCGCCATCTTGGATGTAGTGGGGTCGGGTAGGCCAAAGGAGAGTTTCCTGCTAGCCGCTGGGCGCTGTGATCGGTTGGGCATGTAGATTTGTGCCCGCTAGCCTCCTCTACCAGCGGGTGTTAAGCAGGGACGGTTCCGCTAAATAATCCAGCGTCTGGGGACCGCGGAAGGCTCGGCTGTGACGGAGCTCCCGTTCAGAGCGTCTTCCCGGGAGTCCCGCGCATGCGCACTCCCTGTTTTCACCTTTTTTTCATCCTTTGTTGCATTTCTGTGCTGCTGATCCCCTGCTGCCGCTTTGCCGCCTTGCCTGCTTAATGGGTATTGACTTGGCCACCTCTTGTCCTAAAAGCCTATGTTACTGAGTGGCAATGCAGGAGACCAGGGCGAACCATTGTCACCCCATACATACCAGGTAGTGCCTTTGTGGCAGGATCACCAGGTTTATGGAAGGTCCAACTCTGGGGAAAATCTCTGCTATGCATGGTGAGTGTCTTTTGTTGGTTGGAACAGAGGAAGGTCAAAGAAAATGCACTGATCCCGTCTCCAAGGAACGAACCCAGAAACAGCATGTATTACTTCACTTCCAGGCTCAGGGCTGTCTTTACCCCATTGCTGTGGTCGGGGAAGCGGCTAATGAAGCACGATCTCTGCTTTATTAGCTTCATTCATTAACTACTTGCCCTCCGGAAGATTTACCCCCCTTCCTGACCTTCCTGAAAATTGTTAAATAAATTTAAAGCTCCACCCCTTACCTTCATGGACATATACACTATATTACCAAAAGTATTGGGACGCCTGCCTTTACACACACATGAACTTTAATGTCATCCCAGTCTTATGCCACATACACACGGTCGGAATTTCCGACAACAAATGTTCGATGGGGGCTACTTGTCGGAAATTCTGAGCGTCTGTAGGCTCCATCGACATTTTTTGTCAGAATTTCTGACAACAAAAATTTTGAGAGCTGGTTCTCAAATTTTCCAAAAACGAAATCCGTTGTCCTAAATTCCGATCATGTGTACACACTTCCGACGCGCAAAATTCCACGCATTCTCGGAATCAAGCAGAAGAGCCGCACTGGATATTGAACTTCATTTTTCTCGGCTCGGCGTACGTGTTGTACGTCACCGCGTTCTTGACGTTCGGAATTTCCGACAACATTTGTGTGACTGTGTGTATGCAAGACAAGTTTGAGCCAACATTCGTCGAGAATAATCCATGGATTTTGTTGTGGGAATGTCCGATCGTGTGGGATCATAAGTCCGTAGGATTCAATATTGAGTTGGCCCACCCTTTGCAGCTATAACGGCTTCAACTCTTCTGGGAAGGCTGTCCACAAGGTTTAGGAGTGTGTCTATGGGAATGTTTGACCATTTTTCCAGAAGCTCATTTGTGAGGTCAGGCACTGATGTTGGACGAGAAGGCCTGGCTCGCAGTCTCCGCTCTAATGCATCCTAAAGGTGTTCTATCAGGTTGAGGTCAGGACTCTGTGTAGGCCATTCAAGTTCCTCCACCCCAAACTCACTATCCCATGTCTTTATGGACCTTTCTTTGTGCACTGGTGTGCAGTCATGTTGGAACAGGAAGGGGCCATCCCCAAACTGTTCCCACAAAGTTGGGAGCATGAAAAAGTCCAAAATGTTTCTTGGTATGCTGACGCCTTTAACTGGAACTAAGGGGCCAAGCCCAGCCCCTGAAAAACAACCCCCACACCATAGTCCCCCCTTCACCAAATGATTTGGACCAGTGCACAAAACAAGGTCCATAAAGACATGGATGAGCGAGTTTGGGGTGGAGGAACGTGAATGGCCTGCACAGAGTCCTGACCTCAACCCGATAGAACACCTTTGGGATGAATTAGAGCAGAGATTGTGAGCCAGGCCTTCTCATCCACCATCAGTGCCTGACCTCACAAATGTGCTTCTGGAAGAATGGTCAAACATTCCCATAGACACACTACTAAACCTTGTGGACAGCCTTCCCAGAAGAGTTGAAGCTGTTATAGCTGTAAAGGGTGGGCCAACTCAATATTGAACCCTACGGACTAAGACTGGGATGCCATTAAAGTTCATGTGCGTGTAAAGGCAGGCGTCCAAATACCTTTGGTAATATAGTGTAAAAACCATGTGTTGGGTGTGACTATGTACTAAAACGTTTTTGCTGAACAGGTTACACATCACAATGCACACTGGGGTGACAGCAATAATTCTAGGGATATCAATTACTGTTAACTCTAAAATGACCTGCACAGGCCTAAAGCCACCCCTACTGGTTTCACGGGCACACACAATTTTAAGACTTGACATATTGGATATTTACTCGATGCAACCTCATCTTTTATATCTTGCGTCGCTATGGGGGTTTGGGGGGGGTGTGGACCGCCAGAGGGGTGATACCATCTAGTAGTAAGAGATATCCGACCGCGATGGTGTCACCCCCATCCGTGACAGCGATCGGATTGGCGCACCGACCACATAATTTACCACAGCTATCACAGATAAAGCAGATCTATTAGTGCTGACAGAGAAGCCTGCCTCTACAGAAAGGGCTGGAAATCTCGGAGACAGATCTATACAGCGCTTGGTGCATACTACTGACTCCCATACTGCACATCTTATTGAGATGAACAGCCAAATAGAAGACTTAGACAATCGTTTCAGACACAATAACATCAGGGTGAGAGGAGTCCCAGAACCTGTCCCTCCTGAACAAATCAAACAAGCTGTTCAAAAAATTTTAACAACCTATTAGACCAGAAGATGCCTCCATTGAATTTTTCAGAGCTTATAGAGCTCTCCGCCCTAAAGGTCTGGACACCTCTCCTCCACGAGACGTAATCTGCTGTTTGATGAATTTTCCCATGAAGGAAGAAATTTTGGAGAAAGCGAAATTGAACAATCAAATTCTGTTTAACACTGACGCCATTATTCTCTCTCAAGATGTCTCCCTATCACTCTTAGAAACAGAAGGGCCTTGCACTACCTGCTGGTCACCATTAAAAATAAAGGACATTCATACAGATGGAAGTTTCCTTTTGCCCTCAGCGTTACATACAATGGCAAAGCCCACCTGCTCCGCACACCAGAAGACCTTCCAACATTCTGTGATGCCATACAAATTCCACAGGTCGATGTCCCAGAGTGGTATGCGGAATTCAGATCCCCGGAAATACCCAACAGTCCTCCACCTTCACCTCTCTCCCCACCATCTAAGCAGCCACACAAGAAATCTAAGGCAAATAAATATAATGGAACCCCAGGACGGGTATCATACCAATCCAAGTCTCCCGGGACACCAGGACCTAGATACATCTTCTGAACTGTTTAATCTTCAAGCATTGTAATGTATGTTGCATTTACCTGATCCAACTCTGAACTTTGAGTATAGGTCTGGAACCTTTAGGATCATAGACTCGCCCACATCTTAGGGCTAGAGACAAGATCTGGAAAAGGTTTACCACTTGACTCCTCCAGGTCAAGATTATCCCACATTTCCATTGATGACTTACTCGGGATTCCAAAGGGACACCCCAACCACATTGATACTTGTATACAACACTCCTTAAGTCAACCACCCCCCCTGCAGTTTTAGATGAACACTACCCCGCAAAATCTTTAACCACTCCCAGTATCTGTTGATGTTAAGCCATTTTCAGTAAAGGATAGAACTAACTGCCCTTTGAAATAGCCCTTCCATGGAATGACGGTTGAATATCTAGTATAGTGCATCATGGACTACAACTTCTTACTCCAGAAAGAGACTGAATACTTCCTGAAACTGAACATTTTATGCACGTTCATTATATTCTGCCTACTTTCACACTCTGATTGGGCTACATTTTGGAAATAGTTACATTTCCTTTGTGAATCTCTTACATGGGAATCACACACTGAAGTGACCCCAATCATACCCCCCCCCCACCCCTCTCTCTCGGTGCCGCTATAAGGGAGATCTATTTCCATTTGTTTTACATTCCAGAATTCGGTAGAAAGGTTAATTATATAGTTTTTACAAACCTATTTGTTTATAATACGTGGGTTGCCCTATAGCTCCTCCCACGCACCCCACAAGTAGTTATTTACGTAATTTTACACACTGCCTCTCAGATCAGATTTTTGAAACTACAATCTTTTTTGCCTCAGGTGTAAATCACCAAAAAGGCGTTGTTACTATATTTTGGTACTTAATATATCTATATAGAGTGTTTACTCAGTTAATTTACTGGTTGTATAATAACCATCATATGTTTGTGTTTTTATTATAGCCAGACTCAGGTTACTTGTTCTATCTGAAGAACCAAATCCATCTTTTCAGCCTTACTGTAAGTACAGAGACAGATTGCTACACCGCATCCACTTTAACCCAACTCACAATGACTTTCTCTGCCCTTGGGAGAGATCCTACAGTGATTTCTTTTAATTGCAGAGGCCTAAACATACCCGAAATAAAGAATTTCACTTTTATATGAATTCAAAAAAGCCAACCCACAAGTGGGTTTTCCTGCAGGAAACCCACTTCCGCACCTTGCATATCCCAAATTTAACAAACACTTCACAAAAGTTTTCCATGCCACTACCTCCACATCTAAAACCAAAGGAGTGTCCATTTTGGTGAAAAAAGAGACACCATTTGTTCTTGAACAACAACTATGTGATCCAGAAGGCAGATACCTTTTTTCTCAAAGGTACGCTAGAAGGCAGACCTATTACATACTGTATGCCAACGTTTACTTCCCCAATACTTCACAGATTTATTTCTGTAAATATATTATAGAAGAACTCAAATGGTTCGCAACAGGATGTATCATTCTAGGAGGTGACTTTAACGTACCCCTGAACCCCTCTGCAGACACCTCAAATGGACACTCAAGTATCAAATATAACATGCTTAAACGATTCAAAGAACTACTATGGTCCATGACATTAGTCGATGCCTGGAGAACACTACACCCAGGGGGCCGTGACTTCACATACTACTCCACAGTTCACGACAAGTACTCACGTATTGGGCACCAGTCCTCAGGAAGGATGTACTGGAAATGGAGCGAGTACAAAGAGGCAACAAAGCTAATAAAGGGTCTGGAGGATATTAGTTATGAGGAAAGGTTGCGAGCACTGAACTTATTCTGGAGAAGAGACGCTTGAGAGGGGATATAATTTCAATATACAAATACCATACTGATGACTAGGGATCGGCGAACGGTTTGGCCCGAGCATAAGTTCGGGCCGAACTTTCGTTGTTCGATCGTTCGGCAAACAGCCGAACAAATGGGTCTTTCGACCGTTTGTTCGCCCCCCCTCCTGAACCGACCACAATGCATTGCAGAGCTGAACAGTGCACTGAAAAGCCCTGATTGGCCAAAGCAGTGGAAGCTTCAGCCAATCAGGGCACAGAGCACTGCCAGAGTCATGATTGGACACTGTCATCATGACTTTATCCAATCATGGCTCATTCCCGCCCCACAGTATAAAAGTATTCTTTCAATGGCAGCCATTTTCAGTGTGATTTTGGCAAGGAGAGAGATAGAACAGGGCTCTGTTCAGTGCTATTAGTTAGTTAGTGTTCTATACTGTGCTATTTTGCTTCAATTGTCAGTGGAGAATATTAGTTTAGTGTCAGTCTAGGGATAGTGTGAGTGTAGTGAGGAGGACCATCATTCAGCTTTGCATAGTGTGCAGTTAGAGTAGGGACAGCTCAGATAGTTTCAGTGTAGTGTAGTGAGACCGTGTCAGTAATCTTTACATTAGTGTAGCTAGAGTAGGGACAGTTCAGATAGCGTCAGTGTAGTGACGGTTGAACACTGTCTATTTGATTGTGTTACTGCTATTTTAATGCCATTTACTTCTGTGTGCATTACTGCGAGTTTAACTCCATATAGTTTTGCGTGTGTTACTGCCAGTTTAGCGCCATATCGTTTTGTGTCCGTTACTGCCAGTTTAACACCATATCGTTTTGTGTGCGTTACTGCCAGTTTAACGCCATTTACTTCTGTGTCTGTTACTGCCAGTTTAACGCCATATAGTTTTGTGTGCATTACTGCCAGTTTAACACCATTTACTTCTGTGTGCGTTACTGCCAGTTTAACGCCATATAGTTTTGCGTGCGTTACTGCCAGTTTAACGCCATTCACTTCTGTGTCTGTTACTGCCAGTTTAACACTGTATTGTTTTGCGTGCTTTACTGCCAGTTTAACGCCATTTACTTCTGTGTGCGTTACTGCCAGTTTAACGCCATATAGTTTTGTGTGCGTTACTGCCAGTTTAACACCATATAGTTCTTGTGCGTTACTGCCAGTTTAACGCCATTTACTTCTGTGTGTGTTACTGCCAGTTTAACACCATATAGTTTTGTGTGTGTTACTGCCAGTTTAACGCCATATCGTTTTGTGTGCGTTACTGCCAGTTTAACGCCATTTACTTCTGTGTGCGTTACTGCCAGTTTAATGCCATATAGTTTTGCGTGCGTTACTGCCAGTTTAACACCATATAGTTCTTGTACGTTACTGCCAGTTTGACGCCATATAGTTATGCGTGCGTTACTGCAAGTTTAACGCTATATAGTTCTGTGTGCGTTACTGCCGGTTTAACGCCATTTACCTCTGTGTGCATTACTGCCATTTTAACGCCATATAGTTTTGCGTGCGTTACTGCCAGTTTAATGCCATATCGTTTTTTGTGTGTTACTGCCAGTTTAATGCCATATAGTTTTGTGTGCGTTACTGCCAGTTTAACGCCATATCGTTTTGTGTGCGTTACTGCCAGTTTAACACCATTTACTTCTGTGTCTGTTACTGACAGTTTAACGCCATATTGTTTTGTGTGCGTTACTGCCAGTTTAACGGAATATAGTTTTGCGTGCGTTACTGCCAGTTTAATGCCATATAGTTTTGTATGCGTTACTGCCAGTTTAACACCATATAGTTCTGTGTGCGTTACTGCCAATTTAACGCCATTTACGTCTGTTTGCATTACTGCCAATTTAACGCCATATAGTTCTGTGCGTCACTGTATGTTTGGCGCATTATATTGTAGTATATTATAGTGGAGTGTGTCTGTGTAGTGTGAGTACTCAAATTGAAGTGCACCAAACACCTCTTTACATTGAATAAAGTGCAAACTACGTAAAGATTTCAACTTCTTCTTTACATTTGCTTATAAGCACCGCCCCCTCCCTCACAAAAATGTCTGGGAGGGCAACAAGGAAAGGCAGACGTTCCCTTGGCACTGTAAGGGGGCCAGCAACAAATGTGCCCACAGGCAAAGGTGGACAAGGTGGTCTGTCCTCAGGCAGGGCATCATTTCCTCTGTTTAGTGAGTTTGCCCGTGCTATCCAGCCAAAGCATGCAGAGGAGGTGGTGGACTGGCTTACTAAACCTTCCTCGAATAGAAAAGGGGGGAAAAGATTGGGACTTTAATTGAGGCACATATGCGGTGTGCCTCCATCCCTATGCTAAGTGCAAAAAGAGAAGGGAAAGTGGGACTTTGATTGAGATAGATGACTTTGTGGAGGCAAAATTGAAATAAATGCAAAATTGTTTTATTAATGACAAACGTTGTAAAGAATATGGCAATAAAATAACCACATATACATTCAATACAGTAGTTAGTATAGACTCCACCCACACATAACATACAAGTGTGGCATGGAAAAAAGTTTTGCATGAGTATAGTATAGTCAAAGCAGTTCAAAGGTACATAACATAGGGTAAATTTATATTATTACATATGACATAAAAAAACAGCACCAGCGGCAGGAGTATGGGTGTAGCAAGTATAACCAAAATGGATGAATAAATAAATGTCAGAATTATTAATCTGCTGCAGACTGAATTTCAATGTGTCCATTACAGACACAAGTAGCATCACTTGTGCCCGACGCGTTTCGTGTAGAGACACTCCTCAGGGGCAGATGCTAAAATATATCTGCAGAGTGTAAAGAAAAAAGTGGTGACATTGGTCTAATTCTAATTAATAATGTAGCAATAGGGCAGATTATCTCGTCCTGAATATGTGAGTATTCAGGACGAGAAAGCCTCATCTAAGAAAAAAGCATCTAAGAAAGATAATCGCTCCCCTAATGAGATCCCCCAGTGACAAATCATACTGTCCTCCTACCCCATCCTCCCGCAGCCCGGCCAAAACAAAACCTAGGCTGGATGACAGTGGATTGAGCCCAGCTGTGAGCCCGGCCTCAGACTCTGGGGAGAACACGAGAGACTTACCAGAATCCATTGAATCTTTCCCCACGCAGAACCAGCCTGTATTAGACACAGTACTCAAAGATATGTTTCTTTCACTACGGAGTACACTGCAAACTGATATGGCCACATTTATGCACCGTTTTAACAGAGATATACAAGAGATAGGGAGCCGAGTGGACCATATTGAGACAAAGATGGAGGAATATGCTACCACCATAAATGACTTAGTCGATGCCCATGATGAAAGGGAAGCTGACATTGACTGGCCTAAAGCAAAACTGGCGGACATGGAGGACAGGTCCAGAAGGAATAACCCGAAAATCAGGGGGATCCCCGAATCAGTGCAACAGTCTGACCTGCTCCTCTATGCCGCTGCCATGTTTAAAGTGCTCATACCAAGTCTTACAGACTTAGATGTCACGATTAACAGGATCCATCGTTTACCTAAGCCGTCCCATCTATCAGAGCAAGTGCCTAGAGATGTGCTGCTTAGGCTGCACTTTTTTCATGTTAAAGAGCACCTTATGACAACAATGAGAAAAAGGAGCAAATCCCACCACAATACCAGCAATTACAGTTTTTCACTGACCTATCACAATACACATTACAAAAACGGAAAAGCTTATACGGTGACGAAAATTCTGCGCAACCATAAAATTGCTTATCGTTGGGGCTACCCGACCAAAATTTCCATCACAAGAGACAATCATACCTATATAGTGTAAAAAATTGATCCACCACAAACTTGCTCCCAGTGAACTCAAAATAGCAGCGCTGAAGGCAATCCCTAATCAAATAATAAGATGTAGTGAAGAGTGATAAACTGATGAATCAACCTGTGCAATGATTACATCACATCCTCACCCCTCATCATTAATGTGCATAAAATGATATGCTCAAAAAATCACAAACGAATGGTGCATATAAACCAATTAAGTGAATAACATATCTGTGCATATACAAATATATATGAAAGTTACAACTAAGTGAGAGCCAATGTGAATTAACTCGCAAAAAATTATATCTATAAAATGTGTCCACAAACAATCCAAAAGTAAAATAGTCCAAAACAAAAATCCGTGACGTGTTGTGGTGCAAATCTTCTACTTAAATGAATCTTCCACCGCACCTCTGTGACTGTGAATCCACTCCCCTTAGGCGAATACACTCACCAGCTCCTTTTGCCCACACTCTCGTGTCAGGGCCAACAAGCTTTTATCCCACACTCACAAGGGATAAGAACGGTCTTCAGTAGAAAGCCTGTACACCTTTACCTCTCCAAAGTGTAATGCCCAAGAGCTCTCTCCACATGAAAAAAGAAAAATAATCCAATGGTGCAATAACGTAATGAAATTTATTAAAAATCAAAAGCCCCTTCACCATTGCACTCACATCCTTAAAATTCACTGCAGGCTCAACAGTAACACAGCACAGCAAGTTGTCACAGCATCAAACATAAAGTCAGTAAACCAGTGTGTGGTGGTCACGGCGGACCCAGGTACTGCGTTTCTCAAAATACCCGTCTCACCCGATCCCTGGTGTAGATGTGACCGGCTTCCACCTTTCCTCGTATGGCGCTCCCTGTCACAGCGTCCTACGTCACTCAGAAACGATTGCCGTGTAGCCACGCCCCGACATGTTTCGTCATAAAGACTTAGTCATGGGATTCATAGTGACATCCTTGGAGAAGGGCATTCCCCTCCTCAAAAAATGGGGCATCTTACCAGACGCTGAAGGTGAAAAGATATCAACCAGCACCCCACACCGAGTGGAAACAAGTTACCTCCAGGAATGCCAAATCTCATATTTAAATAGAGGCCGGATGGGCTCTCTCTACCTTTTGTCCCTAGAAAATGACATCTAAATCTACACAATCGAACTTATCCCCTATTGTATATTGCAGCACAATGCTGCCCTCGGGTGGTTTACACCCTTCTTACATGTTACATTAGTTGTGGTGTGAATGAAGCTCACTCCATGTTTTTTGTTCCTTCTATCTTTTTTTGTTCTCATCTATGTTACTTCTATGCTTTTCTCATTTACTTTTTGGATGTCGACGATACCAAGAGACTCCACATGCTCCAGACAGACTACGAGCGGAACTGCTGCATGATGAACTTACTTGGGATACTCGCACACAGACTGACCTGATCCAACCCCCATTTGTAAGTACAGCAACAAACCTCTTGTAAAGGTAATTTGACCATGACACACTACCATGACTACACCATCCAAAAGGGCCTCAAACACCCTACAAGTGACCTTTATTATTCTAGGAGCAGATACCCCACTTTTCACTCATGCCAATTAACATAATATTTATCAATGCTAGAGGGCTTAATCACCCCGTGAAACGAAAGTCCCTGTGGAAGGAGGCACTCTCGCATCACAGTGACATGTAATGTGCTCAAGAAACTCATTTCAACAAACAAGCACCACTGAAGTGCTCTCATAGAAGCTTCCCCCATGTGTTTACCGCCAACGCGCATTCAAAAACCAAAGGAGTTTTAACAGCCATCCGTGACTCTGTAGCATTTACGCTACACAAACAGATTCAAGACCCTCTGGGTAGGTTCCCAATACTAATATGTGATCTGAACTCTATTACCTACACTTTAGGGAATGTTTATTCCCCTAACAAGCACCAAGTGCACTTCTTCAACAAGCTGATAAAAAAGGTTGAATTGCACAAAAAAGGCCTACTTGTGCTGTGCGGGGATTTTAATGCCACCCCTGATCCCACAATGGATTCTACATCCAAAACTACCCGCCATCACCCAACTGTATTACCGTCCCTCTATAAGCAAAATCTATATGATGTCTGGTGTTGTCTTCATGCTGGCGAGAAAGACTTTACATTCTTCTCCTCACCTCATCGGGTGTACACTAGAATTGATCTCTTCTTGATGGATCGATACGTTTTGATGCAGTTACTATAAACTCTATAACATGGTCTGACCATGCGTCAATAGTTCTATCTATAACAGATTCTACTTCCTCTAGATTGAGTCCAGACTGGAGACTTAACACTTTTATATTACAACAGCGGGAGTTGAAAGAAAAGATGCGTACCCATCTGAGGAACTTTTTTGCTGAAAATGAGGGCTCAGTACTAAGCCCTTTTATGTTGTGGAACGCCCACAAAGCGTTCCTGAGGGGCATTTTCATACAAATGGGAGCGAGAATTAAGAGGCAGAGGCAGCAGCGACTTAACAAGTTGACAAAAGAAATTTCTGACTTAGAGACTCAAAACAAACATACTGTAAACCCTTTCCAACCCTCTCCCTGAAATTGACAGCACTTAGATCTGATCTTCGATTACACCTGCTTGAAAACTTTGAAAAAACAACCAAAAGACTTAGGATGAATTATTATGCTACTGATAACAAAGCTGGGAAACTTTTAGCACAAACCCTCAAGGGCCATAGATACAAATATAAAGTAGCATACTGTATATAATTCATCCTAAAACCAAACAGAAAGAATATCATCCTCAAAAAAATCGCAGACGCTTTCAGCTACTATTATGGTACTTTGTACAATTTAAAAGATGACCCATCCACTATTCAACCTACTCCCGAGACCATTAATCAATTCTTAGACAAATTACCCATACTTAAATTAACATCGGATCAGCTCCGATCCTTAAATCTCCCGTTTGATGAGGAAGAAATACATAAGGCCATAGATTCGCTCCCCCTGAATAAATCACCAGGCCCAGATGGTTTCAGTGGAGAATATTACAGGGAATTTAAGTCCTTGTTATCTCCTTTCCTATTACAAATATTTCAAACTGCGGCTGCCTCTGCCTCTTTTCCGCCTGAAATGCTTGAAGCTTTAATCGTTACCTTGCCTAAGCTGGGGAGGGAGCCCACTTCTCCTTCAAACTTCAGACCAATATCATTATTCAACATTGATCTAAAACTCTATGCCAAACTTATAGCCCTACGCCTTGTTAATATTCTACCCACACTCATTCACCCGGACCAAACAGGTTTTAAGAAAAATAGACAAACTTCAGATGTCACGCGCCGTAAGATAAATATCATACACTTAGCACAGGTGCAGCAGAGGCCTTCTCTGCTTCTAACGTTGGATGCAGAGAAGGCCTTTGATCAAGTACATTGGCTGTATCTGGCCAGGGTATTGGAATCCTTTGGATTTGCTGGTAATGTATTATCTGCTATTTTGGCCTTATATTCTCAACCATCAGCCAAGGTCTATATGTCTGGTATTCTTTCAGCTCCGTTCAATATATACAATGGTACGAGGCAAGGGTGTCCCTTATCTCCCTTAATATTTAATCTATTAATGGAACCTCTAGCCATTTATAATAGGACTCACCCAAACATAAAAGGATTTCCGATAGTTAAACGCACACATTTCATCAGTCTATTTGCAGACGATGTTATTGTGATCATGACGGAGGTGGGCTCCTCCCTGGCTGCGACACATAAAGCGCTGAAGTTATTTAATCAGGTTTTCTATTACAAAGTTAACGATAGTAAATTTTATATATTGGGTTTAGGAATTGATACTTCTACCAGCAATAAGCTTAAAGCGGTTGTATACCTTTTTTTTTTACTTTTACCTACCGGTAAGCCTATAATAAGGCTTACCTGTAGGTAAAAAAATATCTCCTAAACCTGTACGGTTTAGGAGATATTTCCCTCCCAATGAGCCGCTGACTGCAGCAGCGCATGCGCACAGGGGATTCTCGGCTGACAGCCCGGCAAACTCCGGAGCTTGCCGGACAGAAGTCTCCTGTGCGCATGCGCAGGAGTGATGACATCGCGGCTCCGGCCACTCACAGTGCCGGAGCCGCGATACCCGGAAGACACTCCAAGGGGAAATGTCAGCTCCCTCGGCGTGGATAGGGTGAGATGCCGGAGCCTCGTTCTAAGGTAAGTATCTCATAATGAGCTAGTATGCGGTGCCCACTACTGCAAAACTACTGGTCGGAGATTTTAAATCTCATAGGCCATATAGCTAATTCTCAGACACCGCATGATCCAAGCTTGGCTATCCTATCTTTGGGAATAGACACTATCGCTCATTCCCATAGAAGCGTTGTATCTCAGATTCTTCTAAGTGCGTGATTAGAATTGACAAGACGTTGGACAAAAACTGAGCTCCCAACCCTCACAGATATAATTAGGACAACTAATCTACATATCACATATGAGACTATGTTTGCTGCCTCTCAAAATAATTACAGTTCTAAATATCAGATCTGGAAACCGTGGATAGACTGGTATGGAAGTAACAAAACTATGTCACAATCCCCAACTTAGAACCACAATGTACTACAAGTAGTCACATCCAATTTCCTTATTCTCTTCTTTTCTTTATTATTAAACCTTAATATGATCATATATGTTTTAAATTATCGTTAGAATCATAATCCAATGTGAGCAATCAAATCAAGAACTATTATTTACTGGCTATACTTCACCTGGATAGTGTCATTTTGAGAAGTACTAATGTAAACAATGAGATTCCACTCTTCGCGGTGCAGCATGTTCCCCCTGGGGCACCCGAAGGTGGGACAATCACTATGAAAGATCTTCTAAGAATACTATGTCTTATTGTTTTGCATTGCCAGAAGCATTATATATGATCTAATGATAATCCATTGTAATAAGTATTTTTTCAAGTATTGTTCACTCTTGCGATGTTAACTGTACCTTTTATGTTTATATCTAAACATGTTCTTAATAAAAATTTATTGAATTAAGAGTACCTCTATAGGGTTACGGTGGGAAGGCACCAAAGATCAATTTTACGCACCCGTTACTTCTATCCAAAGTCAAAGTGACACCAGAATGTATCCAGAAAATCTCTAATCTTGTTCCCAGTGCACTACATGTGGCCTCATCATACACACTGGCTTTGGATTTTTGACGTTCGGGTCCCATTGACTTTAATGTGGTTCGTTATTCGGGTTCGAACTTTCACGGTGTTCGAAAGTTCGGGTGCGAACCGAACAGGGGTCCGTTCGGCCCATCCCTACTAGTGACCCCACAATTTGGATAAAACTTTTTCGCAGAAGGGAGTTCAACAAGACTCGTGGCCACTCATTAAAATGAGAAGAAAAGAGGTTTAACCTTAAACTACGTAGAGGGTACTTTACTGCAAAAGCAGTAAGGATATGGAATTCCCTTCCACAGGCGGTGGTCTCAGCGGGGAGCATCGATAGTTTCAAGAAACTATTAGAAAAGCGCCTGAACGACCGCAACATACAGGGATATATAATGTAATACTGACATATAATCACACACATAGGTTGGACTTGGACTTATTTTTTTTTTTCGACCTCAACTACTATGTAACTACCATATTTATCGGCGTATAACACGCGCCGGTGTATAACACGCACCCCAATTTAGGAGGGAATTTTAAGGAAAAAAAAACTTTTAGGAGGGAAGTTGAAGGGAAAAAAACTTACATTTAAATGCCCGTCATTGCAGCCTTCTCAGTGCAGCCTTGCCCCAGTGCAGCCATGTCAGTGCAGCCTTGTCAGTGCAGCCATGTGAGTGCAGCCTTGTCAGTGCAGCCATGTCAGTGCAGCCATGTCAGTGCAGCCATGTCAGTGCAGCCATGTCAGTGCAGCCTTGTCAGTGCAGCCTTGTCAGTGCAGCCATGTCAGTGCAGCCTTGTCAGTGCAGCCTTGTCAGTGCAGCCTTCCCCAGTGTCCAGTGCAGCCGCCCCAGTGCAGCCTTGTCAGTGCAGCCTTCCCCAGTGTCCAGTGCAGCCTTGCCCCAGTGCAGCCTTGCAGGATCCCATCTCCATCTCCTGAGCTTAAAAATCGCCGACCGCGATTTGAAAATAGCGCCGCCGGCGCCGAAATACACAGAGCCGGTCCTCGGCTCTTCTCGGCGGCTCTCGTGCACTTTCGGCTCCACTCGTAGTCCCGCCCAAGATGGGCGTGACTGTGAGCGGAGCTATCCGAACCTAGCCGAGTACACTCGGCTAGGTTCGGGCGGCGACGAGTGAAGCCGAAAGTTTCCGAGAAGAGCCGAGGACCGGCACTGTGTATTTCGGCGCCGGCAGCGCCATTTTCAAATCGCGGTCGGCGATTTTTAACATCTGTGAGCTCAGGATCGCAGGGGATCGGCGTATAACACGCACCCGCGATTTTCCCCTGATTTTAAGGGGAAAAAAGTGCGTGTTATACGCTGATAAATAAGGTATGTATTGACTATATTTTCATAACACAAAGAGATTCAAAAATGCCAGGACAAATACCCCCCAAATGACCCCTTTCTGGAAAGTAGACAGTCCAAGGTATTTAGTAAAAGGCATGGTGAGTTTTTTTGAAGTTGTCATTTCTTTGTCAAAATTTTTTGGAAAATGAAGATATTAAAAAAAAAAACTTTTTCTGATATTAAAAAACTTTTACTGTTACCAGTGCAGTACAGCGTTGTCATATAATGGCTGTGGAGGTGATTAGGGACACTGACTGGTATGTAAAAAAAAAAAAAAAAAAAAATTATTTCTATTAATTTTTATTTTTATTTTTTTTTACAATTATTTTTTCAACACACTGTGACCAGAGAAACATAATGTTACCATTGTACTACTCTGGGAATTTTTTTTTTAATTTGCTATATGCAGGCATTTTACTGAATAAAATTGATTGAGTTTGTTTTATTGTGATTAGCTGCGATTGGCAACAGCTGATCACATGCCACAGATGGGATATAATTGGTCCGGTCTGTACCATGTGATCAATGTGACCAATCACAGCTAGCAACACAATTGTACACAATAGATGGCTTGAAAGGAAGCCATCCATTGTTTACAACGGTCATGTGACCTGCTGTGATTGGTTACAGTGGTCACATGGTACTGGCAGCAGGCCGGTACAATGATCAGTCACCAGCTGTGTCTGGTGAACGCAGCCAGTAACAGATCTCGCTGCTGCACGGCCCTGCGATCTGGCAGGACATCATATGACATCATTCCAGTTCAATGGGAGGCCAGCCTTGGCTTCATTCTCCCATTGGCCTGGCGGGAACCGATTAACAACTGACACCAGTGCCGGTACAAGGGGTGGGCAGAGGGGGCACTTGCCCTGAGCGCAGTGTTAATTTGTGTGAAAAGGGGGCACTGGAAGCATCAGATGATTCTCCTGCCTGGCAGACGGAAGTGGCTGTTATTCTCCTCCTGCTCTGTTCTAGCCGCTTCAACTATGGGTTAACTGCATTGTCTTGCTCTCCTTCCCAGTGTTTGTTTAAGATAAGATACTTTCACTTTGCTCCTCTGATCATTTCACCCCTTTCACCCCCCCCCCCCCCCCTCTGTCTGCTCATTTCTCCCAGTACAATCCTACAATTAGACTCTCCTTACACCAATCTTCCTGATTCACCTTATCTCTTCTGTTTTTTCTTATGATCTCTGCTCTCTCCACAGCAAACCTCATTGCAGCCTCCCAAGCTGGACTGGACATGCTACAGGCACCCTTTCCATTACAGCTTACTTTAGCTTTTCCTATTCTGGAACTATCCTGTGACCATCATTCACCTTGCACATTCTCTGCAGCTATTCACTCTACTCTTTATTAACACTGCAGGGGCTCATTCACTCTACTGCAGTAACTGGCTTATTTTCACTAGGGATGAGCCGAACACCCCCGGTTCGGTTTGCACCAGAACCTGCGAACGGACCAAAAGTTCGCGCAAACTTTAGAATCCCATTAAAATCTATGGGACTCGAACGTTCGAAATCAAAAGTGCTAATTTTAAAGGCTAATATGCATGGTATTGTCCTAAAAAAGGGTTTGGGGACCCGGGTCCTGCCCCAGGGGACATGTATCAATGCAAAAAAAAGTTTTAAAAACGTCAGTTTTTTCGGGAGCAGTGATTTTAATGATGCTTAAAGTGAAAAAAAAAGTGAAATATTCCTTTAAACATTGTACCTGGGGGGGTGTCTATAGTATGCCTGTAAAGTGGCGCGTTTTTCTCGTGCTTAGAACATTCCCTGCACAAAATGAAATTTTTAAAGGAATAAAAGTCATTTAAAACTGCTTGCGGCTTTAATGTGATGTCGGGTCCCGGCAATATGGATGAAAATCAGTGAGACAAATGGCATGGGTACCCCCCAAGTTCATTACCAGGCCCTTTGGGTCTTCTATGGATATTAAGGGGAACCCCGTACCCAAATTAAAAAAAGGAAAGACGTGGGGCCCCCAGGCCCTATATACTCTGAACAGCAGTATACAGGCGGCGCAAACAAGACAGGGACTGTATGTTTGTTGTTAAGTAGAATCTGTTTGTAATTTTAAACTGGTACATTTTTAAATTGTAGCTCCAGCCAAAAAAAAACGATTTTTAAGCTTTTTGGAAAACATAGGGAAGGGTTATCACCCCTGTAACATTTGTTTTGCTGTCTGTGAACCTCTTCAGAAGATTTTATCTCACTTTCAGTCCCAATGACTAATGTTTTTTGAAAATTTGGGGTTTTTAGTGAAACAAGGATTGGTGATAAAGCATCAGTGAAGAGGAGACACGTTTTTCCCATATTAACTCTTACAGGAGAGAATTTCCCTTCCTAGGGGTAGATTTCATCTCACTTCTTGTTGTCTCCTTCCGTTTGCAAGTAGGAGTCGTTTGTAAGTTTAATGTTTGAAAGTAGGGGCCTGCCCTATATACTCTGCAGAAATTGGGGCCTTAGGTGTTGGTGTTGCCACAACACTGTAAGCCCTCACAGTTACTCTTGGTGGACATAACACAGTTCCAATGGCGGGACTGGGCGTGACTGTGAGCGGCGCGGGAAAGAGCCGAATACACTTGACTATGTATCTCGGCTCACTGTGATTTCGGCGGGGCTCATTCAGCTCCGCCGAGTCCCTCCGAACTCCGCGGCGCCATTTAAAACAACGCGCTATGTGAATTAGCGGGGATCGGCGTATAACACGCACCCACGATTTTCCCCTGATTTTAAGGGGAAAAACGTGCGTGTTATACGCCGATAAATAAGGTACATGCTATTGTTGAACAGGGGCAGAAAAATTGGGACTTTGGTGGTGGTGGTGGTGTTGCCACAACACTGTAAGCCCTCACAGTTACTCTTGGTGGGCGCAGGAATGGGCCCTGCTGTGAAATATTAGATCAAGAATTGTAATTACATGTCCCTGTTAAACAGGGGCAGAAAAATTGGGCCTTAGGCACTGGTGCCACAACACTGCAACCCCTCACAGATGCTATAGTTGGAGCGCAGGAATGAGCCCTGCTGCAAAGTATTGCATCAAAAACTGTAATTACACGCCCCTGTTAAACAGGGGCTGAAAAAACTGGGCCTTGGGCACTGGTGCTGGTGCCACAACACTGCAACCCCTCACAGATACTCTAGTTGGAGCGCAGGAATGAGCCCTGCTGCAAAGTATTGCATCAAAAATTGTAATTACACGCTGAAAAATTGGGCCTTAGCCACTGGTGGCGGTGCCCAGAGCCAAAAATGTTCTTACAAGCTATCAGCATGATCATTGAGGAGGAAGAGGATAATCACTCAGCATAACAGGATAGTCACTCAGCATCAGCATAGTCTTGAAGGGATCTGACATTTCAAGAAAAATTATTCGGTTACATCAGCATCAGGTGCTTGGTAGCTGGTGGTGATCCAAGACTGATTCATTTTTATGAAGGTCAGTCGATCGACCAAGTCGGTGAACAGGCGCACCCTGTGATCGGTTACAAAACCTCCAGCAGCACTGAATGTGCGTTCCGAAAGAACGCTGGATGCAGGACAGGCCAGTAGCTCAATTGCATACTGTGCAAGCTCTGGCCAGTGATCCATCCTCAAGACCCAGTAACCCAGAGGATTTTCAGTGGGAATGGTGTCCAAGTCAGATCTTGCCCCTAGGTATTCCTGCAACATGTAAAACAGACGCTGGCGATGGTTGCTGGAACCAATCATACCTTGGGGCTGCGGACTAAAAAATTGTCTGAACGCATCGGTCAGACGGCCACCTTCTCCACCGCTCCTACTTTGACTGACCGAAGCCTCAGCAACACGTTGTCCAGGAACAGGAGCTTGTAACCTCCCAGTCTCTGGGAACGTGTTGCACAGACCTTTCTGCAAGGCCTCCCGAAGAGGTTTCATCCTCTGCTCCCTCTGCAACAGCAAGATAAGGTCCGCAACCTTACCCTTGTAATGTGGATCAAGGAGGGTTGCCAGCCAGTACTGATCCCTCTCCTTGATACCACGAGTACGAGGATCCTTCCGCAGACTTTGCAGAATCAGGGAGGCCATGCAGCGTAGGTTTGCTGAGGCATTCGGTCCGGAGTCCTCTGGGTCACTAAGGATGATATGATCCACAGCCACCTTCTCCCAGCACGTTCAAGTCCATGGGTTTCTTGGGACTGTAAATGATCCCTTGAAGACTGCTGCTGATGCTGAGTGCCAGGCTCCACCTCCATGCTGACACAATCCTCCTCCTCCTCGTCTTCTTCCTGTGTGATCGGCAGGCACGCAGGGACACTGTCTGGATAAAGGGGGCCTTGAGAGCTAAGGAAGTCCTCCTCTTCCTGCCTCTGTTCTGCCTCAAGTGCCCTGTCCATTATTCCACGCAGCGTGTGCTCCAACAGGAAGACAAGAGGGACAGTGTCACTGATGCATGCACTGTCACTGCTCACTATCCTTGTGGCCTCCTCAAATGGTGACAAGACAGTGCATGCATCCCTGATCATGGCCCACTGGCATGGGGAAAAAAACAAGCTCCCCTGACCCTGTCCTTTTTGCCATAGTTACACAGGTACTCATTGATGGCCCTCTTCTGCGTGTGCAGCCGCTGCAGCATGGCCAACGTTGAGTTCCACCTGGTGGGCATGTCACAGATTAGGCAGTACTTGGGCAGGTTAAATTCCATTTGGAGGTCAGCCAGCCGAGCACTGGCATTAGAAGACTGGCGGAAATGCAAACAGACTTTCCTGGCCTGCCTCAGGACATCCAGTAAGCCTGGGTACCTGCCCAAGAACCGCTGCACCACCAAGTTAAGGACGTGAGCCAAACAGGGCATATGGGTCAGTTGTCTCTGTCGGAGGGCAGAGAGGAGGTTGGTGCCATTGTCGCAAACCACCATTCCTGCCTTAAGCTGGCGTGGCGTCAACCACCTCTGAACCTGCCCCTGCAGAGCTGACAGAACCTCTGCCCCAGTGTGGCTCCTGTCCCCCAAGCACACCAGCTCAAGCACCGCTTGGCATCTTTTGGCCTGCGTACTTGCGTAGCCCCTTGAACGACTATGGAGCACCGCTGGTTCCGAGGAAGAGGCCATGGAGGAAGAAGAAGAGGAGGGGGTGGAGGAGAGAGGTGTGTCACAATCAGAATTTTGGAGGCGTGGTGGCGGAACAACCTCCAACACTACTGCACCTTGTCCTGCATCCTTCCCAGCTGCCAGCAGAGTCACCCAATGCGCCGTGAAACTTAGGTAACGTCCCTGTCCATGCCTGCTGGACCATGAGTCAGCGGTAATATGCACCTTACCGCTGACCGCCCTGTCCAGCGAGGCATGGACATGCCCCTGCAGAGCTTACAGAATCTCTGTCCCCCAAGCACACCAGCTCAAGCACCGCATGGCATCTTTTGCCCTGCATACTTGCGTAGAACCTTGAATGCCTACGGAGCACCGCTGGTTCTGAGGACAAAGCACAGGAAGAGGCCATGGAGGAAGAAGAGGAGGGGGTGGAGGAGAGAGGTGTGTCAGAATCACCAGTAGTAGCATTTTGGAGGCGTGGTGGCGAAACAACCTCCAACACTACTGCACCTTGTCCTGCATCCTTTCCCAGCTGCCAGCAGAGTCACCCAATGCGCCATGAAACTTAGGTAACGTCCCTGTCCATGCCTGCTGGACCATGACCTTACCGCTGACCGCCCTGTCCATTGAGGCCAAGACATTGCCTTACACATGCCGGTAGAGAGCCGGAATCGCCTTCCGTGAGAAAAAGTGGCATTTGGGAACCTGCCACTGAGGAACCGCACATTCCACAAACTCACGGAAGGGGGCAGAGTCTACCAACTGAAAAGGTAGCAGTTGAAGTGCTAGAAATTTTGACAAAATAGCATTCAACCGCTGGGCATGTGAATGGCTGGGAGCGAACTTCTTTCTGCTGTGCAGCAGCTGGGGTGGGAAATTTGCCTGGTACAATCTGACGTCGGTGTACTGATAGTAGATTGCCTGCAAAAACTTGGCTGTGACACACCTGATTCTGCACCTTCATTCCTCTCAGTGCGGGTCTCAGAGAGGACTGAAGGTATAGTGGGGTTGGAGATCCCAGCTGATGAGGAGCAAGGAGAGGTCCTCTTTGTTCTTTGGTCTGGGTCTTTTTGGTATGCTTGCCAACGAACTGCATGTCAGGTCAAAATATGTCTGGTCAAGCATGTGGTGCCCAAGCGGGAGATGTTTTGGCCACGTGAGATACGCTTAAGACATATGTTGCAAATAGCAGCGGTGGGATCTGATGCACTCATCTCAAAAAAGGCCCACACCAAAGAACTTTTGGAATAACGCGCAGAGACAGCAGCGCCCTGCACATGCGGAGTTCTACGGTGTGATGCAGTCAATGTGCTGCCCTTAGGCTGCCCCTGGAGGGCATCCTGCCTCGTTGGTGATGTGCCTCCTCCTCCTCTCTATCAGGCACCCACGTGGAGTCAGTGACCTCATCATCCCCTCCCTCCTCTTTACTGGAGCAAACAGTATGCTGCAGCAGGGGAACATGACTGCCAGATTGCTGTCTTTCTTGGGCACCCCTTCTGTCTGGGCTCACGTTACTGCCTTCCTCTAGATGAGTACCATCATCGGAGCCTTCAAAATGCTGGGCATCCTCCTGGAGCATGTACCCAACACTGTGGTCAAACAGTTTGAGGGACTCCTCAGGAGGACATGGTGGGGCTAGGGAAGGAATCACTGATGCCATTGAGCCGAGGGAAGAGGCTGCGTTGGCAGCTGCTTTGCCAGACAAAGTACACTGAGTCTGATTATGAGAGGATGAGGACGGCTTGGGCATCCACTCGACCAAGTCTTCCGCATGTTGCGGATCAACACGGCCAGCTGCCGAAAAATAGGCCAAGCTTGTCCTACAGCCACGTGCTGATGAGGATGCACTGTGTCCACGACCAGCACTGTTGCCTCTAGACACAGAGCCTGCTTGCCCTCTTTTATTGGCTTGTGACTTTCTGCCTCTCCTTGTTGACCTTCCAGACATACTGTTGGCCTGCAGTGAGCTGCACAAAACTGGGATGTGTGTGTGTATATATATATATCGATTATACTGCAGCTAGCAGAATCAACTGCCTGCCCGTAGTATTATTAGTATGATAACACCTGCACTTGTCTTCAGGTAGCTATACTGTAGGTGCAACTGTACAGCGTACACAGTACAGTAACTGGAAATACTTCAAAGAGCCTACACAAGTACCTGGCTGCAGGTAGCTATACTGTAGGTGCAACTGTGCACTGTACACAGTACAGTAACTGGAAATACTTCAAAGAGCCTACACAAGCACCTGGCTGCAGGTAGCTATACTGTAGGTGCAACTGTGCGGGTACACAGTACAGTAACTGGAAATACTGTAAATACACCTGCCTGTCAGTATATTAGGAAGAGAAGAATAGGATCTAGCTAAACTGAATACAGTGTGTAATATATATGTAGGAAGGCCAGTATGGTGGCCTGAATTTATGGGAGGAGCCCGGGGGGTATTTAAGCAGCCCGCTCACCTGTGGTGCTTGTCGGTTTCCTGTGCGCGATACGTTACGTCACTAGGCCGACTATTCGAATACCAGCGTCCGCAAGTTCTTGCCTCGCAAGATCCCGTATTCGTTACTTCCGTGCTCAAACTTTCGAAGTCCGTGTTTACCGCTCGCAGTTCGTACCACGCGTCTCGCTTGGCTGTGGCAGGTAGGGTCCCATCGGACTTTCTTTTACGTTTCATGTCATGTCACTAAACCGTCATTTCAAATTTACGTATCACTCGCATTTTACAAACGTAACCGCAATGTATATCACTCGTACTATCGTTATGTTACCATTTCGCCTTACTCGAGAAAACCACCGCGACGCAGACGTCGCTTCATTTCTAGCATGTCGGTAATTTGACACACGTCTGTAGACAGCCACAGCGAGTCGCAATTCTCAAATCCATCGGATCAAGTCAGTTCGATGCCAATCATGTCTCATTTCTGAAACATTTCTAAACTCATTTCTAACATTTCAAATAATTTCAATCATTTCTCATTTCAGTCACCTACCGCGCTCCAATTCGAATCCAGTCGCACCTAAAAGATGCACCGATTCGCTCCGGTGTGCCCCAGTAGTTACGGCCTCATTTCAGTACATGCTCCAGAGTTACGTTATTTTCAGTCATTCGTACCTCTGTCATGGTTATCATTTCATTACCACGTATCACGTTCCGACATGAATTCAGTCGCATGGAAATGCACCGATTCGTCTCGGCGTGCCCCAGGGTTGGCCACATTTCAGTACATGCTCCGGAGTCCGATTCGTAGTCAGTCGCTACAACAGCACGACCGATTCGCGCCTCCGTCATGGCAAACGATATGTTACACCTGCACTTACCGCGCCCCGTTTCGAATCCAGTTTCATCTTCCATGCACCGATTCGTTACGGCGTGCCCCAGGGCTCGGCCTCATTTCTCAAACATGCTCCAGAGTCCGGATCATAGCTAGTCGCAGATATCGGGCGACTGATCCATGTCTCTGTCATGCAATTCCTACCATTTCACTCCCACAGCATCACCGTTTCGAAACCAGTCGCATCCGAGATGCACCGATTCGTCACGGAATGCCTCACTTGTTTCGGCCGTATCCATACCTATACCAGAGCTCGGTTCGTTGCCAGTCACAAAATACGGCACAACCAATTCGAGCCTCGGTCAAGGTAAACATTTCTCTCATTTCATTTTACTGCGCTCCGATTCGAATCCAGATGCATCAAACAAGCACCGATTCGTCCCGGTGTGCACCAATGTTTCTTCAGTTGCCTCATTTCAGTACATGCTCCAGAGCCCGGTTCACGGTCGCATCAGTCACGATACGACCACGCCGGACCTTTGTCATGCAGTTCATTCATTTCATAATCAAGGCAAACATTTCGAATCATTTCGTTGTCACAAGATTGCAAGCACCATACGAATTGTTGCTTCAAGTTAGTTAACAATCCCTTCACGAATTATCACCTTTCATTTCTCTAGGTCAGTCAAAGTTCAGTAGGTCCACCTTGCACCAGGTTGGACGATATCTCCCCAGGTAAAAAAAAAAAAAGAAGAAGAATGTGAGGATAAATCAGGTAAGTATGACTCAGGGGATCAAAGAAAAAACTTGAAATTCATGTCACCCCCAATAGGTTACAGTCAACCAAAAAATAAAAACTCAAGACAGGAGATCCTCACCAGATCAACTATGTCTCAGGCCGGCAGCGAAGACTTCACGGCCCCTCTGTCACCTTCCCTGGTTTCAGAGAGCGGCAGCGTGCAGTCCCTCAGGGGATGGACTATCCCCAAACTGACGGCAGAGCTCAGACGCAGAGGTGTGCCCTTCCCCGCCACAGCGAGGAAAGCCGAGCTCTTCAAACTCCTCTTTCCCCCACCAGCAGCAGGACCCAGTACCCAACAGGCATCCCTTCAATCAATATCATCAGCTATCTCACAATTACATACGATGGTGTCATCCTTGTCTACCTCAGTTACAGACGTCCAAACCAGGGTGGCACTCCTGGAGGCTCGACCGGCCACGGCTGTCCCCGACCCAACCGCGACCCAAACCTTGACACCCCTTCCTGCAGGTACCTCAGGCTGGAGCCCCATTGTCTACCCCTCCCATTTGGTCCCAACCAGTACCAGGAAGGACATTTTGGACGGCAGGGACATCAACCTGGCCTCTCTCCTTATTTCCGTACACGACCTGGCAGAAAATAAGGCCTACTCCTGGGGTGACATATCGGTGGTCCTTAAAGCCAAAGACCCCAGATTGAACCGCAAGTTATCGGTCCCAGAATTTACCCTCGCCTTTGGCATGCTCAGAGACGTCCTATGCTCAGCCACCCCCAGCAGATGGGAAGAGCTGGACTTGTATCTCCATACGGTAGTAGACTTGGGCTACAAGTATGGAGGATTTGCATTTTATGATTACCACCGTTTCTTTTCCGTTAAGACCGCCGCCAGACTCACACAGTTCCAGACTACGACAAATTGGAGTCTCATGGACACAGAGCTCTTCTGCCGCCACTTTGCCGGCTTACGCTCACCTCTGTGTGCGATTTGTCAGTCCTCCACCCACACTGCCACCTGGTGCGCCAATGCGGCGACCAGACGGCCCTTCGAGTTTCCCTCTACCTCGGGTACAATTCAGGGTCAGTCGCCCCCTGAACCAACGCCTCAGGTGGACAAATTCGGACGTCCAGTCCGAACCGTGGGAGGGGCAGCCATCTGTAATAACTACAACTACGGGTCCTGCAACTTCAGCCAGTGCCGCCTACTCCACATCTGCACCTTATGCCAAAGAGCACACCCAAGGAATTTGTGTGAAGTCAAACAACACAAAAGGGCATGACTAAGCCGGATCAACCTCTTATGGTTAGGACTGTACCTCACCTCACATCCCACCCCTTCCCTGACCACCTACCTTATCCAAGGCTTCACAGTAGGCTTTCACACCGGCCTCATTTCACTACCCCACTGTACTCACGAATGTGCCAATCTTCGTTCAGCAGCCATTGACGAACAAGCCATAGATCAGCTCTTACAAACAGAGGTAGATCGAGAGTACGTCATAGGCCCTTTCACTCGCCCCCCTTTCAGCACATGGAGAGTCAGCCCTATTGGGCTTGTCAAGGGCAAGTTCACGAATAAATTGCGTTTGGTGTACGACCTGTCTGCGCCTCATTCTTCCCACATCCCCAGTCTCAATTCCCTGATCCCCTCCGAAGAGTTTTCCCTAAAATATTCCTCCGTCGACATGGCAATACAAGCAATCATCAAAGCAGGTACAGGTGCCTGGCTCTCCAAAGCCGACATCTCGGATGCCTTTAAGCTCCTGCCCATCCATCCATCCCTTTGGTGCTGGCATGGCATCAAGTGGAAGGAGGCATATTATTTTGCCACAAAACTGACCTTCGGTTCGAAGAGTAGTCCATGGCTCTTCGACACGTTCGCTCAGTCCCTTGTTTGTATACTGTTACACAAGGGTCAATGCCAAGAAGTCATCCATTACCTGGATGACTTCCTACTAATAGAACCTCCCAGCAAGCCACCAGGAGACCTCGACAGACTCAGAGTGATATTTGGAAACCTCAATGTTCCCATCGCCGAGCACAAAGTCGACGGCCCAACACACATCATCACCTTTCTCGGGGTCAGCTTGGATACCTGTGCTATGCAAGCCAGTCTCCCCCTCGACAAACTAACACGCATTAGGGCGGTCCTTCACGAATTCACACACACCAAAGGCTGTACCAAAAAGCAGTTGCAATCTCTCCTGGGAATGCTTAATTTCGCCATGCGAATTATTCCACAAGGCCGCACCTTTGTATCACGCCTGCTTAGATTCCTGTCAGAAACTCAAGACCCCGATCAGATCTTAAAACTAGACTCCGCAGCTATAGCGGACCTATCTATGTGGGAGGAATTCTTGTCCGCCTGGAATGGCATATCCCTATTTATACCCACGGTTTCGTCCCTGTCACCCCAGGTAGTGACAGACGCTGCAGCCTCCACAGGTTTCGCGGCAATTTTGGGCCACCATTGGTTTTCAGGACCCTGGCCTCAACAGATACTGTTGATACCCGGTTTTACTCAAACATCTGCCCTCTTTGAACTTTATCCCATAGTGGCAGCTGCACAGCTCTGGGGCCACCACTGGACAGGACAAACCGTAGTCTTCACCACCGACAACCAGGCCACAGCAGACATTATCAACAGAGGCAGGTCCAAGTCTGTAGCAGTCATGTCCTTCCTGCGCAGATTGGTACAACTGTCTTTACAGCGTCAGTTTAATATACACTGTGCATTTATTCCCGGCAGATACAACTTAGCTGCTGACGCACTGTCACGTTTTAATTACACCTCCTTTTTTGAACAGGTTCCCGATGCCGAACCAATGTCGGCCCCTATCCCAGTCTGGTCACAACTGACCCTGGACTAGTTCAACATTTACACAGAGCAACGCAACTCATCAATCATTCACTCTCTCACAACACACTCAAAGCCTACCAGACAGCTTGGAAGGCGTTCAATAAATTCCTCACATCCTGCCGTAAAGCACCAACAGATCTCAAACAGGTACTGGCCTTCACTGCACACTGTCACTCGCAGCTGGCCTTATCCTACAATACCATTCGGCTATACCTAGCCGGCATTCAACATTTCTTGACGCTTGAAGACCCCACGAAATCTTCACTGTTTTCGTCACACGCTATACGAGCCATCCTAAGGGGCATTCAGAAACAACAACCAGTCATCAGCTCCAAGCGCTTACCCATTACGGGGCCCATCTTTAGGGACATGTCAACTATTCTGGCTACTTCACCATTCGGTCTGCTCCCCAGCATGGTCTTACAAGCAGCTATATATTTAGCTTACTATGGGTTCTTGCGACCTGGCGAATTCACCTCTAACAAACCCACAGACCAAGTACTATGCAGACGGCACTTGCTTCGATACCAAGACCATTTCATCCTGCACCTCGAGGTCTCTAAAACCCAGCAAACGGGCTCAGGAGTGAACATTCACCTCTACAAAACCAACAACAGCTGGTGTCCAGTCGCCGTACTCAACCGACTCCTGTCACTCCTGCCTGAGCAACCAGACAGCAGTCCCCTCTTACCATTCCCAGTTAAATCCTTAAGCGCCTCTCAGTTTGTGAAACACATAAGGATACTTCTCCGCAATCTTCACCTTAACCCTAGCCAGTATTCCGGACACTCCTTTCGCATCGGAGCAGTCTCCGCAGCGTCCCGCCACGGGGTTCCAGACCACATCATCAGAAGACTAGGCAGGTGGAAATCAGGCTGCTTCACCCGGTATATCCCCAATCCACAAACAGAGATGGCACAGGCATTTTCCAAATTGGCTCAATAAATAACTGAAAACCAATAAAAATTATAACCCTACCTGAATGTTTTTGCCCCCTTATTTTGGCATACCGGCCATTAGACCAAGGCACACTTTCAGGTCCATTTCATATGGTAAGTCCACACTTCCAGGTCTATTTCCGATGGTAAGTCTTATCTTAACTATAAATGTTATCTATGTCCATATCGGACATAGGGCTCCGACCATAAATATATATATATATATATATATATATATATATATATATATATATATATATATATATATATATATATATATACACTACCGTTCAAAAGTTTGGGGTCACCCAAACAATTTTGTGTTTTCCATGAAAAGTCACACTTATTCACCACCATACGTTGTGAAATGAATAGAAAATAGAGTCAAGACATTGACAAGGTTAGAAATAATGATTTGTATTTGAAATAACATTGTTTTTACATCAAACTTTGCTTTCATCAAAGAATCCTCCTTTTGCAGCAATTACAGCATTGCACACCTTTGGCATTCTAGCTGTTAATTTATTGAGGTAAGCTGGAGAAATTGCACCCCACGCTTCTAGAAGCAGCTCCCACAAGTTGGAATGGTTGGATGGGCACTTCTGGCGTACCATACGGTCAAGCTGCTCCCACAACAGCTCAATGGGGTTCAGATCTGGTGACTGTGCTGGCCACTCCATTACCGATAGAATACCAGCTGCCTGCTTCTGCTGTAAATAGTTCTTGCACAATTTGGAGGTGTGTTTAGGGTCATTGTCCGGTTGTAGGATGAAATTGGCTCCAATCAAGCGCTGTCCACTGGGTATGGCATGGCGTTGCAAAATGGAGTGATAGCCTTCCTTAGCTTTTACCCTGTACAAAGCTCCCACCTTACCAGCACCAAAGCAACCCCAGACCATCACATTACCTCCACCATGCTTAACAGATGGCGTCAGGCATTCTTCCAGCATCTTTTCATTTGTTCTGCGTCTCACAAACGTTCTTCTTTGTGATCCAAACACCTCAAACTTGGATTCATCCGTCCACAACACTTTTTTCCAGTCTTCCTCTGTCCAATGTCTGTGTTCTTTTGCCCATCTTAATCTTTTTCTTTTATTGGCCAGTCTCAGATATGGCTTTTTCTTTGCCACTCTGCCCTGAAGCCCAAAATCCCGCAGCCGCCTCTTCACTGTAGATGTTGACACTGGTGTTTTGCGGGTACTATTTAATGAAGATGCCAGTTGGGGACCTGTGAGGCGTCTGTTTCTCAAACTAGAGACTCTAATGTGCTTATCTTCTTGCTTAGTTGTGCAACGCGGCCTCCCACTTCTTTTTCTACTCTGGTTAGAGCCTGTTTGTGCTGTCCTCTGAAGGGAGTAGTACACACCGTTGTAGGAAATCTTCAATTTCTTTGCAATTTCTCGCATGGAATAGCCTTCATTTCTAAGAACAAGAATAGACTGTCGAGTTTCAGATGAAAGTTCTCTTTTTCTGGCCATTTTGAGCGTTTAATTGACCCCACAAATGTGATGCTCCAGAAACTCAATCTGCTCACAGGAAGGTCAGTTTTGTAGCTTCTGGAAGGAGCTAGACTGTTTTTAGATGTGTGAACATGATTGCACAAGGGTTTGCTAATCATCAATTAGCCTTCTGAGCCAATGAGCAAACACATTGTACCATTAGAACACTGGAGTGATAGTTGCTGGAAATGGGCCTCTATACACCTATGTAGATATTGCACCAAAAACTAGACATTTGCAGTTAGAATAGTCATTTACCACATTAGCAATGTATAGAGTATATTTGTTTAAAGTTAGGACTAGTTTAAAGTTAGCTTCATTTAAAAGTACAGTGCTTTTCCTTCAAAAATAAGGACATTTCAATGTGACCCCAAACTTTTGAACGGTAGTGTATATATATATATATATATATATATATATATTACACACACATATACACACACAAACACCTGGGATGCATATATATATACACAACACACTGTAAGTGCAGCTAACTGACTCGACCTGCCTACTCTATCTAACTTAAATCAAATGACACTGTCTCTCTCTCTGTCTCTCTCTCACACTACACAGGGCCGACATGCAGGCGGCCTTATATAGTGTGGGGCATGTACTAAACCCCCTGAGCCATAATTGGCCAAAGCCTCCTACACTAACTGTAAATACTGCAGCTGCCTTCCTGTGGTACTAATAGGATCAGAAGAAAACCACCAATTTTCTTCAGGTAGCTTTAGGTGCACACTGTGCAGAGGACACAGTACACTAACTGTAAATACTGTAGCTGCCTGCCTGTGGTACTAATAGGATCAGAAGAACACCAACAATTTTCTTCAGGTAGCTTTAGGTGCACACTGTGCAGAGGAAACCATACACTAACTGTAAATACAGCAGGTGCTTGCCTGTGGTATTAATAGGATCAGAACAACAGCAATTTTCTTCAGGTAGCTTTAGGTGCACACTGTGCAGAGGACACAGTACACTAACTGTAAATACTGTAGCTGCCTGCCTGTGGTATTAATAGGATCAGAACAACAGCAATTGTCTTCAGGTAGCTTTAAATGCACACTGTGCAGAGGACGCAGTACACTAACTGTAAATACTGTAGCTGCCTGCCTGTGGTATTAATAGGATCAGAACAACAGCAATTGTCTTCAGGTACTGTAGCTTTAAGTGCACACTGTGCAGAGGACGCACTACACTAACTGTAAATACTGTAGCTGCCTGCCTGTGGTACTAATAGGATCAGAAGAACACCAGCAATTTTCTTCAGGTAGCTGTAAAAACACCGGCCTGCCTGTCAGTAGGAAGAGGATAACAGGAACGGATCTAGCTAAACTGAATACAGTATATATATCTATATCTATATCTATAGATAGATATATATAGATAGATATATATACACATACACACATACATACACACACACACACACACAACACCTAGGATGCATATAGATATATACACAATACACTGTAAGTGCAGCTAACTGACTCGCCTGCTTCTCTATCTAGCTTAAATCAAATGACACTGTCTCTCTCTCTCTCTCAACGCTGGAACACACTACACAGGGCCGACGTGCAGGCGGCCTTATATAGTATGGGGCGTGTACTAAACCCCCTGAGCCATAATTGGCCAAAGCCACCCTGGCGCAGTGAATTATGGGCCGTGACGCGCCACCCGAATTTGGCACGAACGGCCCATAACGTTCGCAATTTGACGAACGGTCGAACATGCAATGTTCGAGTCGAACGTGGTTTTGACTCAAACTCAAAGCTCATCCCTAATTTTCATACTGGAAAAGCCAGTCACTACAATGGCAAATATAGAATACAATTTTTTTTTGTGCCCCATTTCCAGTGCATTGCAGCCCAGAGGCGATAAAATGCAGACATGCTGAACAGGCCCTTATGACCCCACCGCCTTCATGTTTTCACTCTTTCCTTATCCCTGATTCCACTTTTTTTTTCTATTTATAATTCAAATGTTTTCACCCAGGGGCCAGTACCACACTATTAGTGGTGCAAATTTGCTGCAAATCCGCACCACATCTAATTTGCAAATCTGTTCATGCAAACTGATTACGTAGTAATGTTACCCCCTCGCCACCTGTCAAACACCGGCAATGATAGACACACATGGTATCAAGTCCTTTCAGGCCCCTTCTTCCCTCAGTCTCGGTTAACACTGGTGTGATGCGGGAAACCCTAAAAATTCAGTGCCGGTTCCCACATCGCAGACTGATTCACACTGACTTCTGCGAACCACTGGGGGTGTCAATGTTAAGTTACTGACACCCCCAGATTGGTTCGCAGATCGCAGTGCGAACTGTCAAATGGTGCAGGAATCGGATTGCATAGTTGTGAGCACCCATGTGATCCAATTCCAGCGCGGACCGAAAAAAGGGTCCTGCACTATTTTGGTGCAAATACAATGCAGTTTCAGTCATACAAACTGTATGGCTGAATTCACATCGCACAGACATTGCATGTGATGTGCACAGCAATGCACTGCAAATTACATGCGATGTCTGGCATCAAACCAGTGTGAACCCAGCCTCAGAGCCCCACAACAGTCTTTTGGTTCCATGCACCTTCAGAGCCCATCTTCCCAAACCCACTGAAATAGTTACCAATCAATCCCCCTTAAACTGATAGTGACACTGCAGCACTTTTTTCCTTTCATTGCACCACGAATGGAAGGGCATTTTTTCTTTTTAGTGATACCACTGACACAGGGACACAATCGTGCTGGGAGAACAATTAAGTTGTAAACACAGGTAATATATTACACAGAACTGTCAGGTAGTGTGTGAGTCAGCGCTCACTGGCAGCTATAGGGTGGATCATAAGGGATCAATAACAGGGGGGGGGGGGTTATGAAGGTTTCTTATCATTGACAAACAAGATGGGAAAGAAAAAACTCTGCAGACCTACGTTCAGCCACTCCTGGGAGATTTAATTTGTTTTACATCCCATGCTGAACGTACGCATCTCCAGACGTCATCAACTGTTTGAGAAAGGCTAACTTTATGATGGTTTTATGACTTGGGACAAGGCCTGGACAAGGTCATCTAACACCCACGGCGAAGATGCCAAACTGCTCCCCCCTCCCAAGATGTATGATCAACGTGTGTCAGCAAACCCCCCCCCCCCCAAAAAAAATTTAAATAAATAGAGCACTAATTGGCATGCTTAGCCCTAAGTATAAAGTCCCTTTGCAAGCCCAAATTTTCCCCAAACAAAAAATTCCCCTGCCTCCCAGGACAAATCTCAGTTGCATTGGTACGTCGCTGCCTGTGTCTGGGTTTAGGGCGCGCGCATGATTGTACACAGCGGAAGTCTGTCTGTCAGCAGGTCCCGGCCAATGATTCATGGCAAGAACCTGTTGATCGGCTGTGTCCAATCAGAGCCCAGCGCCCTGTGCTGACAATCAACACAGAGCTCTGTACAGAGGGAACAATCTCTCTGTTAAGGATGGGTGAATGTTTTGGCCCGAGCATGAGTTCATGCCGAACATTCATCTGTTCAGCTGTTCGCTGAACACCTAAATTTGCAGGGTGTTTACCCCGGCGAACACCCTGCAATGCACTGAGCGCTGCACAGTGCATTCTGCGCTCTGATTGGGCAAATCTATGCCCAATCAGGGTGCAGTGTGAGCTGGTTGTTAAGTAGCCGCGCCGGCCGCGGCGATCTTAACAACCGATCAGTCATCAACTGTCAGTGGGTTTCCCTGCTGATAGCTGAACGATAAAAAAAAATGCCAGTAAAAAAAAAAGAAAGAAAAAAATGGCGTTGGGGGCCCCCCCTAGTTCATACTAGGCCCTTTGGGTCTGATATGGATTTGGAGGGGAACCCCACACCAAAATAAGAAAAAAAAACAATGTGGGGTCTCCCCCCAAAATCCATACCAGGCCCTTATAAAGGCATGCAGCCTGGCAGGTCAGGAAAAGGGGGGATGAGCAAGCACCCGCCCTCCTGAAACATACCAGGCCCCAAGCCCTCAACATGGGGGGATAAGTGCTTTGGTGCGGGGGGGGGGCTCTGTCCCCCACACCCCAAAGCACCTTGTCCCCATATTGATGGGGACAAGGGCCTCTTCCCAACAACCCTGGGCAGTGGTTGTCAAGGGTCTGCAGGTGGGGGGCTTATTGGAATCTGAAAGTCCCCTTTAACAAGGGGGCCATTAGATCCCGCCCCCCAATGTGGATGGGTATCGGGTATATAGTACCCCTACCCATTCACCAAAAAATATGTAAAAATTAATAAGGACAAGAGACAGTTTTAGACAATTCCTTTAATAAAAAAGAAAAAAAATAGTGTCCCTCGATGTAAATCCATCGTCGCCGCCCACCCGACCCAAAAAATGAAAAAATTGAAAAACTCTCTCGCCTCCTGGGAGGCCTTCTGCTGTATGCCCGCTCTGCACTTTGACATTTCAATACCCAGGTGCCGGAAATTGTAACCACAAGTCACTTTAAATGGGATTTTTTTTTTTTTTAAATGTAATTTTTGCTGTAGCATGTTTCATGCATGCTACAGATGCACCACCTAACAAGCAGACTAATGGGGGCCCCCCAGGCACTATATATAAAGGAATTTTTCATGTTTATTGTTGCACTTTAAAGTATAACTAAAGTGAAAACTTTTTTTTGTTTTGGACAGAGTTGAGATGGATTACACCTGTCAGTTTTTATTGCTGTCTGTGCCCTTGTTAGGGAGATTCACCCTCTCTATTTTTCCTGTTTACCATTATCATTGAAAGTGAAAGTAAAAGAATATTCCAAATTTTGGGTTGTCCCCAGAAAAGTAATAGAGGGGAAATCATCCAATGGGGACAATAGTTCTGGTGACCTGGGGGGTCCCCAAGAAATCCCCTTAATTGGCAGGGATTTCCTCTCATTTCCTGTTTGGCTATGGGACAGGAAGGGAAATCTCCGCAATGGGACACTGTTGGATAGCGACATGGTTTAATATCTTACTTCTGGTATTTCACTTCCTGTTTGACACAGCCAGGTAGGAATGAAACACATCAAAGCTTTGTGATCAGAAGAACAATGCCTTGGCTCAAGCCCACCTGCTGACATGTGGGATTACAAGTTTCAAAGAGACCACTGCTGCCAAGATGTCTATTGAGATCTGACACAGGGCTAATAGAGACGCTGGCCCTGGTGGACAATATAGCATGCTTCCTGGAGAATGGGCTACCTCTCGGCAATGTATATGGATAAAAGGCAAATGGGGGTGGCTACGAGTGGGCGTGTATGTTTGAATGAAAGGAACACACAGGCTTTTGCTCTCTCTCTTTGTTGCTGAGAAGCCTGCCATAAGGTCGTCCCTCTGCTATCTTGGGACCTTGCTCTGACCGAGGGCTTGGGCCTATATTCCATGTGGCCCAGACCCCTTTTATCATCCAGAACCCAGATATGCTGTTAGTATAGTGTGTTCTGATTGTAAGCTATGTAACATTTTAATACCCTTTAGTACTTTTATGTTAGTTTCCTAATTCCTTGGGAAATAAAATAAGATATTGTTTTACTAGCAGTGTGTTTGGTTTCATAGCTAACCTGGTATTATTGTGATATTAACAATAGCATGTGATCAGAGTTTAATAGACCAACTAATTATAGGGACTAGACAAATTAATACACAGATATAATAATAATTATATCGATTACTTCAATTGGCACCCAGAGAGAGTGTGAATTTTATTTTTTCACAGAATCCACAAAAACCTAACGTATTTTTGTCTTGAGTCCCTGTAAGCATAAATCCTCAACTACACCCAGAACTCAAAATCATCTCTAGTGTGGACAAGATTGGCGCTGGCTTGCGAATATTGAAACCACGCTTGGATGGTCATGAAGATTCTGTGAAATATTTCATCAAGGAAACGTAGAACCTGGTGAGATCTTTCGCTGATATATGTATATATGTTAAACGTTTGTATCATTAATATGCTTTAGGCCTATAACCAGCCAAAGGTGCTGGTGAGTAAAAGGGCTGATCACCCTTGGTTAGAGATTGACAGGAATTACCATACATCTTTGAGGAAAAAGTGGGAGAAATATAGATTGTTATTTAAAATTTTTAATTTTTTGACATTTTTTTTTTTTTTACCCACGTGAGAGTGAAATAGCTTTGTTCCAATAGGAGATCAATGTGACCTGCAACCTAACGGGAAGGCATTGATTGAGAGTCTGCCTTGTGCCTTAGAATGTGCCTTGCGTCTGGTAGGCTGTAGAACTACAAGTCACTGTTAGGTTTAAATGGCTTTGTATCAGTTTTTTTTTGTTTGTTTGTCTTTGCATGGTAAGCAACTCTGGTAAAAGCAGGTCAGACAAGCTTCAGTGGGGGTAGGCTAATTAGCATATCAATTGATATTCCCCAGTAAGCATGTGGTAATCCTAAAAGCCATATAGAAACTACAGGACAGAAGTGCTCATATACAAGGCAGCAGATAATGCCACAGTAAGTGTGGTGAGTCTTTTCTATGGATATGCAAAAGTTTAATGGTTTTGAATGATATCAGGTAAAAGTGGTAATCAATGAAGAATATTGAATGCTAGAAGAGCGATTCAATTTTTTTTCGTGAGTTGTAAGAGCTAACGATAATTAAGTTTGGTTTATTACTCAGTGCAGTGTTGGAACGTTAGTACAAATAGAATTGTGTATTGTGTGGATTGTATGGTTGTGGAATGGAACTGGTGTATACATATGTTAAAAAGTACGCTTCTGCCAATTATCATTCATGTGCAGATGAACCTCTTAAAAGCCAGTGTAAGGTTCTATTGTCACAGTGTCAGCAACATAATAGCAGATTGGGTAAACAGCTAAAAAAGAAAATTAAAAAAGAAAGGTTGGCAAATGAAATTGCAGTGTTGCTCAGAATTAAATTTATATCTGAGCAAATGGAGGGGAAGTGGGAAGCAGAGAGGAGTTGTCTCGGGGAGGACATAGAGAAAATCAGTGAAAACCTTCTAAAGATTGCAACAGCCTCCAGTAGTGAGATGGATGAATTGCGGACAAAAGCAGGCAATTTGTCAGAAAGAAACAGTGAGCTACAAGAACAGCTTCAGAGGTGCAGCATGGACTGTGATATGAAGAGCAAACTTTTAGATTCATTGCGAATAAAGGTGTCAGACATGGAAGAGTTGGTTATGTCTTTAGAAAGAAAATTAGCAAATGCACACTCCCAGCTTCTTACTAAAGAGCAATGTATAGTATTGCTCAATGAGCACAAAGGAACGTGCCAATTGGCCAATATCTGCCCAGTCAATGAGGAGAAGGGCTGTGATGAAACACATTCTGCTATTGCACCCATAGCTTCGAAGCAGAATGACAGTTTGATTACAATCCGAGAGAGACTTACTTTGTGCCAGATTCTGGGTGAATTTAATGCCCTGGAATCACCAGTGAGTCTGTCCAATAAATTTGAGGCTCTAGTCCTTAAATTTAATTTGAGTAATGAGAATGCATGTTCTCTTCTGAGAGCATGGCTACCAGGACCTTTGGCAGGCCAGTTATTTGCACAGGTTAATGATAACTTAGCAGATGCAGAGGTGCGGAAGAAAGAGTTGCAGCGTATTGTGGACAGTCGTGATAATGGTATGAGTGATTTACAACGAATGAGATTTAGGAGAGGAGATGACCCAATTTTGTTCTGCAGTGAGTATCTTGCATTGTATACGAAAGTGTTCAACTGGCCTGACTTATTGGAGGATGATACAAGTTTCATATACTCAATGGCCAATAAGTGTTATGTAAGCTATCCCACTAGAATGGCTCTGAGGAATGCTAAATCCTACCAAAATTTTGTCAATATCCTGCAAGACTTCTGTCTAGAGTCCAGTGATAGGGAATATGGGTCAAAGGCAGGTGTATCCGTAATAAGCAGAGGTACAGGAAGGCAGAGAGAGTTCAGACGTTCTAAATGGAATAGGCATGGACATAGATTTTGTAAAGCCCTTAACATTGCTAGCATGGAGCAGGAAACTCCAGAATTACAGGGTGCGCAGCCAGCCATAACGGAGTTATCCTCCAAACATGCAAAAGCTGAATATGCAATGGTGGAGGTACCCTCCGCACATGCGCAGTGCTCAGCAAAGATAGAAGTGAAGCATGCAGAAAAACCAGACGCTCTTATTGCTGCAAGTGATGTTGCTATGACAGAAATCAATGGTGGAGATGTAAATAAAAATACGATAACTGTGCTTGAAAGTGATTCAGGAGTTGAAACTTCTGATGACTCCTCAGACGATGAAAGTGTAAAGTCTGCTTATTCCAAGCATAGTAATCGTAGTAATAATGTCCAGCAAGGTGAGTTTCCAATGCCGTATGCTCAAGAAAGGGCCTATACAGAGAGACCAGCCCTCAAAATGTTTTTTTGTGTAAAAGGGGGGGTCACATCGCTAAGTATTGTTGGGCGGCAAATAATGATATCAAAAGAAGATCGCAGTACCCAAAAACGACCCCAAGGCATTGTGAAGTATATTCTGCCCTATGGGGTAGCAACCCAAAGCATGGAGGCCATAGTAATCAAACCCATTTCCCTTTAAAGACCCAAATGCGGAGACTACAGACTGAAAATCATCAGTATGTAGAACAGTTACGTAAAGTCAAAATGGAGGTAGCCGCATGGTTATTCGAATGTAGCACTGGGGGAAACAATGTTAGCAGCACTTAGTGAGCTGCATGGATGCTCCTTGCCATATTTTATTTAAATACGACGCTCACATCTAAACCTTATACATAGCAAATGTTCCCCTACATTACAATTAATGGGAAAAGGCTTGGGGGACTTAAAAAGTCAATTGTCATGATAATTGTGTGTAATCAACGCCGTTGTGTTCCTTTTTCAGAGACCTTGGAAGAAGATAAAACTGGTTTGGATACTAATGTCTGTGTTTGTTTACAGGTTCTTCAAAGAGAGAACAACAGTGGGCACATTTAGCAAAACAGGGGTTAGGTTATGGTAAAGGCATAATCGATTATCAAATGGTACCATGAGCTCATTAATTAGTAATTGTTTGCAAACAATGAAAAAATAAGATAAACAATAGTTAGGCATTAAGGGTTTCAAGTGAAGTTACAAATGTTGTGATGAGGTACAGATGTTTTGTTTTTTTGTTTTTCCCATTAACTAATTGTCTTTCAGATGGAAATGAGCACTTACTCTTCTCAGGAGGAAAATCCATCAATGTCTTTAGTTAAAAGTTGAGTGTTTGTCATTGTCTTATGGTGGTTGTCTTGTCAAGTTTTTGTGTAATAATGGCCAGAATTTAAATTTTTTTTTATTACGTTTTTTAATTTTTTAAATATTTTTGGTATTTGTTTAGTCATCCATTTTATTTTTGTTTGTTCAGGTGGAGAAATTATTGTTTAGTCCACCTGAAAGGGGGGTAATTGGCTATTCCGTCAATTAGCAGCTGAATAGATGGTCATGGGATATGTCCTGCAGCTGAATACATTTTGTTGATTTAAGACAAGAGTTGTTGGTAGGAGGCCATTCTAGCTTCTGGAGTTCGTTTTTTTTTCTCTTTGTTTTATGTTTATTCAGGTGGAAAAAGTTACAAGGTGTACGCTTTGTCCACCTGAAAGGGGGGTTGGTGCATAGGTCTGAAAGTACAGATAATGCATTGTCTTTTTGATGCTTAAATTGAGAATTTTTGAGAGTCAACATTGACATTCGTTTTGTTTTTAAATTTTTGATCATACCATGGGGATCCATTTTAGAGTGGGTTCAGCCTAAAGAGGTCATGGTTGTTTTGATAGTTTGGTCAGAGTTGCAGAAGCCAGGAATACTAAGTTCCTGGGTTCCAAGGAAGGAACTGTAAATAAACATAGCAAGCGAGCAGATATTATGGATAAGAATTTGATTCTGCTCTTGTGTTTCAATTCCAGAGTCCTGGTGGAGCGAGATTGGAGGGGTCTCTGGAACATGGATGACAGATGTTCATCTGGTTGGCAGTTTGTCTGTGCCATACCACACCGCAAATTTGTTCTGATAGACATCAGGAGAGAAGGGACAGATGAAAAGATTCAGTTTAATACTTGTTTTTGCTTATGGACAATTTAGGGCTAATGCTGGATCTGAAGGACTTTGCCTATCAACAAGATTTGTGAAACATATTTGCCAGGGTCTCTCCTGATGAATGCAAACATGCTATTAAGACATGTGCGATGGATTGGAGGTTGAGGAAGGAATATACACATCCAATCTGTCAGAACCTAAAATGTAAAATATGTTTTTTTGTTGAAGGAAGGAATTGAAAGAAGAAAAGGTTTTTAATGTATGACATGTATTGACATAACAGAAGTAATATGGTGCAGGTGCCCAGGTGACTGGCGCTTATACATGATAAGGTGTTGGTTGGCCAGACTAGAGGTTGGCCAGGTGACACATCAATGTGGTGAAAATTTCCTTGTATGGGGGGATACGCCTGGTTGATGTCTCACCGGAAAGGTTGAAACCCTGCACAGGTATGCCAGTGAATACACACAGGAGCACGCTCCGTTAGATAAAGGGAACAAACGCTGGCTACCAGGGTACAATATGCCTTCACCACATGGCGGTGCAACATCTCACAGTTGTTGATAAAAACCTATTACCCTATGTGTGCTGAGTATACACTGAATCAAGTGCGATCATTGTACCAGTGACTTGCTCCCAGAGATGTGCGGACACAGAATGAGGTTCATGCAGGGCGCGTATGTCTGAGGAGTAACTGGAAGAGGAGGGATGTATTCAGCACTATATTGGGGGAATAGGAGCTGGGATGGGTGTTGTTAATGGGGTGGACATCGGCCTCCTGAGGAACAAACTCGCAGCCATAGCTTCAGAACTTAAGCGGGGCTTTGGTACTCAGAGAGATTGGTAGCATCCATGATAGCATTCAACAAAGTCACATAAATACCCAGGTTAAAGTGGCTCGAGATTTTGTTAACCATGTTGAGAGGTTGGTAGAGAATGTGATGGTATAGGACAGGAATCTGTCATTGGCTCTTGCGTGCACGAAGTGGCAGGTGAAAGTGTCAACCAGCATTGAGCTGATTGTACAGTCTCCATATGAGGGACAGAGGCCTGATGAGTTAGCATCACCGCTCAGTAAGACTTTGCCAAACACGTCGCTTACACTGATCCAAAGTGGTGGTCGAATGCCTGGATGGGCTGTACCAGTTTGGATTGTGAAAGGTGTTATGCTGTATGATCTCATATACAGAAGTGCAGACTCAGTCTGTATATTTGGTGGCATTAATGGGCTTACTCACTGGGGATTCTATCTTGTTGCGTTTGAGGCTAATTGCCCACATATGATCAGAGAAGATGGAAGCTGGAGGCAGGTTGATACTTCCCTCAGGTCGGAAGCATGACTATGATGTCCGTTGTATGCCAGGTCAATACATGGTGGTGAATGAAAAATGTTGGGAAGATATTTCATTCTGTATTCGGGATGGAAGGATCATTGCTGGGAAGGAAGCACCCGGGTATTATTTGGGACATAGACGAGTTTGTTTCCTTGTCCTAAAGAATGCCGATGTAACGTTAGTCATGGAACTAGATGGTTCTTTGAACCTAATAGGTAGGGGTGCATGGTATACCCTGGGCATGGTCTCTTAAATCCAGGCACAGGGATGGAATTGTGTGGGTTTTGTCATTGTTGCAGATTTATATGTGTTGTTAGACTTGATATTCATATAGAAGGGTCGCCCAGTTATCTATGCAAGCTGTGGGACGAAGTGACGGTAGGGTCTCTGCGTACAAGTTAGAGACTTTGCTGCCAAGTCAGAGCCCTGCAATAACGCTGAGATGCCAGAATTGCGGTAGGAAAAGCCATTGTGAGTGAACCTGCCTAATCCCGGCCCGTATCTACACTGAGGAGTTATAGGAGGTTGGGAGCGGGATGAGTAATCTGATGGGACATAGGTATATATGTATATATTATGGTAATGAGTTGATTCATGTTATGGTATAGTGTGATAAAGTTGTATTGTAGGCCAGTGATATTGGCAGAAGGCCCTCCTCGAGACTCTATATCTGAAAGCTGGTTAAGATGCTGCTCTGGATGTGTGCTGGTGAATGGTGAGTGTATGGACACCCCTTGCCTGTTTTATACCCCTTCATGAAGATGTTAGAAAGAAGAAGATACAGAATGGTGACATGGGAGCTGTCACGGAAGAATAATGTTGGTGTGTCACCCAGTAGCAAAGCGGCACGTGTTGGGAAACACAGCACGTTAGGACCGTTATGGACTGTTCCACAGGAGCTGGTTCTGAGGCCTATGTTGAGAGGCGCAACATGCGTTAAGACATTTATGGACTGTTCCATAGGGGCTGTTTCTGCACATGTTGAAAAACACAACACGTTAAGACAGTTAAAGACTGTTCTATAGGTACTGGCTTTGAAACACATGTTAGGGAGAAAACAGTTATGGACTGTTCAATAGGAGCCGTGTCTGAAGAAGGGTGGTATGCGCCCTTTAGGCGCAAAGCGGCTTATGTTGGATAGCGACATGGTTTAATATCTTACTTCTGGTATTTCACTTCCTGTTTGACACAGCCAGGTAGGAATGAAACACATCAAAGCTTTGTGATCAGAAGAACAATGCCTTGGCTCAAGCCCACCTGCTGTGACGTGGGATTACAAGTTTCAAAGAGACCACTGCTGCCAAGATGTTTATTGAGATCTGACACAGGGCTAATAGAGACGCTGGCCCTGGTGGACAATATAGCATGCTTCCTGGAGAATGGGCAGACATTTTAAAGGGATACCTCTCGGCAATGTATATTGGATAAAAGGCAAATGGGGGTGGCTACGAGTGGGCGTGTATGTTTGGATAAAAGGAACACACAGGCTTTTGCTCTCTCTCTTTGTTGCTGAGAAGCCTGCCATAAGGTTGTCCCTCTGCTATCTTGGGACCTTGCTCTGACCGAGGGCTTGGGCCTATATTCCATGTGGCCTAGACCCCTTTTATCATCCAGAACCCGCAGAGGAAACCATGTGTGATAAGTATCTTTGATATTTCATTGTTGTTATATGTTGTAGAGATATGCTGTTAGTATAGTGTGTTCTGATTGTAAGCTATGTAACATTGTAATACCCTTTTTGTACTTTTATGATAGTTTCCTAATTCCTTGGGAAATAAAATAAGATATTGTTTTACTAGCAGCACCGTGTGTTTGGTTTCATAGCTAACCTGGTATTATTGTGATATTAACAATAGTATGTGCTCAGAGTTTAATAGACCAACTAATTATAGGGACTAGACAAATTAATACACAGATATAATATTAATAATTATATTGATTACTTCAGACACAGATGGCAAAAATATTGGTATTATTGGGAGGAATAGTGCCCCATTATTGGTATTATTGAGAGGAATAGTGTCCCATCATTGGTGTCAGTAGAAGAAATACTGCCCAGAGGGCCAGACAAAGGCAAGCAAAGGGCCGCATCTAGCCTGCGGGCCGCAGTTTAGAGACCATTGGTGTATAGTATTATCACTGATGACTGTATTAGTGTCACTGGAGATGTCAGTGTCAGTGTCAGTGTCAGTTTGTTAGTTCCCACCCACTGTCAGATTGCCGCCACACCATCTTAGTCCCACTATAAGTAGCTGATTACTGCCATAAGTAGTAAAATAAATAAAAATTGCAGTATATATCCCATAGTTTGTAAACGCTGTTACTTTCTTTCAATATTTTTATTGTTATGAAAATGTAACACAGTAACAAGAGTAATACAAAAAGACCAACATAGGAGGTCAACAACATCATACAACAGATTACAATCTGAAAATATATACGGGAGAAAGCTTGTAAGAAGGGGGAGAAAACCAAGTTGGACAAATGGGGGGGATTGCATTCCCTGAAACAGAATTTAAACTTATTTTAATCGAAGTAAGTTGATGTTTCAGAACTTACAATCACGATTTTGCCCCCCGAAACCGGTGTTTAATCACCTGAACCTATATAGTAGTCGTAACCTTGAGGAGATCACTAGAGAAGGCTCCGAATTACGGGCCTCCCCAGCTCCCATACTAAATACACAAGATGAGATCCCCCTAACGGATAAACTGGGAGGCCTACTTCAACTACTTTCACTCACTCCTAGATAAGTAAACTCATTCCTGTAAAACTCTCCAGTATAACCTCTGTGGAATTTGCAATTATTACTACATTGAAGAAGAAGAGAAGAGAAAAAAAAAATTTGAGTTGTCAAACCTGCTAGTGCAAAGAACAGAGCGAAGTAATCACAGAAGGTCTATTACAAGACAAAGAGAGGGAAACACAGTAGTCAAAGAGAGGATAGGAAAGAGGGGAAAAAGAGAGGTACAGGACAGCGTAGACCCCGAGGTGAGGAAAAAATGCCTAGCCTCTTATGATGAGGACAGGACATAGTCAGTCCAGGGTGCCCAGATCATGTCAACTTTTTAACATTGTCTTGGATAATACCTATCGCTTTCTCCTGGGTCAATATCCAAGACATTTTCCTCTTCGCTGCCCGGAAGGAAACCGTAGGTTGCTTACAGGCTCGTGCAATGGTAATCTTCACCCCCAATAGAATAAAATCAGTTTTTGAGTGCTCACAGAAATCTTTTCATTCAGTAAGGCAATGAGTGGTGATTTGGGAACAGCTACGGCTATAACCTTTCGCAGCAAATAGAAAATCCTGTTCCAGAAACCCTGTAATCGAGGACAATGCCACCAAATATGAAGCAGATCTCCCCAATGGCCGCACCCCCTAAAACATAGAGGAGATGCCCCCGCGAAGATCTGGGCTAAGCGAGAGGGAACCATATACCAACGGGTCAGAAGTTTAACACTAGCCTCGACTAAAGAAACATTATCGTTACCTTTAAACGAACGGGCAAAGTGTTGATGCCAGGTTTCCGTGTCCCAATCTAAAGACAAGTCTTGTTCCCATGCTAAAGCATAAGAAGGCTTACCTGAGGTCTCTGCCAAAGAATTGTAAATCAGAGATATGCCCCCCTTCTCATCAGTGATTTCGGAGCACCATTTTTCATAGGGTGTGATTCTCGGGACCTCTGGACCCGCTTTCCAGACAGAGAGCAGGAAATTACGTATTTGCATCAGTCTGAAGTTTTCAGATTTGGGCATCTCCAGGTTTTGTATACAATAGTTCAGAGTAAGAGGGCCAGTAGCAGAGAAGAAATGCCCTATTCTAAAGAGTCCTTTATTTAACCACCATTGGAATGCTCTAATGTCCAAGCCAGGGGGAAATTGAGGATTGTTAAAGAGGTGTCTTAACGGGTGGATTTCAGAGGTGAGTGTTGAATTGGCAAGGATTCCATCACACAAGGCCATGGAGTGAGAAAGAGTGGGCGCTAAGATCGCTGGTCTGTGTTACTTAGGACACCAAATAAGGTAGTCTATGGTGTGTTTGGGGATAGCTTGCCGTTCCAAATTTACCCAGTCTGGTTTAGCCCCTCTCGAATAGATTATGGAGAACTGAGCCAGTTGAGCTGCCTGATAATATTTCCACAGGTCAGGGAGACCCAGACCCCCTTGAGTTCGCAGCCTAAGGAGAACACTCCTATGGCATCTATACCCCTTCGAGCCCCAGATAAATTTAATAACCTTGGATTAGAATCTATTCAGTTGAGATTTTTAGATTGGAATAGGAAGAGATCTGAACAAGTACAGTAAACGGGATAGAAGGGTCATTTTTACGGAGGCTACTCTGCCTAGCCCAGGTATGTACTGGTCATCGGGACTACCGGGAGTTTCACGGTGGGCCGATGGCGCAGTGGGCCGGTTTCAGTGACAGCGGATCACCGCCTCCCTCCGGTCCTCTGCCCCCCGCAGCGCTCACCTCCTCTCCCTGGCTAGTTATACAGCGCACCTGAATACAGACATGATGCTCAGGAGCCGACACTGAGAAGCTCATCATACGGTCCAGAAGGAGGGCGGCCACACACAGCTGTAACACAAGCTTCCTCTGCACTCGTTCTCCTGCTCTTTCCTTCCCACGCTCTCCATCCTGTCTGCTACCGTGGAGAATTTAGATGGAGAGCAGGGAAAGAAAAGAGCGGGAGAACGAGTGCCGAGGAAGCTTGTGTTACAGCGGTGTGTGGCCGCCCTCCTTCTGGATCGTATGATGAGCTTCTCCGTGTCGACTCCTGAGCATCATGTCTGTATTTAGATGGTGTGTGCACCCCCTTCCTGGAAATGCAGAATCACGTATGTATATGTGATTCTGTGCAAAGATATTTTTTTTTATATGGCATATGTTTTATAGAAGTATAAAATATTTTTTTTCTAAATTGTCATTATTTCTCTCTTTTATATTTAAAAAAATAAATATACATTTCATTTAGGTACAGCGTTGCATGACCACGCAAGATGACCTGGTCATGAAGGGGGGTAAATCTTCTGGAGGGCAAGTGGTTAAACACTTCAAATAATGTGGTTGTGTTAAAAAATATTTTTAAATGCAGTTAATGCAAGTACCTGAATTTGATTTAGTATTAGCCACTGCAACGTGTTAAAAATAGAACTGAAAGTTTACAAAAACATTTGGAGAATGCGGGCATCGATCCCGCTACCTCTCACATGCTAAGCGAGCGCTCTACCTTTTGAGCTAATTCCCCTCATGAAATGCTTGGAAGGTGGAGGGTGACCCCTAAACTCGACATCACCTACTACTGGCCCCTGAATTCTGCATCAATTACTACTGACCTCTGCACTCAGTCACTACTGATCCCTGAACTCTGGAGGGAGAGGAGGTGAGCGCTGGGGGGGGGGGGGGGGACCAGAGCAGCATGGGGGGGGGGGGGCATATGGGGGATCAGAGCAGCATGGGGGGTAGGAAAGAGGAGTATATGGGGGGCCAGAGCAGCATGGGGGGTAGGAAAGAGGAGTATATGGGGGGCCAGAGCAGCAAGGGGGGGTAGGAAAGAGAGGAGCATATGGGGGACCAGAGCAGCATGAGGGGATGAGGGGGGGTAGGAAATAGAGGAGCATATGGGGGACCAGAGCAGCATGGGGGGGGGGGGGAGATGAGCATATGGAGGACTAGAGCAGCATGGGGGGGGGGGAAAGAGGAGCATATGCAGGACCATAGCAGCATGAGGGGGAGGGAGATGAGCATATGGGGACTAGAGCAGCATGAGGGGGGAGAGGAGCATGTGGGGGACAAGAGGAGCACACGGGGGCCAGCAGAACACATGAGGGACCAGAGGAGCATGGGTGGGGGGGGAAACAGAGCAGCATGGGGGGGAGGGAGAAACAGAGCAGCATGGGGGGGAGGGAGAAACAGAGCAGCATGGGGGGGAGGGAGAAACAGAGCAGCATTGGGGGGGAGGGAGAAACAGAGCAGCATTGGGGGGGAGGGAGAAACAGAGCAGCATTGGGGGGAGGGAGAAACAGAGCAGCATTGGGGGGAGGGAGAAACAGAGCAGCATGGGGGGAGGGAGAAACAGAGCAGCATTGGGGGGGGGGAAACAGAGCAGCATGGGGGGGGAGGGAGAAACAGAGCACCACGGGGGGAGGGAGAAACAGAGCACCACGGGGGGAGGGAGAAACAGAGCACCACGGGGGGAGGGAGAAACAGAGCACCACGGGGGGAGGGAGAAACAGAGCACCACGGGGGGAGGGAGAAACAGTGCACCACGGGGGGAGGGAGAAACAGAGCACCACGGGGGGAGGGAGAAACAGAGCACCACGGGGGGAGGGAGAAACAGAGCACCACGGGGGGAGGGAGAAACAGAGCACCACGGGGGGAGGGAGAAACAGAGCACCACGGGGGGGAGAGAGAAACAGAGCACCACGGGGGGAGGGAGAAACAGAGCAGCACGGGGGGAGGGAGAAACAGAGCAGCACAGGGGGGGGAAACAGAGCAGCACGGGGGGGGGGGAACAGAGCAGCACGGGGGGGGAGAAACAGAGCAGCACAGGGGGGGAGAAACAGCAGCACAGGGGGGCACAGGGGGGGCAGGACTGGCATCACTAATGGGCACTGGTTGCTGGCACTGGTGCCCTGATTACATCTCTCACTGTCTGGGGGGGGGGAGATGAGCATATGGAGGACTAGAGCAGCATGGGGGGGAGGAAAGAGGAGCATATGCAGGACCATAGCAGCATGAGGGGGAGGGAGATGAGCATATGGGGACTAGAGCAGCATGAGGGGGGAGAGGAGCATGTGGGGGGCAAGAGGAGCACGCGGGGGCCAGCAGAACACATGAGGGACCAGAGGAGCATGGGGGGGAGGGAGAAACAGAGCAGCATGGGGGGGAGGGAGAAACAGAGCAGCATGGGGGGGAGGGAGAAACAGAGCAGCATGGGGGGGAGGGAGAAACAGAGCAGCATGGGGGGGAGAGAGAAACAGAGCAGCATGGGGGGGAGGGAGAAACAGAGCAGCATGGGGGGGGAGGGAGAAACAGAGCAGCATGGGGGGGGAGGAAGAAACAGAGCACCACGGGGGGAGGGAGAAACAGAGCATCACGGGGGGAGGGAGAAACAGAGCACCACGGGGGAGGGAGAAACAGAGCACCACGGGGGGAGGGAGAAACAGAGCACCACGGGGGAGGGAGAAACAGAGCACCACGGGGGGAGGGAGAAACAGAGCACCACGGGGGGAGGGAGAAACAGTGCACCACGGGGGGAGGGAGAAACAGTGCACCACGGGGGGAGGGAGAAACAGAGCACCACGGGGGGGGAGGGAGAAACAGAGCACCACGGGGGGAGGGAGAAACAGAGCACCACGGGGGGAGGGAGAAACAGAGCAGCACGGGGGGGAGGGAGAAACAGAGCAGCACGGGGGGAGGGAGAAACAGAGCAGCACAGGGGGGGGAAACAGAGCAGCACGGGGGGGGGGGGAAACAGAGCAGCACGGGGGGGGGAGGAAACAGAGCAGCACGGGGGGGGAGAAACAGAGCAGCACAGGGGGGGAGAAACAGCAGCACAGGGGGGCACAGGGGGGGCAGGACTGGCATCACTAATGGGCACTGGTGCCCTGATTACATCTCTCACTGTCTCACTGTCTCCTGCGAGGAATTGCCGCTGATCGGCTCTCCTCACCACACTCTTTCACTGTGAGGCAAGGAGCGCTGATTACCGGCACTTTCTTGCAAGTGGTTAAAAGGGATTGTAAAGGCAAAAAACAAAACCTGTGTGCAGCAGCCCCCCTTAGCCCCCCTAATACTTAGCTGAGCCCCTACTTATCCAGTGATGTTGCAGGAGTGTCTAAGCTGCCCAGGACTCCCCTCCTCATTGGCTGTCGGATTGGCTCCCACTGCTGTCAATCAAAATCTTGTAATAAAAAATAAATAAAAAGGCCGAAAATTTTGAAAGTAAATGTAAATTTTTTTAAATTTTGTCAGTAAATTTTGTAACTAAGTAACTTTCCTCCTTCACTGATGGGTACTCATGAGGCGGCACTTATGGGCACTGATGAGGCGGCACTTATGGGCACTGATGAGGCACTAATATTCTGAACTTATGGGCACTCATAGGTGGCACTGATGAGCACTGATAGGCACTGATAAGCGGCATGGATAGGCGGCACTAATGGGTGGCACTGATGGGCAGGCATGTACTGGCCATCGGGACTACCGGGAGTTTCCCGGTGGGCCGATGGCTCAGTGGGCCGGTTTTAATGATGCTCAGGAGTCGACACTGAAGCTCATCATACGATCCGGAAGGAGGGCGGCCACACACAGATGTAACATAAGCTTCCTTGGCACTCGTTCTCCTGCTCTTTCCTTCCCCCCGCTCTCCATCTAGATTCTCTGCGGTAGCAGACAGGATGGAGAGCGGGGGAAGGAAAGAGTGGGAGAACGAGTACTAAGGAAGCTTATGCTACAGCTGTGTGTGGCCGCCCTCCTTCCAGATCATATGATGAGCTTCTCAGTGTCGACTCCTGAGAATCATGTCTGTACTCAGGTGCGCTGTATAACTAGCCAGGGAGAGGAGGTGAGCACTGGGGTGGGAGCATATGGGGGACCAGAGCAGAATGGGGGGGAGGGAAGAGGAGCATATGGGGGTAGGAAAGAGCAGCATATGGGTGACCAGAGCAGCATGGAGGGGAGGGGAGAGGAGCATATGGGGGACCAGAGCAGCATGAATGGGGGAGATGAGCATATGGGGGACTAGAGCAGCATGAGGGGGGGTAGGAAAGAGGAGCATATGGGGGACCAGAGCAGCATGGGGGGGTAGGAAAGAGGAGCATATGGGGGACTAGAGCAGCATGATGTGGGAGAGGAGCATGCGAGGGACCAGAGGAACACATGGGGGACCAGAGGAGCAGCATGGGGGGGGACCAGGTGAGCAGCATGGGGAGGGGGACAGACAGCTGACTTGCCAGCTATGGCCTGGGGAGTTTCTCACTTTCCTGCCTAATCTTGTCCCATTGGGGGGGGCGCCAAACTGATTCTTTGCCCTGGCTGAAATAATATCTAGCTATCCCACTGGTACTGCCTATATTCAAAATAATGTAGAACGGCTAATGGCTAGTGAGGGGAGGCTTGGGTGGCAGGCCGGGGGGGGGGGGGGGGGGATGTCCGGCCAGCATGGGAGAGACCTGTCAAAGTGGGCAAGTCTGGATGAAGTCCTGGGCAAAATTTTTGTCCCAGTCCAGCCCTGGCCTAGCCAGGATAGATCACACCTTGCCCATGCGTCCATATCGGTGGTAAGTTTTCTGTACATCCCAGGGAAGTGTACGGCATATAATTGTCCCACAATAGCTGTCAAATTGACCCCTAAATATGGAAGGGAGGAAGAGCTCCAATTAAAAGGAAAATACTTCTTAAAGTGGATATAAACCCAATGTCATCCTTTCTAAACTACTGCCATAGAGGTTATCTATAAGGATATACATGCCTCCTGCATGTATCTTTACCTGTCAAATGTCTCCCCTCTCTCTGTTATTAGACCCGAAAAACTGCATATTCTTTGGGTGGGTCTGTTGTCTGGAGCTCGGTGGGTGGAGTTGTGATGTCTATAGACTCCCCGCCCACCTCTACACTCCCCTTGTCAATATGCATTTTCTCTGTGTGTTTCTTTTTTTTTTTTAAATTTCTTTTTGTTTCAGATTTTAAACAAACAGTACATATACATTTGGTTGCATACAGGTCATCTACACCACGACAGTATTATAAATGCGGTTATCAGTGAGATTTCCCAAACATATCATATCCTAACATTCGTTAATCAGTCCTCCTCAGAGTGTGTTATACATATAAAACCAATGATTGCCAGAGGCCTAGAATAAGCATTGTGTGAACTACACTGGGAGCTACTTCATTTATTCAGCACGACCTGTGTCCCATTCGAGCAATGTATCACTGTGCGATTTTCATTGTTTTCAACCATTTGCTCCAGACCTTGTCAAATTTCAAGGGGCAACCTCTATTTGCGTATGTATCTTTGTATAGTGGAAGGCTGCTATTGATCAGGTCTTTCCACTGTTTACTGGAAGGAGGGTTGGGTTTTTTCCACTGCATTGCAATATTTTTCCTAGCATAGAATAATAGAAGACCAATCATGGTGCGTTTGGCTATTTGTGGAACAACATTTTCTATCAATCCTAGTATACATATTTCCATTGACAATGGTAAGTTGGTGGAAGCAACCTTGTTCGTTAAACTAAGCACCTCCTTCCAGTACTGCTGAACCCCCGGACAGTGCCAGAAAATGTGTGGAAAGTCTCCTGGTGAGGCTCCGCATCTCCAACATTCTGAGGCAAGGTTAGGGTTCATCATATGTAGCCTGTGCGGGGTAAAATACGCCCGATGTACAATTTTGAATTGTACTAATTTGTCTCTCATGGAAACCAGTGATCTGAAAGGGAAGGCCCAGACGTCGTCCCAGTCGTCATTGTGTAACGCCGGGATGTCACGCTGCCAACGGGACCAGAGCTTATCCAGGGGTGGTAAAGATACAAAGATCAGATGCGCGTAAAGGCGTGAAGTAGGTTTCTCAGCGCAGCCCGACCTAAGCATCTTCTCCAGCTCGGATTGGATAAAAATACAAGAAGAGTGTGGAAATTGGGCCAGGAATGCATGTGCTAGTTGGAAATATCGGAACTGATAATGCTTAGGTAAATTATATAGTGAGGAAAGCTGGGGGGACGTGAGCAAAGAAGACTGTGATACAATTTGTGAGACCAATTTAATTCCATATTTGGTCCATGCCCGTGGGTCTGTGAGTTTGTTAAAATGTGGTAGATATGGATTCAGCCATAGAGGGGCATTAGGAGAAATTTCTGATTGTTTATGTTTACCTATAATTAGACCCATGCGCCAAGCTCTCAAGGTAGTAAGCATGGAGGGGGTTAGGGGGTGTGTTGCGCGTGGGCCCCTATAGATCAGGAATTGAAGGGTTTCCCAAGAGCCTACCACCGTGGCTTCCAATGCTGATGCAGCATTCGTTTTATCGGGGTTTAGCCACCATACCACCGTTACTAGCTGAGTGGCGAGAAAATATTTGTGGCAGTCTGGAAATGCCATACCTCCCTGAGACGTTGGCCTCATCAGGGTTGACAGTTTATATCTAGGTGGGGCGGGGCCCCACAAAAAATCGGAGAATTTTTGGTTAAGTTTGGTGAAAAATGATTTGGGGATCCACTGCGGAGAGTGGCGGAAAAGGTAAGTAAATTTGGGAATGATTTTCATCTTGAGGAGATTGACTTTACCCCAAACTGATAGGGGCAGGCTGCTCCATGCTTTTAGTTTAACTTTCATGTCTACTACCACTGGGTCAAGATTTTGTTCAAGGAAATCCCGGGCCTGGGCAGAAACCTGCACCCCCAGGTATTTGAACGTATCAACCCATTTCAGTGGGGTGTCAGGGGGGGAAGTGGTTTTTGCTGCCTGATCTATTGGGAATAATGTAGATTTGGACCAGTTGACCCGGAGGCCTGTAACCTCCGAGAACGTGTTTAGGACTGACAGAGCACCCTGTAATGAAGGGCCAGCATCCCCCAGAAAAAGGACCATATCATCTGCGTACAGGGCTACCCTCTCCTCCAGCAGGCCAATACGGAGCCCCTTAATATGGGGTGAAATGCGTAGGGCCTCAGCAACTGGCTCGATGGCGATAGCGAATAAGGCCGGAGAGAGAGGGCAGCCCTGTCTAGTTCCTCTGGACAGTCTAAAGGGGGATGACAACCTAGAACCCAGGCGTATTGATGAAGTTGGACATTTATATATGATTTGCAGCCATGAAATAAATTTTAGTGGGAAGCCCATCCTACGCAGTGTCTCCCATAAGAAGGGCCATTCAACTGTGTCGAAGGCCTTTTCTATATCAAGCAAGGCTATGGCCCTTGTCCCGGAATTAAGATGTGGGGCGTGAATATTAGTGAAGAGTCTTCTAAGGTTGACATCTGTGGACCTCTTGGGCATGAAACCTGTCTGGTCGGGATCTATCACCGAGGGTAGTAGGGGGTATAGGCGGGAAGCTAGCAGTTTGGTTAGAATTTTAAGATCGTTATTTAATAGGGCAATTGGTCTATAAGACGCACACAATTCTGGATCTTTGGGGGCTTTATGTATTAAGGTCAGGTAGGCCTGGTGCATAGATGGGGGCAGATCGCCTTTGGACAAGCAGACAGTGTACAGTTGGGCCAGTATGGGTGCTAAAAATTCACTATGGGTGCGGTAAAAATCTATTGGTAATCCATCCGGTCCCGGAGTCTTGCCAGTGGGGAAGGATCGGATGACACTTAGAACCTCTAATGCCGTGAAAGGTTGGACTAGCGATTCCCTCTCCCTGTCTGATAGCCAACCTAGTGCCAAGGGATCCAACAGATCCTGCAATGTGTCAGGCTGAAAATCGGAGGGGAGAGTGGAGGTGTATAGCTCATCATAAAAGGCCTTGAACATATCTAGTATTCCAGTTTGAGATGTCACTGTGTCGCCTTCCACAGAGCGAAGACTAGAAACTACTGTGAGGGGGTGTTCGTGTTGTGCCAGCATGGCCAAGAAGCGCCCATTTTTGTCCCCTTGCCAAACGTTGTCTCCCTCCATACATGTCAAGCCTAGTGGCCTCTGATAGATGTAAATTTAAGGAGTGTTGAGCAGCGTTAAGCGAGTCAAATTGGGTCGGTGTGGGGTCAGCGCTGTATATCGCGGCCTGATCTACCATTGACTGCTGTAGTGTCTGAGTTTGTCGGCCCTGTTGTTTCTTGATGCTAGCTATTATAGATATGTATTGCCCTCTCGTATAAGCCTTAAAGGCGTCCCATACCACCTGTGGGGATGAAGAGTTCTCATTATGCTCCCAAAATTCTGACAGTCTGGATGGAATAACGTCAGCTACCTCAGGGTGGGAAATCCACTGGGCTCCCAGTCTCCATAGAGCCGCGTCACGGTACGCAGGAGAACGAAGCTCTATAACTAACGGGCAATGGTCTGATAACCCACTAGGTAGGTATGTAGCCTCCACCACATCTGCCAACAATGAGGGGTTGGAGAAGGCTAAATCAATTCTGGAGGCTGTTTTATGTGAGGCTGAGAAGCATGAATATGCCCTGACCGCGGGGTGTCTCCATCTCCATATCTCCTCTAGCCCCATGGCCTGGGCCCAGGTAGATAAATCTGCATTGTGACTCTTAGGAGGGGCAGGCCTGTCCAGATCCGGGGAGATGATGGCATTAAAGTCTCCCGTTATTAATAGTTTCCCAGGGCAAAAGGGAGCAGCTTTTTCTAGGACTTTATACAATACATCTGATGAAAAAGGTGGGGGCACATATATATTAATAATAATATATCTTTGAGACCAGTGTGTAAACACAACCATAGCAAATTTCCCCTTGGGGTCCGTGCAAACCTCCTCAATTATACATGGAAATTTTTTAGATATTAATATTGAGACTCCCCTTGCATATGAGGAGTAAGTGGCGTGTATGGACCTCTGTATCCAGGGTTTTTTCAGGGTCAGAACTTTGCTGCCTGTGAGGTGAGTTTCTTGGAGAAGAATAAGATGAGGGGGAGTGTAGTTTCAGGTATCTGGTCAACAGTGCTCTCTTAAATTTGGAATTCAGGCCTCTAACATTCCAGGAGCGGACAGTAAACGTCTCAGCTAGGGAGGTAGCCATTTGGATTTAGAAAACTGTATCGGAATGGATAAGTATATATGACATGTTAAGGGGCAACTCACAGGCAGCAGAATCACTGAGCCATACCATCGTGTAACAGCAGCGATTAACCATTGCAGCAACCAAGTACAAACTAAAATCAAAACCAACAAATTTGAACATAGAAAACCCAAGCACTGAGTGCTTATCCTACTAGTTCCCATTCTCCTCGCCGAAAAGAAAAAAAGAGAACAAAACAAAAAGGGAAAAACCCGGGGAGGAGAAATGGGAATAGTTTTACCCAAAAACAGAACTAGCAACTGGAGATAAGCCCCTATATGGGGATATCACGTTGTTGACTCACTCCACACCTTACTGGGGACCAGTCTGTGTCCTTTTGCTATATGAAGCAAGGTCTCCTATGGGTGGCTGTTGATACCTTGATCACCCACGTGTGGGGTATGGGATCTCTCCCAAGTGAGGAGTAGAGTGGGGGGGATAGCAGGGGGTGGTGAAGCTGTTGTTCCGTAAGGCTCCTGTGGACTTGATAGTGTTGTGCACTCAACCAGGGGTGAGCAATCCTGCTCTCTATATAGTGCTCATAGTCTCATACGGGGTGCTCCGTAAGGCCTTGAGATCGTAGGAGAAAAGGCAAATGGGGCATAAAAATATAATAAAAAAATATAAAAGTGGGGGGACTGCTGACAGTACTTTTAAACTCCGGTTCTGTGTCAGCATACTTTGATTGGAAAGCAAAAATTACCATACAGCAGATAGTGTGACCCAGACAAAAAGAAAAATATATGTATAAAAGTATGACAAGGACAAGAAAAGAGGGGGAGATCAAAAAATAATAGCTTGGGCCTGTAGAGATGAAAAAGCCTCTCCAAAGTCTCAGTACCTGTATACATAGAGCTGTAGATTAACCGCGACCATCCAACCAGGAAAGTGCTGCCTCAGGATCCAGGAAGAAGTGTGCCCGTTCCCCATCTGTTACACGAAGCTTGCTAGGGTATAATAGACTGAATTTCAGACCCTTTTCTCTTAGGCGACGTCGTGCCTCTGTAAACGATCTTCTTCTTTGCTGTATCTCCGGGGAATAGTCGGGAAAAAGCATTATTTTGGCATTGTTGAATCGTAAATCTTGTTGTTCTCTGGCTGCTGCAAGTAGCTTGTCGCGGTCTCTGTAGTTCAGGAGTCTGAGGAGAAAGGGTCTCGGAGGGGCTCCAGGAATCGGGGGAGTAGGGGGGACCCTGTGTGCCCTCTCCACTACATATGTGGGAGGCATGGCAGGAATGTTCAACAGGGACAGAAGGAAGGATTCTGCAAACTCTGCCGGCTTGGAGCCTTCTGCACGCTCAGGGAGGCCTATGACCCGGATATTATTCCTCCTCAGTCTGTTTTCGGTGTCGATGGATTTTTCTTGTAGGGCTTTTACCTGTAACTGCAATGCCCGAAGATCCCGGGAGTCAGCTCTGGTGTCGTCCTCAAGCTGAGAGATGCGGCCTTCCGCCTCCGCGAACCGGGACCTAAATTTGTCCATGTCATGTCTTATCAGGCTGACGTCGGTCACTAGGTGGTCTATTTTAACCATGACCGAATCGTTTCCTGTCTTTATGGCCGCCAGTAGTTCCGCATGAGATGCTGCTTGGGCTGCTGATAGCTCAGAGAGAGTTTGAGTCTGAGGCTGTGTCTGTGTGCCGGCCGACATGTTAGGAGTATGGGGCCTCGTGGGCAAGATGGCGGCTGAAGAGGAGTGTGTACAGGCCGCAGAAGACGAACGGGTCTTACCCGGTGACGGCGGAGCGGTCCGCTTGGTGCCGTGAGTCTTCTTGGACCCCAGGATGCCGGATTGGAGCGAAAAAATGGGTTCTTAGAGCTAGGATTAGCTGACAGGATCAGTGTGAGAGCGGAGCTCAGCCTCAGCACGTCTTCTCCTCTTCACATCCGGCCACGCCCCTCCTCTGTGTGTTTCTTACACTGAACTTCTGCTATGATCTCTAACATCCAGTAAAAAGACAGGAAAGTAACAACATGACTTCAGCATGCCAAATCATGGTGAGGTGTGGAACAGCCAGCAGAGCTACTGAAGAAAGGAGTGGGGGAGGGAATTTAAAAATACTGCATGTCTCTTAGGCTAATGCACGAGATGTAAATCACCTGTCACTCACAGCAAGGGGGAGTATTTGACAAAGTTTTTCTCAGTTTGTCAAGAATTGTCTCACTGAACAATAAAAGGGGATTGCTCAGAAATGGATTAACTCTGTGTGGCAAGACTGGGCTCAAATGATAGCAAATCTTATACTCTACAATATGATAAAAAAAAATAAAAATTCAGGTTTACATCCACTTTAAGTCTCTCAGTAAGAGACAGTGGAACCGTGATGTTAAGTGCCAAGGATTTAGAGAGGTTCACCTGTAAGCCTGATACCTTCCCAAAGTTATGTAGTAAAGTTAAGACGTTTGGAATAGAGATTAAGGGTGACGTGATAAAGAGTAGTAAATCGTCCGCAAATAAGGCACATTTGTGAGACTCCTGGCCGCACTGAACCCCTCGCATATCCGGATGGTTCCTGATAGCTATCGCCAATGTCTCGATAGCTATAGCAAATATCAAAGGGGACAGGGGGCAACCCTGTCTAGTGCCCTTTGATATAGGAAACCCCTCCGAGTACTGGCCGTGGAGCCTCACACTTGCACTGGGATTAGAGTAGAGAGCTTTGAGGCTCTCCAGGAAGTGGGAGCCAAAACCCCATCTGGCTAGGACCTCAAACAGGAAAGGCCATTCCAACGTATCAAAAGCCTTCTGCAGGTCGATAGACAAGAGGTACCCTTCCTGAGGGGGACCCCCATCCCACCCTGAGTGTAGTAAGGAAATAATGTCCACAGCTCTCCGTATCTGATCGGGTCCCTGTCTCCCCGGAATAAAACCCACTTGATCTTTGTGTACATATCGGTCTATAAAACGCGGACAATCTATTTGCTAAAATTTTTGTTAGAATTTTAAGATCATTATTGATCAGTGAGATTGGTCTATAGTTATTAACCTCAGAAGAATCCTTGCCCGGTTTAGGGATGACCGATATGTATGCAGAGTTAGCGTCACCATCAATACGGGCGCCCTTCCAGAGAGAGTGGAAAAGTCTCGTCAGATACGGAGAGAGTGTCGGCGCAAACATCTTATAGTAGCAGGCTGTGAACCCGTCAGGACGCAGGGCAGAACCACTTTTGAGATTTTTAATTACTGTCAACACCTCTGACTCCGAGATAGGTTCCTCCAGGTCAGAGATGTGAGCCGAAGCCAGTTTGGGAAGGGGGATCCCGTCAAGAAAATCCCTCAGGTCTCTGAGGGAAGTGAGAGTATCAGCCCGATATAACGTGGAATAGAATTGTTGAAATGTGGCCATTATCTTATCTGGGTTTTAGGTGAGGGCTCCTGTGGGAGCGCGAATTTTGGGAAAAAAAGATCGTGGTTTAGGAGTCAGTCTGTGGCCTATTTTGTCTTTCATCATGTAATGTCGGACATTAGCCCACGTAGGTCTTTTTCAACATGAGTGGTGAGCGCTATATTGAGAGATAGTCTTGCTGCTTCTAATTGAGCGGAGGATGAGTCTGCTGGGTTGCGTTTATGGTTTTTAGCTATGAGAAGGAATTCTTTTTCAAGGTTGTCAATTTCGGCCCTTTTGTCCCGTTTTTGCTGTGAGGCAATCTGTATGAGTTTACTCCTAATGACAGCCTTATGAGCAGCCCAAAGTGTTGTGGGGAGAATTCCTTCCGTGTCGTTTAAGTCAAAAAGGATTTAATTTCTTTGGAAATCATCGTCACTACAATGGGATCACTCAGTAAGGCTTCATTGATGCACCATTGAAAGGGACCGCGTTGCCCTTGGAGTTTGGCAATATCCATCAGGATGATCCAATAAAGTAGAGTCTCTAATTCAGGATTTAGCTATGCACGGGATTGCAGTGGCAGAAAGAAAAATGTGATCTATCCTGGCGTAGGAGTTATGCAAAGCTGAGAAGTGAGTGTAGTCTTTTGAAGAAGGATTTACTTCCCTCCATAGATCTACCAATCCATGGGAATTGATTAGTTTAGCAATACGAGTGCTAAATTTCGGAGGGCGTCATGGCCTAGCTCGACCATTATCCGATTTATCAAGGGTCTGATCCAGGGCCACATTTGAGTCACCCCCCATAATCACCGTGCCAGCAAAATGTGGGGAGAGAGTCTCCAGCATGGAGGAGAAAAATTCCGCTTGGCCTCTATTTGGGGCGTAATATGACATAAGCGTGAAAGTGGAGCCATTGATATTACCCGTAAGTAATAGGTATCTACCATCGGGGTCGGATATCTCCTTGGAGAGAGAGAAGGGGGTATGTTTAGTGAAAAAGATACCGACCCCCTTAACTTTCTCCTCCGCATTAGATAGATAAAATTGTGGGAATTTCTGGTGGATATAGGAGGGTTTGTAAGTTTTGGGGAAATGGGTTTCTTGTGAGAGAAGCACATCTAAGTGCTGAGAATGGTAGGTTTGAAAAAGTTTGCGCCTTTTCATCAGGGAATTTAAGCCCTGTACGTTGTGGGAGACTACTCTAATGGGAAGTTTGGAGGTGCCATCAGACATCTTGGATCAGAAGGGGAACACTGCTTGATCTGTTACAGAGACCTACCTCCTCAGACGAAATCCGAGCCAGCGATAGATGAAGCAATGTGATGTGGGACACAGGAACCTGGACATCAGCCTCTGATTGAGTACCTCGGAGACTGGAGAGAAGAAGAAGAAAAAATGAGAGTAGATGGATGAAAGAGAGCAAGAAGAGAAAGGGTAGGGGATCACGCGGCAGCCAACCTTTGGGTACCGCGGATCCTGCCGGGGTGGGAGTGGACCTGCCAACTCCCACCATGGCATGAAATTTTGAAAAAGCCCTCCATCTTGGAGGGCAGGGATCTGCCTCGACCGTAAGGAAAATCCTCAACATCGAGGCAGAAGGAGACGCATGAAGTCCGCTCCGGCCTAGACCCAACCTAGTATAAAAAGATAATAATACCACAACCCCCCCATGCAGGATTACCCATGGGGGTCTCATGGTGGGGGTCAGGAGGAGAATCAGTTTAACCGGAACAACAAGTAAATTTGGTAAAGGAGAAAACTTTGTAAAGAAAGCCTGGAAGGCTAAAAGAGCCGCTCTGACCCTCCCCACAAACATATAACTTTATTGACCGAATAGAAAAAAACAATACTGGGCGGATGTGCAGAGGTTAACAATCAAACATGTATAACTGACATTGTGCGCATGAACTCAAGTACTCATTTGCACTCATACAGATATTTGTCTGCACACCTGCCTCTAAATGAGTTTCTAACAACATATCCAAAGGGATAGTCGCAACGCATTGCAAGAACAGGACACAAAACAAAACAAAAAAAATGTTCATCAGTGATGAGGGGATACTTGCATCACTATCAAACCAGGTGAAATGTGACCTGGAAAATAGAAAAAAAAAAGTCACCAGCTACGACAGATGAGGTATCAAGGAGGTTGAGCTTTCTTGGATCGCTTGTTGTGTTGCCTCAGAGGAGCGATGGGGCTCATTGGAGGAGGTCGCTTGGATGATCCCGGGTTCTTGTATGAAGAGGCAGGATCAGGCGGTAATGAGAGAGTTTGAGAGATGAGTCCCAATCGCAAAAGAAGCTTTTCACCTTCCTGGATGGTAGCGAAGCCATGCGATTTGTTCTGATAAGAGAAGGTTAACTTGAAGGGGAAGGTCCACTGATATTTAATAGATTTCTGGGAAAGAACAAGAAGCAGAGGTTTAAGAGATCTTCTCCTCTGAATAGTGTAAGGGGATAGATTGGCGAACATTTGAATAGGGTGTCCCTGGATATTGAGATGATCTGTTTCCCTTGACCTCCGCATAACTTCCTCATTTACATTGTAGAAATGCGTCTTCACTATAATATCTCGTGGAGGACCTTCCGAATGGGGTGGTTGTAGAGTAGGGATGAGCCGAACACCCCCCTGTTGGGTTCGCACCAGAACTTGCGAACAGGCAAAAAATTTGTCGTGCAGGTGGCCTTATATAGTGTGGGGTGTGTTCTAAACCCCCTGAGCCATAATTGGCCAAAGCCACCCTGGCTTTGGCCAATTACAGCTCTCTCTACTAGGGATGAGCCGAACACCTCCCTGTTCGGTTCGCACCAGAACATGCGAACAGGAAAAAAGTTTGTTCGAACACGCGAACACCGTTAAAGTCTATGGGACACGAACATGAATAATCAAAAGTGCTAATTTTAAAGGCTTATAATCATGGTATTGTCATAAAAAGTGTTTGGGGACCTGGGTCCTGCTCCAGGGGACATGGATCAATGCAAAAAAAAAAAAGTTTTTAAAACGGACGTTTTTTCAGGAGCAGTGATTTTAATAATGCTTAAAGTCAAACAATAAAAGTGTAATATCCCTTTAAAGTTCGTACCTGGGGGGTGTCTATAGTATGCTTGTAAAGGGGCACATGTTTCCTGTGTTTAGAACAGTCTGACAGCAAAATGACATTTCAAAAGGAAAAAAAGTCATTTAAAACTACTCGCGGCTATTAATGCATTGCCGGTCCGACAATACACATAGAAGTTCATTGATAAAAACGGCATAGGAATTCCCCACAGGGGAACCCCGAACCAAAATTAAAAAAAAAAATTACGTGGGGGTCCCCCTAAATTCCATACCAGGCCCTTCAGGTCTGGTATGGATATTAAGGGAAACCCCGTCCACAATTTAAAAAAAAATGGCGTGTGGTCCCCCTAAAAATCCATACCAGACCCTTATCTGAGCACGCAACCTGGCAGGCCGCAGGAAAAGAGGGGGGGGACAAGAGAGTGCCCCCCCTCCTGAACCGTACCAGACCACATGCCCTCAACATTGGGAGGGTGCTTTGGGGTAGCCCCCCCAAAACACCTTGTCCCCATGTTGATGAGGACAAGGGCCTCATCCCCACAACCCTGGCCGGTGGTTGTGGGGGTCTGCGGGTGGGGGGCTTATCGGAATCTGGAAGCCCCCTTTAACAAGGGGACCCCCAGATCCCGGCCCTCCCCCCTGTGTGAAATGGTAAGGGGGTACAAAAGTACCCCCTTACTATTTCACTAAAAAACTGTCAAAAATGTTAAAAATGACAAGAGAGTTTTTGACAATTCCTTTATTTAAATGTTTCTTCTTTCTTCTCTCTTCTATCTTCTATCTTCCTTCGGTTTCTTCCTCCATCTTCTTCTGGCTCTTCTGGTTCTTCCTCCAGTGTTCTCGTCCGGCATCTCCTCCGCGGCGTCTTCTTCCCTTCTCCTTGGGCCGCTCCGCATCCATGATGGCATAGAGGGAGGCTCCCGCTCTTGTCTTCATCTTCTTCTCTTCATCTTCTTTTCGGGCCGCTCCGCATCCATGCATGGAGGGAGGCTCCCGCTGTGAACGCTTCTCCTCTTCTGACAGTTCTTAAATAACGCACAGTGACTTGACGGGACTTCCCTGTGGCGTCACGGGGAATGCCACAGGGAAGTCCCATCAAGTCACCGTGCGTCAGAGGGGGGCGGGGCCACCGGGTGGCCCTGCCCCCCGTTATTTAAGAACGGTCAGAAGAGAAGCGTCACACAGCGAGAGCCTTCCTCCATGCATGGATGCGGAGCGGCCCGAAAAGAAGATGAAGACAAGAAGATGAAGACAGAAGCGTCACACAGCGGGAGCCTCCCTCCATGCCATCATGGATGCGGAGCGGCCCAAGGAGAAGGGAAGAAGACGCCGCGGAGGAGATGCCGGACGAGAACACCGGAGGAAGAACCAGAAAAAGAAGAAGATGGAGGAAGAAACCGAAGGAAGATGGAAGAAAGAAGAAGCATTTAAATAAAGGAATTGTCAAAAACTGTCTCGTCATTTTTTACACTTTTGACAGTTTTTTAGTGAAATGGTAGGGGTACTTTTGTACCCCTTACCATTTCACACAGGGGGGAGGGCTGGGATCTGGGGGTCCCCTTGTTAAAGGGGGCTTCCAGATTGCGATAAGCCCCCTGCCCGCAGACCCCCACAACCACCAGCCAGGGTTGTGGGGATGAGGCCCTTGTCCTCATCAACATGGGGACAAGGTGTTTTGGGGGCTACCCCAAAGCACCCTCCCAATGTTGAGGGCATGTGGCCTGGTACGGTTCAGGAGGGGGGGCGCTCTCTCGTCCCCCCCTCTTTTCCTGCAGCCTGCCAGGATGCGTGCTCGGATAAGGGTCTGGTATGGATTTTTAGGGGGACCCCACGCCGTTTTTTTTTTACATTTTGGCCGGGGTTCCCCTTAAAATCCATACCAGACCTGAAGAGTCTGGTATAGATTTTGAGGGGGACCCCATGCCATTTTTTTAAAAAATTTTGCCTGGGATTCCCCTTAATATCCATACCAGACCTGAAGGGCCTGGTATGGAATTTAGGGGGACCCCCCACGTAATTTTTTTTTTTAATTTTGGTTCGGGGTTCCCCTGTGGGGAATTCCTATGCCATTTTTATCAATGAACTTCTATGTGTATTGTCGGACCTGCAATGCATTAATAGCCGCAAGCAGTTTTAAATGACTTTTTTTCCTTTGAAATGTCATTTTGCTGTCAGACTGTTCTAAACACGGGAAACATGCGCCCCTTTACAGGCATACTATAGACACCCCCTAGGTACAAAATTTAAAGGGATAATACACTTTTATTGTTTCACTTTAAGCATTATTAAAATCACTGCTCCCGAAAAAACGTCCGTTTTTAAAACTTTTTTTTGCATTGATCCATGTCACCTGGGGCAGGACTCAGGTCCCCAAACACTATTTATGACAATACCATGAATATAAGCCATTAAAATTAGCACTTGATTTCTCCCATAGACTTTTAAAGGGTGTTCCACGGCATTCGAATTTGCCGCCAACACCCCAAATTGTTCGCTGTTCGGCGAACTTGCGAACAGCCGATGTTCGAGTCGAACATGAGTTCGACTCGTACTCGAAGCTCATCCCTATTGTAGAGCTCTATGTGCCCGGTCCAGTTCCAGGCGGTGTTCCGGGATGCCTGGAATTAGTTCTTTGATAAGGCAACAAATCGCCTCAGGAGTGTTCTTAATGGATTCCGGAAGTCCTCTAACTCTAAAGTTATATCGTCTGGTTCTATTTTCCAGGTCATCAATTTTATCAAGCGCTGATTCTAGTTGGTCCTGTAATTCTTGTATGCGTATTGTGTTTTGATTGGCTCGTGCAACAGTGTATTCCATTTTTTGTTCGATGTTTTTAATTCTAGCACCCAAATTTTGTAGATCAGCTTGAATGATAGTAGTTATCTGTGTTGCTGTCTGTGCTAGGCCTCTGGAAAGCAGCTTTGAGAACGTGGCTATCATTGCAGTGAGGTCAGTGGAATGTACAGGGATGTGCCCTCATTCAGCCCAGGGCTACTGTCCATGTCTCCTAAGGGGGATAGAAGCAGGTCGTCCAGCGTCCTCTCAATGAGAGACTCTGTGGAGGCTGGAGAGGGGACTGGGCCACTGTAATTACTCACTGCGGCATGACCGTGCAGGGTGGCTCAGCGCCGGCATCCATCTCCTCCACCCCTGATGCTGTCTCGTGCAGCGTGCTGGGCACCATTTTGGATTTCTCCTGTGTCCGGGAGATCGCCTCCATTTGCCAGGATAAATTCCTCCTGACGCCCCCCTTTGACATCCAGGCTTTCCCAGTCTCTCTGGGGAACTGAGGAGCCCGGAGAGGAGCGGTGTGGCTCTGTCTGTGCGACCGTAGGCAGTTCAGATGGCCGGAGTGGGACGGAGCCTCTGGATTAAGCATCCATTGCCGAGGAGTCCGCGCATGCACTCCAAATGCTGTTACTTTCATGCAAACCAATCAATATACACTTATTGTGATTTTTTTTTTTTTTTTTACTAAAGACTTGTAGCAGAATACATTTTGTCCCACGTTTATAAAGAAATTAGATTTTTTTTTTACATTTTTTCTATTGGATATGTTTTATAGCAGAAAGTAATTATATATATATATATATATATATATATATATATATATATATATATATATATATATATATATATATATATATATATATATATATATATATATATATATATATATATATACAGTGGGGACAGAAAGTATTCAGACCCCCTTAAATTTTTCACTCTTTGTTATATTGCAGCCATTTGCTAAAATCATATAGGTTCATTTTTTTCCTCATTAATGTACACACAGCACCCCATATTGACAGAAAAACACAGAATTGTTGACATTTTTGCAGATTTATTAAAAAAGAAAAACTGAAATATCACATGGTCCTAAGTATTCAGACCCTTTGCTCAGTATTTAGTAGAAGCACCCTTTCGATCTAATACAGCCATGAGTCTTTTTGGGAAAGATGCAACAAGTTTTTCACACCTGGATTTGGGGATCCTCTGCCATTCCTCCTTGCAGATCCTCTCCAGTTCTGTCAGGTTGGATGGTTGGACAGCAATTTTGAGTGAAAAATTTAGGGGGGTCTGAATATTTTCCGTCCCCATTATTTATATTATATATATATATATACACACACACACACACACACACATATATACATACATACATACATACATACAGTGGGGCAAAAAAGTATTTAGTCAGCCACCAATTGTGCAAGTTCTCCCACATAAAAAAGATGAGAGAAGCCTGTAATTGTCATCATAGGTATACCTCAACTATGAGAGACAAAATGTGGAAACAAATCCAGACAATTTATTTGCAAATTATGGTGGAAAATAAGTATTTTGTCAATATCAAAAGTTCATCTCAATACTTTGTTATATATCCTGTGTTGGCAATGACAGGGCCGGATTTGCCACAAGGCCACCGAGGCCAGGCCTCGGGGTGGCAGTGGTGCAGGGGCGGCGCCGCTCATGCAGCGACTTCGCGGCCGCCCCCCCCCTTTCGTGCTGCCCATTAAAGTCTATTATGGGCACCAGTGCCCATAGAAAAGATGGCCGTGAGCCGACCACGCAACTGCGCATGCGCCGTTCCGAAGCCGACCAGGCTCGGGATAGCTCGTAAGCGCTCGGCGCCATTTCTGAAAAAATCGAGAGAAGGAAGTAATGTCAGCGGTGCGGTGGCAGGGGAGAGAGATGACATCTCTCATTGCCTGCACCGCTGTTCCGCCCTCCTCCTTCTGATGGCAGGCAGCATGGCAAGTGACATCCCCATCTGGTGGCAGGCATGGTGGCAAGTGACATCCCCATCTGGTGGCAGGCATGGTGGCAAGTGATATCCCCATCTGGTGGCAAGCAGCGTGGCAAGTGACATCCCCATCTGGTGGCAGGCAGCGTGGCAAGTGACATCCCCATCTGGTGGCAGGCAGCGTGGCAAGTGAAATCACCATCTGGTGGCAGGCAGCGTGGCAAGTGACATCCCCATCTGGTGGCAGGCAGCGTGGCAAGTGACATCCCCATCTGGTGGCAGGCATGGTGGCAAGTGACATCCCCATCTGGTGGCAGGCATGGTGGCAAGTGACATCCCCATCTGGTGGCAGGCATGGTGGCAAGTGACATCCCCATCTGGTGGCAGGCATGGTGGCAAGTGACATCCCCATCTGGTGGCAGGCATGGTGGCAAGTGACATCCCCATCTGGTGGCAGGCATGGTGGCAAATGACATCCCCATCTGGTGGCAGGCAGCGTGGCAAGTGACATCCCCATCTGGTGGCAGGCATAGTGGCAAGTGACAAGAGATGGTGGCAAGTGACACGCTTGGGGCTCCCAATGATTCTGCATTATGGTGAGTTGAACTATTTCAGTTTATATTACAATGTAATGATAGAAATAATGTGTTTCAATCATCCTGACACTATAACAACCATGGTGCCGGGGATGATTGAAGCACTAACACCAGCCATTGCCTTAAAAAATTGCCTGCGAAAAATCCTTACCCCTCGCGCGCTTACCCTGAAGTATTTTTAGTCTGTACAATTAAAGCCAGTTATTTTCAGTGTTCTCGTGTATGGAGATATGTTTTTAATTGATCTATTGTAGAAGTCATTGATAAAGGACGTGGTGTGTGTGTATGTGTGTGTGTGTGGGGGGGGCGGCATTGAAGGACCCGGCCTTGGGGCGGCAAAGGGAGTAAATCCGGGCCTGTATATACTGATACTGCAGCTAGCAAAATCAACTGTCTGCATGTAGTATGAGAATACAACCAACCTTCTACAGGTAGCTTTAGCTGAACACTGTGCAGAGCTCGCCAAAAATAACTTGTAGCTTTTTTAGCTGCCTGAGGTAGTGAAAGGATCAGGAAAACACCACCAACCTTCTACAGATAGCTTTAGGTGAACACTGTGCAGAGGTCTCACTACACTAACTTGTAGTTTTAGCTGAACACTGTGAGCAGGACGCACTACACTAACTTGTAGCTTTAGCTGAACACTGTGAGCAGGACGCACTACACTAACTTGTAGCTTTAGCTGAACACTGTGCAGAGGTCTCACTACACTAACTTGTAGTTTTAGCTGAACACTGTGAGCAGGACGCACTACACTAACTTGTAGCTTTAGCTGAACACTGTGCAGAGGTCTCACTACACTAACTTGTAGTTTTAGCTGAACACTGTGAGCAGGACGCACTACACTAACTTGTAGTTTTAGCTGAACACTGTGAGCAGGACGCACTACACTAAACTTGTAGCTTTGGCTGAACACTGTGAGAAGGACGCACTACACTAACTGTAAATAGTGTAGCTGCCTGACTGTGGTACTAATAGGATCAAAAGAACACCAGCAATTTTCTTCAGGTAGCTATAAATACTGTAACAAGACAAGCCTGCCTGTCAGTAGGAAGATAACAGGAACGGATCTAGCTAAACTGAATACAGTGTATATATATATATATATATATATATATATATATATATATATATATATATATATATATATATGCGCAACACCTGGGATGCATATATATACACAATACACTATAAGTGCAGCTAACTCACTGACTGTCCTGCTGCCTAATCTAGCTAACTCAAATGAAATGACACTGTCCCTCTCTCTATCTCTCAGCACGCCGGAGCACACTACACAGGGCCGCCGTGCAGGCGGCCTTATATAGTGTGGGGTGTGTTCTAAACCCCCTGAGCCATAATTGGCCAAAGTCACCCTGGCTTTGGCCAATTACAGCTCTCTCTACTAGGGATGAGCCGAACACCCCCCTGTTCGGTTCGCACCAGAACATGCGAACAGGAAAAAAGTTTGTTCGAACACGCGAACACCGTTAAAGTCTATGGGACACGGACATGAATAATCAAAAGTGCTAATTTTAAAGGCTTATATGCAAGTTATTGTCATAAAAAGTTTTTTTTGGGACCTGGGTCCTGCCCCAGGGGACATGGATCAATGCAAAAAAAAGTTTTAAAAACGGCCGTTTTTTCAGGAGCAGTGATTTTATTAATGCTTAAAGTCAAACAATAACAGTGTAATTTCCATTTAAATTTCGTAGCTCGGGGGTGTCTATAGTATGCCTGTAAAGGGGCGCGTATTTCCTGTGTTTAGAACAGTCTGACAGCAAAATGACATTTCGAAGGAAAAAACCCATTTAAAACTACTCCGACAATACACACAGAAGTTCATTGATAAAAACGACATGGGAATTCCCCACAGGGGAACCCCGAACCAAAATTAAAAAAAAAAATGACGTGGGGGTCCCCCTAAATTCCATACCAGACCCTTCAGGTCTGGTATGGATTTTAAGGGGAACCCCGCACCAAAAAAAAAAAAAAAAAAACGGCGTGGGGTCCCCCCAAAAATCCATACCAGACTCTTATCCGAGCACGCAACCTGGCAGGCCGCAGGAAAAGAGGGGGGGACGAGAGTGCGGTCCCCCCTCCTGAACCGTACCGGGCCACATGCCCTTAACATTGGGAGGGTGCTTTGGGGTAGCCCCCCAAAACACCTTGTCCCCATGTTGATGAGGACAAGGGCCTCATCCCCACAACCCTGGCAGGTGGTTGTGGGGGTCTGCGGGCGGGGGGGCTAATCGGAATCTGGAAGCCCCCTTTAACAAGGGGACCCCCAGATCCCACCCCCCCCTGTGTGAAATGGTAAGGGGGTACTTACCCCTACCATTTCACTAAAAATCTGTCAAAAATGACAAGAGACAGTTTTTGACAATTCCTTTATTTAAATGCTTCTTCTTTCTTCTATCTTCCTTCATCTTCTTCTTCTTCTGGTTCTTCCTCCGGCGTTCTCGTCCAGTATCTCCTCCGGTGTATTCTATCTTCTTCTCCTCGGGCCGCTCCGCACCCATGGCATGGGGGGAGGCTCCCGCTCTTCTTCTCTTCTTCATTTTCTTCTCCGGACCGCTCCGCATCCATGCTGGCATGGAGGGAGGCTCCCGCTGTGTGACGGCGTCTCCTCGTCTGACGGTTCTTAAATAACGGGGGGCGGGCCACCCGGTGACCCCGCCCCCTCTGACGCACGGTGACTTGATGGGACTTCCCTGTGACATCACGGGGAATGCCACAGGGAAGTCCCCTGAAGGGTCTGGTATGGAATTTAGGGGGACCCCCACGTCATTTTTTTTTTTACATTTTGGTTGGGGGTTCCCCTGTGGGGAATTCCCATGCCGTTTTTATCAATGAACTTCTATGTGTATTGTCGGACGGCAATGCAATAGCCGCGAGTAGTTTTAAATGTGTTTTTTCCTTTGAAATGTTATTTTGCTGTCAGACTGTTCTAAACACAGGAAACATGCGCCCCTTTACAGGCATACTATAGACACCCCCCAGCTACGAAATTTATAGAGATATTACACTTTTATTGTTTGACTTTAAGCATTATTAAAATCATTGCTTCTGAAAAAACGGCCGTTTTTAAAACTTTTTTTTGCATTGATCCATGTCCCCTGGGGCAGGACCCAGGTCCCCAAACACTTTTTATGACAATAACTAGCCTTTAAAATTAGCACTTTTGATTTCTCCCATAGACTTTTAAAGGGTGTTCCGCGGCATTCGAATTTCCTAATTGTTCGCTGTTCGGCGAACTTGCGAACAGCCAATGTTCGAGTCGAACATGAGTTCGGCTCGAACTCGAAGCTCATCCCTACTCTCTACCAACGGCGCTGTGATTGGCCAAGCATGCGGGTCATAGTGCATGCTTGGCAAATCATCAGCCAGCAATGCACTGCGATGCTGCAGTGAATTATGGGCCGTGATGCGCCACACGAATTTGGCGCGAACGGCCCATATCGCTCGTAATTCGGCGAACGAGCGAACAGCCGATGTTCGAGTCGAACATGGGTTCGACTCGAACACGAAGCTTATCCCTAGTCCTTAGGTTTGCAAGAAGGGATCCAGAGAGGTCTGAGGGTGTGGAGGTGCTCGCAAGGGTAAGGGATTACCCCTTTCATGCTGTGGCAGTTTTTGGTTTCCTGGAATAGGATAAGTTATGTTACAAGTTGAAACATGTGGTACCCATCCAGGGGATGGGGGGTTGTTTTATGGTACCCATCCATCGGATGGGGGTTTTGCTGGTACCCATCCATGGAAGGATGGGGATTGATGTTGGTACTTTCAGGCTATGAGGGTTAACCTGGAGGAGGTAAAAGGTTAGGTCACTGGGAAGGTTGGGATAATGCCTCCGAGTCAGGGGTTGCAGACTGGTAGGTTTAAAATAAAGAATTTGTTCTCAGTGACCAGGGTTCTAGCTGTTGCTCTTACATTTACCCCTATAAAGTTATTTAATAAAGTTTACTGTTATTTATGATATTTATGTTAATTTATAAGTTTTAAAGGCCGTAAGGCCAGTTACTCCAAGAACTAGTTTGAGTCATTTATGATGTTTTTGGAGGGAGGGGGATGTGTGGTAAATGGGAGAGTATTAAGAATCTGGGCTTAAGTCCTACAATGTCAAGACCCAGCCATGTTTCATCTTCAATGCCCTTGCTGATGGGAGGAGGTTTGCACTCAAAATCTCACGATACATGGCCCCATTCATTCTTTCATGTACACGGATCAGTGGTCCTTTTCATTCAGCTATTGTACAAATTTAACTACCTTGTACCTTTTATAATATTTCAAAATGCAATAAAAAAAAAAAAAAAAAAAAAAACAATCTTAAAGAAAAACAGGCATTTAAGTTAAAAACACCTTTGCAATGACATTAACATTTCCAAGCTGAGCGAAGAATTTGGGGATTGAGATTACATCTACTAAAGGCAGTTTTTAAAGTTTACTGCAATGATATTCGCCAACCATTCACCAGCGGTCACGTTCAGTGGCCTTTTGTAAATAGGGTGAATGTGATTGTAGAATGTTTGGTGAACGTTCACTTACAACACACCTATATTTATTTATTTTTTATTTATTTTTTTTTTACTCACTTTAGCAGGCTGCGTTCTGTCGGGTCCTCTCTCCATAAACACCCTTGAAGTGATTTCACCACCTCAAAAAAATGTTTCCTTTGAAATCTAAAGCAAAAAAGGAAGAACAAAAGTTGAATATCACCCTAGAACGAGTTAAAAATGAATAATTCAAATGATTAAGTTGTTTCATGGGAAAATCTTGGCAATGAGCTCACCTATAGCAATAAAATCCAACAGAAGTTCTAAAATTTCTCCTTTTTTACGCAGAACAAGAAAAACAAGTTTTAGCCGGGATGTAACCTTACATTTCCGGTATAGGGCCGATTTATTTGTCAAGAACGTTGTCATTATATAAGACAACAAAAGGAATACATATAACATTTTTTTAAGGGAATACAAGGCTTGCTTTTGGTGAAATTGTCTGCAAAAATTATTATATTTTTTATGCAATCTAATGACACAAAAAGTAATAAAACACAGTAGGAGGTACAGACCCGGGAACTCAGCACAGGCATGGTGGGAACCCCTCATAATGGGCACAGCAGGTGTACAGACCGAGGAACTCAGCCCAGGGATGGTTGGAACCCCTCATAATGGGCACAGCAGGTGTACAGACCTGGGAACTCAGCAGAGGGATGGTGGGAACCTCTCATAATGGGCACAGCAGGTGTACAGACCCAGGAACTCAGCACAGGGATGGTGGGAAGGGAACCCCTCATAATGGGCACAGCGGGTGTACAGACCCCGGAACTCAGCACAGGGATGGTGGGAACCCCTCATAATGGGCACAGCAGGTGTACAGACCCCGGAACTCAGCACAGGGATGGTGGGAAACTGCCATTCTGCTCCTTGACAGTGAAGTGTGAGGTTGCTAGTTCCTTAGCTCCTGTGCTTCCAGAGACCAGGGGCTGGAGTTGCGTCTCTGCCCCAGGAGAGATGCTGGATTCTGGGGAGGACCCTGGCGGGGACCCCCTGGATAGGCCTCAGCCTGTGGAAGCCCAAAGAAAGATGAATCTCTGTCTGCCTTTAGACGGAGGATTGTTGAAATGCTGAAGCGGATTAAGAAGGAAGAAGAGAAATTGTTAGCTTTGAAAGCTGAATTTAAAAAGAAAAAGCAGATTTGTGCCAAGGTGGTCAGTAAGAAGAGACTCTGACGCCTGAGTTAAAAGACTTGGAACAAGCTCTGTGGAAGCAGAAAGAACTGGTGAGTTCTCTGAAGGAGAGTAATGGAGCTTTTAAAGAAAAGTATAAAAATAAAGAACGGTTTAGCCAAATGAGAAGTTGAGCCGCTTCCTGTATGGAGGGTGACCCAACCAGTGAGGAGATGCAGGTACCGATAGACTCAGCAGAGAGTGAGAAAGTGGGCCCGGAGGATGAGCCCAGCTCTTCAACATCTCAGACATATGCTGAGTCCACAATGGCGGAGGACTCTGTCCCCTTCCCTCCCCAGCATGTGGAACATCTGAGCAGGAGGTTGAAGGTACTGGCATGCTGGATTTCATCAATAAGCTGGAATCCCCTCCGGATGCGGCTTCCCAGGATGATGAGAAGATGGACACTTCTCCCAGCCCTGTGGAGGAAAGACCTGTGGAGAGAGCAAGATCCACCATTAAGTCTGCAACAACTGGGAAGAAATCTTACCCCACCATCAGCCATAACATCGCAGAGGTGACAGCACAGCAAGCAGGTACAGTGTGTGTGCAAGATGGTGTGAACTTTAATGACAATGGGCTTGCTGAGGGTTGTAGTGCTACAGGCAGTCAGCCCAGACCCATAGACAATGTCCAACATAAAATAACATCTGATAATAACTGTCAGCCTCAATTTGCAGAGAGGTCCACAGACAATATAGAGACTTTGCCTGGACCAGGCACAGCGGCTGTTCCTGAGAATGGTGGAGGAGATGCTGGGTGCAGTAGTGCTACAACTCTCCAGGAGTCTGAAGTGGACAGGATTGAAGCCGAGTGTTCAGAGCAGGGGGAGAAGGCGGGTCCTGCCTCTACTAATCAGAAGACTGCTATCCCAGCTGATTCAGCAGGTTTAAATGTATCTAAGGACAAGACTGCAAATGCTGGTGGTGTAAGAAAAACTTATGCTGGTGTTGCTGCTACAGGATCTGGGAAGGGGGAGCAAGCAGGGAAGGAGCATGGAAAAGGTTTATCTTCCTCCCTGTTTAAAAGGAGTAATGTTGTTCAATTAAAATGGGAGGGCGGTGGAATTCCCCCACATAGGAGGGCAGTGGTGGATAAGATTCTGCAGATGGGGTTTAGGCCCACAGATATCTTTGCCCTGATCAGTCCGGCAGGTTCCTATGAGTACGTTTTGTCCTTTATCCGTTTCGGAGTCTTTGGACATATTTTTGGAGAAATATTAACACGTGTGTAGGGGCCTGCCGGACTGGAAAGGGCTCATCCCCAAGCTTGTTTCACGCCAGCCACTCATTAAAATGGTGACAATTATTGTCAGTAATAAATCCATACCACAAGGGGATATATCTGTATGTTTGAGGAGGTATGGAGACAGCCTGAGCCGCCTGAAAAAGATTTTGCATGATCTGGGAATATGGACGGGAGGATGGTCTGTGCAGTTAAAATTAAAAGTAATTGACAATGATGTCCAGCATCTGCCATCCTCAGCTTTCCTGGGGAGGGACAGACTGACCATCTTCTACCCAGGCCAGCCAAAGCTATGCAACAAGTGTGGTAATAAAGGGCATCTTGCATCCTCCTGTCCAGTGATGAAGTGCTCTCTGTGTCAGGGTACAGGACATTTGGCAAAGGACTGTAATATCATCAGGTGCAATCTGTGCAATGCGGTGGGACATCCTTACAGTCAATGTCATGAGGCAATGCACAACAAGCCTGAGCTCATGAGAGAGTTCTTCCGCGTGGACATGGAGGATACTCAGAGCTCAGCAGCTGGAGTGCCTGTGAGTCCATCTGAGTCTGTGCCAATACCCAATGTGTCTGTGTTTTCCCAGTCTGTGGTGCCCCGGTCTGTGCCAATACCCAGTATGTCTGTGTCTTCCCAGTCTGTGCGTTTACCTAGTGTGCCTGTGTCTTCCCAGTCTGTAGGTAAGTTATCAGTTGCCGAGAATGTGTCCAATCCTTCTGTGTCTATGTCTTCAAAAATTGCAGAGGCAGCAAGAGGTGCTGAGGCAGGTGCATCAAGTGCAGTGCCAGTCCCCCTCCCCTGACACTGCAGGGTTTCTATTGAGGATCGTGGGGTGCAGAGGAGTGGGGAAAATGGTGAAGAGGCTGGTCTGGTGGTAGATAAGGGAAGGGAGAGTGGGGGGGTGAAGGGGAGGATAGGTGTGGGGAGGCTGTTGATTCCGGTTTGTCCAAGGATGATATGGAGTGGTTGGAGGATGAAAGGAGGAGGGGAAAAGAAAGAAAAAATAAAGGAGGTACAGTTACCTTAAGTCCTAAGGTTTTGCCTTCGGCAAATAAGTTTATAGTCCTGTCAGATGATTACGATGAATGGGACTCGTTGAGTAAGGCATCCTCTATGGATGATGAGTGCCAGGGTGCAACGAAGCGCGCTGGTTATCCAGGGAGAGGGAGTAGTCAGGCTAAGAAACGTCTGCCTCAATTACCCTAATGACAGTTCCCACTCCGTTTTTATAAAAGGCTACATGCATGGAGATGGTGATGTTACTTAGTCTGGCTCTCCCGTAGGGATTATGCTGTGCGCAATTTGGTTTGCACCATTTATTATGTTCTTGTTTTTTTTGTTTTGTATAGTCATATTCAATTATTTTGTAAATATGTTTTATTTATTTATTATGGTTTTATTGTATATAAGTTGTTGTTTGTAAGATTTTTCAATAAACAAAATTAACCCCTCATAATGGGCACATCGGGTGTACAGACCCAGGAACTCAGCACAGGGATGGTGGGAACCCCTCATAATGGGCACTGCAGGTGTAGAGACCCGGGAACTCAGCACAGGGATGGTAGGAACCCCTCATAATGGGAACAGCAAGTGTACAGACCCGGGAACTCAGTGCAGGGATGGTGGATACCCCTCTAAATGGGCATAGCATGTGTAGAAACCCAGGAGTTTAGCACAGGGATGGTAGGAACCCCTCATAATGGGCATAGCAGGTGTACAGACCCTGGTACTCAGCACAGGGATACTGGGAACCCCTCATAATGGGCATAGCAGGTGTACAGACCTGGGTGCTCAGCACAGGGATGGTGGGAACCCCTCATAATGGGCATAGCAGGTGTACAGACCTGGGAACTCAGCACAGGGATGGTGGGAGCTCCTCATATTGAGCACAGCAGGTGTACAGACCTGGGAACTCAGCACAGGGATGGTGGATACCCCTCATAATGGGCACAGCAGGTGTACAGACCTGGGAACTCAGCCTAGGGATGATGGAAGTCACTCATAATGGGCACAGCAGGTGTATAGGCCAGGGAACTGAGCACGTAGATCTTACTAATAGAAGCAAACTTTGGGATAGTGCAGGTAGTGGTATAGGAACAGTTGTCCCAGCTGTGATTAAACCCCTGTTCATGGGGGTTTCCATAGGACCCCTCTTGCCACATTCAAGCACCCACCCTACCACCGTAACTTCATCTTGGGTAGGAGTGCATGCCATTGAACAATATAACGGGGCTCCTCTCCTCCATGGCAACCGCAGATATCTTCTGGTGACTAGGTCTACAATGCACCATGGTTGGACCTCATTGTGCTCTTCACTATGCAGGCTCAGAAAGTTTGAGATACAAGTGATGCCCTTAATTGGCTAAGATTCAAGCATTTGGCCTTCTTTAGGCATTTTACAAAGTCTGAAAATGGTTCTGAAGCTCACATACACTTTAAAGCAATGAAATGTAACCATGAATAAATTACAACTACCGTATATTTTTTATCTTGACAAGCTTGAATAGCAATGGCTACTGTAAAAAGGACCAGACTATATAGAAAAAGATCAGAGGAGAGGGGGCGTGGTTTGCCTTGAGAGAAGATGGCTGCCTAACCCTCAAGCTCCCTCAGACCATAGCCTACACTAAACCCATTCCCGGGTATTACAGCTGAAATTCGACCACCCATCATGAGGACTTCTTCCCATGGACCCTCTGCAACCAGATCCCGCTCACCGAGAGAATTAAGCGGACGCATCAGCCAAAATATCCCGGAGATATTCAGAACCCCGAGAACCAACATAGCAGCTCCTTCTCCCACCTCATCGCATGCTCAAAGCCCCACTGGGATTACACTCACTCCCACGGACCAACCTCCCGCTCAGGTGGAGAACAATCAAGCCTCACTCCAACAGCCGAGCCTAAATGACCTCCGAGCAGTAGCAACCGACATCAAGGACACACTGTTCTTGGCCATAACAGACCTCCGCCAAGAAATTCAGGCCATAGCGTACAAAGAGTGGAACACACGGCGGCACAACAGCAAACCGCCATACGGAGAGTCCATCATAAGGTTGATACACACACTCTGCAACTCCGAGATCTTCAACGCCATGTTGAAGATCTGGATAATAGAGGAAGACGACATAATCTGAGGGTGAGGGGTCTCCCCGAATCTGTCGACAACGACCAGATTCTTCCTGCTGTAACGGATCTGTTCAATCGCCTCCTCGATCAGCCGCGTCATACGCCTATTGCAATGGAGCACATACACAGGGCCCTCAGGCCTCGAGGCAGAGACACCGACCCCCCAAGAGATATCGTCTGCTATGTGAATGACTTTGCTCTTAAGGAAGACATTCTCAAGAAGACCCGTGTCAAACAGCAACTAACATTTGAAGGCTGCACAATACACATATATCAAGATCTTTCAGCAATCACGCTCAGACATCGTAAAGACCTGCGCCCTCTCCTGGAAGTCCTCAGGAACAAAGGAATCGGATACCGATGGAAGTTCCCGTTCGGCCTCCAGGCAACCCATCAAGGCAACTCGGCCTTACTGAGAGTCCCTGAAGAGCTGGAGGCTTTCTGCCAAACCCTGGATTTTACTTTTTCAGATCTAGAACGCCTTACCAGAGAGGAACCGATGGAAGCCCAAAACACGAGCTTCTGGAGGCAGCGATCGCCATCGGCAACTAGACCCAGCTCCACTGCCATGCCGCGGCGGCAACCAGCAAGCCCTATGACTGCCCCGCTGAGCACGCCGCAATTACTGAGACATATCTCACGGAGGATGCCCTAGCTACCTAATTGAGTTCATTCCAGATCATACTCATCAGTCTTTTTGACTTTTTCTTTTTGTTCTTTTTATCTTTTATTTTCTTTTTTTTTTTCTTCCCGCAAATCATCCCGTCAACTTGAGGAGATAATGTTCACTTCACTGCCGAAACCCCTTCCAGCTCTACACGGAGGATGCAGAAACGCTCAAAGCCATCCCTACTGACCCAACACACAGCAAAATCTACGCTCTCACAAGTTGCACTGTAATCAGCACTGGAGACTGGCGGCATCGGAGGATCCATACCTACCTGGTGCACGCAATCTAACGCAGCCCCCGATCTGTCACACACAACCAGCTTGCAGAATACCGGGAACACACCATTAATGCAGCACAACACCAACAGCGGCACTCCCAGAACCGACCCTCCCACAGGTCTCGGACGACCGCAAATGGTACACCCGCCACATCACGGGCAATCGGAACCCTCAGAATCCTGTCTCCCATTGCGCGAATCTGACGACTCATGCCTGCTTCCATTCAGGAGAGATAACATTGATAGGATGAAAGAGCATACTCAGGCTCCCTTCTTTGACAGTCACGACCACAGCCACAAAACAACACTGAATTAACCGAGCTCACAGTGACTAAAGTTCGACGGACACTTATGCTTTAACGATCTCCATCCGTACTCACCAACCTGGGTAATTAGTTATGGTTCTTTTGCCATGCACGCTTTACACTATTATTTAGAATTGATGTTGTTTCTAACTTGGTATGTAGAGATTGAAATGCTCGGTTTTCCATTTTCCACTCTCTTCAATGCTTGTTTTATAGGTTTAGCCAAGATCGGCGCTCAGAGACTTAATGTCATCCGGGTAATGTGAGAGCTCACCCCACATCCCCAATTCAGGACGGCTCATATTATTTGACAATCCACACCCACTCTGGAACGATGTATCAGTTACTTCATGCATATCCGGATCAATTGGTATAATCAAATCCTCTCCATAAATGACTAGATCCACCCGCAAAGCCTCTATACAGGACTATCGAGGCAATACTTGCCGTATCCCACATGTGCACATACTTTTAAGTAAACCCCAGTTGAAGCTGCTCATTTGTCTTATTAACCTCTCCTAATCACCTCTGAGCTCCGTCCTTGAATGCGGTTATATAAACCTTCGCTTCTAAAATGCACTGTTTTTTTCTCTAGAGGGCTTGTTGCCCTGCTGCTGAATAGCAGCCTTGACACAAGAGAAAGATGGGGGGAGGTGGGAGAGAGGAGGGGGGAAAAGAAGGAAAAGGGCGGAAGGGGAAAGGGAAGCAGAGGAGAGAGAGTCAACAGGCCTTTTCCTTCTTTTTTCCTTTTGATCTTTCATCTCCTCTTGGTTATACCACATCCTCACAGGATGCTCTACAGCCAAGGATTTGCTAATGTTCAATGTTATAAGTTTTGTTTTTTCTCATTTTCAAATTATCTTAAGTTCTATAATACATGTATCATAAAGACTCGTTTAGACAACACAGAATTAACACAGATGCTTCCCCCTACCATTATCTGACCTTTATTGCAAAGTGGAGATATACCTTAACATATATAGTCTCCACACACTGACATGCACAACATGGATACACGGCCTTAACCCTAACATCTCGCACGTCCGCATGCTACACCTAATCCCCACTAGCCTACCCCTTCGCACGATAAGGCTCTTGGTTTGACGGTTTAGAATGTATAACTTGTTTCACACCTCTCTTTCGACAGACCAACCCCCACACAGTGGCAATCTATTGATACGATTCTTCATACCTCATTTCTTACATCACAAGCCACTGATCCTTTCTGGAATACCCACATCTGTGGATCCTGCCCACCTGGACAGGTGAGCGAATTACCACCTGCCACCGGAACACCCCCCCTTTTTTTAACTTATTCCTTTACCCCAAACGCACCACCCTACGCGCCCCATCTGCTCCTAAACCCACACAAATAACTACATACACACTACTTGCAGTTAGATCCCCAGCCCCCCCCCCCCCCCCCAGCCTGTTTCTCTGCCACGGCTCCTGAAACACTCCCCACCTTCAAACAAGAAGGCTCGCTGATAAATCTTTAAGATGAGTTCTTCACTAACTTCTATAGCTACACCTACGCTTAAAATTATCTCACTTAACACCAGAAGACTCAACATACCCGAAAAGCGTTCCCAACTTCTCCTGACCATGCATCGCAACAAAGCTGGCATTATTTTCCTACAAGAAACACATTTTCGTTCCGACTCCACACCGAAACTACAGAACCACCATTTCCCAACGGTGTATCATGCTACCAACCCGCTATCCAAATCTAAAGGGGTCTCCATTCTCATAGCAAAAGGCTGCCCTTTTCAACCAGCCGATACAATGACTGACAAAGATGGTAGATTCCTTTTTCTGAAAGGGTCATACCTAAATAGGAAAATCATGCTAGCTAACATATACGCTCCAAACACCGGCCAAGTATCCTTCTTCTGTGACATCACTGACTCACTAATCACATTCCAGGAAGGTATTCTTATTCTAGGTGGAGACTTTAATATCCCGCTCAACCCCACTCAGGACACTTCATCCGGCACATCCTCTCTCCCTTATGCAGCCCTACGAACAATTAAATCCCACCTTCAAAATATGCTACTTCACGACACTTGGCGAACGTTAAACCCTAATGGCAAAGATTTCACTTTTTTTTCAGCACCACACCACCGGTACTCCAGAATAGATTATCTCTTCATGTCACAAAAAGATTTGTCCATGCTCAAACACGCGTCCATAGACACTATGTTCCTATCGGATCACCACCCTGTTTCCATGACAATGACATTTCCTGATACTCCTCCCCGCTCGCAAACGTGGCGACTAGACCCCTCCCTACTTACTGATTCCAACATCGCAGCAGAAGTTGAACGTATCAAACAATACTTCCAAGAGAACAAACCCCCCCGACACCTCTCCACTCATTAACTGGGAAGCCCACAAATGTGTGGTCCGTGGCCTCCTTATTGCAGCAGCCGCCAAACAAAATCGTGAAAGGCGACAACACTACACTGAACTCACTGATCAGATCCAGAAGCTAGAAAAAGCGCACAAACATAAGCAAGCTCTAGCTACCTTGACTGATCTTATTCAAGCCCGAAATGAACAGTTAGACCTTCTAGGAAAACAAATACGGCGCAAATATATCCTATCTCAGAAAACATTCTATGAATACGGCAATAAAGCTAGTAAAATGCTTGCAAGATCCCTACAAAACAAAAAAGCCTCTACGATGATACACTCAATCATAGATGCAACAGGGAAAAAAAAAATGAACTCGACCGTAGACATAGCTAAACAGTTCGTCAAATACTATTCTAAACTTTATAACCTTCCCCCAACGGACCCACCCGCAGATGCAAACACAAGGAAACAATTGATTATTGATTTCCTATGACAATATAGCCCAGCTCCTATTTCTGAATCCATGGCACAAGATCTAGATACCCCCTTGAACAGAGAAGTAGACCTAGCATTGAAACAAATGAAAACGGGCAAAAGTCCCGGACCCGACGGTTTGACTGTAGGATACTACAAAACTTATGCTGGTATCCTTACCCCCTTTTTTCTGTCTGCCTTTAACTCATTCACGACCCCTCTGAACCCCCTCGAGACCTGCTAACTGCACACATTACAGTAATCCCGAAGCCAGGTAAGGACCCAACAGTGGTCTCTAGTTACAGACCCATTTCGCTACTCAACGTAGATCTCAAATGGTACGCCAAAGCAATAGCAAACCGTCTTCTCCCCCTTCTCCCACAACTAGTCCATCTCGACCAAGTTGGCTTCGTCCCGGGCAGAGAAGCGAGAGATAATACGCTCAAAGCCATTAACGTCCACCACTGGCTTACACCCACCCAGCATCAGGGATTCATACTTTCCCTCGATGCAGAGAAGGCATTCGACAGAGTGGCCTGGGACTACATGACAGAAGCATTGAGGGCTATAGGTCTCCCTACCAAAATGCTAAACTTCATACTAACGCTTTACTCTAACCCCACCGCTAGAGTCCGAGCGAACGGCCACCTGTTGGATGCCTTCTCTGTGTCGAATGGAACACGCCAGGGATGCCCCCTTTCCCCTCTAATCTTCATCCTCACCCTTGAACCACTTTTGAGATGACTCAGAGTGAACCCAGATGTGAAAGGCATAGAGATTAAAAACCGTACCTACAAACTAGCAGCCTTTGAGGACGACATTCTCCTTTTTCTTACCGAATCGCTCACCACACTTCCAAACTTGCTTAAAGACTTCGATACCTTTAAGACCCTGACCAATCTACAAATCAATTTTACGAAATCTAATGCCTTAAACGTTACATTACCCTCCAAAACATATAAGCAATGCCAAACAATGTTTCCATTCACTTGGAACGATCGCAAGATCACCTATCTGGGCATGCAACTCCCAAAATCCCTTTCGGACTTGTACTCCCTAAACCACCTACCATTACTACAAAACATAATAAGAGATTTAACAAAATGGACCTCAGGCGTATTTTCCTGGTTTGGTAGAGCCGCCATCATTAAAATGAATATCTTGCCCAGAATATTGTACCTTCTACAGACGATCCCAATAAAGATCCCACCTGCCTTCTTCTCAACCTACCGAACAACATGCATAAAATTTGTGTGGGGGCAAACTAAAACCGAGACTTAGCTACCTAAGGCTCACCTCTCCCAAACTCAAAGGAGGAATAGGTCTACCGGATATAAGAAAATACCAACAAGCAAGCCACCTTGCTAGGATCATAGATTGGAACATACATACCAAGTATAAAGATTGGATCCAACGGGAACAATCAATGTCACCTCTTCAGTTAGCTCATCTTCCCTGGATCGCACATCAACACATCCCCCCAGGATGTAAACTCCACCCACTCATCAACCCAACACTGCTCTCCTTTCGGGATGCTTGCAACAAACACAAAATTTCTTCAATCCTGGGCCCAATGACACCACTAGCACAAAATCCAGAGTTCACCCCAGGTACACATACTTCCTTTTTAGCTGAAGGTTGGCCTCATCCAAACATCCGAGAAGAACAGTTCTTTGACAATGGTCGCCTTCTATCTCAAACAGAACTTGCTGCCAAAATGACCACAGATTCGTTCCCCTTTTGGACGTATGTACAAATTAGACACTTTTGACAAACCTAAGCCCCGACCAGACTGGTCTAGACGTACCACTACCTTTGAATCCTTATGCTTGAAAGAGGAGCCCCAAAACCACTTAATTTCTCTTACTTACACCTTGCTATTCTCAGACCAAAATTCCAACCTACACTGGACCAACAAAAAATGGGAACAAGAACTCTCAATTAACCTTACAGAGATGGCTTGGGAAAACATCCACATGCACGTACATAAGGGAACAATAAACATTCAGGTACAGGAGAATGCATTTAAAGTATTATCCAGGTGGTACAGAACCCCACTTAAGCTACACCGTTTCAACCCAGCTCTCCCCCAGTAATGCTGGAGATGTAAGACAGAAATAGGCTCTCTCATACATATATGGTGGACTTGCCCTAAACTCCAGACCTTCTGGAAAGAGGTACACAGATATATCACACAAATAACCACCTACACACTTGAATACACCCCAGCGCAGTTTCTCCTTCATCATTCCACGACCCCAGCACGCTCTTACTTCCGCTCCCTAGCCATGCACATGGTTAACGCAGCAAAGATGTGCGTTCCATTCAAGTGGCGCTCTCCTGATCCACCATCTATGGCAGACTGGTTTAAACGTATACAAAAAACTGCGGAAATGGAAGAGCTCATACATCAAGCGAAAGACACACCCGCCAAGTTCACCAACACATGGGCCTGCTGGCTACATTTCATCACCACAGATGAATACAAAAGAGTCCTGCCGTGAGAGAGACGTGGGAGCTGTGGCAGAGAAGGAGAAGACCCCCCCCCAACCCCACATCCCCTTACGCCCTCATTTGCTATCCGGACCCCTATCACACGCGACATTACACCCCCTACTGACACAGAGAAATTCCATCCATTCACTCACAAAAGGTTATGTAGAAATGCACGGTTACTCCATCTATGACTTGTAATCTTTTTTTCCTATTTAGACATCTATAAACATGAATATGTTAAACGGCGGCTGCGTCCGCAATCCTGTATTACATATAACATGTTCTTATTTCTATTATTGTAGCTCTTAGACTCAAATACATACCCCTCGTATGATTACAGTCCATTTGCATTAGTTGTCCAACGCCTTGTTGTATACTCTTAAACTTGTGATACTATATTTACTATTTTGTACCACGTTTTGTACTTTGAAAAATTTCTTTGATATTCATAACATGTATTGATCCTTTACCTTCAATAAAATATGGTTAAAAAAAAAGGATCAGAGGAGTATTTGATTCAAAGAAAAAGGGGTCAATGTATAAAACATTTCTTGGACGAATGTCACAAGCATTTGTCCAATCTGCTCAGTGAGAGGGACTGAAAGTCCTTTTGAAAGGACCATTTATATTTGAACAAAGGCTTGAGGGAAAAACAGATTTTGCTGGTAGAAACTTCAATAAAATCCTGTCCCTATTTAGACCAAAGTAGAGTAGCCTTTTGAATTTTTTTATAAGTTGAAATTGCTGTTCCAACTTTTCTTTTGGTGATTTGAAGTTCCCCATTAGTTCTATAATCTGGATTTAAGGCCTGGGGATCTAGCAATGGCCAGCATTATTCGACCCACTTCCTCTGAGCCCGGGTTGACTTGGAACCGCCGCTTGCCTGTAACTGGACAATGAAAGAAGAAACGGCACAGTGAAAAGCGCATCTCTGACACTCTGCTCTCTCCTTTTATCAGCACATGAACTGATTGGCTCCTTGCGCTGCTTCTTCCTTTTGGACTTTAGCCCTGCTGTACATGGACTACAAGTGGCTGATACCAGGTCACATTCAGATACGGTTTTCAATCAAAAAAAATACAGTATCAATGATTAAAGATCTGCAATAATTTGTGTGTTTTGTATCTGCTTAAAGATTAGAGTAACCCCTTCCCGCCCCGGCCGTCATTTTATAATAGATGCAGGAGCCCTGTTATTCAGGCCATGCTTTGGCACGATTTGTCATTACAGCAGATGACAGATTAGTGTAGCACCCTGTGTCCGGTACCATGTGATCGTTGTGACCAATCACAGCAGATCACATGACAATTGTACACAATGAATGGTTTCAATTCATGACTTTCATTGTGTACTATTGTGTTGATCACTGTGATTGGTCACAAATACTATAGTGACACCCAACGTGTTCTAGGTAAATAATCTGCTTACCAGAGAGATTTGACTTCTTTAATTAAAAACAAAGTCAAAAGCTAGTATTGATGTAATCACGAAACGTACGTCGAGTCGGTACTTGATTTGATTTACTTTATTGTCATTGTATACATACAACACAATTTTTCCGGGTACTCTTTACAGCAGCAATAAAACACTTCTCAACAAAACCACACTTGTACTCGGAGTCAATCTGTGGATAGTGTAGGAAAGGAACAAAGAGCAACAGAGAACATAGACCTGAAGTGTGCCTGGGTCACGTGGTCAGTATGCCTAAAAGGGGGCAAAAATAAACCCAGTAGGATGTAAGCTGTAACAGCCAGATGCATTACCTACTGAATAAACGTACAATCTGCCAAATTGACAACCGCTTGTGGCATCTCAGAAGTGGCTCTGGGACATACCCAGAGAAACAAGACGACCTCCACCTACCCAAATAAGGGCCTGGGCCCCCAGCACGAATTCACAGAAGCTGCTCCTATCTTGAATAAATGCCAAAGTATGCCTTAGGGTCCAGACACCGATTGGCCAAAAAAGGGGGCTGCAATGAAGTATGCAAAGAGCTACGGAGAGGGGAGTGCTAGGAAAAGGTAACCGAGGACCACCCCTGGGTTTATCAGATGTAGCACAGCCAAGCTGGCTTAAACCAACACCGGGGTGCCACGCCTTGCCAGGCTCCAAAAAGCTGATAGTGCCGCCACCCGATTGCCACGTCTTGCGAGCATGCAGATGTAAACAGAAAAGGCTGAGGTGCAAAACCAGTTGATATGGCCAAAAGTAGGAGAGACCCTGGGCCAGAAGAGCAACTCCTCTGGCCTCAGGACCCCCAAAAAGCAGGGTATAGCGCTGCCTTGAGCACTAATCTGGTACCCAACGCAAAGGAGACCTTGAGAGCATGACAGATACGACACGAAAATATGACCTATGGCGAGAAGTCTGCTGAGCACAGCAGGAGGGCTACTCTTCAGGATCCCTGAGGACGGCTTCATGGAGTGCGTAGAAAATAAAGAAAGGCCTGTCGGGGTCTACCAACAACATGAAATGCTAAGTCCCAGCCAGATACGCCCTGACAGTGCTGTAGGCCGATATGAGCGAAAGAGGCAAAAAACAAAAAGCAAGTAGGAACTGGATGTTAACCATCAGGACTGGGAAATTCTGACTGGAAAACATCCCAAGCAGTGTCATGAGCCCTCCTGGTATTCAAAATAAAGACTTAACAATCAAGCCTGTTGCGACAGCCCAAATAGAAACCCAATCCAACACAAATGCTGGAACCGAAGAGAAGGCGTGACGCCAGCATCTGCGTCCGAGACCTGAGCCTACTGGTACTGGCCTAGGCACTGAGAAGGTTCCGGAATCCACTAAAGCCCCTGAGCCCATAGAGGCTGCTGGAGCTGCCATAGGCTGACTTACCAATAGTTCTATACTATTGCCACTCCTGGCCGGACGTAACTAGGAAGTAAAAGGTAGTGAGCATTGGGACAGGAAAGAAACCGCATTCCGCTGGGTAACCAGCTCCGCACTTGCGCTTGACGAGCAAGGGATCAGTAACTTAAAAAGCTGGGTTTCCCGCGCCAAAGCCGGGAAAGCAGTCCACTGCGTAGGAATACTGCCATCGGGTCAAGAGTTGAAGCTAGCTGGGTGTGAAAAAATGAAGCCTTGGGATGGACCAGGTTGTGAGAGAGGGTGAGCTACTTGATGAATTGATGAACAACGTGAGAAACATGAGAAACGAGAGTAACATTGGGAAAACATGAGAAACCTGGGAAAACGAGAGAAACATAAAAAATGTGAGTTGGCATAGAAACAACAAATTGCATGAGAAACGTGAGTTTGAATGAAATATGTAAGCAGCGAAAGAACAGATGAGGAGACTTGCCACCGGACAAGCCAATTAAAAACGATCACCTCAATCTGATAACCCATAGACGTGAAGGGTAACCTGCAGTGGAAGAACCTGGACAACCCAGCTGTGTAAAAGTGACCAGAGAACATTACAGACAATCAGCCCATGACATAACACCCCTTCTACCTGACAAGTATGAGGATGTGGGTGCAGACATGACAAGACCAACAGCGCATGAATGTGAACCTAATGACAACACCACCCTACTGAATGCAGCAAGCAAGCCCCGAGCAACCTGCAGCGCCAAGACAGGAAATTAAAAACGAACACTCAGGGCTAAAGACCCCACAGACTGTGGTGAGTAGTAGTAAAAGGTGTAAGGGTGAAGAGGACTTATGACGTATGAACTACAGGCGAGAAGATTGTGGGACGACAATCAATTAAAAATGAAACCTCAGCCTGTATTGGATCTGTAGACGTGAAAGATCCTGGATGCAAGCACTCACTAACGGAAATGCAGTGAACGAAAGACAATGACATGAAGTGTGAGAAACACGGGAAACGCGAGAAACATGGGAAACGTGAGAAACGTAAGGCACATGGGAAACGTGAGAACATGGGAACACTTGAATATGCAAGAGAACTGTAAATTGCATGAGAAAACATAAATAGCATGAGAAAAGCAAAAAATTGCATAAGAAAGCAAAATTTGCATGAGAAACTGTAAACTACATGAGAAAAACATAAAATTGCATGAGAAAACCCCTAAAACTGCATGGAAAAACCCTAAAACTGCATGAGAAATCGTAAACAATTCGAGAAATCGTAATTAACATGAGAACTTAAAATTGCATGAGAAATCGCAAATTGCATGAGAACATAACAGCATGAGAACGTAAATAGCATGAGAACATAACAGCATGAGAACGTAAATAGCATGAGAACATAACAGCATGAGAACGTAAATAGCATGAGAACGTAAATAGCATGAGAACGTAAATAGCATGAGAACATAACAGCATGAGAACGTAAATAGCATGAGAACGTAAAAAGCATGAGAAATCGTAATTGACATGAAAAATCGTAACTGACATGAGAAACTGTAAAATTGTATGAGAAATAGTAAACTGCATGAGGAATCGTAAATTGCCTGAGAACATAAACTGCATGAGAAAACTGTAAAATCGCATGAGAATGTAAATAGCATGAGACACCGTAAACTACATGAGAAAGTCGTAAAATTGCATGAGAAAGCCCTAAAACTGCATGGAAAAACCATAAAATTGCATGACAAAACCGTAAAATTGCATGAGAAATCGTAAAGTGCATGAGAAAACATAAATTGCATGACAAAACTAAAATCACACAAGAAAACCGTAAAATCGCATGAGAAATAAACTGCGTGAGAAATCGTAAATCGCATGAAAAAGCGTAAAATTGCATGAGAAACTACATGAGAAAGCCGAAAATTACATGAGAAAACCGTAAAATTGCATGCGAAAAACCCTAAAACTGCATGGAGAAAAACGTAAAAATGCATGAGAAATCATAAATTGCATGGGAAAACCGTAAAATCGCATGAGAATGTAAATCATACTATGCCAAGGACCACCAAAGAACCTAATAAGATGACTGGCGATGAGCAAGTGTCATCTCATCCGCCTGAATTAACCCCTGAAGACCCACACTATAGACCACGTGGAGCTCAGGGGGAGGGACACGACCCACTACGTGGCACTCAGGAGGGGGGAACCCATCACAGGAAGCTGAGGGGGGGGGAGGGGGGGAACCACCATGAGGCTAAGGAGGGAGAAGACCCTGCCCATACATACCTATGCTGCAACCTAACAGTGGTGACAGCGGACCCAAATACCCCAAAAAAAACTAAAAACAATGACCTACACTATTTCAACTGGACAAACATGGGTCACTGCTAGAAAAAAGATGTTTCATTGGATTGCTAACCTGTACTCCAGGAATAAAGACGTGCTATGCAGTGCTAGTGACAGAGGCGGGACATCGTGTCATATGAGACTCTGCCGTTATCTCCTTATTACCCCCCCCCCCAACCTGCAACCCCAACACATGGTGCTACCTGAACCCCGAGCTGACCGGAGTAAAGTGAAAACCGAGGGAAGAACACTACCCCTATCCCTGCGCCCGCAGCGCACATGACCCTGCCGCATGGTAACGCTGCCGAGACCTGCCACGAGCAGAGAGAGCAGCCGTCGAACGTCCTCCTCGTTCAATCCGCGACCCGGAAGTAACGTCAGAGTCGCCCGGAAGTGATGCTGACACAAGATCCTACGACCACAAGGAAGGAGGCAAAGGAGGGCAGGCTTTATGCAGCCTGACTCCTCCTACAATTACAGGCTGACCTGCGGTCAGCCTTACACTTATACTCCTGTCTATTTAAATATATGAAAATATAAAATGTTATTGAAAAATAAATGAATTACATTTTTTTTAGAATTCCACATAAAATTCCTAAAACACTGTACCTGATGGGATTATGGACAATACAGCCCTAGGGGAAAAAAAAGCTATGCTTTAAGCAATTAGTGTGCGTTTTAAGTGTCCTCTATCCTTTCCCTGATGGCAATGGGACAAACACACTGTAACCTGGGTGGGTTGGGTCAATACTAATAGCTTTTACCCGCTTTTTTAATCGGCTGGCATATGCTGTGTCCAAATTCGGTAACTCTGTTCCTATGATCCGCTGTGCTGTTTACAGTACATGGTCATGTTACTACACGCAATTTCCGGTCCCTCTGGTTGTTTCCGGTCGGGGATGGTGGAACGCACGCCAGCCACGGAGGTGGAAGCGAGGCGCCATTCAGCCGTTCAGCAGAGACAAGCCAGCAGCCCCAGTGTCGGGTAAAAGCACATATACATGTAAGCGGCCACTCGGCTTTTGTACTTTTTTTACTACATTTTAATAAATAGGATTACGCTATGGGTTTCCATCATTTTTTTTTTTTTACATATACCATGCATAAACTCTAAAGGAGGAAGGATTCCATATATCTCCAGGTTACATCAATGCTAGCAGGCATTATCCTACCAAAGCGTCTTTTGACTTTCTTTTTCATTAAAGAAGTCAAATCTCTCTGATAAGCAGATTATTTACCTAGAACACGTTGGGTGTGGCTATAGTATTTGGTGAAGGAACATTTACTACTTCTTTGGAAGACTATCTGCACAGAAGAATTTGTATAGATTATTATGAACTTTTGTTTGGGACTTTTTATTTAAAAGGAATCATGTTTGGCTGCAATGCCATCAGATTGTTATGAGTAATTATTTATATCACATGCATGAATTATAATTATTTTATTTTTATTGTAATATTTAGTCTAATATTGTATGGTATTGGTACAGTGGAACCTCGGATTACGAGCATAGTCCGTTCCAGGAGTATGCTCGTAATCCAATGTACTCGCATATCAAAGCGAGTTTTCCCATTGAAGTCAATGGAAACGAAAATAATTCGTTCCGCATTGACTTCAATGGGATGCAATACCGCATGCGGCCAGAGGCGGGGGGCGCCAGAGAGCCTCGGAAACGGCCGAAAAATGCCCGAGGGACACTTCGGCTGACCTCGGCAAACCTCGGAGAGACTCCGTTCACGAGCCTTTCCGAGGTTTGCCGAGGTCAGCCGAACTGTCCTCGGGCCTTTCCGTGCCTTTCCGAACGGCGCTGTTCGGTGACTTTTAGCTCTGCTCGGCTCCGGTGTTCTGCCGAGAAAGTTCCGCTCGGCGGATAAGGACCCCCCGGGACTGCGCAGGCGCAGCGCCTGCGCAGAAGGAAAAACAAGGGATCCTCCGAAAATCCCCGAAGCTGAACAGGTTCAGTGAGGGTTTCATGGCGCTTGTGCCCGACGCTGCCGCACGCTCCCGATGCTCGTGCTACTCTGCAAGGGGCGGGTCAATTAGCTGATATCGTGGGCGGATGCTACAGAAGAGGCCGAAAATTACTCAATGGGCTGAGCTGTTTGGGGTGTGTTTAATAAAATGAAGGGCGGGTTTTACAATGTTGATGGGCGGGTTTGCACGACCTATTTAATAAAAGAACACAGTGCATTTACCACAGTTTCAGTGCGAATTTTGATGATTTGTTGCAGATTCAGATTCATTGCAGGACCCTCTTATTTGCACTATTTGGTAAGTACACTATCGGTGGGATGGATGGATGTATACAGCGGTGATATATTAGCGGCATGGATGGATGTATACAGCGGTCATATATATAGGTGGAATGGATGGATGTATACAGCGGTCATATATATAGGTGGGATGGATGGATGTATACAGCGGTCATATATATAGGTGGGATGGATGGATGTATACAGCGGTCATATATAGGTGGGATGGATGGATGTATACAGCGGTCATATATATTGGTGGGATGGATGGATGTATACAGCGGTCATATATAGGTGGGATGGATGGATGTATACAGCGGTCATATGTATTGGTGGGATGGATGGATGTATACAGCGGTCATATATAGGTGGGATGGATGGATGTATACAGCGGTCATATATAGGTGGGATGGATGGATGTATACAGCGGTCATATATTGGTGGGATGGATGTATACAGCGCTCATATATAGGTGGGATGGATGGATGTATACAGCGGTCATATATTGGCATGATGTGTGATGTTCACCATGTATATTGTCCAAAGTGCCAGCCATGTGGGAGGGGGGAGGGGGTAGACAATGGACATGATGTCTGATGTTCACCATGTATATTGCCCAAAGTGCGGTCATATATTGGCTGGATGGATGTATATAGCGGTCATATATTGGCGGCATGGATGGATGTATACAGCGGTCATATATATTGGTGGGATGGATGAATGTATACAGCGGTCATATATTAGCGGCATGGATGGATGTATACAGTGGTCATATATTAGCGGCATGGATGGATGTATACAGTGGTCATATATTGGCGGCATGGATGGATGTATACAGTGGTCATATATTGGCATGATGTGTGATGTTCACCATGTATATTGTCCAAAGTGCCAGCCATGTGGGAGGGGGGAGGGGGTAGACAATGGACATGATGTCTGATGTTCACCATGTATATTGCCCAAAGTGCGGTCATATATTGGCTGGATGGATGTATATAGCGGTCATATATTGGCGGCATGGATGGATGTATACAGCGGTCATATATATTGGTGGGATATATGGATGTATACAGCGGTCATATATTGGCATGATGTGTGATGTTCACCATGTATATTGTCCAAAGTGCCAGCCATGTGGGAGGGGGGAGGGGGTAGACAATGGACATGATGTGTGATCAATGATGCTCACCATGTATATTGTCCAAAGTGCCAGCCATGTGGGAGGGGGGAGGGGGTAGACAATGGACATGATGTCTGATGTTCACCATGTATATTGCCCAAAGTGCGGTCATATATTGGCGGCATGGATGGATGTATATAGCGGTCATATATTGGCGGCATGGATGGATGTATACAGCGGTCATATATATTGGTGGGATATATGGATGTATACAGCGGTCATATATTGGTGGGATGGATGGATGTATACAGCGGTCATATATTAGCGGCATGGATGGATGTATACAGTGCTCATATATTGGCGGCATGGATGGATGTATACAGCGCTCATATATTGGCATGATGTGTGATGTTCACCATGTATATTGCATCAGACATCATGGCCATTGTCTCCTCCCCTCCCCCTCCCTCATGGCTGGCACTTTGGGCAATATACATGATGACCATCACACATATTGGCCATTGTGTCCTCCCCCCCCCCCAAACATTTGTGTAATATACATGATATACAGCCCACGTGTAATATTCATGGATACAGCTGACATGTTGATGGATACAACTTACAATGACGGATATGTTTTTGGGGGATGAGGGATGAATACAATGGCTGAGATGTCAGGGACGAATATTGACGTGTCTTGTCCAGGATGTTGCAAATTGGGCCCCCACGCCTATAGGGGGGCCATATATATACATTAGGGTTGTCCCGATACCGATACTAGTAACGGTATCGGCACCGATACCGAGCATTTGCCCGAGTCGGTCACCGCTGACTGTCACTGCATCCTCCTCCATGCCCCCTCCGTTCCTCTGTCCCCCTCCATTACTCTCTCCTTTTCTGTCCCCCTCCGTTCCTCTGTCCTTTTCTGTCCCCCTCCGCTGTCCCCTCCGTTCCTTTTTCCTTCTCTGTGTCTCTCCGCTGCCCCCCTCCGTTGTCCCCTCCGTCCCCCTCTCCTTCTCTGTCCCCCTCCGTTCTGCTGTCCTCCTCCTCCTTCCTTTGTGAATGGACAGAGTCAGCTGACTCTGTCTATTCACATAACTGAAACATTGTAATCTCTGATTACGATGTGTCAGTTTATGAATGGAGAGGAGCTACTGTCTTCTCTCCATTCATTTTTCGTGCAGCTGTGGCTGCAGAGAAAGGGACTGGGGAATCTCTATCCTCGGTCTCTTTCTCTGTCTCAAGGGGGAGATATCACAGGTCTGTTAAGACCCCTGATATCTCACCAAAGCCCCCCAAAAAAACTGTCACGTGACATTAAAAAAAAAGTATCGGTAATCGGTATCGGCGAGTACTTGAAAAAAAGTATCGGTACTTGTACTTGGTCCTAAAAAAGTGGTATCGGGACAACCCTAATATACACTGATATGTGCTCTCATTACTATGATCTGTGTATATAACTAAAGATAATATATAATATAATATAATTGTGACAGACCTAGCCGGGAGAGAGACTTTTGGAGGGGACTGTATGCTAGCCTCTTGCCGATCGTGGGCCCTTGCATTTGGGGGAATGGTGCTCTTTGTGAGCTGTATGCCTGGGGACCCTGGATTTGCCATATTGGAATAGTGGCTGATTCATAATGCTGGGACAGATACTGTTAGGAGATGCTGATGTAAATTCCAACACCTGTCTGTCTATTGTCTGCTAAAATGTGTATTGTAAATAAGTCTACTATGGGATCTAAGAGTCAATAGATCCCCATTGTTTGTGTTAATTAACTCTGCTATTGTGTGAAGAAGAGTCTATGTTGATTGTGATAATGTTGATTGCATTTTCTGAACTACAAGACGGCCAGTCTGGCCTAACGGTCATGTCTGAGTCATCTAGGCTGTCTAAAGGGATTAGTTAATTAGCTAATGTTAATTAGGTTAATTAGGTTACAGCTGTATTGTTAGAGTAATATGAGCAGGAGGTCTGCACTTCCACTTTGAGTGTATAAAAGCCTGTATTTTGTCAATAAAGAGAGATTCCTGGTTGAACTTACATACAGCCTGCCTGGTGTTTGTTCTGAGCTATCCCAACTGGACTAGCTAGAATGGCACAGAGCTGTAGTTCTAGTCCCGGAGCATTGGATGACCGAACCATCAGACGTTGCTATCTGATTCAATAGCTGCAGAGGAGTGTCGGGAGAGTGGAACCGAGCAAGCAAGGGGCTCGTTACAATAATAATCAGAGATATAATCTATTTATACACATTGAAATGTAAAAACAGAAAAAAATGTTCTGTATATCTTCTATGTTAACGGTTCTGTTTTAATCAGTGTGGTGTATTATTAATCTTCAAACTTCAAATTTTTTTTTTTTTTTTTTTTATAGGCTTTGCATTTGGTTTCGGTCACTTGCATTGCAGACCCAATCTCTCAGACTCCCCGACTAGTAAGTACTATTTAATACAGTAATGCTGTTTGAAACGTTGATGGTCCATTTAGCATCTAATATACCTTTTTATCTATGTATCGTCTTATTTTTCTTTTATTTCCTTCACAGGCTTTGCATTTGGTTTCGATCAGTTGCATTGCAGTCCCGATCTCTCAGACTCCCCGACTAGTGAGTAATATTTGATTCCTGTCATGCTATGTGAAATGTTGATGGTCCATATAGCATTTTATAAACCTTTTTTTTTATATGCATCTTCCCTTTTTTTGTTTTATTCACAGGCTTTGCATTTGGTTTCGATCAGTTGCATTGCAGTCCCGATCTCTCAGACTCCCCGACTAGTGAGTAATAATTGATTCCTGTCATGCTATGTGAAATGTTGGTGGTCCATATAGCATTTTATAAACCTTTTTTTTTATATGCATCTTCCCTTTTTTTGTTTTATTCACAGGCTTTGCATTTGGTTTCGATCAGTTGCATTGCAGTCCCGATCTCTCAGACTCCCCGACTAGTGAGTAATATTTGATTCCTGTCATGCTATGTGAAATGTCGATGGTCCATATAGCATTTTATAAACCTTTTTTTTTATATGCATCTTCCATTTTTTTGTTTTATTCACAGGCTTTGCATTTGGTTTCGATCAGTTGCATTGCAGTCCCGATATATCAGACTCCACCGACTAGTGAGTAATATAAGAATGATTTTAATTGCCGAGGCGTGTATCATATTTTTTTTCCTGTATAAAGACCATTTTTATTAATGCTTATTTATTATAGGCTCGGTTTATTTACCAGCTGGTAAAGTGGTTGTAAACCCTTACAGACCAATTTGACCAACAGGTAAGCCTAGATAAAGGCTTACCTGTAGGTGCAAGAAATATCACCTAAACGGTTTAGGAGATATTTGCAAAAAGACAGGCACCGTACGCACTGAGCGCGCCGCTGCTAACGGCGATATGCCGTTAGTGGCAGCTCCCGTGCGCATGTGCGGGACTGACGTCATTGCTGCTCTGGCCAATCACAGCGCCGGAGCCACAATACCCAGAAGGAAGATGGACACTACTTAGCAGAGGGGACAGCGGTGACATCGCAGGCTCCTGTGTAGGTAAGTGACACATAATGGGCTACTATGCAATGCATAGTAGCTCGTTATGCTTAACCTTTGCAGGCAAACAAAGAGGAAGTAAACCCATCATGGTTTTCTTCCTTCTTAAATGTTCAGTATATTTGCTGAAAAACATACTTTGCAGTTGTTTTTTTATTATGATTTTACCAACATGTGCGTACACGTTTTAATGCTTACCGTTATGTAATATTGCTCTGCTATATTTTTAGGCATGGAGAACAAGTGGCAAGAGGTATATAACTACCTGGCTCAGGGTGCGTACCCATCAGGGTCTTCTAAAAATGACCAACGCGCCCTTCGGAAGTACGCCTCCAATTTTTCGATAAATGGTGAGTGTAGGATTGTAGAAATTGTAGGATAGCTCTTTCATGAATGCGTCTTTTAATCTCGATTTTTTTTTATAGAAGGAAATCTCTTCTATGGCAATAGAAGAGCCATTCAAAACAAAGATGAGGCAAAGAGCATATTTAATCAATTTCACACTTCCCCTATTGGCGGACATACTGGCATGCGAAAAACACGATCTGCGGTGTGCTCCAGATTTTACTGGAATGCAATGACAGTACACATTGACAACTGGGTATGCAATCTAGAAAATTTTGTGTATTTACATATACACAAAAGCTGAACACCTTTTAACATTTTTTTCCTTCAAGGTACTCGAATGTGAGCAGTGTCAGAAGGTGGGAAAACCATTGAAAGGTAGCCAGCCACTGCAGTTTATTAAGGTAAATGTTGTTAAAGCTGTTTTTTTTTTTTTTTTTTTTTTTTTTTTTACAGAATAGATATGATAATCGTCAAAATATATCATTGATACATTTAAAATGTATTCAATCCTATTAGGTGTCGAATGTGTGGGAACTCATTGGCATCGACCTAACGGGACCTCTGCCAAAAACTGTGAATGGAAATATATATATCCTCACGGCAACAGATTATTTTTCTAAGTGGGTGGAGGCGTTCCCACTAAAAACTAAAACTGCTGCTGAAGTGGGACAACACCTTTGCTCGATGATATATAGACATGGATGTCCCAAAAGAATCCTGTCTGACCAAGGCAAAGAGTTTGTGAATCAAGTAGGTGTACTTAAAAAAATATCATTGTAGTAGAAATGCTTTAAGAGTTATGTTGCTACCTTCATTATTTTTTGAAACATTCTTCTTTTTACAGCTCAACATTGGGCTTTGTACACTTCTGGGAATAGAAAGGAGTGTGACAGCTGCGTATCATCCACAAACGAATGGGCTTGATGAGAAAACTAACGACAACATAAAGCGGCAAGTTTAATTTGTATTTCAGATCGTCACTTCACTGTATATCTTTGTACCTGTGTTTGAATAAACTGTGATTTATTACACTACACCAATGTCTTAACAAGTGACTGACTGGGTGGACTAATATCTGGAACATGCAAGTGTTTAAGCTTAGGACATACTTCTCCTGAGTATGGGGCTCGTAGCATGACTGTTTTCTAGAGATCAGTAAATGTGGTGTTAAGTAAACTTGTTGTTTTTTTATTAATATATATATATATATATATATATATATATATATATATATATATATATATATATATATATAAAATAATATTTTTTTTTTGTCACTCTAGAGCTCTAATGAAAGTGGTCAATGATAAGCAGGATGATTGGGATCTGTATTTGGAACCTACGTTATTTTCTTTGCGTTCCAAAATGCAAACCACCACAAAATTTTCACCGTTTCAATTGATGTATGGAAGGGAGGCAGTTTTCCCCACCGAAGTTCCTGTTGAAATGCCGGTTAGTTTATGTACAACTATGCTGAAAATCTGTGCTCACATACTCAAACATATGACTTTCAATGGAGTGGACATGATTTAAGGCTGCAGGTATTTTCGATAAATTTAGAGGCTGTTCTCTTCCTAGAGTTAGGAAGTCAATACGGCTGTATGTGCCCTTGTGCACCTGCATTTCTGTATTTTCATTACGGTTTTTTTTAACACTTTTAGGGTATTATATGTATTTGCAATTTTGGTTTTTTATGGCTTAATTAGTATATATATTGTATTTTTATTGTCTTTTTTGTTAGCTTTCACAGATCATTCTGCCACATGAAACTAGTTATGTTTCCTTCATGGAGGAGAAGAAAGCTGCAATGGAGAGGGTGAAAGCAGCCACGATGGAAAATATCTCCAAGTCTCAGAATAGGCAAAAGGAAGCCCATGATAAAAAAATACAGAAAAAGTATAAAACCTTAATTTATACCGTTGGGCAAAAGGTAATGCTGTTCAACAAGCGGAAACAAGGCAGGAAAGGTGGAAGGATAGAACCAGACTTCAATTGCCCTTTCACAATAGAGGCGATATCTGGGAAGCTGGTCACATTGTTAAATTCTCAAGGAGTTTCTCTAAAGACCAAATACAATGTTGACCACCTAAAGCCTTTCCTGAGGCCAAAAAATGAGGACAAGGAAGGTGATGATCATTCTATGGAGACGCCTAAAGGACACAGCATTACTAAGAACGCTCCACAGAGTTATGCTGCAGAAGTACAGAAAGTGATGGTCACTATTGAGGTACAAGCAAACACAGTATCTGCATAACATATAAATAAATATATAATTTAATGGTTTTCTTTCCCCAACATTTTGTCACTCTGTTTAACCTCCATGCAGTATATGACTTTTTTATGGTGTGTGTGTGTGTGTATATGTATGTATGTATGTATGTATGTATGTATGTATGTATATATATATATAATATATATTGAACATCAATCTTGAATTTTAAGCCCTCAATAGACACTTCACGGAATGTCGTGCGCACCATAGAAGACAGAGGTAGTTTTACATAGTTTGACCCCGTTGGTCATATGTCAGGCCATGCCCTGTTGGTGTGGCCTTTATAGTTTGAGGATAAAGTTGCCACTGTTTGGCATTGTTTTACTGCACTCTTGCTAGTTTGACCCCGTTGGTCATATGTTTGGCCATGCCTTGTTGGTGTGGCCTTTATAGTTTGTGGTTAAAGTTTCCACTGTTTGGCATACTTTTACTGCATTCCTTTGCTACTTGAACCACGTTGGTCAATTTAGGCTTTGCCCTGTTGGTATTGCCTTTCCTATCATTTGGCCTTTCCGGCTTTTTCTAAAAATTGGCCAATCTTTGGCATTACTTTTTATCCAGTCCTTACAGGTTTTATAATCATGCTCCATTTTTTTTTTTTTCCATTGCCTACCCAGTTAAAGTCTTATGGCAGAGAGAAGACGACAACTCACAGGAAGTTGTTGTAGGGCCTTACCCGCTGTATGTCTACTCATTTAAAACACTGTGTGCAACACAGTGGCTGGGAGATGAGGTAAGAGACTACTTCACTACTGGTGAAAAGGTATTCAAGTGAAATGTGTTCTTATAGGGTTTTTTTATTTTTATTTTTTTTAAAATACAGGTAATTGACGCATACCTACATCACCTAATTAAAAATCAGCAGGCAAGTGTGAGTTCTGTGAACTATGTGTGATTGTGGTTTCTTTATTCTTCAGCATGTTCATTTTTAATTTCATATTACACAGGAATCTGTCCGTCAAATTTGTGCAGTTGTTGCTGGTGCGTTGTTTGATGGGAAAATAGAAAAACTTGGAAAGGTGGGTTCTTTATCGTGGTTAAAGCTATATGTAAGAAATGTATCACATTGATTACTAACTTCATTTTAACCATTTTGTGCAGAATATTCATCCCGAGAACATTTGGGTGTGTCCCGTAAATGTTGGACAACACTGGATTTTAGTGGTATTTATCTTTCTTTACTCATGTTATTGGACTTCTGTCATGTATATCGGTTTGCCACCTTATCTTTAAAGCAAAATCAGAATAACTATGCTACAGTCATAAAATGTATAAATCTTAATTAATACCTAACTTGTGTAACCTCTTCATCATAACAATGGACACAATTCTAAACCAAAAAATGTCTTGGTCAATCCGTGACAGGTTTCAAACAAATGTGTATATAGATATTGATCTTTAACACAATAACCTTGCTGAGTTTATCTGTTCTATAGAGGCCAAATTGTGAATGTGAATTGTGTTTACCAAAAAATGTTACTTTTTTTAGATTTTATGCATTAAAGAGCAGGTCATGTTTATTATGGACCCTATGGGAGCTGAAATTACATATGCTTCCAAATTGCACAATAACTGGGGGTAAGTGTGCCTTGTGAAAAAGTAGTTTAATTAAACAATTCAAAAAAATTATGTGCACAATTTTATTTATTTTTTTTTTTTATTATTCTAGTTTGTTCCTGCGTATGGTCACACGCAAAGATCAGGTTGTCCAATGGAAAATATATGTTCTAAACCACAACAAACAACAGGACACCAGTAGTTGTGGAGTTATTATTTTGATGGTAATTGTTTTCACGCATTATTTATTTTAGTCAAGAATTAAATGTTAAAGTGTGAACCCCAAAAAATAATACATATCTCGATCCTCCAAAGCAGATTACACTGCACAGTGCGCATGCTTTTATCTGCTCCCCTCAAAACTTTAAAAAGGTCCCTGATTCTGTCAGGGACCTTTTTGATGTATGCCATCTCTGCTCTGAACACAAAGTAAGGGCTGCTCTATTAGAGGCTGTCATAGCACACTAAGTAAGTGGATTTAAGGTATCATTCTAGATACAAAATCTGAGCTGTGTTCAGGCTAGTCACATGACTTCTGGCCGCTTTACACCTCCGAGACGATTCTGTGGAGGAGCTGAGTGGACACGTGAGCTCCCCGTCTGACGGCAGAGGTCTCGAGATCACGACTCCTCCACCATAAGACTTCAATCGGAGATAAAAAGTAGCCGTGAGTAATGTGACCAACCTGAATATAGCATAAATTTACTTTTTAATACTTTTTAGAATTATCAATTTTTCAAAATATTTAAATATATATATATATATATATATATATATATATATATAAAAATTTTCTTTTTTTTCCGTATAATATGTGTTATACAAAAAAACGTTTTTATAAACTTTTAATGTTTTGCAGTTTGCAAAGGAGTATCTACAAAGTAGAACTATAAGCAATGTGAAGACCTCGCCAGAAGCAATATTGGATGCACGACTTCAAATAGCATGCACCCTACTGGAGTATAAAGGTCAGTCATATCACTAAGTCCATGAAAACTTTGAAAAATCAACAAAGATTCAATCACATCGTGTAAAATGTATTTATTTAGAAATAATGTTTGCTTGACATTTTAACATATTCTGAAACCTGTTTACAAAATTTACACATTTATTTTAGATCATCATGACTGAGCGGGAATAGGAGTGGGATAACTTTGAGCAAGGAACCAAGGAAACATGAAATATGAAATCCTAAGTTGAGTAACTGTTTAGTATAATTTATGAATACATATTGTACATGATATTTGTAGGCATATTTTTGGAAGCTATGAGTTGGGTTGTATGTGCAGTTTTTCCTGTTTTGTAAAGTATTGGTACAAGTCAAAATCTCAACTGAAGCACACAGGTTTTGTGTGGGGTTTTGTTCCTTGTGCTGGGGGAAGATGCTGCGTACACTGTTTGGGAACAGTATTGCCGCGTACACACGGGAGGACTTTTAGATTGGACTGGTCCGACAGACTTTCCAGCGGACTTCTGACGGACTTGCGACTGACTTTTTAACGAACAGACTTGCCTACACACAATGACAGCAAAGTGTGACGGATTCATACGTGATGACGTACAACGGCCAAAAATAAGGAAGTTTATAGCCAATAGCCAATAGCTGCCCTAGCGTTGTTTTTGTCTGTCGGACTAGCATACAGACGAACGGATTTCTGGGTCCGGCGGAGTTACGACGTAAAGATTTGAAGCATGTTCCAAATCTAAAGTCCGGCAGATTTGGACTGGAAAAGTCCGCTGAAGGCCCGGTGAAGCCCACACACGATCGGATTGTCCGCCATATTTGGTCCGTTGGACCTGTCCGGTCAAAGTCCCACCGTGTATACACTGGATAAGGCTGCAAAGGTGCAAGGTCTGGTGTCTAGGAGGACTAGAAGGCATTGCACCCTTCCTATCTTGGCCAGAACTAGTTAGTGGATGTCTGTTGTAAAGGAGCTGGCTAGATATGCTTCTACCTTGAACAGAGTTTGAGATGCAGTCTCTGATCTTTACTTGGATATTAGTCTCCTTTTTTGTGTTCACTAAGGGAGAGATGTAGGAAGTTGCTGTGTTTTGGCTTGCACTTCCTGCATGCTCTACATATTGAATCTGAAGAGAGGGAAAGGGCAGATTTAGATATTTACCAAAGGAGTAGCTTGGTGATGATATTTGTAGGCATATTTGAGGAATCCTATGAGTTGGGTTGTCAGTGGTTTAGAAGTCTGTTCAAACCCCTGTAGGCTGAGCTGAAGATTTGAATGAGCGGTGTGACACGCTCATGAATAAGTATAAATATGCCCTAACAAAAGGCAAAGGGCCGAAGCCAGTAAGCATAAGTAGAACATGTGCCACTGTTAGAAAAAAGGGGATACTAAATAGTAAACCAAAAAATAAATCGGACTTTGTAGGCATGGAAACAAAGGAGAAGGTAAAACAACTATTGAATCCAAAAATATTTATTGAAAAAAAACATACAATAATTCATGAAAAGTGTTCAAAAAAGATAAAAACGTGAATCAAATGATACAATTTGTACATTGAACCCTTATGTGTCATGCTTTAGACGCATGACACATTTGATTCATGTTTTTATATTTTTGGAACACTTTTCATGAATTTATTTATTTTTTTAAATATTTTTGGATTCAACAATAGTTTTACCTTCTCCAATTTTTCCATGCCAACAAAGTCAAATTTTTTTTTTTGGTTCACTATTTATTAAACCCTTTTTTCTCATGTTTACGGATGTGGTGACCTGAGTGCTTCTTCTTTCCTTATTCTATGTGCCACTGTTAATTCCCACAATCAGGAATCTGAGGATTTGATCAACTCAAATGGCTGAGTTGAGTCCGATATAAGGAATGCCCTCTCCCTATGATCTCCAGGAGATACGTGTATTTATTTAGTTAAGGTGGGGCTCACTAGAGAGGAAATGGATGGCATTCCTATACCAGCATTGCTTAAGCGGATGCAAGTGGTTGAGAATGGTAGATTCACTCACATAAAATTTTTATGCAGTCCTAAAATGGTGCACTTTGCTAAAATGTACCATACTGAGAACACTTGCATGTCTCTACACAAGCCTGCTATTGAGCAGGCCTGTGTTAGGAGAGACATGCAAGTTTATTAGTTGCTTTGGAAGTCTATGCCTTTTTGTTGAAAGTGTTTCAAGGCAACAGTGGGTACCCTACAATAGTTTAGCATTAACCAATGAGCAGATAGAGAAATGTGAGCTATTTTTTGGCACAATTGTAAGGAACATATAATCTGCTTTGTCTCTTACTCTTTTCAGGTACTGAGCATCGCGAGGTGGAACATGCAGAGCAGATGACCATGGAAGATGCGAGGAGGAAGACCAGAAGAGAGCCAGAAGAAGATGCGGTTGCTTTCCGGATTGTGCCCGAATTGTAGTGGACTTTCATCAGAGTGTTTCCTTATGACCAATGGGACTTTCTTTCCACAAACTGCCAAAGACATAGTTAACCCTTCTCAAAAATAATGTGGTAGCCTTCCAGGGACAACAAAACCAAAGTCTGATCGCCTAGAAGATACAGGGGTCGAAAGGGAATTTTTTCCTCCCATTTACAATACGGGGGGGTTTATTTTGCCCTTTCCTGGATGCGTTGGAAATTCTTTGTGCTTTTATAATAATTATTGTTTTCCCTTTAACTAGTTTGTATAATAAAAGAGAAATGTATTTCTAATTACTGATTGAGTATGGTTATTAGGGGGGTTTTGGCTGTAATTACTTTCAATATTTAGTATATCATATAATAGCGGTTTGTGTAGGAGATACCCAGCTGGGGTATTGGATTACTTGACTAGAAAACAAAAACGTATTCATAACAATGTTTGTAAAATAACAAATTCTGAAAAACTGATTAGAAATGCACAAGGGGGTGTTTGATTGCGATGTAGCTCTACATGGAAGGCAATAAATTTCCATGTTTTATTGACAAAGCTTTGTCTCTCTGTGTGACAGGTGAAATGACACAGTGGATGATAGAAAGCCTCGTACACACAGTTCGATTGTTGGCAGGGGATTGTCTGTTGACAGACTGTCAACAGACAATCCCCTGCCGACAAACAAAATGTGTCCTAAAATATTAACGTTGGTACATAACTTTTGACAATTGTCGAATTTTTGGACTAAAAATGTTGGACGATAGGCTAGTAAATGTTAGTAATCTCACAAATCCATCACACAGGTCGAAAGTACAAACACGCATGCTCTGGAACAATGCTGACCTAACACGAAATTGGCAGAAGGGGCCAAAGGATAGCGGGGTCAGGGGCATGCGGGGCTGTGTAGAGCATAGACAATTATAATGTAAGCTGTAACAGCATGCTATCCCGCGTCTCAACTCTTACTCTTCCCAGCCGTGGCTGCAATGGGCACAGTGAGGCTGCAATCAGCCTCACTGTGCCCACTGCAGTCTCACATAGGGGCACTGATGAAGTTGTTGTTATTATTTATTGTAACATAAAATTCTTAAGACATTTACAATTTTTTAACTGAGATTTGTGAGGGCGTGTTTAGGGGTGGGGCACTGGTGGCGAATAAGCCTTGAGGCCTGGCTAGTAGCGCAGTACTTGAAATTTTTAACCCTACCCTATAGAGTTACACAGAGCTCGGAGCGATTCTTAGTACTGCGCCTTTCAAGGGTCAATAGATGTCCAGTACATGTCTTTTTTATGCGCACAGACCAGCATATCCTCGTAATAAGATCACATATGTGTACACATGTGTGATCTCAGATATGTGACACTTATATGTTACTGCCGCTGTATCCATCCCGCCAATACATGACCGCTGTATACATCCATCCCGCCAATACATGACCGCTGTATACATTCATCCATCCCACCAATATATGACCGCTGTATACATCCATCCATCCCACCAATATATATGACCGCTGTATACATCCATCCATCCCACCAATATATATGACCGCTGTATACATCCATCCATCCCACCAATATATATGACCGCTGTATACATCCATCCATCCCACCTATATATGACCGCTGTATACATCCATCCATCCCACCTATATATGACCTCTGTATACATCCATCCCACCTATATATGACCGCTGTATACATCCATCCATCCCACCAATATATGACCGCTGTATACATCCATTCCTCCCACCAATATATATGACCGCTGTATACATCCATCCATCCCACCGATATATATGACCGCTGTATACATCCATCCATCCCACCAATATATATGACCGCTGTATACATCCATCCATCACACCAATATATGACCGCTGTATACATCCATCCATCCCACCAATATATGACCGCTGTATACATCCATCCATGCCGCCAATATATGACCGCTATATACATCCATCCATGCCGCCAATATATGACCGCTGTATACATCCATCCATGCCGCCAATATATGACCGCTGTATACATCCATCCATCCCACCTATATATGACCTCTGTATACATCCATCCATCCCACCTATATATGACCGCTGTATACATCCATCCATCCCACCAATATATGACCGCTGTATACATCCATTCCTCCCACCAATATATATGACCGCTGTATACATCCATCCATCCCACCGATATATATGACCGCTGTATACATCCATCCATCCCACCAATATATATGACCGCTGTATACATCCATCCATCCCACCAATATATGACCGCTGTATACATCCATCCATGCCGCCAATATATGACCGCTATATACATCCATCCATGCCGCCAATATATGACCGCTGTATACATCCATCCATGCCGCCAATATATGACCGCTATATACATCCATCCATGCCGCCAATATATGACCGCTGTATACATCCATCCATCCCACCTATATATGACCGCTGTATACATCCATCCCGCCAATATATATGACCGCTGTATACATCCATCCCGCCAATATATGAGCGCTGTATACATCCATCCATCCCACCAATATATGACCGCTGTATACATCCATCCCACCTATATATGACCGCTGTATACATCCATCCCGCCAATATATATGACCGCTGTATACATCCATCCCGCCAATATATGAGCGCTGTATACATCCATCCATCCCACCAATATATGACCGCTGTATACATCCATCCATCCCACCAATATATATGAGCGCTGTATACATCCATCCCACCAATATATATGACCGCTGTATACATCCATCCATCCATCCCACCTATATATGTATCCCTGTTGCCATTCAGTGGTGCAGGACTTAATGCATTGAGTGGTGAAGGGGTTAATGCATTGAGTGGTGAAGGGGTTAATGCATTGAGTGGTGAAGGGGTTAATGCATTGAGTGGTGAAGGGGTTAATGCACTGAGTGGTGAAGGGCTTAGTGTACTGAGTGGTGAAGGGGTTAATGCACTTAGTGGTGAAGTATTGTAATGAAATCACACGTAAAATTTGCAAATTCCGCCCTTAAACACGCCCCTTTGTAGAGTAGTACGAGCATCAGGAGTATCGGGACCGTGCGATGTAGCATCGGGAGCGTGTATTGTAAAGAGGTGTTTTAAGTGCGCAGGCGCGGGTGTATCATTCGGATATTTTCGCCCGCTCGGAGGCTTGGTGGAGGCTTGGTACTGCGCAAGCGCTGCGCATGCGCAGTACAGTGGGGAACTTATCCGCCGAGGGAACTTTCTCGGCAAGACACCAGCACCCCCCACCTCAGGCCAAAAGCGGTACTGCACACCGCTTTTTGCCTGAATCCTGCTTGTTTTGCGAGACAACACTCGCAAACCGAGTTAGGATTTTTAGAAATGCAGTGCTCGGTTTGCGAAACGCTCGTTAACCGCGTTACTCGCAAACCGAGGTTACACTGTATATACACTTATATACTATCACGTATTTTTACAAAAGCACCCTCTGCACATTGCACAAGCTCATACAGTAGTTATGGCTCATTTTTTACAGCTCATAGTTATGGCTCATTTTTTTATTTTACAGCTCATAGTTAAAGGTCATTTATTTTACAGCTCATAGTTATGGCTCTTTTTTTTTTTTTTTCTTTACAGCCCATAGATAGTTATAGATCATTTGGACAGCCCAGAGTTTATCAAAGCTGGGATTATAGTTAATCAAAATGTCAAACCAAAACCTTTTTTTTCTAGTTTTTTTTGCGTTGGGTTCCCCCTTAAAACATATACCAGACTCAAAGGATCTGGTAAAGAATTAGGGGGGGGACCACACACCATTTTTTTTTTTTACAACGGGTCCCCCCTGACATCCATACCAGGCCCTCATCAAAGAGAAAGAATGTATTTTTAAGGGGAACCTCACGTTTTTGTTTTTTTGTCCCCCAGTAACATCTATACCCAGTGGTGTATCATCCATGTGTGCAATGTGTGTGGTGCACATGGGCCCTAAGGGGGATGGGGCCCTCTGTTTCCCCACACACTGCACCCATAGAGGAGCTGCTGCTGTTCCACGTTCCTCTAAAATGCCTCCCCTCTTTTCTTACATGCCCCCCACCCCCCTTATTACCAATCCCCTGTGGCTCCCCTGCAGCTGCTGGCTTCCCCTCCTCACCTAATCACCCAGCTTTGGGTGCTGCAGGGGAGCCACAGGGGCATTTAACTTCACAAAAAGATCCCCCCACTGCATCAACTCCCCCAGTACTGGGCCTTCCCTCTCTGCTCCCTGGCCAGCATCCCTCCACCCCTCCCACCGGTTTCAGCTACTGCAGGGGAGCCTTAGGGGGAATAAAACTGTCAAAATATATTCCCCCTTCAGCTCCAACCTCCCTCCTGTAGTGACCCCCTACTGCAGCACCAATCCTCGGGGCCCCGCCTTGCAGCGTTGCTGGCTGGCTGCCCCCCCCTCCTGCTGGCTCCAGCTGCTGCAGGGGATGGAAATTGATGTCAGGATGGAGAGTGGGGAGGGCTGGTAAACATGTCATGTTTAGCAGCCCCTTCCTGAATGAACACAGTGAGTGATCGGTACTGCTCGCTCACTGTGTTCATTCATCACTGTGTTACTAGTTTGTGAATGAATAGGAATCTCTGTACAGAGACTTCTATTCATTCATATGCAATGCAGCTGAGGCTGTAGAGAAAGGTAGTGAGGACTCTATGTCTTTAGTCCCTTTTTCTTTCTCAAAAAAGAGACATCAGGGGTATGTTTAGAGCCCTAATATTTTACCAAAGCCCCTCCCTCCCACCTTTTTAACACTGTATATAAAGGAAAAAATTTAAACAAAAAACATAGTAGGCCTCGTTCATATAGGGCATACTACAGTGTACACCAGGGTTTCTCAACCAGGGTTCTGTGGAAGTCTAGGGTTCCTCTAGAGGTTGCTAGGGGTTCCTTGAGCAATGTGCAATGTTTGCCCCTTAGATAAGTTCCCACTGACACCATTGATATTTTTAGTTATCTGTAAGAGGGGATTCTTCCCAATAACCACAAGTGTAAGGAACATTCTTCCTACTGACCATCACACTATTGTATCATGAGTTGTAGACATTTTTGAATGAATTTTTGAATGAATTGTAGTCATTTTTAGAAGGAATTCTCTGAGACCGGAAAGTTACAGTTGCAATAAAAAGTATGTGAACCCTTTTGGAATGATATGGATTTCTGCACAAATTGGTCATAAAATGTAATCTGATCTTCATCTAAGTCACAACAATAGACAATCACAGTCTGCTTAAACTAATAACACACAAAATAAGAAGAAGATGGAGGAAGAAACCGAAGGAAGATAGAAGAAAGAAGATGGAAAGAAGAAGCATTTAAAAAAAGGAATTGTCAAAAACTGTCTCTTGTCATTTTTAACATTTTTGACAGTTTTTTTGTGAAATGGTAGGGGTACCCCCTTACCATTTCACACAGGGAGGGGGCAGGATCTGGGGGTCCTCTTGTTAAAGGGGGCTTCCAGATTCCGATAAGCCCCCCCCGCCCGCAGACCCCCACAACCACCGGCCAAGGGTTGTGGGGATGAGGCCCTTGTTCTCATCAACATGGGGACAAGGTGCTTTAGGGGGGACCCCAAAGCACCCTCCCAATGTTGAGGGCATGTGGCCTGGTACGGTTCAGGAGGGGGGGCGCTCTATCATCCCCCCTCTTTTCCTGCGGCCTGCCAGGTTGCCTGCTCGGATAAGGGTCTGGTATGGATTTTTGGGGGGACCCCACGCCAATTTTTTTTTTTACATTTTGGCGCGGGGTTCCCCTTAATATCCATACCAGACCTGAAGGGCCTGTTATTGAATTTAGAGGGACCCCCACGCCAGTTTTCTTTTTTAATTTTGGTTCGGGGGTCCCCTGTGGGGAAATCCCATGCAGTTTTTATCAATGAACTTTTATGGGCGGCACAGTGGTGTAGCGGGTAGCACTCTCGCCTAGCAGTAAGAAGGGTCGCTGGTTCAAATCCTGACCACGACACTACCTGCCTGGAGTTTGCATGTTCTCCCTATGTCTGCGTGGGTTTCCTCTGGGTACTCCGGTTTCCTCCCACACTCCAAAGACATGCTGGTAGGTTAATTGGATCCTGTCTAAATTGGCCCTAGTATGTATGAATGTGGGTTAGGGACCTTAGATTGTAAGCTCCTTGAGGGTGTAGGGACTGATGTGAATGTATAATGTATATGTAAAGCGCTGCGTAAATTGACGGCGCTATATAAGTACCTGAAATAAATAAAAAATAAAATGTGTATTGTCGGGCTGGCAATTCATTAATAGCCGCGAGTTGTTTTAAATGACTTTTTTTTTTTAAATGTAATTTTGCTGTCAGACTGTTTTAACCACTTGAGCCCCGGACCATTATGCTGCCTAAGGACCAGAGGTCTTTTTCCAATTTGGCACTGCGTCGCTTTAACTGCTAATTGCGCGGTCATGCAATGCTGTACCCAAACGAAATTTGCGTCCTTTTCTTCCCACAAATAGAGCTTTCTTTTGATGGTATTTAATCACCTCTGCGGTTTTTATTTTTTGCGCTATAAACGGAAAAAGACCGAAAATTTTGAAAAAAAATGATATTTTCTACTTTTTGTTATAAAAAAAATCCAATAAACTAAATTTTAGTCATACATTTAGGCCAAAATGTATTCGGCCACATGTCTTTGGTAAAAAAAATGTCAATAAGCGTATATTTATTGGTTTGCGCAAAAGTTATAGCGTCTACAAACTAGGGTACATTTTCTGGAATTTACACAGCTTTTAGTTTATGACTGCCTATGTCATTTCTTGAGGTGCTAAAATGGCAGGGCAGTACAAAACCCCCCCAAATGACCCCATTTTGGAAAGTAGACACCCCAAGGAAATTGCTGAGAGGCATGTTGAACCCATTGAATATTTATTTTTTTTGTCCCAAGTGATTGAAAAATGACAAAAAAAAAAAAAAAAAAAATATTTACAAAAAGTCGTCACTAAATGATATATTGCTCACACAGGCCATGGGCCTATGTGGAATTGCACCCCAAAATACATTTAGCTGCTTCTCCTGAGTATGGGGATACCACATGTGTGGGACTTTTTGGGAGCCTAGCCGCGTACGGGGCCCCGAAAACCAATCACCGCCTTCAGGATTTCTAAGGGTGTAAATTTTTGCTTTCACTCTTCACTGCCTATCACAGTTTCGGAGGCCATGGAATGCCCAGGTGGCACAAAACCCCCCAAAATGACCCCATTTTGGAAAGTAGACACCCCAAGATATTTGCTGAGAGGCATATTGAGTCCATGGAATATTTTATATTTTGACACAAGTTGCGGGAAAGTGACACTTTTTTTTTTTTTTTTTTTTTTTTTTTCATAAAGTTGTCACTAAATGATATATTGCTCACACAGGCCATGGGCATATGTGAAATTGCACCCCAAAATACATTTAGCTGCTTCTCCTGAGTATGGGGATACCACATGTGTGGGACTTTTTGGGAGCCTAGCCGCGTACTGGACCCCGAAAACCAATCACTGCCTTCAGGATTTCTAAGGGTGAAAATTTTTGATTTCACTCTTTACTGCCTATCACAGTTTCGGAGGCCATGGAATGCCCAGGTGGCACAAAACCCCCCCAAATGACCCCATTTTGGAAAGTAGACACCCCAAGCTATTTGCTGAAAGGCATGGTGAGTATTTTGCAGCTCTCATTTGTTTTTGAAAATGAAGAAAGACAAGAAAAAACTTTTTTTTTTTTCTTTTTTCAATTTTCAAAACTTTGTGACAAAAAGTGAGGTCTGCAAAATACTCACTATACCTCTCAGCAAATAGCTTGGGGTGTCTACTTTCCAAAATGGGGTCATTTGGGGGGGTTTTGTGCCACCTGGGCATTCCATGGCCTCCGAAACTGTGATAGGCAGTGAAGAGTGAAATCAAAAATTCACGCCCTTAGAAAGCCTGAAGGCGGTGCTTGGTTTTCGGGGTCCCGTACGCGGCTAGGCTCCCAAAAAGTCTCACACATGTGGTATCCCCGTACTCAGGAGAAGCAGCAGAATGTATTTTGGGGTGTAATTTCACATATTTCCATGGCATGTTTGAGCAATATATCATTTAGTGACAACTTTGTGCAAAAAAAAAAAAAAAAAAATTTGTCTCTTTCCCGCAACTTGTGTCGCAATATAAAATATTCCATGGACTCGACATGCCTCTCAGCAAATAGCTTGGGGTGTCTACTTTCCAAAATGGGGTCATTTGGGGGGGTTTTGAACTGTCCTGGCATTTTATGCACAACATTTAGAAGCTTATGTCACACATCACCCACTCTTCTAACCACTTGAAGACAAAGCCCTTTCTGACACTTATTGTTTACATGAAAAAGTTTTTTTTTTTTGCAAAAAAATTACTTTGAACCCCCAAACATTATATATTTTTTTAAAGAAAATGCCCTACAGATTAAAATGGTGGGTGTTTCATTTTTTTTTTTCACACAGTAATTGCGCAGCGATTTTTCAAACGCATTTTTTGGGGAAAAAACACACTTTTTTTAATTTTAATGCACTAAAACACGCTATATTGCCCAAATGTTTGATGAAATAAAAAAGATGATCTTAGGCCGAGTACATGGATACCAAACATGACATGCTTTAAAATTGCGCACAAACGTGCAGTGGCAACAAAATAAATACATATTTAAAAGCCTTCAAAAGCCTTTACAGGTTACCACTTTAGATTTACAGAGGAGGTCTACTGGAAAAATTACTGCACTCGATCTGGCCTTCGCGGTGATACCTCACATGCATGGTGCAATTGCTGTTTACGTTTGACGACAGACCGCCGCTTGCGTTCGCCTTAGCGCGAGAGCAGGGGGCGACAGGGGTGTTTTTTTTTTTTTTTGTTTTTTTTTCTTTATTATTTTTTTGCTTTTTTAATCTTACTTTTAAACTGTTCCTTTCATATTTTTTTTTTTTTAATCATTTTTATTGTTATCTCGGGGAATGTAAATATCCCCTATGATAGCAATAGGTAGTGACAGGTACTCTTTTTTGAAAAAATTGTGGTCTATTAGACCCTAGATCTCTCCTCTGCCCTCAAAGCATCTGACCACACCAAGATCGGTGTGATAAAATGCTTCCCCAATTTCCCAATGGCGCTATTTACATCCGGCGAAATCTAAGTCATGAAATACTCGTAGCTTCCGGTTTCTTAGGCCATAGAGATGTTTGGAGCCACTCTGGTCTCTGATCAGCTCTATGGTCAGCTGGCTGAATCACCGGCTGCGTTCTCAGGTTCCCTGTTGAGACAGGAGAGCCAGAGAAAAACACGGAAGACGGTGGGGGGGGGGGGGGCATTCCCTCCCACGGCTTGTAAAAGCAGTCTAGAGGCTAATTAGCCGCTAGGATTGCTTTTACATGAAAGCCGACCGCTGGCTGAAAAGAATGATACCAAGATGATACCTAAACCTGCAGGCATCATTCTGGTATAACCACTCAAAGTCGTGAATGGCGTACCTGAAGACAAAAAAATGGTTAACAATGGTTAACAATAAAGCACAGTAAAGTGTAAATAATTACACACCTGAAAAACAAACATGATAAAACATAATAACAATAACAATAACAATAACAATAAAACATTGCAGAATAGAATACAGTAAAAAAGAGCAGAACAATAGAGAGAGAGAATAGAGAGAGAGAGAACAATAAAACAACAACTATTTTTTTTTATTTCTTATTTTTTTTTTTTTTTACACTTTTTTTGTAACTAACTTTTATAACGGTAACCGGTTCCAGGTTCGGGTCTCTCAAAATGCGATGGCATCTTGGGAGACCCTGTGAAAGTGTGCCTAGTCTGTGCAATGCTGTACCCTACGCTAATACTCAACTAGTGAATGGTAGCGTTCAAAACATTCACCAATGCAAAGACCAGGATTGTCAGGACAGGAGGGACAATAATAGCGGGTGTCACGCCTATATCCGCGCTTGCTGCAGACACGACATCTTTTTTGGGGGGGTTCGTTGGGTAGGGGTACTTGGGAGGACATAAAGAAAATGCCTCTCATGCAGCCGACTGCATTTGGTTGGGGATGTGAATGGGGGAAGTACGGGCGCTGCAGAAGCGGTGGGTTCCCAATTAGGATTGGCGAATGCAGCAGGAAGGGCACTATGGGCACGACGGGCCTGTGTTTGTCTTCTTGGTGGCAGTGGGACACTACTTGTGCTTGCCACCTCACCAGCTTGAACTGCACTTATGGGACTCGCCACGTCACCACGTGTTACTGCAGTGCTGGTTTGACTACGACCGGGGTGTACTAGGCCGCTGGCGCTTGCCAGTTCACCAAAACGCTACCAAAAAACTGTTAGCGATCGCAGGGATCAGGCCTGACTCTGCGAACGCTGCAATTATGCGTTTAGTGTTTTGTAAGTGACAGTGATCGATCGATACTGCACTTGGGTGGGCTGGGCCGGGCCGGGCGGAGGGGCAAAACGCAGGTGCTAGCAGGTATCTGGGCTGATCCCGCTAACACTGCGTTTTTGGGAACCCTAAACTGCTGGTGACGCTAGTATAGATCTGATCGGATCAGATATTGATGCGATCAGATACTATACCACTAAGGGAGGTGTACAGTGCGTGCGTGGGTGTTAGCGGTACTGGCGCTAATCTGACGCTGCCTGGGGCTGGTGCTTGCCAGTTCACCAAAACGCTACAAAAAAAACTGTTAGCGATCGCAGGGATCAGGCCTGACTCTGCGAACGCTGCAGTTATGCGTTTAGTGTTTTGTAAGTGACAGTGATCGATCGATACTGCACTTGGGTGGACTGGGCTGGGCCGGGCGGAGGGGCAAAACGCAGGTGCTAGCAGGTATCTGGGCTGATTCCGCTAACACTGCGTTTTTGGGAACCCTAAACTGCTGGGGACGCTAGTATAGATCTGATCGGATCAGATATTGATCCGATCAGATACTATACCACTAAGGGAGGCGCATGCTGCGTGCGTGGGTGTTAGCGGTACTGGCGCTAATCTGACGCTGCCTGGGGCGACGCATATCACCGCCGGGCGATCGGGGGGCTAAACCTTTATTCGGTAATAAACGGCGGGTGCCCTGACACTATAAAAAATAAACAAACTAACCAGCATCACCCGCAACGGTTATACGGTGATCAGTGGTGAAAGGGTTAACTAGGGGGCAATCAAGGGGTTAAAACATTTATTAGGTAGTATATGGGGGTCCCTGACGCTATAAAACGCTGACGGCGAACCTAAATATTTACCTCACTAACTAGCGTCACCAGCGACACTAATACAGCGATCAGAAAAATGATCGCTTAGCGACACTGGTGACAGGGGGTGATCAAGGGGTTAAAACTTTATTAGGGGGGGTTAGGGGGGTACCCTAGACCTAAAGGGGGGTAATACTCACTGTCCCAACACTAACTGTCACAAACTGACACCTAGCAGTAATCAGAAAAAAAAAAAAAAAACTGCTGGTGTCAGTTTGTGACAGGGGGGGGGGGGGGTGATTGGGGGGGGATCGGGGGGCGATCGGGGGGGGGATCGGGGGGCGATCGGGGGGGGGATCGGGGTGTTTTGTGTGCCTGGCATGTTCTACTGTGTGTGTGTAGTGTTGTGCACTCACTCACTTGTCGTCTCTCCTCGGGCCGGAACGGAAAATACCGACCCGAGGGGAGATGACATCACTTCCTTTGCTGCTGTTTAGCATACAGCAGCAAAGGAGTGTTCTCATTGGCCGGCGGCGATCGCGAGGGGGGGGCCACGAACGGATGGTCTCCCCCTCATCACCGATCGCCGCTGGACAAAAGACGACCGCCTCGGGCACCGGGGGGGGGTCCGATCGGACCCCCCACCCGCGGAAGGCAAATCACGTACCCTGTACGTGATTTTGCCTGTCCGTGCCACTTTGCCGACGTACATCGGCGTGAGGCGGTCGTCAAGTGGTTAAACACGGGAAACATGCGCCCCTTTACAGGCATACTATAGACACCCCCCAGGTACGAAATTTAAAGGAATATTACACTTTTAATGTTTGACCTTAAGCATTATTAAAGCGGGGGTCCACCCACACCGCCCAAAAAAAAAATATTAAAAGCCAGCAGCTACAAATACTGCAGCTACTGACTTTTAATACATGGCCACCTACCTGTCCCAGGGTCCAGCGATGTCGGCAGGGGACGCCGAGAACCCGCTCGGTTCTCGGCAGCTGCTGCCGCCATCCTAGGTGAGGGAATCAGGAAGTGAAGCGTTGCGGCTTCACTTCCCGGTTCCCTACTGCGCATGCGCGAGTCGCGTTGCGCGTCCCAAGTGGTCCCCGCTCTCTCCTGGGAGCTGTGTGTTCCCAGCAGACAGCGCGGTGGGGACGGGAAGAGGCATAGACTCCCATGGGAGTCTATGCCGGAAGTGGGTGCAAATACCTGTCTTAGACAGGTATCTGCACCCCCCTCCCCCCTGAAAGGTGCCAAATGTGACACCGGAGGGGGGGAGGGTTCCGAAAAGCAGAAGTTCCATGTTTGTGTGGAACTCCGCTTTAAAATCACTGCTCCTGAAAAAACGTGCATTTTTAAAAACTTTTTTTTGCATTGATACATGTCCCTCTGGGGCAGGACCCGGGTCCCCAAACCCTTTTTAGGACAATACCATGCAAATTAGCCCTTTAAAATGAGCACTTTTGATTTTGAAGGTTCGAGACCCATAGACGTCAATGGGGTTCTAACGTTCGTGCAAAGTTTTGGTCTGTTCGCAAGTTCTGGTGCAAACCGAATCGGGGGGTGTTCGGCTCATCCTTAACCATGAGTGAAAGAAAAGTTTTTGTGTTATCATTCATATTTTCTGAAAAATGCCAAGAAATCATAAATTCTGCCAGGGTATGTAAACTTATGAGCACAACTGTATATACTGAATGGATGACAGCAGCGGTTTGGATTTATTCCTGTGACCTCATGTATAACATCTTGGATTTTCCCATATGCGCAATTTGACTCCCTGTAATAGGGGTCAATTAAGTCTGGTGAGTCATTGTGTGTCTGTGTGTGGGTGGAGAGGAACCTTTCCTATACTCACTGAGGACGTTTTTTCATGTGTGGGATCTATACATGGATTTCACAATTTGTATGTATTTTTATCATTTAAATGAAGATTTATTTGTTTATTCACTATGGTGATTTATGACATGTAATTTATTTTATAAGAGCGTGGTTCCTTTGTTTCTTTTTCACGTTATAGGTGTTTTTTACACTTTACAACACGCAGCTCTTTAATGTGGTTTGATTGTTTTTTGGTTACTGGTTTGCACAGGTTTGGAACCTTTGGTTCCTATATTTTCTCACATCAATGGGACTGCTTGCACGGAACATCTGTGCATCCCTAGGTGGCTAAACATGGCTCTCCACGGGCATACACTTTATGCCCTGTACACACGGTCAGATTTTCCGACGGAAAAAGTGCGATCGGATTGTGTTGTCGGAAAATCCGATCGTGTGGGCTCCATCTGACTTTTTCCGTCGGAATTTCCGACACACAAAGTTTGAGAGCTGGCTACAAAATCTGATCAGTTAAATTCTGATCGCGTGTACACAAATCCGATGCACAAAGTACCACGCATAGGAAAAGACAAATCACCGCGCTGTAAACGGAAATTAGTGCATAAAAAACATACTGAGAGAAACAAAATTGAAAAAAACAAAAAGTGACAATTCACTGATCAAAACCAAACACAAGAGCAGCCGCTGAAAGTGGGATACACACATTACATAATAAATACAAAAAGAGCAGCGCTGTGACAAAAAAAGTATATATGATATAACCAAATCAGATAAGTTGAATATTACACCCAAATTTGAGATAGGCTCCAAAGTTCATATAAAAATACATAATAAACAAAGGTAAAAAAGTCCTATCCAAAATCGATCATAGATAGTGGATATAGTGGGAAGCGTAGATAGGTGGTGTAAGGAGATTTCTGCTTCTAAGACCACCCAGATTGGAGGTTTATCCCTAGCCAGGGGTCACATCTCCACAATACAGTGATAATTGGTGAACAGCGTGCTTAATCCAAGCGAAGGTGGTGTGCTTTTCCTTTGATGGTTCCATCCTGAAAGGCCCCGACCGGGTTAAGGTCGCAAGCTTTCTTAAGCTTGCCGTTTGGTAAGCGCGCATTCTTATCAATACCACAGTGGTGCGGTGAAGGACATATTGATTTATTTGTATTTCCACCTATCTACGCTTCCCACTATATCCACTATCTATGATCGATTTTGGATAGGACTTTTTTACCTTTGTTTATTATGTATTTTTATATGAACTTTGGAGCCTATCTCAAATTTGGGTCTAATATTCAACTTATCTGATTTGGTTATATCATATATACTTTTTTTGTCACAGCGCTGCTCTTTTTGTATTTATAAAGTACCACGCATGCTCAGAATAAATTAAGGGAGGAAAGCTATTGGCTACTGCCCTGTTTATAGTCCCGACTTACGTGTTTTACGTCACCGCATTCAGAACGATCGAATTTTCCGACAACTTTGTGCAACCGTGTCTATGCAAGACAAGTTTGAGCCAACATCCGTCGGAAAAAAATCCACGGATTTTGTTGTCGGAATGTCCGAATTATTTTTAGTGTATTTTTAGTGAAAACAGTGATTTGATAAACATTTGCGCAACTATTGCAGGGTCTAAAAAAAACAACTATTGCGGGATTTGCACTGGAGGTCAGTCTTACCTGGGGGAATTTATACCGGGGGACAGACTGTTACATAGTTACATAGTAGGTGAGGTTGAAAAAAGACACAAGTCCATCAAGTCCAACCTATGTGTGTGATTATATGTCAGTATTACATTATATATCCCTGTATGTTGCGGTCATTCAGGTGCTTATATAATAGTTTCTTGAAGCTATCAACGCTCCCCGCTGAGACCACCGCCTGTGGAAGGGAATTCCACATCCTTGCTGCTCTTACAGTGAAGAACCCTCTACGTAGTTTAAGGTTAAACCTCTTTTCTTCTAATTTTAATGAGTGGCCGCGAGTCTTGTTAAACTCTCTTCTGCAAAAAAGTTTTATTTCTATTGTGGGGTCATCAGTATGGTATTTGTATATTGAAATCATATCCCCTCTCAAGCGTCTCTTCTCCAGAGAGAATAAGTTCAGTGCTCGCAACCTCGCAACTTTTCCTCATAACTAAGATCCTCCAGACCCTTTATTAGCTTTGTTGCCCTTCTTTGTACTCGCTCCATTTCCAGCACATCCTTCCTGAGGACTGGTGCCCAGAACTGGACAGCATACTCCAGGTGCGGCCGGACCAGAGTCTTGTAGAGAGGGAGAATTATCGTTTTATCTCTGGAGTTGATCCCCTTTTTAATGCATGCCAATATTCTGTTTGCTTTGTTAGGCTCAGCAATGGCATGCAATGCCAAGCTGCTGCTATCATCTACTAGGACCCCCAGGTCCTTTTCCATCCTAGATTCTCCCAGAGGTTCTCCCCCCAGTGTATAGATTGCATATTATGATATTGCATATCATATTTTTGCCACCTAAATGCATTATTTTACATTTTTCTACATTGAACCTCATTTGCCATGTAGTCGCCCACCCCATTAATTTGTTCAGATCTTTTTGCAAGATTTCCACATCCTGCGGAGAAGTTATTGCCCTGCTTAGCTTAGTATTGTCTGCAAATACAGAGATTGAACTGTTTATCCCATCCTCCAGGTCGTTTATGAACAAATTAAATAGGATTGGTCCCAGCACAGAACCCTGGGGAACCCCACTACCCACCATTCCGAGTACTCCCCATTTATCACCACCCTCTGAACTCGCCCTTGTAGCCAGTTTTCAATCCATGTACTCACCCTATGGTCCATGCCAATGCACCTTATTTTGTACAGTAAACGTTTATGGGGAACTGTGTCAAATGCTTTTGCAAAATCCAGATACACCACGTCTACGGGCCTTCCTTTATCTAGATGGCAACTCACCTCCTCATAGAAGGTTAATAGATTGGTTTGGCAAGAACTGACCTGAGGGGAGACTATACTGGGGGACAGATTGACCTGGGGGGAAATTATACTGGGGGACACATTGACCTATGGGGTGAAGGATTATACTGGGGGACAAATTGACCTGGGGGAGATTATACTGGGAGACAGGAAGAGGTTGTAAGGGAATTGAATGTGTAGGACTGCCAACATCCTTTAAATATAGAAAAAGAGAACATGCAGCTAGTGCAATAGGGGCCGCCGCTTGGAGTTTTAAGGCAGAAAATGGGAGTAATAAAGTATGTAAAAGGCAACAAAGTGCCACTTTTATTAAGTACGCAAGATTAATTTACACAAGATTCATTTTGTCAAAAAACAGTCACTTTAAAATATACAAATTACACCAATGAATTAGTTATACATAATATATATATATATATATATATATATATATATATATATATATATATATATATATATATATATATCAAACCCAATGCCAATAATCTAGACAGTGCCAGAGTTAAGCTGAGGTCAGTCCGTGAAGATTTGTAGCATTCATCCCGACATGTTTCGGAAATTTTTATTGGTACATATTTTCCTTCATCAGGGGAGATTTATTTTTGGGTGCCTTTATCTTCATCTGCATATAGATATAGTACATAATATTTGTACAGTAGTACTGTACATTAAAACAGGTAATAATGAGCTTGTACAATATTTTTAGGCTAAAAGGTACTTACATACAGGGTTCATTGGAATAGCATGGGAAAATGATACAAACAATAACAGATGATCCATGTTGGCTGGGAGAGTTCAAAAGGACAGATAGGTGGGCAAGTATGTAAAAGGCAACCAAGTGCCACTTTTATTAAATACATAAGATTAATTTTATCATCAAAAAACAGTCACTTTAAAATATACAAAGTACACCAATCCACCCCCAGGTCAACTGTCTACTGGTATAATCAGTCTGTCCCCCAGTATAATTCTTCATCCCTAGGTCAACTTGTCCCCCCAATATAACCCCCCCGGTCAGTCTGTCCCCCAGTATAATCTCCCTCCAGGTCAGTCTGTCCCCTAGTATAATCCTACCCCCCAGGTCAATGTGTCCCCCAGTATCATTCTGCCCAGGTCAATCTGTCTCCCAGTATATTCTCCCCCCCAGGTCAGTCTGCCCCCCAGTACAATTCTCCCAGGTAAATCAGACTAACCTAGGGGAGATTGTACTGGGGGACAGACTGACAGCGCCCCCCCCCCCAAAAAAAAAGTCAATATGACAGTACAATCCCCCCAAGGTCAATCTGTGTCCCAGTATAATCCACCCCAGGCTAATCTGTCTACCAGTATAGAAAAAGAGAGCATGCAGCTAGTGCAATAGGGGCCGCCCCTTGGACTTTTAAGGCAGAAAATGGGAGTAATAAAGTATGTAAAGGGCAACCAAGTGCCACTTTTATTAAGTACAGAAGATTAATTTACACAAGATTCATTTTATTGTCAAAAAACAGTCACTTTAAAATATACAAATTATACCAATGAATTAATTATAATTATATATATATATATATTTATCAAACCCAAAGCTAATAATCTAGACACTGCCAGAGTCAAGCTGAGGTTAGTCCATGAAGATTTGTAGCATGCATGCAAGCCTCCCCTGATGTTATTGAAGTAGAGAGTCAACAGATACAGATCTCACTGATTATATATATATGTAGCACTAACTCACGGTGGAGCTGCTGGTTTAAGCGGGTCTGTTACCTTCACTTTGCTTCCCTCTGTTTCACCGGCACCGTGTCTAGGGGTTCCGTTGAGTTTACTTCTGGACAACACACGCACCAACACTGGAGTACGTTTTCAATGCTTTATTAAACAAACGACTTAGGAAGTAGCAGGAAAGAGGTAGAAAGGAAACTTGCAGGAGAAACTCAAATATTCTCTGGTAGGGTTCTCTTGACAAAATGTCCTGGTAGAATTCAAATACTATGGGGAATGCGCTCCCCTCGTGGGACACACTTCTTGCTCGTTTGGATAGGCCTCTCTCACCGGTCTAGCAGCCAGTACGTAGCACGAATCAAAGTCTCTGCCACAGACTTGTTTGGGAATAAAATCCATACGATCCTCTGCCACAGGATGTATAGTTTTTTTCGGTAGTGAAAGTCAGTCACAGTGCTTGAACCTTTAAGCTGAGCCAGCAATACTATGCTGTAAAGTTACATTTGGATACGTCCTCCAACCGAATCACCAGGCCCCCCTATAGACCAGCACGCCGCGTGATCTCTCCAAGACGGGTCCTCTCCTGGGATCTCCTCGGTTGTCCAGCTTCGTCACACAGGACCGACAGCTCAGGACCATTCCTCGGCCGCGGTGGTAGGCTCCAGACAAGCCTCTGGACCCACCCCTGCGCCGCTGTATCATGGGCCTCCCGAACGGAGGACCACGAGGTAGCTCCTTAATGCATACCTGTCGGCCAGGAGGGCCAGCAGTCACTGTAAAACGAACACCAAAATATGGCGTCTGTCCCATAAACACCCTCGCCCAGAATACAACTCGGAGGACCACCTCCACCGAGCGTGCCTCCGGGACAGAGGAGCATCCATACGCTTCAACACGTTGTCTTTCTAACCCTGGCCAGTGGCAACAGCGACACCCACTGGTCAGCACGGAAACACACACAACGTCAGCCAAGCTGGAACAGAGGCAAACTTTAACCTTCCTAACGCATAATTTACTAAACTTACCTAACATGCGGTAGATTGCAAATACTACCAGCGCTACACATATATATATATATATATATATATATATATATATATATATATATATATATATATATATACAGTGCCTTGCAAAAGTATTCGGCCCCCTTGAACTTTTCAACCTTTTGCCACATTTCAGGCTTCAAACATAAAGATATAAATTTTTTTTTTTTTGTGAAGAATCACCAACAAGTGGGACACAATTGTGAAGTGGAACGAAATCTATTGGATATTTTAAACTTTTTTAGCAAATAAAAAACTGAAAAGTGGTGCGTGCAAAATTCGGCCCCTTTAATTTCAGTGCAGCAAACTCAATCCAGAAGTTCAGCGAGGATCTCTGAATGATCCAATGTTGTCCTAAATGACTGATGGTGATAAATAGAATCCACCTGTGTGTAATCAAGTCTCTGTATAAATGTACCTGCTCTGTGATAGTCTCAGGGTTCTGTTGAAAGCGCAGAGAGCATCATGAAGACCAAGGAACACACCAGGCAGGTCCGTAATACTGTTGTGGAGAAGTTTAAAGCCGGATTTGGATACAAAAAGATTTTCCAAGCTTTAAACATCCCAAGGAGCACTGTGCAAGCGATCATTTTGAAATGGAAGGAGTATCAGACCACTGCAAATCTACCAAGACCTGGCTGTCCCTCTAAACTTTCAGCTCAGACAAGGAGAAGACTGATCAGAGATGCAGCCAAGAGGCCCATGATCACTCTGGATGGACTGCAGAGAACTACAGCTGAGGTGGGAGAGTCTGTCCATAGGACAACAATCAGTCGTACACTGCACAAATCTGGCCTTTATGGAAGAGTGGCAAGAAGAAAGCCATTTCTCAAAGATATCCATAAAAAGTCTCGTCTAAAGTTTGCCACAAGCCACCTGGGAGACACACCAAACATGTGGAAGAAGGTGCTCTGGTCCGATGAAACCAAAATCCAACTTTTTGGCCACAATGCAAAACGATATGTTTGGCGTAAAAGCAACACAGCTCATCACACTCAACACACCATCCCCACTGTCAAACATGGTGGTGGCAGCATCATGGTTTGGGCCTGCTTTTCTTCAGCAGGGACAGGGAAGATGGTTAAAATTGAGGGGAAGATGGATGCAGCCAAATACAGGACCATTCTGGATGAAAACCTGTTGGAGTCTGCAAAAGACCTGAAACTGGGACGGAGATTTATCTTCCAACAAGACAATGATCCCAAACATACAGCAAAATCTACAAAGGAATGGTTCACAAATAAACGTATCCAGGTGTTAGAATGGCCAAGTCAAAGTCCAGACCTGAATCCAATCGAGAATCTGTGGAAAGAGCTGAAAACTGCTGTTCACAAACGCTCTCCATCCAACCTCACTGAGCTCGAGCTGTTTTGCAAGGAAGAATGGGCAAGAATTTCAGTCTCTCGATGTGCAAAACTGATAGAGACATACCCCAAGCGACTTGCAGCTGTAATCGCAGCAAAAGGTGGCTCTACAAAGTATTAACGCAAGGGGGCCGAATAATTTTGCACGCCCCACTTTTCATTTCTTTATTAGTTAAAAAAGTTTCAACAATCCAAAAGATTTCGTTCCACTTCACAATTGTGTCCCACTTGTTGGTGATTCTTCACAAAAAATAAAAATTTTATATCTTAATGTTTGAAGCCTGAAATGTGGCAAAAGTTTGAAAAGTTCAAGGGGGCCGAATACTTTCGCAAGGCACTGTATATATATATATATATATATATATATATATATATATATATATACACTACCGTTCAAAAGTTTGGGGTCACCCAAACAATTTTGTGTTTTCCATGAAAAGTCACACTTATTCACCACCATACGTTGTGAAATGAATAGAGAATAGAGTCAAGACATTGACAAGGTTAGAAATAATGATTTGTATTTGAAATAACATTGTTTTTACATCAAACTTTGCTTTCATCAAAGAATCCTCCTTTTGCAGCAATTACAGCATTGCACACCTTTGGCATTCTAGCTGTTAATTTATTGAGGTAAGCTGGAGAAATTGCACCCCACGCTTCTAGAAGCAGCTCCCACAAGTTGGATTGGTTGGATGGGCACTTCTGGCGTACCATACGGTCAAGCTGCTCCCACAACAGCTCAATGGGGTTCAGATCTGGTGACTGTGCTGGCCACTCCATTACCGATAGAATACCAGCTGCCTGCTTCTGCTGTAAATAGTTCTTGCACAATTTGGAGGTGTGTTTAGGGTCATTGTCCTGTTGTAGGATGAAATTGGCTCCAATCAAGCGCTGTCCACTGGGTATGGCATGGCGTTGCAAAATGGAGTGATAGCCTTCCTTATTCAGAATCCCTTTTACCCTGTACAAAGCTCCCACCTTACCAGCACCAAAGCAACCCCAGACCATCACATTACCTCCACCATGCTTAACAGATGGCGTCAGGCATTCTTCCAGCATCTTTTCATTTGTTCTGCGTCTCACAAACATTCTTCTTTGTGATCCAAACACCTCAAACTTGGATTCATCCGTCCACAACACTTTTTTCCAGTCTTCCTCTGTCCAATGTCTGTGTTCTTTTGCCCATCTTAATCTTTTTCTTTTATTGGCCAGTCTCAGATATGGCTTTTTCTTTGCCACTCTGCCCTGAAGCCCAAAATCCCGCAGCCGCCTCTTCACTGTAGATGTTGACACTGGTGTTTTGCGGGTACTATTTAATGAAGATGCCAGTTGGGGACCTGTGAGGCGTCTGTTTCTCAAACTAGAGACTCTAATGTGCTTATCTTCTTGCTTAGTTGTGCAACGCAGCCTCCCACTTCTTTTTCTACTCTGGTTAGAGCCTGTTTGTGCTGTCCTCTGAAGGGAGTAGTACACACCGTTGTAGGAAATCTTCAATTTCTTTGCAATTTCTCGCATGGAATAGCCTTCATTTCTAAGAACAAGAATAGACTGTCGAGTTTCAGATGAAAGTTCTCTTTTTCTGGCCATTTTGAGCGTTTAATTGACCCCACAAATGTGATGCTCCAGAAACTCAATCTGCTCACAGGAAGGTCAATTTTGTAGCTTCTGGAAGGAGCTAGACTGTTTTTAGATGTGTGAACATGATTGCACAAGGGTTTGCTAATCATCAATTAGCCTTCTGAGCCAATGAGCAAACACATTGTACCATTAGAACACTGGAGTGATAGTTGCTGGAAATGGGCCTCTATACACCTATGTAGATATTGCACCAAAAACTAGACATTTGCAGTTAGAATAGTCATTTACCACATTAGCAATGTATAGAGTATATTTGTTTAAAGTTAGGACTAGTTTAAAGTTAGCTTCATTTAAAAGTACAGTGCTTTTCCTTCAAAAATAAGGACATTTCAATGTGACCCCAAACTTTTGAACGGTAGTGTATATATATTTTTTTTTTTTTTTTTTCTGTTTTTAAACGTAATATGATGGAATGTTGCATTCATACTGTCACCTAACAACATGTGTAAGTGTTTTCGCTAACTATTTATATAACTGCTTTTTTCACTGCAATCTTATACTATCAGACAGATTGTTTTTCCTCTCTATATACCCCTGAAGAAGGAGAAAACTGTACTCTGAAACACGTTGGATGCAAGAGGACTCCATATATGTCTTGTCAGAATATGGTGACAATGTTATGAATTGTTTATGCATTCCATATTTTAGCTACTATGTTTAATTATGAATAAATCATTTTTGTACTATAATACTCTCAAACTTTTCGATTTTAAAACCTAGTGTGCCTTTAAAGTCCACCATAGGGGATTTTTTCTTTTCGCCCTCAGACTGAGAGAATGCCAGCTGTGAGTGAACACTTTAACTGCTTCAGCCCCGGAAGATTTTACCCCCTTCCTGACCAGAGCACTTTTTGCGATTCGGCACTGCTTTAACTGACAATTGCGTGGTCGTGCGACGTTGTACCCAAACAAAATTGACGTCCTTTTCTTCCCACAAATAGAGCTTTCTGTTGGTGGTATTTGATCGCCTCTGCGGTTTTTATTTTTTGCGCTATAAACAAAAAAAGAGCGACAATTGTGAAAAAAAACACATTATTTTTATGTTTGCTATAATAAATATCACCCAAAAATATATAAAAAACTATTTTTTTCCTCCGTTTAGGCCGATATGTATTCTACATATTTTTGGTTTGGTTTGCGCAAAATTTATAGCGTCTACAAAATAGGGGATAGATTTAAAGCATTTTTATTATTAATTTTTTTTTTTAGTAATGGCGGCGATTTGGTTTTTATTGGGACTGCGACATTATGGTGGACAGATCGGACACTTTTGACACTATTTTGGGACCATTGTCATTTATACAGCGATCAGTGCTATAAAAATGCACTTATTACTGTGTAAATGACACTGACAGTGAAGGGGTTAACCACTAGGGGGCGGTGAAGGGGTTAAGTGTGTCCTAGTGAGTGATTCTAACTGTGGGGGGGGGGCTACTACTCACATGACAGTGATTACAGCTCTCGATGACAGAGAGCAGTGATCCCTGTCCTGTCACTAGGCAGAACGGGGAAATGCCTTGTTTACATAGGCATCTCCCCGCTCTACCTCTCTGTAATACGATCACGGGCACCCGGTGGACATCGAGTCTGTGGGACCCGCAGTCACGGAGACTGCGGCGCGTGCGCGTGCCCGCGACACTGCTTCTTAAAGGGGACGTACCTGTACCCCCTTTTGCCCACCAGTGCCATTTTGCCGACGTAAATTGGACGTGCGCTGGTCGGCAAGTGGTTAAAAAATGAGTCAGCTTGTGAGGGAGCCAATCCTCACTGGTTAATTGCATAGTGCTGGTTGTTCTGCCCCATTAGCTGTAGAAAGAAACAGCTGGGACCGGAACTCAGTGTCTCTCTGACACAGAGGCGCGCAGCGTAGCCCCGTCCCTAGGGACGTGATGATGTCCCGCGCCGGAGTGTCATCAGCGAAAAGGGAGTCCCCGATCGTGTTGTGGGAAACCACACAGCGGGGACATGTAGGAGCTCCTACCCGCACATGAGGCCCAGATGGGGACAGAACCGCTTCCGTCATCCATTAGCCATGCACAGGTGGAGCCCACCCGCCGGGTGTGTGCAATGCATAGCACACTCCTAGGAGCGCATCGTGCACCATCTAGTGGCCAAACAGAACAATGGCAGCCAACATGTATACAATGGAGAAACAGAACCAAGGGGAAAAAACAATTAACAAAAAATAAATAAAAAGTGACCATAACAAGAAAAAGAGAGGCAGGATAAATTAAATACACATACATGGTGGTTAAATATCAAATAGACATGGTTGACAATGGGGTAGATCATCCACAGTGCAAACATGCAGTTATAAAGGTAATCATATACTTACAAAGCTATACTATGAAAAATCAAAATCAAATTGTATTTAAAATACACATCTCCCTAGCGGAAAAGAGCTCAAAGTGAAAAGATTTATAGTCAAATGCCCCTACTGGGGCCTGGTGGTACAGTGGCCCATAAGCTGAGTCTCTAAAAGATAGGAAAATAAAAAAATGGCTAAGAATAGTACATTCAGAGTTTGAGAAGAGAGGGGGCTATAAATTCAATTCACAATTCCCCGAGACAAAGCCCGGAAGGATTTAAAGTTGAATGCCTCATTTAGGCCAGGTGGTGAGGTGGCCTATAAATTGAATATCCCGCTCAATTCGCATTGGAGGAGGCGTTTATTGAAGTCGCCCCCTCTAGAATTAAAATGTATACGATCGAGTGCCAAAAAGTATACTTTGGGGATAGATTCTGAGTGAACTAATGCCATATGGCGACCAATAGGTACATCAGGGTCTCGTTTGCATATGGTGGATAGATGTTGGTATATTCATTTCCAAAAATTCATTTATAGTTTTCCTGACATAGTAGCACCCACATTCACATGTGAGTAGGTACACTATGCCGGGAGTCCTGCAATTTACATAATGTTTCGGATGAAATATACGTCCATTGGGCAGGTCGATGTGTTTGCGCTTATCCATATATTGGCAATATATGATAGTGTTTCAGATATTGTTAAGCCTCGTAAACACGATCAGATTTTCCGATGGGAAATGTGTGATGACAGGCTGTTGGCGGAAAATCCGACCATTTGTACGCTCCATCGGACAATTGTTGTCGGATTTTCCGTGGACAAATGTTGGATGGCAGGTTTATAAATTTTCCGCGGACAAATTTGTGTTGTCGGATTTTCCGAGCGTGTGTACACAAGTCCATCGGACAAAAGTCCAAAGTACAAGCACGCATGCTCGGAAGCAAGGATGAGCCAGAAGCGGTTGGTCTTGTAAACTAGTGTTCATAATGGAGAATTAACATTTGTGACGTGGAAAATTATGAAATCTCGAAATGCAGCCCACAATTCTCTTCTTATTTAATGGGATAAAAATGAAGCCGCTTTGCTGGTGATACTGATGGCGTTATTGCAAAGGAATTTTCAAAGACTTTTTTTTTCTAGTGATATCAAGAATAATATTATTATGTTTTTTTTTTTTTTTTTTTTTTATTTAGGCAAGTTACCACAACACCATTATCCTGTAGTTTTTAAGATCAAAGATACAACTATGTTGGTGTCCCTTGTTAATTTTACATTGTATTTTTTAAAATGTAACTGCCGACTCCCAAACTGTCATTTGAAGTAAAACAATTTTTTATTGTGCATTAAAAAAAGAAAACAAATAAAATTAGACATGCTATCTGCCAATAGAACTTAACCAAAAAGCGCATTCTATGCATCCAAAAATATAGAAAATATACCAAATCAAATCATTATTCAACCAAAAAAATAATGTCAAAGCAATAACTCCAAGGCAAATAATAAATAACACGTTATCTCCTCTGTTTCCGCAACATGGCTGGTTGACGAACGGCCGATCAGAAACGAACTGAAAAGCGCAAAATGAAAAGCGCGAATCAACACCCACCAAACTTCTACTAACACGAAATTAGCACAAGGAGCCCAAAGGGTGGCGCTAAAGAGCTGAAAAACAACGTAGTATGTCACTACTTTCGTATTTGTTGGCCAACAATTGTGTGGCCGTGTGTATGCAAGAAAAGTTTGGGCCAATGCCCTTCGGACAAAATTCCATGGTATTGTTGGCCAGCAATCCGATCGTGTATGCGAGCCTTTACTCTTTTACTGGTTTAAACATCAGGGTGTCTCTTGTGTGTGTGAAGCACTGGCCGGCTCTGGACTGCATGGTTGCCCACCTATCTGTCCTTTTGAACTCTCCCAGCCAACATGGATCATCTGTTATTGTTTGTATCATTTTCCCATGCTATTCCAATGAACCCTGTATGTAAGTACCTTTTAGCCTAAAAATATTGTACAAGCTCATTATTACCTGTTTTAATGTACAGTACTACTGTACAAATATTATGTACTATATCTATATGCAGATAAAGATAAAGGCACCCAAAAATAAATCTCCCCTGATGAAGGAAAATATGTACCAATAAAAATTTCCGAAACATGTCGGGATGAATGCTACAAATCTTCACGGACTGACCTCAGCTTAACTCTGGCACTGTCTAGATTATTGGCATTGGGTTTGATATATATATATATATATATATATATATATATATATATATATATATATATATATATATTTATGTATAACTAATTCATTGGTGTAATTTGTATATTTTAAAGTGACTGTTTTTTGACAAAATGAATCTTGTGTAAATTAATCTTGCGTACTTAATAAAAGTGGCACTTTGTTGCCTTTTACATACTTTATTACTCCCATTTTCTGCCTTAAAAGTCCAAGGGGGCGACCCCTATTTCACTAGCTGCATGTTCTCTTTTTCTATACTGGTAGACAGATTAGCCTGGGGTGGATTATACTGGGATACAGATTAACCTTGGGGGGGATTGTACTGTCATATTGAATTTTTTTTTTGGGGGGGGGACTGTCATTCTGTCCCCCGGTACAATCTCCCCTAGGTTAGTCTGACTTACCTGGGAGAATTGTACTGGGGGACAGACTGACCTGGGGGGGAATATACTGGGAGACAGATTGACCTGGGGAGAATTATACTGGGGGACACATTGACCTGGGGGGCAGGATAAAACTAGGGGACAGACTAACCTGGAGGGAGATTATACTGGGGACAATCTGACCCGGGGGGTTATATTGGGGGACAAATTGACCTAGGGGGGAAAAATTATACTGGGGGACAGACTGATTATACCAGTAGACAGTTGACCTGGGGGTGGATTATACTGGGATACAGATTGACCTTGAGGTGGGATTGTACTGTCATATTGACCTTGGGAAGGGGAATGTCAGTTTGTCCCCCCTTACAATCCCCCCTAGGTCAATCTGACTTATCTGGGAGAATTTTATTGGGGATCAGAATGACCTTGGGAGAATTATACTGGGGGGAAAGATTGACCTGGGGGGAGGGGGTAAGATTATACTGGGGAAGAGACTGACCTGGAGGGAAAGATTATACTGGGGGCAGACTCACCTTGGGGGAAATATACTGGGGGAAAATTGACCTGGGGGGAATATACTGGGAGACAGATTGACCTGGGAGGATTATACTGGGGGACACATTGACCTGGGGGGGGGGATTATACTAGGGGACAGACTGACCTAGAGGAAGATTATACTGGGGGACAGACTGACCCGGCGGTGAGGGGGGTTATATTGGGGGACAAGTTGACCTAAGGGGGAAGAATTGTACTGGGGACAGACTAATTATACTACTAGACAGATTGACCTGGGGGTGGATTATACTGGGATACAGATTGACCTTGGGGTGGGATTGTACTGTCAAATTGACCTTGCGGCAAAGACTGTCAGTCTGTCCCCCTGTACAATCCCCCTAGGTCAGTCTGACTTACCTGGGAGAATTGTATTGGGGGACAGACTGACCTTAGGAGAATTATACTGGGGGACAGATTGACCTGGGGGGAGGGGGTAAAATTTATACTGGGGAAGAGACTGACCTGGAGGGGAGGATTATACTGGGGGCAGACTGACCTTGGGGGATTATACTGGAGGACAGATTGACCTGGAGGGGGAAAGGATTATACTGAGGGAAGGACTGACCTGAGGGATTGTTTTATTTAACTACGCCCCTTAAGCCCCTCCCAATGTTAACGCAATTGACCACACCCACTGATTGTCGTGGTGTGCATAGCAGGCTGCATTACTCTTCTATTTGGCATGCCCCAGGTCTTTTACAATCCTAGCAACACCCCTGGCACAATGAAAACCAGGCCCACTCTTCACCATGGCATGCTAAGCATACCACATTTTTTTTTATAAAACAATGTTGCCCAACATACAGTGGGGACGGAAAGTATTCAGACCCCCTTAAATTTTTCACTCTTTGTTATATTGCAGCCATTTGCTAAAATCATTCATTCATTCATTTCATTCAATCATTTAATCATTCATTCATTTCTTTTCTCATTAATGTACACACAGCACCCCATATTGACAGAAAAACACAGAATTGTTGACATTTTTGCAGATTTATTAAAAAAGAAAAACTGAAATATCACATGGTCCTAAGTATTCAGACCCTATGGCAGAGTGGCCCGACGGAAGCCTCTCCTCAGTGAAAGACACATGAAAGCCTGCATGGAGTTTGCTAAAAAAACATCTGAAGGACTCCAAGATGGTGAGAAATAAGATTCTCTGGTCTGATGAGACCAAGATAGAACTTTTTGGCCTTAATTCTAAGCGGTATGTGTGGAGAAAACCAGGCACTGCTCATCACCTGTCCAATACAGTCCCAACAGTGAAGTATGGTGGTGGCAGCATCATGCTGTGGGGGTGTTTTTCAGCTGCAGGGACAGGATGACTGGTTGCAATCGAGGGAAAGATGAATGCGGCCAAGTATAGGGATATCCTGGACGAAAACCTTCTTCAGAGTGCTCAGGACCTCAGACTGGGCCGAAGGTTTACCTTCCAACAAGACAATGACTCTAAGCACACAGCTAAAATAATGAAGGAGTGGCTTCACAACAACTCCGTGACTGTTCTTGAATGGCCCAGCCAGAGCCCTGACTTAAACCCAATTGAGCATCTCTGGAGAGACCTAAAAATGGCTGTCCACCAACGTTTACCATCCAACCTGGCAGAACTGGAGAGGATCTGCAATTAGGTATGGCAGAGGATCCCCAAATCCAGGTGTGAAAAACTTGTTGCATCTTTCCCAAAAAGACTCATGGCTGTATTAGATCAAAAGGGTGCTTCTACTAAATACTGAGCAAAGGGTCTGAATACTTAGGACCATGTGATATTTCAGTTTTTCTTTTTTAATAAATCTGCAAAAATGTCAACAATTCTGTGTTTTTCTGTCAATATGGGGTGCTGTGTGTACATTAATGAGGAAAAAAATGAACTTAAATGATTTTAGCAAATGGCTGCAATATAACAAAGAGTGAAAAATTTAAGGGGGTCTGAATACTTTCCGTTCCCACAGTATGATCTTGCACACAGGCCCACTGATGTCATAACACATCCCAGTCAATACCAGATCCCCATCTAGGACAAGGATATAGATGAAGGCAAAGGAATCTCTGCATTTGGGGTGCCGTTTACAATGTATTGGCATAGATCACAAAGGCAGTGCTTTTTGAATGTGGTCCAGGAAAGGTTCATGGAGCGTGCCTTTCTGGCACCATGTTCTTGTGTGACCCGGCCCTCAAAGATAGTAATGGTAGAAATATAGTTACTGTATATGATGTTCGCCTTCCGCTGAAGGGGCTAGATGTCTGGCTTTTAGACAAACACCGGAACAACAAAAGTTCAGTGCGGACATAAGCATGAGGTAGGGCGGCACAGTGGTGTAGTGGTAGCACTCTCGCCTAGCAGTAAGAAGGCTCACTGGTTCGAATCCCAACCACGACACTACCTGCTTGGAGTTTGCATGTTCTCCCTGTGCCTGCGTGGGTTTCCTCCAGGTACTCCATTTTCCTCCCACACTCCAAAGACATGCTGGTAGGTTAATTGGATCCTGTCTAAATTGTCCCTAGTATGTATGAATGTGAGTTAGGGACCTTAGATTGTAAGCTCCTTGAGGGTAGGGACTGATGTGAATGTACAATGTATATGTAAAGCACTGTGTAAATTGACGGCGCTATATAAGTACCTGAAATAAATAAATAAAATAAATAAATGAGGTCATCCCTACTCTCCACCAAATTATATTTTTTAAAACTTTTTTTGCCATTTGCTTGAAAATCCCTTGCCTATTATATTAGAAAATGGCCTAGAAAAGAAAAAATATTTTTAACTCAGCTCTTGTTGACTTCAGTGGGATTTGGACTCAGCACTAGGGATGGGCTGTCTGTTCGGGTCGAACATGAGTTCGACTCGAACATTGACTGTTCGCCCATTCGCCGAAAAGCAAACAATTTGGGGTGTTCGCGGCGAATTCTAAAGCCTTTAAAAGTCTATAGAAGAAATCAAAAGTGCTAATTTTAAAGGTTAATATGCAAGTTATTGTCATAAAAAGTGTTTGGGGACCTGGGTCCTGCTCCAGGGGACATGTATCAATGCAAAAAAAGTTTTAAAAATGGCAGTTTTTTCAGGAGCAGTGATTTTAATAATGCTTAAAGTGAAACAATAAAAGTGAAATATTCCTTTAAATTTCGTACCTGGGGGGTGTCTATAGTATGCCTGTAAAGTGGCGCATGTTTCCCGTGTTTACAACAGTCCAAGAGCAAAATGACATTTGTAAAGGAAGAAAAAGTCATTTAAAAGTACTAGCAGTAGCGCCGGCAGCTATAATGAATTGTCGGGTCTCTGCAATACTCATAAAAGTCATTGAAAAAAACAGCCTGGGGTCCCCCCACAGTGCATTACCAGGCCCTTAATAAATATTAAGGGGAACCCCAAACCAAAATTTAAAAAAAAAATGCGTGGGGATCCCCTCAAATTCCATACCAGGCCCTTCAGGTCTGGTATGGATATTAAGGGGAACTCCGCACCAAAATAAAAAAATGGCGTGGGGGTCCCCTTCAAAATCCATACCAGACCCTTCAGGTCTGGTATGGATTTTAAGGGGAACCCCGCGCCAAAATTAAAAAAAAATGATGTGGGGGTCCCCCTAAAAATCCATACCAGGCCCTTATCCGAGCACGCAACCTGGCAGGCCGCAGGAAAAGAGGGGGGACGAGAGAGCGCCCCCCCCGAACAGTACCAGGCCACATGCCCTCAACATGGGGAGGATGTCCCTATGTTGACCACAACCCTTGCCCGGTGGTTGTGGGGGTATGCGGGCGGGGGGCTTATCGGAATATGGAAGCCCCCTTTAACAAGGGGACCCCCAGATCCCACCCCCCCTGTGTGAAATGGTAATGGGGTACAAATGTACCCCTACCATTTCACAAAAAAGTGTCAAAACTGTTAAAAAAAGACAAGAGACGGTTTTTGACAATTCCTTTATTAATGTCTTCCTCTTTCCCCGCTTCTTCCATCTTCTTCTGGTCTTCCTTCGGTTTTCTTCCTCCATCTTGTTCTTCCTCCGCTTCTTCCTCCGATCCTCTGCTTCTTCCTTCGGTCTTCTCGTCCGCATCTTCCCCCGGCTTCTTCTTCCCTGCTTCGTTTTTCGGACAATCCGCATCCATGGGAGGTTCCCGCTGTGTGACGCTTCTGTTCTTCTGACAGGTCTTATATAACTTCCCTTAGTTTTCCCCGTGATGTCAGAGGGGGGCTGGGTCACCCGCTTACGTAACAGGTGACCCCGTCCCCCTCTGACACCACGGGGAAAACCGTAGGGAAGTCCATGTGCGTCTGAGGGGGCAGGGTCACCGGGTGGCCCCACCCTCAGTTATATAAGAACTGTCAGAAGAACAGAAGCGTCACACAGCGGGAACCTCCCATGGATGCGGATCGTCCAGAGAACGAAGCAGGGAAGAAGAAGGCAGAGGACGATGCGGACGAGAAGACCGAAGGAAGAAGCAGAGGATCGGAGGAAGAAGAGGAAGAAGCGGGGGAAGAACGAGATGGAGGAAGAAAACCGAATGAATGAAGACCAGAAGAAGATGGAAGAAGAAGCGGGGAAAGAAGAAGACATTAATAAAGGAATTGTCACAAACAATCTCTTGTCTTTTTTAACATTTTTGACACTTTTTTTGTGAAATGGTAGGGGTACATTTGTACCCCATTACCATTTCACATGGGGGGGCCGGGATCTGGGGGTCCCCTTGGTAAAGGGGGATTCCAGATTCCGATAAGCCCCCCGCCCGCATACCCCCACAACCACCAGAAAGGGTTGTGGGGATGAGGCCCTTGTCCCCATCAACATGGGGGCTTCCGGCTCAAGCTCAGAATTAATCTGGGGCCTGGGGGGAGGATGTTGACGTGATACGTCAGAGCGTGGGGAGGGGCCTGTCGGTGGTGCTGGTGTGTGGGAGCTGAGGCGGGATGGTCGGACCGAGCGGCGTGTACTCAGAGCAGGGTGAGAGCCTGCAGAGGGAATGACAGAGGAAGCCCCGGGACCGACCACCACACTCTGCATCATTTCAGTACTACTGCAGCTGCTGGGAGAAGCTGGAGGCTAACAGTTCCTCCACGTGGAAAGCTCGTTCCTGTGTAGCTGGATGAATGTTGCTCCCCCTGTGAGATCCCCCCCTGCAGCCCTTCTCACATCCCTACAAGCCATTTGGAGCTGAAATCGGTATGAGAGAAGACAGGAGAAGATAAGAGGAACGGAGGTGGAGCGTAAAAGCAGCTTGTGATACTGGGAAACCAGGACAGTGAACCAGGACGTCTCTGGCACTATGCAATCAACAGCTGATCACGATATCCTGCAGTAAACAAGCGTTTGTCTCATAACATCTTGGGAGGAATGAGATAAGATAATGAATCATTCCAAGGTATGAAAATTAACCCTCTCCTACCTCAAAGAACTGCAGTACCATGCCTTTGAAAGTTACAAAGTATATCTAAAGTTATTTAAAGATACTACAAGAGACTGCTTTAAATAATTATCTCCACTGACTGTATGGTACATTTCTATGGTACATTATAAACTCTCTCCTGTGCATTTATCTGCCTCTCTGTCTGTGCTAAGCAATCTTAAAGAGATTGGGATGGACATTGGGTTGGAAAACTATTAAATACAATTAAATATAACACCACTTGGAGAAAGCCTAAATTCCAGCACAATCCAGAAATATCTTAAAGAGGTTAGTACAAAAAGTCCAGGATTGGATAAGAAACAAGCAGGAATAAAAGAAAAAAGAAAGAGCTGGCGAAACAAAAGGGGGAATCGGGGGAGAATCCCAGGGTAGACTTGGAGCAGGCAAGAGTGCCTGATTGCAGCGAGATGGAGGAGCAGAGAAACATGGCGCTAATCCCAACCAAGTCAGAAATGCTGGAAATGTTTTCCCAAGTTAGAAAACTCAATAAAGTCAGAGATATTGAACGTGCGGACTGACATGGGCCACCTGCTGCAAAGAGTAGAGATGGCAGAGGAAGCATCAGGAAACCAGGCTAAAGAAATACTAGAAATAAAATCGCAGATGAAGAAAATGCAGAGCGATTATCGCACCCTGTTATATAAAGTAGAAGAGCAGGAAAATCAAAGTCGACGCCAAAATTTGCAGATTAGATCTTTACCCAAACAACTGAATGAAGCTCTGGTGATCAAAATGAAAAAAAATCTTTAACCCAATCCTGGGCAGACGGGAGGATGAGGCCCTAAAGATAGACAGGGTACCCAGAGATGTAATCATTAAATTCCACTCATACGAAGACTAAGAAAAAATCTGGAGGGGACTTCGGGGAGCCCCCCCAGTTTGTTTTGAGAGTACGCAATTACAAATATTTTCGGATTTATCAGCCGGGACTCTGGCGTGGAGAAGACAGTTAAGACCGCTGCTTGATCAACTAAGAAATATCAACATAAAGTACAGTTGGGGAATTCCTTCATCCGTAGTAGTCCTGAAAGAAGGAAGATCGATTAGGCTGAGGTTCCTGGAAGACCTCCAGGACTTTTGTGAAAATTTGAGCATTCCCGTACCGGACATTCTCAGCTAAAGGATCTAAGGACTCTCATTCTCTAGACTCCAGAGTGGAGCTCGTTTTTGGACTGGGGAGTAAATTGGTATAGGGTTATCTCTTCCTCAAATTATAAATTATAATCAATATGATTTGGGATGGTGGCGGGGGCTGGGGGGGTGGGGACTAATACAGGTAAAATGCGATGCTGGTGTGGGGGGTCACGGGGAAGGGCGTTGTTTGGATTACCCATACAGGCCCCACCCCCCCTTGCTTGTTGCGGGAGTGGGGGGGGCACTGGTGGCCGCGGTCAGAGTCGCACCCTGGGTATGGAGCGCGTGGCACGGGATCAGTTGAGATCCACAGCTACGGGCTTAGGGCCGGACCAAGGCCGGGGATGGAGGGAGGGGAGTTGGGGGGATTTAGGGAGGGAGGGGGAGGGCGTTTTTTTATCCTGCTGGGATGTGAACAAATTCCCTTTGTAAGGTTGTTGATGTTAGGTAGACAAAACCCCTCAATAGATCGAAAAAAAATGACAGAGTTAAACTTTCTATCACAATGTGAAGGGCCTGAACTCTTCGGTTAAGAGACACAAAGTGTTAAAAGAGCTACATCATTACAGAGCAGATGTGGTATTCCTCCAGGAGACTCACCTTGCTCTGGATACAAGTATTAGGTTATACTCTCCCGCTTTTCCTGTCTGCTTTTATAGTGATTCTCCCATCAGGAGAGCTAAGGGGGTTGCAATAGGGTTTTCAAGGTCGGCTAATTTCACCCTGATAAATATATTAACGGACCCTGAGGGCCGCTATCTGTTCTTGAAGGGTAAGCTGGGGGGAAAAATAATTACTCTCGCTAATGTTTATTGTCCGAACAAAAACCCAACCGTATTCTTGAAGCAGGTGCTGGACAATTTGATGGAGTTTAAGAATGGGGAGGTAGTCCTGGCAGGAGATTTTAATTTTTGCCTTAATCCTGGTTTGGATAGTACGTCCCGGGCACAGGGGACAAGTAAGGTTCAACTAAAGAAGATTGGGCGTAAGCTGCATCAATGCCACATTATGGATGTGTGGAGAGTGCAGCATGCAAAAGTAAATGACTATACCTTCTTCTCCCCTGTGCACGGGATATACTCAAGACTAGATTACATTATGAGCGATCACAGTTTACTGGATTTGGTGGAGGAAACCAGAATAGAAATAACCACGCTATCGGACCACGCGCCGATCTCAATGAGGATTAGGTTACCGGGGCCCCAAAGACAACCATTCTCATGGAAACTAAACGAAAATTTACCAAAAGACGACAAAACGGTAGAAATAGTACAGAAAGAGATCAAATATTTCTTTAAGGCTAATGAAATAAGTGAAATAGCTTCCTCTACACTTTGGGAGGCCTTCAAGGCATATATTAGTGGGATCCTTATATCTATTGGGGCAAGGGAAAAAAAAAAAGATTAAAAAGAAAGGGAAAACTTATAGAGGAAATACACTTATTGGAACAAGAACATAAAAAACATAAGGGACACCATCAGGAAAGCTTCCACCAGCTGACCATCAAAAGGGAGGAGTTAAGGGACGGTCTGGAACAGGATTCGAGGAGGGTCCTAAATAAAATAACAAGAGATAGATACTTTGGGGTAAATAAGTCAAGCAAGCACCTCGCAAGGTTATTAAAAAGGAAAAGAGACCCGAACTTCATTGAGAAAATCCAAAACAAAAAGGGTGAGGTAGTATCTACAACTAAAGGTATAGCAGAAGAGTTCAGGAAGTACTATGAGGCACTCTACACTGTAGGACAAAAGGGACACCCAGAACAGATAGAGGATAGGAGGGTGGAAGAATTCCTAAATGAAGCAGAGGTGTCAGGGCTTTCAGAGGGAGACAGGACTGACATGGATAGACCCATAACTGAAACAGAAGTCTACTCCGCATTAAAGGATTCCCCTGCGGGAAAGAGCCCGGGCCCAGAAGGGTTTACTACTTTTTAAAAAAAATATAATAAAAAACCTTGGTGCCAAAGCTCTGCCATTACTGGAACAATCTGGGTACCAAATGCGTAATGGGAGAGGACTCCTTATCTGCAACTATTACCCTGATACTAAAAGAGGGAAAAAATAATATGTTGTGCTCCAGCTATAGGCCTATTGCCCTCTTAAATGCGGATACCAAATTATATGCCAAGGTTTTGGCGGTCAGGCTGAAGGATAAAATGACGACTCTGGTAGACCCAGATCAAGTGGGTTTTATTCCGGGTAGAGAGGGGAGGGACAATGGAGTGTGTTCATTGCTTCTTCTCGAGTCTACCAAGTCTGGTGGGTCCCCAGCTCTATTCCTGTTGATGGATGCCGAGAAAGCGTTTGACAGGGTAGACTGGGGACTCATGATTAAAACACTGGAATTCATGGGAGTAGGCCCAAGTTTTATCACATGGGTTAGTATTTTGTATAATCACCCGCCGACATCTGTTAAAGTTAATGGGGTCCTTTTTAAGGCCATTTAAGATGGAGAATGGAACCAGACAAGGGTGTCCATTGTCTCCCCTTTTATTTGTTTTAACCTTGAAACCCTTGCTGGCGATTATCCGAAATAACCCAGATTGTAGTGGGATAAGGATAGGAACAGAGTAACACAAACTAGCGGCGTATGCTGATGATGTCCTTTTCTATATTACGAACCCTAGGATTACGATTTCAAACTTGCTGCAGATTCTAAAAAGATATGGCGACATCTCAAACTTTAAGATAAATCTCAGCAAGTCTGAAATCAAACATTAACATAGATAAACAGGAAGAAGAAAAACTTTCAAGGGAATTTCATTTTCCCTGGAGAAAGGATATAAAATATTTAGGAGTTAAACTATCCAACTCCCTGAAGAAATTATATTTAATAAACTACATACCTTTATTGGATTTAATCAAGCAAGTAATAAAAAACATGTTCACGCGCCCACTCTCTTTGATTGGACGTGTAAATACAGTAAAAATGGTGTTGACCCCGAAAATCCTTTATAAATTCCAGATGCTTCCAATTTCCCTCCCACAGCCATATTTGAGAGCCCTACGAGGCCTAATTGCGAGGTTTGTCTGGTGTAACAAAAAGCCACGAATAGCATATAAGGTTCTGAATAGGGGGAAAAAACAGGGAGGGCTCACCCTACCGGATTTAAATAAATATTATATTTCAGTGTCACTTTCACGGGTTATGGAATGGTCAAGGGTGGCCTCGGAAAAGAGATGGGTGAATATTGAACACAGTTTGAGTAGCACACACATAGGTCACATTATATGGAACCCCCCAAAATATAGAGCACTTAGCTCAAACACATCGGACATAACACTCAATACACTAAAATTATGGGATCAGATTCACACTCAAAATAAATGGTATTATAACTCTCATTTGATTTATCTGAAGGACAATACATTTTTTGAACCAGGGACGAGGGAGGTGGGGGGGAATTGGATCAAGAACGGTAATACACAATTAAAAGATTTAATCAAAAAAGGGAAAATTCGCACATTCCACTATTTGAAAACTGAGACAGATCTAATGAAGATTGATATGTGGTGGTACACCCAGTTGATACATTTTGTAAAGAAACTTCCGAAACCAATTAGAGGTGAAGAAGATTATAGGCCGCCTGAGCAGCTTTGACTGAGAGAAAAATCTAGAAATATCATTTCTCAACTGTATAAAATTTAAAGGAATATTTCACTTTTATTGTTTCACTTTAGGCATTATTAAAATCACTGCTCCCGAAAAACTGCCGTTTTTAAAACTTTTTTTGCATTGATACATGTCCCCTGGGGCAGAACCCAGGTCCCCAAACACTTTTTATGACAATAACTTGTATATTACCCTTAAAATTAGCACTTTTGATTTTTTATGTTCGTGTCCCATGGACTTTAACGGTGTTTGTGTGTTCGAACAAATTTTTTGCCTGTTTGCATGTTCTGCTGCGAACCGAACAGGGGGGTGTTAGGCCCATACCTACTCAGCACCCAAACTTCAGCAAAGTTCACTGAACCTTCCTTAAACCAATCCTGTTCAGTTCATTCCTGCTCCCTATATCATGTCTCAGCTCCTCTAGCTTGTATTTGCATTGACAATATCTATTCTCGGTCAAAGAACGGAAGATCACTTATGTGTTCATTAATTATTTACCTATATAACACAGTTTTAAAAAAGGAACAGTACATACATTGGAGATGGTGTGATCATTGTTTAGTAAAGTTCAAATTTATATATATGTATATATATATATATATATATATATATATATATATATATATATATATATATATATATATATATATATATATATATATATATATATATATATATATATATATATATATATACATATATATATATATATATATATATATATATATATATACCACTTTTCAGTTTTGTAATTGCTAAAAAAGTTTAAAATATCCAATAGATTTTGTTCCCATTCACAATTGTGTCCCACTTGTTGGTGATTCTTCACAAAAAAATTCAAATTTTATATCTTTATGTTTGAAGCCTGAAATGTGGCAAAAGGTTGAAAAGTTCAAGGGGGCCGAATACTTTTGCAAGCCACTGTATCTATATATAGTAAGATTATGCCCTGACCATGTTTTCAGCTCTGTACAACCTTATTTTTTTCAAATTTACACTTTACTACAGTATATGGCAAGTATAATAAATATATTACTTACATTTTCATTACAGAATTCAATATGAGAGACTTTAGATGGGCACATTCTTCTGGTGGCAGAATAGGTTTTGTCTTCTTTGACCTTTAATAACGAATATTAAAAACGTGTCAATAAAATGATGTTCTCTATTCCTTTCTCTCTTCTTTGCAGATCTCCTCTCCTCTCTTTCTCCTCTCCTCTTCCCTCTCTCCTTCCATTCCTTTTCTTTTCTCCTTAATCCTCCTCTCTCCCTTCCACTCTCCTCTCCTTCTCTCCTCTCACCTCTCCTGTTTATTGACACTCTGCTTTTGCCCTTCTCACTTTCCTTTCTCCTCTGCTCTTCTTTCCTCTCTCCACCGTTACCCCTGTCCTCCTTTTGCCTCTTATCTTTTGTATTCTTACTTCTCTCCTCTTCTCTCCCCTCTCCTCCCTCTTTCTTCTCTCATGTGTTTTCCACACTTCTCCTTCTCTTTCCACTCTTCCATACTTTTTTTCTTCTCTTGTCTCCTTTGTTCTTCCCTTTCCTTTCTACTCCCCTTGCCTCTCCTACTCTCTTCCCTTTTCTTCTCTTGCTCTCTCCTCCCTCTTGTGTCCTCTTCTCTTATTTCCCCAATCCTTCCCTCACCTTTTTTCTCTTCTCTTCTCTTGTTTCATTGTATCTCTTCTATCCACTTCTCTTCTCTCCTCACCTTTCCACCCTTCCTTCTATTCTTCCTTCCTTCCATTCTTCATTCCTTCCCCTCTTATTTTCTCCCATCCTCAGCATTGTAACTGCAGAGACTAACCAGTGGTGTCCAGCTCCATGCTGGGTCTGAAGATTCTGGTACAAGAGGTAACATGCCAGCCCGGTGCTCATGATGCTCGTGATGAGGAGGACCTTCCAGTGTCTCACCATTATAGGATATAAGACAACGCTGATAGAGTAGCAGGTTGGGATCCCAGTGGAGTGACTTTCCTGTAGAGGTGATAGTGACTTTAGAGCCTAGAAGGTGTGTCAGCTCTCCTGTCACAAGTGATCATACAACATCCTCTGTAAACTGTGTCAGTTATTTCTCTCACCTTGTTAATCCTGAATATTCCAGATAAGAAAGTCCTTCAGGTTTCAGGGTTGTCTTATGAAAATCCACAAGTGGGCTTCCAGGTAGGAAAATATTGTTCAAAATTCCAACTTTAATATACAAGTCTTCCTCTTACTTGGATCCTTCATACATTGCCCCCCTAGCTTTCACATACTATCCTGACAATATATATCTCTATACAGTTCATTAGATTTGGGTGAACAGTTCGAGCAGAGCAAAAGTTTGGTCCGAACATTGCCTCTTTGCCAAACACCTGAATTTGCGGGGCACTCGGTGGGATGTTCGCCCGCCGAGCACCCCAAAATTTACGGTGTAGTGCATAGCTGGTTGTTAAGGAGTGGGCCGGGAAGCCAACTGCTGTATCCTTAACAACGGATAAGTCATCAGCTGTCAAACTATACCAGACCCTTATCCGAGCATGCAGCCTGGCAGATCAGGAAAGAGGGAGAAGAGGGAGCGCCCCCCCTCCTGAACCATACCAGACCACATGCCCTTAACATGGGGGGTGCTTTGGGACAGGGGGGATTTCCCTCCCTACCTCTAGGCACCTTGTCCCCATGTTGATGGTTGGTGGTTGTGGGGGTTTGCGGGCAGGGGGCTTGTCGGAATCTGGATCCTGTCACTACACCCATGTGAATGAGTATGGGGTACATTGGACACCGTTTACATATGTGGGCCCAACATACGTATGTAATCGCTTCTTCAGCGCAAGCCTGAGGGGACGGGGGTGCTTTAATTTTTTCTTATTGTTTATTTTTTACATTTTTTTTACACTAAAGGGTAAAGGGTACATTTTTTTTTCACCACTTTAATTCCTATTACAAGGAATGTAAACATCCCTTGTAATATGAATAGGACATGACAGGTCATCTTTACATAGAGATCTGAGGTCTATAAGACCCCAGATCTCTTCTCTAGCCTGGAAAGTCTGAGATAAAAAAAGTGATCTCAGCGTATTCCAGTAAAAAAAACAGCAGCTTTTCCATCTGCCTAGGCCGGACGTGACAACATAACGTCACGCCCAGCCTCCGAAGGAGATAGAGATTGCCGGGGACCATCTGGTCCGTGGTATTCTCTATGGTAAATGGCCACCACCAGCAGATAAATTCTCCAGCTCGCTGATCACACAGACAAGCCGAAGCAATGGAGGGTGGCGGAAGGGGGGTGACATCCCCTCCCGGTGCCTGTAAAAACAATCAAGAGGCTAAACAGCCACTATGATTCTTTTTACGTGACAGGGAATTGCCGGCAGAACATAATAATATCTGAATGATGTCTGCAGCTGCAGGCATCATTCAGATTTAACCACTTAAAGCCCAGAGGGTCATATGATGTCCACCTAAGAGAAGTGGGCTTCCAGATTCTGATAAACCCCCTGACCACAGACCCCCACAACCACTGCCCAGGGTTGTTGGGAAGAGGCCCTTGTCCCCATAAACAGCAGAGCCCCCCACCCCAAAGCAACCCCCATTTTGAGAGCATGTGTCCTGGTATGGTTAAGGGGGGCATTTGCCCCCCCCTTTCCTGACCTGCCAGGCCGCATGCTCGCATAAGGGTCTAGTATGGATTTTGGGGGGGGCCCCATTCTGTTTTTTTTTTCTAAATTTTGGTGTGGGGTTCCTCTTAAAATCTATACCACAACATTCATTCTAGATCCACAAACGTAAAAATGTTGATCATTTCACGCCACAAAGCCTGGCTCGCAACATGCTTCATGTCTGCTAGAAGAGCCATTCTCAAGCCCTTTCTCAAAACAATCTTACTGCCAGCTTTCACAATAAGTGGGACGAATATATTGCAAGGGTCCTACCAGCTACGGATCTACCATCCTCACGCCCATCTTCACTGAACTCACAGGTGCCAAAACCCTTCACCCTACCTCCGTTAAATTTACGCCGATTGTTCATTCTCTTGAACATCCATTCTTTCACCATACTGTATGATTGTTTGATTATGTGTCTTCTATTAGTTAGTTAGTTATTATTTCCGATTTTAGAATTTGCGGATTTTAGAATTTGCGGATTTTCGTTTTTGTTTTCGAATTTTCGTTCTTTCGAATTTTCAGATTTTCTTTCATATTTTCGGATTTTCGAATTTTCGAATTTCCAAATTGGCAGATTTTCAAATTTTCTAAATTTTTGGATTTCTGGATTGCCGAATTTCCTCATTTTCAGTGCAGGACTGAAAATGGGGACTTTTGATTTTTCAAGTTTGGGTCGCATAGACTTTAATAGGGTTTGCAGCTCTGGTCTGAACTTTTTCCATGTTTGGGAGTTCTGGTGCGAACCGAACCGGGGGTTGTTTGGCCCATCACTATTGTTAAGGGTGCCAGTGGGTGTTACCACCACCAAGTCCTTAAAGTGGAGTTCTGCATGGGAAAAAATAAATTAAAAGTCAGCAACTACAAATACTGTAGCTGCTGACCATCCACCCCCAGCATGGTATTCAATGGAGTTCTGCATTTTTTTTTTTACTTTAATTACTAAAATTATTGCTCCTCAAACTGAATAAAAAAAATTGCATTGGTATACAGTATATACAGTTGTGCTCATAAGTATACATACCCTGGCAGAATTTATGATTTCTTGGCCATTTTTCAGAGAATATGAATGATAACACAAAAACTTTTCTTTCACTCATGGTTATTGTTTGGCTGAAGCCATTTATTATCAATCAACTGTGTTTACTCTTTTTAAATCATGACAACAGAAACTACCCAAATGACCTTGATCAAAAGTTTACACACCCCAGTTCTTAATACCGTGTATTGCTCCCTTAACCACTTCAGCCCCGGAAGAATTTACCCCCTTCCTGACCAGAGCACTTTTTGCGATTCGGCACTGCGTCGCTTTAACTGACAATTGCGCGGTCGTGCGACGTTGCACCCAAACAAAATTGATATCCTTTTTTCCCCACAGATAGAGCTTTCTTTTGGTGGTATTTGATCACCTCTGTGGTTTTTATTTTTTGCGCTATAAACAAAAATAGAGCGACAATTTTGAAAAAAGCGCATTATTTTTTACTTTTTGCTATAATAAATATCCCCCAAAAATATATAAAAAAACAATTTTTTACCTCAGTTTAGGCTGATACGTATTCTTCTACATTTTTTTGGTAAAAAAAATCGCAATAAGCGATTATTGATCGGTTTGCGTTACAAAATAGGAGATAGTTTTTTGGCATTTTTATTAAATGTTTTATTTTTTTTAAATGGCGGCGATTAGCGATTTTTATCCTGACTGTAACATTATGGCGGACACATCGGACATTTTTGACACATTTTTGGGACCATTGTCATTTATACAGCAATCAGTGCTATAAAAATGCATTGATTCCTGTATAAATGACACTGGCAGTGAAGGGGTTAACCACTAGGGGGCGGGGAGGGGTTAAATCAGTACTAGGAAGTGATTACTAACTGTCAGGGGGATGGGCTGTAAGTGTGACGTCACTGATCTCTGCTCTGATGACAGGGAGCAGAGATCGAGTGACACTGTCACTAGGCAGAACGGGAAGATGCTGTTTACAACAACATCTTCCCGTTCGTCCTCTCCGTGAGGCGATCGCGGGTATGCCTGCGGCGATCGAGTCCGCGGGACCCGCGACCCGACTCACAGAGCTTGCCGCCTCTTAAAGGGCAACGTACAGGAACGTGATTTTGCCTGTACGAGCCCTTCTGCTGACGTAAATGTATGTGAGGCGGTCGGCAAGCGGTTAAACATCAATGACAGCTTGACGTCTTTTGTGGTATTTGTGGGTGAGGCTCTTTATCTTCTCAAATGGTAAAGCTGCCCATTCCTCTTGGCAAAAAGCCTCCAGTTCCTATGAATTCTTGGGCTGTCTTGCATGAAATGCACGTTTGAGATCTCCCCCGAGGTGGCTCAATGATATTGAGATCAGGAGACTGAAATGGCCACTCCAGAACCTTCACTTTATTAGGTTGTAGCCAATGACAGGTCGACTTGGCCTTGTGTTTTGGATTATTGTCATGTTGGAATGTCCAAATACGTCTCATGCGCAGCTTCCTGGCTGATGAATGCAAATGTTCCTTCAGTATTTTTTGATAAGATACTGCATTCATCTTGCCATCAATTTTGACCAAATTTCCTGTGCCATTGTAGCTCACACATCCCCAAAACATCAGCGATCCACCTCCGTGTTTCACAGTAGGAATGGTGTACCTTTCATCATAGGCCTTGACTCACCAAATGTAGCGTTTATGGTTGTGGCCAAAAAGCTCAATTTTGGTTTCATCACTCGAAATGACTTTGTGCCAGAAGGTTTGAGGCTTGCCTCTGTGCTGTTTGGTGTATTGTAAGCGGGATACTTTGTAGAATTTGCGTAGTAATGGCTTTCTTCTGGCGACTCGACCATGCAGCTCATCTTTCTTCAAGTGCCTCCTTATTGGTCATCTTTAAACAGCCAGACCACATGTTTTCAGAGAACCCTGTTTTTCACCTGCAGTTATTTATGGGTTTTTCTTTGCATCCCAAACAATTTTCCTGGCAGTTGTGGCTAAAATTTTAGTTGGTCTACCTGACCGTGGTTTGGTTTTAACAGAACAAAACCAAAAATAAATATTAACAACAACGACTTTAACAATATTAACCACTTGAAGCCCGCGTTATAGCCCAAAGATGGCTACAGTGTGGGCTTAATTTGCTGGGAGGGCATACATGGATGTCCCCCAGTGCCCACGCAAGCGGTGCACTCTGTGATCTCCGAGTCCTTGGGACTCAGCTGATCACAAATCAGAGCAAAGGACAAATCCCAGCCCCCAATGACACCTGATCACGTGATGTAAATAGAAGCCGGCAATCGGCTGACAGCGTGAGGAGAAAAAACAAGCCGATTATCGGCTCATGTAAAAGGGACATCGGTTCCACACACCGACAACCACTGCTTCTGAGCGTTGCCCTCCAGTGCTACCTACAAATGCCACCTACAAGTGCCCATCAGTACTGTTAAGCAGTGCCCACCAGTGGCACCTACCAGTACCCACCAGTGCCACCTAGCAGTGCCCATCAGTGCTGCCAATCAGTGCCTAATCATCAGTGCCACATATCAGTGCTGTCTATCAGTGCCACCTACCAGTGCCACCCATCAGTGCCGCCTATTAGTGCTGCCTATCAGTGCCCCCTATCAGTGCTATCTATCAATGCTGCCTATCAGTGATGCCTATCAGTGCCCATCAGTGCCACCTATCAGTGCTGCATATCAGTGCCGCCTATTATTGCTACCTATCAGTGCCCATCAATGCCACCTATCAGTGCTGCCTATCAGTGCTCATAAGTGCCACCTATCAGTGCAGCTTCATTTGTGCCTCCTGATCAGTGCCACCTATGAGTGCCCACTAGTGTCACCTATCAGTGCCCATCAGTGCAGCCTATCAGTGCCCATCAGTGCAGCCTATCAGTGCCCATCAGTGCTGCCTTATTAGTGCCTATCAGTGCGCCCTCATCAATGAAGGTGAAAAATTTGATAACGCACTAAGAAAAAAAAAATGTGGTCTTTTTCTGTGGCCCGTGATCATGACGAGGAGAAGCAGAACGGGGAAACAAGGCATTTCCCTGTTCTGCCTAGTGACATGACAGAGATGTACTGCTTTGGGTGGCTTCGGCCAATTATGGCTCAGGGGGTTTAGAACACGCCCCACACTATATAAGGCCTCCTGCACGGCGGCCCTGTGTAGTGTGTTCCGGTGTGCTTAGATAGAGAGAGAGAGAGACAGTGTCATTTCATTTGAGTTAGCTAGATTAGGCAGGACAGTCAGTGAGTTAGCTGCACTTACACTGTATTGTGTATATATATATATTCATCCCAGGTGTTGTGTATATATATATATATATATATATATATATATATATATATATATATACACTGTATTCAGTTTAGCTAGATCCGTTCCTGTTATCTTCCTACTGACAGGCAGGCTTGTCTTGATACAGTATTTACAGCTACCTGAAGAAAATTACTGGTGTTCTTTTGATCCTATTAGTACCACAGTCAGGCAGCTAGACTATTTACAGTTAGTATAGTGCGTCCTCCTCACAGTGTTGAGTTAAAGCTACAAGTTAGTTTAGTGTGACCTCTGCACAGTGTTCAGCTAAAGCTACAAGTTAATGTAGTGCGACCTCTGCACAGTGTTCAGCTAAAGCTGCAAGTTAGGGTAGTGCGTCCTCCTCACAGTGTTCAGCTAAAGCTACAAGTTAGGGTAGTGCGTCCTCCTCACAGTGTTCAGCTAAAGCTATAAGTTGGTGTAGTGCGTCCTCCTCCCAGTGTTCAGCTAAAACTACAAGTTAGTGTAGTGCAACCTCTGCACAGTGTTCAGCTAAAGCTACAAGTTAGTGTAGTGCGTCCTCCTCACAGTGTTCAGCTAAAACTACAAGTTAATGTAGTGCGTCCTCCTCACAGTGTTCAGCTAAAGCTACAAGTTAGTTTTGTGTGACCTCTGCACAGTGTTCAGCTAAAACTACAAGTTAGGGTAGTGCGTCCTCCTCACAGTGTTTAGCTAAAGCTACAAGTTAGTTTACTGTGACCTCTGCACAGTGTTCAGCTAAAGCTACAAGTTAGGATAGTGCGTCCTCCTCACAGTGTTCAGCTAAAGCTACAAGTTAGTTTAGTGCGACCTCTGCACAGTGTTCAGCTCAAGCTACAAGTTAGTGTAGTGCGCCCTCCTCACAGTGTTCAGCTAAAACTACAAGTTAGTGTAGTGCAACCTCTGCACAGTATTCAGCTAAAGCTACAAGTTAGTGTAGTGTGTCCTCCTCACAGTGTTCAGCTAAAACTACAAATTAGTGTAGTGCGACCTCTGCACATTGTTCAGCTAAAGCTACAAGTTAGTGTAGTGCGACCTCTGCACAGTTTTCAGCTAAAGCTACAAGTTAGTGTAGTGCGTCCTCCTCACAGTGTTCAGCTAAAACTACAAGTTAGTGTAGTGCGACCTCTGCACAGTGTTCAGCTAAAGCTACAAGTTAGTGTAGTGCGTCCTCCTCACAGTGTTCAGCTAAAACTACAAGTTAGTGTAGTGCGTCCTCTTCACAGTGTTAAGCTAAAACTACAAGTTAGTTTTTTGCGAGCTCTGCACAGTGTTCAGCTAAAGCTACCTGTAGAAGGTTGGTGATGTTTTCCTGATCCTATCACTACTGCAGGCAGCTAAATAAGCTACAAGTTAGTTTTTTGCGAGCTCTGCACAGTGTTCACCTAAAGCTACCTGTAGAAGGTTGGTGGTGTTTTTCTGATCCTATCACTACCGCAGGCAGCTAAATAAGCTACAAGTTAGTTTTTTGTGAGCTCTGCACAGTGTTCACTTAAAGCTACCTGTAGAAGGTTGGTGGTGTTTTCCTGATCCTATCACTACCGCAGGCAGCTAAATAAGCTACAAGTTAGTTTTTTGCGAGCTCTGCACAGTGTTCAGCTAAAACTACAAGTTAGCGTAGTGCGAGCTCTGCACAGTGTTCAGCTAAAGCTACCTGTAGAAGGTTGGTGGTGTTTTCCTGATCCTATCACTACCGCAGGCAGCTAAATAAGCTACAAGTTAGTTTTTTGCAAGCTCTGCACAGTGTTCAGCTAAAGCTTCCTGTAGAAGGTTGGTGGTGTTTTCCTGATCCTATCACTACCGCAGGCAGCTAAAGAAGCTACAAGTTATTTTTTTGTGAGCTCTGCACAGTGTTCACCTAAAGCTACCTGTAAAAGGTTGGTGGTGTTTTCCTGATCCTATCACTACCGCAGGCAGCTAAATAAGCTGCAAGTTAGTTTTTTGCGAGCTCTGCACAGTGTTCAGCTAAAGCTACCTGTAGAAGGTTGATGGTATTTTCCTGATCCTATCACTACCGCAGGCAGCTAAATAAGCTACAAGTTAGTTTTTTGCGAGCTCTGCACAGTGTTCAGCTAAAGCTACCTGTAGAAGGTTGGTGGTGTTCTCATACTACAGGCAGGCAGTTGATTTTGCTATCTGCAGTATCAGTACATATATATATATATATATATATATATATATATATATATATATATATATTTATTTATATCCCAGCTTAGTGCAGCTACAGGCCATTAGTTTGTCTGGAAGGCCAACAAGGAGAGGCAGACAGTCACAAGCCAATAAAAGAGGGCAAGCAGGCTCTGTGTTTAGAGGCAACAGTGCTGGTCGTGGAGACGGCGCATCTTCATCAGCACTTGGCTGTGGGACACGCTTGGCCTTTTTTTTGGCAGCTGGCCGTGTTGAGCCACAACATGCAGAAGACTTGGTCGAGTGGATGACCAAGCCGTCCTCATCCTCCTCATCCTCTCTCACCCATGCTCAGGGTACTTTGTCTGGCAAAGCAGCTGCCAACGCAGCCTCTTCCCTCAGCTCAATGGCATCAGTGACTCCTTCCCTAGCCCCACCATGTCCTCCTGAGGAGTCCCTCGAACTGTTTGACCACAGTGTTGGGTACATGCTCCAGGAGGATGCCCAGCGTTTTGAAGGCTCTGATGATGATACTGAGCTAGATGAAGGCAGTAACGTGAGCACGGACAGAGGGGGTGCCCAAGAGGGACAGCAATCTGGCAGTCATGCTCCCCCTGCTGCAGCATACTGCCAGGTTTGCTCCAGTGATGAGGAGGGAGGGGATGATAAGGACACTGACTCAACGTGGGTGCCTGATAGGAGAGAGGAGGAAGAGGAGGAGGCACATCACCAACGAGGCAGGATACCCTCCAGGGGCCAGCCTAAGGGCAGCACACTGACTGCATCACACCCCAAAGCTCCGCATGTGCAGGGCGCTGCTGTCTCTGCACGTTATTCAAAAAGTTCTTTGGTGTGGTCCTTTTTTGAGACGAGTGCATCAAATCGCACCGCTGCTATTTGCAACATATGTCTCGAGCATATCTCGCGTGGCCAAAACATCTCCCGCTTGGGCACCACCTGTTTGACCAGACATATGTTGACCTGCCATGCAGTTCATTGGCAAGCATATCTAAAAGACCCACACCAAACAACAAAGAGGACCTCTCATTGCTCCTCATCAGCTGAGCTCTCCAACCCCACTATACCTTCAGTCCTCTCTGAGACCTGCACTGTGAGAAATGAAGGTGTAGAATTAGGTGTGTCACAGCCAAGTACTTGTGGGCAATCTGCTTTCGGTACACCGACGTCAGATTGTACCAGGCAAATTTCCCTGCCCCAGCTGCTGCACCGCCAAAAGAAGTTCGTTCCCATCCATCCACATGCCCAGCGGTTGAATGCTGGCTTGGCAAAATTGCTAGCACTTCAACTGCTGCCTTTTCAGATAGTAGACTCTGCCCCCTTCCATGAGTTTGTGGAATGTGCGGTTCCTCAGTGGCAGGTACCCAAACACCACTTTTTCCCACGGAAGGCGATTCCGGCTCTCTACCAGCATGTGGAAGGCAATGTCCATGCCTCGCTGGACAGGGCGGTCAGCGTTAAGGTGCATATTACCGCTGACTCATGGTCCAGCAGGCATGGACAGAGACGTTACCTAAGTTTCACCGCGCATTGGGTGACTCTGCTGCCAGCTGGGAAGGATGCAGGACAAGGTGCAGTAGTGTTGGAGGTTGTTCCGCCACCATGCCTCCAAAATGCCACTACTAATGATTGTGACACACCTCTCTCCTCCACCCCCTCCTCTTCTTCTTCCTCCATGGCCTCCTTCTGTGCTTTGTCCTCGGAACTAGCAGTGCTCCGTGGGCGTTCAAGGGACTACACAAGTACGCAGGCCAAAAGATGCCATGCAGTGCTTGAGCTGGTGTGCTTGGGGGACAGGAGCCACACTGGGGCAGAGGTTCTGTAAGCTCTGCAGGGGCAGGTTCAGAGGTGGTTGATGCTACGCCAACTTAAGCCAGGAATGGTGGTTTGCGACAATGGCACCAACCTTCTTTCTGCCTTCCGACAGGGACAAATGACCCATGTGCCCTGTTTGGCTCACGTCCTTAACTTGGTGGTGCAGCGGTTCTTGGGCAGGTACCCAGGCTTACAGGATGTCCTGAGGCAGGCCAGGAAAGTCTGTGTGCATTTCCGCCTGTCATATAATGCCAGTGCTCGGCTGACGGACCTCCAAAAGGAATTTAACCTGCCCAAGAACCGCCTAATCTGTGGCATGCCCACCAGGTGGAACTCAACATTAGCCATGCTGCAGCGGCTGCACATGCAGCAGAGGGCCATCAATGAGTACCTGTGCGACTATGGCTCTAGGACAGGGTCAGGGGAGCTTGTTTTTTTTTCCCCATGCCAGTGGGCCATGATCAGGGATGCATGCACTGTCCTGTCACCATTTGAGGAGGCCACGAGGATGGTGAGCAGTGACAGTGCATGCATCAGTGACACTGTCCCCCTTGTCCACCTGTTGGAGCACACGCTGCGTGGAATAATGGACAGGGCACTTGAGGCAGAACAGAGGCAGGAAGAGGAGGACTTCCTTAGCTCTCAAGGCCCCCTTTATCCAGACAGTGTTCCTGCGTGCCCGCCGATCACACAGGAAGAGGACGAGGAGGAGGAGGATTGTGTCAGTATGGAGGTGGAGCCTGGCACTTAGCATCAGCAGCAGTTTTTAAGGGATCAGTCCCAAGAAACACATGGACTTGTACGTGGCTGGGAGGAGGTGGCTGCGGACCATGTCGTCCTTAGTGACCCAGAGGACTCCGGACCGAATGCCTCAGCAAACCTACGCTGCATGGCCTCCCTGATCCTGCAAAGCCTGCATAAGGATCCTCGTATTCGTGGTATCAAGGAGAAGGACCAATACTGACTGGCAACCCTCCTTGATCCATGGTACAAGGGTAAGGTTGCGGACCTTATCTTGCCGTCGCAGAGGGAGCAGAGGATGAAACATCTTCGGGAGGCCTTGCAGAAAGGTCTGTGCAACACGTTCCCAGAGACTGGGAGGTTACAAACTCCTGTTTCTGGACAACGTGTTGCTGAGGCTTCGGTCAGTCAAAGAAGGAGCGGTGGAGAAGGTGGCCATCTGACCGATGCGTTCAGACAATTTTTTGGTCTGCAGCCCCAAGGTATGATCGGTTCCAGCAACCATCGCCAGCGTCTGTTTTACATGGTGCAGGAATACCTAGGGGCAAGATCTGACTTGGACACCTTTCCCACCGAAAATCCTCTGGGTTACTGGGTCTTGAGGATAGATCACTGGCCAGAGCTTGCACAGTATGCAATTGAGCTACTGGCCTGTCCTGCAATCAGCGTTCTTTCGGAACGCACATTCAGTGCTGCTGGAGGCTTTGTAACCAATCACAGGGTGCGTCTGTCCACTGACTCAGTCGATCGACTGACCTTCATAAAAATGAATCAGTCTTGGATCACCACCAGCTACCAAGCACCTGATGCTGATGTAACCGAATAATTTTTTTTGAAATCTCAGATCCCTTCAAAGACTGCCTATGCTGATGCTGAGTGACTATCCTGAGTAATTATCCTCTTCCTCCTCTATGATCATGCTGATAGCTTGTAAGAACATTTTTGGTTCTATGCGCCGCCACCAGTGCCTAAGGCCCAATTTTTCAGCCCCTGTTTAACAGGGGCGTGTAATTCCAATTTTTGATGCAATACTTTGAAGCAGGCCTCGTTCCTGCATTCCAACTAGAGTATCTGTGAGGGGTTGCAGTGTTGTGACACCAGCACCAGTGCCTAAGGCCCAATTTTTCAGCCCCTCCGTCCTCCGCCCCATAGCTCTGTATTTATTATGTGGCCAGGGCGGCTGTGTGGCGCGCGCCTCTCTGCTCCATATCACAGACCGCCGGTGTAGCTTGTCTGTGTAAGAGGTGAGCAGCCGCGAGCTCCGACCGACCTCATGGTCCTCATCTCATGGAGCCTCGGCCTCGTTCTCTTCCTGCTCCACCACACCTGGGGACCGTGGGAGACGAGAGGTGACAGGGGGGCCTGAGACCTTGTCAGCACAGCGGGATGCGGGAACCCAAAGGTATGATCGCAGCGGCAGCCCCCTCCTCTCTCTGTCAGCCCCCCTCTCCTCTCTGTCAGCCCCCCTCCTCTCTGTCAGCCCCCCTCTCTTCTCTGTCAGCCCCCCTCTCCTCTCTGTCAGCCCCCCTCTCCTCTCTGTCAGCCTCCTCTCCTCTGTCAGCCCCCCTCTCCTCTGTCAGCCCCTCTCTCCTCTGTCAGTCCCCCTTCCTCTTTGTCAGCCCCCTCTTCTCTCTGTTAGCCCCTGTCAGTCCCCTCTTCCTCTCTGTCAGCCCCCTCTTCCTCTCTGTCAGCCCCTTCTTCCTCTCCTCTGACAGCCCCCTCCTCTCCTCTGTCAGCCCCCTCCTCTCCTCTGTCAGCCCCCCTCCTCTCCTCTGTCAGCCCCCCTCCTCTTCTCTGTCAGCCCCCCTCCTCTCTGTCAGCCCCCTCTTCCTCTCTGTCAGCCCCCCTCCTCTGTCAGTTCCTCTCTGTCAGCCCCCCTCCTCTGTCAGTTCCTCTCTGTCAGCCCCCTTCCCCTCTGTCAGCCCCCCTTCCCCTCTGTTAGCCCCCCTTCCCCTCTGTCAGCCCTCTCTTCCCCTCTGTCAGCCCCCTCTTCTCCTCTGTCAGCCCCCCCCTCCTCTGTCAGCCCCCCTCCTCCTCTGTCAGCCCCCCTCCTCCTCTCCCCTGTCCCTCCATACTACACCAGGAGACCTCCCCCCACCCCCCAAAATTACACTGGGAGGCTCCCCACCAAACATTACACACTACATATACACTATATTGTACATTACACACGCCTGCACTATATACACTATATTGTACATTACACATGCCTGCACTATATACACTATATTGTACATTACACACGCCTGCACTATATACACTATATTGCACATTACACACGCCTGCATTATATACACTATATTGTACTTTACACACACCTACACTATATTGTACATTACACACGCCTGCACTATATACACTATATTGTACATTACACACGCCTGCGCTATATACACTATATTGTACATTACATACGCCTGCACTATATACTCTATATTGTACATTACACACGCCTGCACTATATACACACTATATTGTACATTACACACCTGCACTATATACACTATATTGTACATTACACACTCTGCACTATATACACTATATTGTACATTACACACGCCTGCACTATATACACACTATATTGTACATTACACACGCCTGCTCTATAGACACTATATTGTACATTACACATGCCTGCACTATATACACTATATTGTACATTACACACGCCTGCACTATATACACTATATTGCACATTACACACGCCTGCATTATATACACTATATTGTACTTTACACACACCTACACTATATTGTACATTACACACGCCTGCACTATATACACTATATTGTACATTACACACGCCTGCGCTATATACACTATATTGTACATTACATACGCCTGCACTATATACTCTATATTGTACATTACACACGCCTGCACTATATACACACTATATTGTACATTACACACCTGCACTATATACACTATATTGTACATTACACACTCTGCACTATATACACTATATTGTACATTACACACGCCTGCACTATATACACACTATATTGTACATTACACACGCCTGCTCTATAGACACTATATTGTACATTACACACTCCTGCTCTATAGACACTATATTGTACATTACACACGCCTGCACTATATACACTATGTTGTACATTACACATGCCTGCACTATATACACTATATTGTACATTACACACTCTGCACTATATTGCACATTACACACCTGCACTATATGCAATTGGCTACACCCACTGTTCACCGCTGCGCAGGCCGCATTAATACTCCCCTAGGGCACACAGAGGTGTCCCAGGTATTTTACAATCTCATTGTGTATGCTACAAAAAAAATGCCAAGCCCCGCTGAAGTGCTCGGGTTTGGCTCGAAGAAAAAGTGGCAACCCTAGGCGTGTAATTACAATTTTTGATGCAATACTTTGCAGCAGGGCTCGTTTCTGCATTCCAACTAGAGTTTCTGTGAGGGGTTGCAGTGTTGTGGCACCAGCACCAGTGCCTAAGGCCCAATTTTTCAGCCCCTGTTCAACAGGGGCATGTAATTACAATTCTTGATTTAATATTTCACAGCAGGGCCAGTTTCTGCGCCCACCAAGAGCAAGTGAGGACTTACAGTGTTGTGGCACCACCACCACCACCATCACCAAAGGCCCAACTTTTCTGCCCCTGTTCAACAGGGGCATGTAATTACAATTCTTGATCTAATATTTCACAGCAGGGCCCTGTGAGGGCTTACAGTGTTGTGGTCACAACAACACCTAAGGCCCAAATTTCTGCTGAGTATATAGGGCAGGCCCCTACTTTCAAACATCCAACTAACAAACGACTCCTACTTGCAAACGGAAGGAGACAACAGGAAGTGAGATGAAATCTACCCCTAGGAAGGGAAATTCTCTCCTGTAAGAGTTAATATGTGAAAAACATTTCTCCTTTCCACTGATGCTTTATCAGCAATCCTTGTTTCACAAAAAAAAACTAATTTTCAAAAAACATTTGTCATTGGGACAAAAAGTGAGGTGAAATCTTCTGAAGAGGAGCACAGACAGCAAAACTAATGTCACAGGGGTGATAACCCTTCCCTATGTTTTCCAAAAAGCTTAAAATAGATTTTTGGCTGGAGCTAAACACATTAAAAATGTACCAGTTCAAAATTACAAACAGATTCTACTTAACAACAAACCTACAGTCCCTGTCTTGTTTGCACCGCCTGTATACTGCTGTTCAGAGTACAGAGCCTATATACTGCTGTTTCCTTTTTTAATTTGGGTGCGGGGTTCCCCTTAATATCCATACAAGACCCAAAGAACCGGGTAATGGACTGGGGGGTACCCGTGCCGTTTGTCTCACTGATTTTCATCCATATTACCAGGACCCGACATTACATTAAAGCCGCAAGCAGTTTTAAATGACTTTTTTTCCTTTAAAAATTACATTTTGTGCAGGGACTGTTCTAAGCACGGGAAACGCGCTCCACTTTACAGGCAAGAGTTGTGGGGATGAGGCCTTTCTCCCCATCAACATGGGGACAAGGTGCTTTGGGGTGCTACCTCAAAGCACCCTCCCAATGTTGAGGGCATGTGGCCTGGTATGGTTCAGAAGGGGGGGTTCTCTCTTGTCCCCCCTCTTTTCCTGTTGCCTGCCAGGTTGTGTGCTCGGATAAGGGTCTGGTATAGATTTTGGGGGGACCCCACGCCATTTTTTTTAATTTTGGCGTGGGGTTCCCCTTAAATTCCATACCAGACCCTCAGCATTTTTTATTTTGTTTCGGGGTTCCCCTGTGGGGAATTCCCATGCTGTTTTTATCAATGAACTTTTATGTGTATTGTCGGACCAGCAATTCATTAATAGCCGCGAGTAGTTTTAAATTACTTTTTTTCCTTTGAAATGTCATTTTGCTGTCAGACTGTTCTAAACACGGGAAACATGTTATAGACACTATAGATGCTATAGACGGGCATACTATAGACACCCCCCAGCTACAAAATTTAAAGGAATATAATACTTTAAATGGGTGTTCCGCAGCTTTCGAATTTGCCGCAGACACCCCAAATTGTTTGCTGTACGGCGAACTGGTAAACAGCCAATGTTCGAGTCGAACTCATGTTTGATCCGAACATAAAGCCCATCCCTACTGCTAAGAGAATGACAGGGGCAGAGGCTGGGTGGAGAATCGGCTCCCATTCAACTCTGCCTGCTGGCGGCGCCCGCCTCCCTCCTCCGATGCGACTGCTCCATACTCACCTTCAGCTTATTTCCACTCGCCTAATTGTGTCTTGTTATATCTGCCTGGAGTTCAGCTTTTTTTTAAATATATTTAATGAGAAGTGTCCCTTGTGCGGGTGCCAACCATCCTAATTGAACTATTCCCTCCTCTGTTCCCTCCCACAGTGGTAATTTTGCAGTGCTATGAAAGTTAATGATGCAGTCGCCGACAAGGCAGACTTGGTCCATGGCAGATGATTTTAATATGAGCATGCTGGTGTGAGCTATACAGTAGGGATGGGCGAACGGTTCAGCCAGAGCATAAGTTCGGGCCGAACTTTCATTGTTTGGACGTTCGGAGAACAGCCGAACAAATGGGACGTTCGGCCGTTTGTTCGACCCCCCGAACCGACCACAATGCATTGTGGCATTGAACAGTGCATTGCAAGCCCTGATTGGCTGAAGCAGCGAAAGCTTCAGCCAATCAGGGCATAGAGCACTGTCAGAGTCATGATTGGACACTGTCATCATGACTTTATCCAATCATGGCTCATTCCTACCCCACAGTATAAAAGTATTCTTTCAATGGCAGCCATTTTCAGTGTGATTTTGGCGTGGAGAGAGATAGAACAGGGCTCTGTTCAGTGCTATTATTTAGTGTGCTATACTGTGCTTTTTTGCTTCTGCCTTGTCGGCGACTGCATCATTAACTAATTGTCAGTGGAGAATATTAATTTAGTGTCAGTCTAGGGATAGTGTGAGTGTAGTGAGGAGGACCATCATTCAGCTTTTCATAGAGTGCAGCTAGAGTAGAGACAGCTTAGATAGTTTCAGTGTAGTGTAGTGAGACCGTGTCAGTAATCTTGACATATAGTGTCAGTGTAGTGAGGAGGACCATCATTCAGCTTTTCATAGTATATAGCTAGAGTAGGGACAGTTCAGATAGCTTCAGTGTAGTGACGGTTGAACACCATCTATTTGATTGTGTTACTGCCAGTTCAACGCCATATAGTTTTGCGTGCATTACTGCCAGTTTAATGCCATATAGTTTTGCGTGCGTTACTGCCAGTTTAACGCCATCTAGTTTTGTGTGCGTTACTGCCAGTTTAACGCCATAAAGTTTTGCGTGTGTTACTGCCTGTTTAACGCCATATAGTTTTGCGTGCATTACTGCCAGTTTAACGCCATATCGTTTTGCGTGCGTTACTGCCAGTTTAACACCATATCGTTTTGCGTGCGTTACTGCCTGTTTAACGCCATATAGTTTTGCATGCGTTACTGCCAGTTTAACGCCATATCGTTTTGCATGCGTTACTGCCAGTTTAACGCCATATAGTTTTGCGTGTGTAACTGCCTGTTTAATGCCATATAGTTTTGCGCGCGTTACTGCCAGTTTAACGCCATATCGTTTTGCGTGCGTTACTGCCAGTTTAACGCCATATTGTTTTGCATGCGTTACTGCCAGTTTAAGGCCATATATTTCTGTGTGCATTACTACAAGTTTAACGCCATATAGGTTTGTGCGTTACTGCCAGTTTAATGCCATATAGTTCTGTGTGTCACAGTACGTTTGGCGCATTATATTGCAGTATATTATATTGTATCCATGGAGTGTGTCTGTGTAGTGTGAGTACTCAAATTAAAGTGCACCAAACATGTCTATTAATTAAAGCGCATCCACGTACAGATTTCAACTTCTTCTTTATATTTGCTTACAAGCACTGCCCCCTCCCTCCCAATAATGTCTGGGAGGACAACAAGGAGAGGCAGACGTTCCCATGGCACTGTAAGGGGGCCAGCAACAAATGTGTCCACAAGCAAAGGTGGACGTGGTGGTTAATCCTCAGGCCTGGCATCATTTCCTCTGTTTAGTGAGTTTGCCAATGTTATCCAACCACAACATGCAGAGGAGGTGGTGGACTGGCTTACTAAACCTTCCTCAACCTCCTCATACTCTGTCACGCAAGCAGAGACAAGTGTGAAGTCCCCTGCAGTTACCAGAGTGGATAAACATGCCTCCTTGTCCACATCTATTCCCGCCATAGCCCCAACATCAGCCATTGAGGAGTCAGCTGAGTTATTTGACCACAGCGTCAGCCACTTTCTCCTTGATGATGCCCAGTCATTACTGGATTTAGATGTTGGTTCTGAGGTTGAGGATGACAGGAACATGAGCCTAGAGAGAGGGAGTAACACTGGTAGACAAATTGGCATTCATATTCCCCAAGCCGCAGCGTATTGCCAAATTGTCTCCAGTGGTAATGATGAAGATGGAGAAGATGGAGATGATGATGATGATGATGATGATGAGGTCACTGATGGGACTTGGGTGCCAGATAGAGCAGAGGAAGAAACTGAAGGTGAGGCAGCACAACCCCAAGGAGGCCGACATTAAGAAAGAATAGAGAGCAGCCACCCTATTCCATTAAATTCTGCAGCTGTTATCTCCCGGCCCACTCCAAAAAAGCTCAGCTGTCTGGGCCTTTTTCAGCACATCTGCAGCAGATCGCACTGTTGCCATCTGCAAACTGTTTCTCAGGCACATCAAATGTGGAAAAAACACCAACCATATGCATATCATTGCAATTTTTTTGCCTTCTTCAAGAGCACCTCTATAGGGTTACGGTGGGAAGGCGCCCCCAACACCCAAAGAGTAATTTTTCTGCACCTGTTTGACAGGTGCATATCATTGCAATTTTTTACAGCAAGGCCAATTCTTGTTTTCATCAAGAGTACCTTTATGGGGGTTACAGTGGGAAGGCGCCACGACACATAAAGACCAATTACTTCTATACAAAGTCAAAGTGACACCAGAATGTATCCAAAAAATCTCTAATCTTGTTCTCAGTGCACTACATTGTGGCCTCATCATACACACTGGTTCCCCAGCTGTTGCTGAGCAAAATAAAGGCAGCTTGCAGGGAAAAATGTCATTTTTTTTTGGCTTTAAAATTCTAGACATGGTACAGATCTGCCACTTTACAGGTAGACTAAGGGGACCCCCAGGCACTATATTGGAAGGAATTTTTCATTTTTTGGCCTTCACTTTAAAAATCAAAAAATCACTGCTCATTTAAAAATGACGTTTTTCACAAACTTTTTTTCCCCCAGGGCAGGACCCGGACCCTTATAACCATTGTATGCCCAATTACTTGGATAAATGCCTTCAAAATGGGAATTTTTGATTTTTGATGTTCAGGTCCCATTGACTTCAATGGGGTCCGTTATTCAGGTCCCAACTTTTGCGGTGTTCGGAAGTTCTGGTGCCAACCGAACAGGGGTCTGTTTGGCCCACCCCTAGCATCAATCAAGAGTAACGTCTCTGCCCACACTTTCTGCCCCGCCTCCTTTAATAGAAACTGTACTATACCTTCCATCATTAAAAAAAACACTCTATGAATGGATGAGTTTGGTCTTTTATTCATGCAGCCATCCTCCATTCATATATCAAAGGTTTAGGGCAGTGAAGGGCCAAAATAGGCACCACATCCCAATTATATACAAAAGGAAAGGAAAAAACACTGGACTTTTAAGGTGCCACAATAAAGTTACTACATTTTCTATAGATAAAATGTAAACATATTTTATTTGTAACAGTTTAAAATTAATACAATTCTTTGTCATATCAACATGCAATTCATACAATGATGCAGTCACTTCAGCTTACTACATGTTTTGCCCCAATGAGCTTCTTCAGGAGACTCAAGATGCTGCATGGAATTGATACTATAAGTGAAAAAGACATACAGTATATGAATAATTACAAAATGTGTTTAATTCAGAATTTTGTAATTATTCATATATGTCTTTTTCACTTATAGTATCAATTCCATGCAGCACTCTTGAGTCTCCTCAAAAAGCTCATTGGGGCGAAACATATAGAGCTGAAGTGACTGCATCGTTGTATGAATTGCATGTTGATATGACAAAGAATTGTATTAATTTTAAACTGTTACAAATAAAATATGTTTACATTTTATCTATGGAAAATGCAGTAACTTTATTGTGGCACCTTAAAAGTCCCGTGTTTTTTTCCTATCCTCCATTCATAGAATGTCTTTAATTCATAAAAGTAAATTTTGCCTACCCCATTGACTCCAATGCAATATGGTGAAATTTTGAAATGGAAAACTATCAATTTTGCTAACACAGTGGCTAAGTGGTTAGCACTTCCACCTGGCAGCACTGGGGTCGTTGGTTTGAATCACAACAATGGCACTACCTGCCTGGAGTTTGCATGTTCTCCCAGTGCCTGCGTGGGTTTCCTCCCACACTCCAAAGACATACTGGTAGGTTAATTGGATCCTGTCTAAATTAGCCCAAGTAAGTGTATGTATGAATGTGAGTTAGAGACCTTAGATTGTAAGCTCCTTGGGGCAGGGACTGATGTAAATGTATAATATATATGTGAAGTCAGACCGGAGCTGTGCCACCAGATGACATAGCCCCTTGCCCATATAAGAAATATCGAAGCACAGAGTGGGCATACGGTGGGAGGCCTCCCAGGAGGCGAGAACATTTTTATTTTCTTCTATTTTTCAGGTTCGGCGGGCGTCGTGATTGATGATGGATTTACATCAAGGGACACTATTTTTTTTTTAAACATTTTGTGCAGGGACTGTTCTAAGCACGGGAAACGCGCTCCACTTTACAGGCAAGAGTTGTGGGGATGAGGCCTTTCTCCCCATCAACATGGGGACAAGGTGCTTTGGGGTGCTACCTCAAAGCACCCTCCCAATGTTGAGGGCATGTGGCCTGGTATGGTTCAGAAGGGGGGGTTCTCTCTTGTCCCCCCTCTTTTCCTGTGGTCTGCCAGGTTGTGTGCTCGGATAAGGGTCTGGTATAGATTTTGGGGGGACCCCACGCCATTTTTTTTTAATTTTGGCGTGGGGTTCCCCTTAAATTCCATGCCAGACCCTCAGCATTTTTTTTTTTTGGTTTGGGGTTCCCCTGTGGGGAATTCCCATGCCGTTTTTATCAATGAACTTTTATGTGTATTGTCGGACCAGCAATTCATTAATAGCCGCGAGTAGTTTTAAATTACTTTTTTTCCTTTGAAATGTCATTTTGCTGTCAGACTGTTCTAAACACGGGAAACATGTTATAGACACTATAGATGCTATAGACGGGCATACTATAGACACCCCCCAGCTACAAAATTTAAAGGAATATAATACTTTTAATGGGTGTTCCGCAGCTTTCGAATTTGCCGCAGACACCCCAAATTGTTTGCTGTACGGCGAACTGGTAAACAGCCAATGTTCGAGTCGAACTCATGTTTGATCCGAACATAAAGCCCATCCCTACTGCTAAGAGAATGACAGGGGCAGAGGCTGGGTGGAGAATCGGCTCCCATTCAACTCTGCCTGCTGGCGGCGCCCGCCTCCCTCCTCCGATGCGACTGCTCCATACTCACCTTCAGCTTATTTCCACTCGCCTAATTGTGTCTTGTTATATCTGCCTGGAGTTCAGCTTTTTTTTAAATATATTTAATGAGAAGTGTCCCTTGTGCGGGTGCCAACCATCCTAATTGAACTATTCCCTCCTCTGTTCCCTCCCACAGTGGTAATTTTGCAGTGCTATGAAAGTTAATGATGCAGTCGCCGACAAGGCAGACTTGGTCCATGGCAGATGATTTTAATATGAGCATGCTGGTGTGAGCTATACAGTAGGGATGGGCGAACGGTTCAGCCAGAGCATAAGTTCGGGCCGAACTTTCATTGTTTGGACGTTCGGAGAACAGCCGAACAAATGGGACGTTCGGCCGTTTGTTCGACCCCCCGAACCGACCACAATGCATTGTGGCATTGAACAGTGCATTGCAAGCCCTGATTGGCTGAAGCAGCGAAAGCTTCAGCCAATCAGGGCATAGAGCACTGTCAGAGTCATGATTGGACACTGTCATCATGACTTTATCCAATCATGGCTCATTCCTACCCCACAGTATAAAAGTATTCTTTCAATGGCAGCCATTTTCAGTGTGATTTTGGCGTGGAGAGAGATAGAACAGGGCTCTGTTCAGTGCTATTATTTAGTGTGCTATACTGTGCTTTTTTGCTTCTGCCTTGTCGGCGACTGCATCATTAACTAATTGTCAGTGGAGAATATTAATTTAGTGTCAGTCTAGGGATAGTGTGAGTGTAGTGAGGAGGACCATCATTCAGCTTTTCATAGAGTGCAGCTAGAGTAGAGACAGCTTAGATAGTTTCAGTGTAGTGTAGTGAGACTGTGTCAGTAATCTTGACATATAGTGTCAGTGTAGTGAGGAGGACCATCATTCAGCTTTTCATAGTATATAGCTAGAGTAGGGACAGTTCAGATAGCTTCAGTGTAGTGACGGTTGAACACCATCTATTTGATTGTGTTACTGCCAGTTCAACGGCATATTGTATTGCGTGCGTTACTGCCAGTTTAACGCCATATAGTTTTGCGTGCATTACTGCCAGTTTAATGCCATATAGTTTTGCGTGCGTTACTGCCAGTTTAACACCATCTAGTTTTCTGTGCATTACTGCCAGTTTAACGCCATATCGTTTTGCGTGCGTTACTGCCAGTTTAACACCATATCGTTTTGCGTGCGTTACTGCCTGTTTAACGCCATATAGTTTTGCATGCGTTACTGCCAGTTTAACGCCATATCGTTTTGCGTGCGTTACTGCCAGTTTAACGCCATATAGTTTTGCGTGTGTAACTGCCTGTTTAATGCCATATAGTTTTGCGCGCGTTACTGCCAGTTTAACGCCATATCGTTTTGCGTGCGTTACTGCCAGTTTAACGCCATATTGTTTTGCATGCGTTACTGCCAGTTTAAGGCCATATATTTCTGTGTGCATTACTACAAGTTTAACGCCATATAGGTTTGTGCGTTACTGCCAGTTTAATGCCATATAGTTCTGTGTGTCACAGTACGTTTGGCGCATTATATTGCAGTATATTATATTGTATCCATGGAGTGTGTCTGTGTAGTGTGAGTACTCAAATTAAAGTGCACCAAACATGTCTATTAATTAAAGCGCATCCACGTACAGATTTCAACTTCTTCTTTATATTTGCTTACAAGCACTGCCCCCTCCCTCCCAATAATGTCTGGGAGGACAACAAGGAGAGGCAGACGTTCCCATGGCACTGTAAGGGGGCCAGCAACAAATGTGTCCACAAGCAAAGGTGGACGTGGTGGTTAATCCTCAGGCCTGGCATCATTTCCTCTGTTTAGTGAGTTTGCCAATGTTATCCAACCACAACATGCAGAGGAGGTGGTGGACTGGCTTACTAAACCTTCCTCAACCTCCTCATACTCTGTCACGCAAGCAGAGACAAGTGTGAAGTCCCCTGCAGTTACCAGAGTGGATAAACATGCCTCCTTGTCCACATCTATTCCCGCCATAGCCCCAACATCAGCCATTGAGGAGTCAGCTGAGTTATTTGACCACAGCGTCAGCCACTTTCTCCTTGATGATGCCCAGTCATTACTGGATTTAGATGTTGGTTCTGAGGTTGAGGATGACAGGAACATGAGCCTAGAGAGAGGGAGTAACACTGGTAGACAAATTGGCATTCATATTCCCCAAGCCGCAGCGTATTGCCAAATTGTCTCCAGTGGTAATGATGAAGATGGAGAAGATGGAGATGATGATGATGATGATGAGGTCACTGATGGGACTTGGGTGCCAGATAGAGCAGAGGAAGAAACTGAAGGTGAGGCAGCACAACCCCAAGGAGGCCGACATTAAGAAAGAATAGAGAGCAGCCACCCTATTCCATTAAATTCTGCAGCTGTTATCTCCCGGCCCACTCCAAAAAAGCTCAGCTGTCTGGGCCTTTTTCAGCACATCTGCAGCAGATCGCACTGTTGCCATCTGCAAACTGTTTCTCAGGCACATCAAATGTGGAAAAAACACCAACCATATGCATATCATTGCAATTTTTTTGCCTTCTTCAAGAGCACCTCTATAGGGTTACGGTGGGAAGGCGCCCCCAACACCCAAAGAGTAATTTTTCTGCACCTGTTTGACAGGTGCATATCATTGCAATTTTTTACAGCAAGGCCAATTCTTGTTTTCATCAAGAGTACCTTTATGGGGGTTACAGTGGGAAGGCGCCACGACACATAAAGACCAATTACTTCTATACAAAGTCAAAGTGACACCAGAATGTATCCAAAAAATCTCTAATCTTGTTCTCAGTGCACTACATTGTGGCCTCATCATACACACTGGTTCCCCAGCTGTTGCTGAGCAAAATAAAGGCAGCTTGCAGGGAAAAATGTCATTTTTTTTGGCTTTAAAATTCTAGACATGGTACAGATCTGCCACTTTACAGGTAGACTAAGGGGACCCCCAGGCACTATATTGGAAGGAATTTTTCCTTTTTTGGCCTTCACTTTAAAAATCTAAAAATCACTGCTCATTTAAAAATGACGTTTTTCACAAACTTTTTTTCCCCCAGGGCAGGACCCGGACCCTTATAACCATTGTATGCCCAATTACTTGGATAAATGCCTTCAAAATGGGAATTTTTGATTTTTGATGTTCAGGTCCCATTGACTTCAATGGGGTCCGTTATTCAGGTCCCAACTTTTGCGGTGTTCGGAAGTTCTGGTGCCAACCGAACAGGGGTCTGTTTGGCCCACCCCTAGCATCAATCAAGAGTAACGTCTCTGCCCACACTTTCTGCCCCGCCTCCTTTAATAGAAACTGTACTATACCTTCCATCATTAAAAAAAACACTCTATGAATGGATGAGTTTGGTCTTTTATTCATGCAGCCATCCTCCATTCATATATCAAAGGTTTAGGGCAGTGAAGGGCCAAAATAGGCACCACATCCCAATTATATACAAAAGGAAAGGAAAAAACACTGGACTTTTAAGGTGCCACAATAAAGTTACTACATTTTCTATAGATAAAATGTAAACATATTTTATTTGTAACAGTTTAAAATTAATACAATTCTTTGTCATATCAACATGCAATTCATACAATGATGCAGTCACTTCAGCTTACTACATGTTTTGCCCCAATGAGCTTCTTCAGGAGACTCAAGATGCTGCATGGAATTGATACTATAAGTGAAAAAGACATACAGTATATGAATAATTACAAAATGTGTTTAATTCAGAATTTTGTAATTATTCATATATGTCTTTTTCACTTATAGTATCAATTCCATGCAGCACTCTTGAGTCTCCTCAAAAAGCTCATTGGGGCGAAACATATAGAGCTGAAGTGACTGCATCGTTGTATGAATTGCATGTTGATATGACAAAGAATTGTATTAATTTTAAACTGTTACAAATAAAATATGTTTACATTTTATCTATGGAAAATGCAGTAACTTTATTGTGGCACCTTAAAAGTCCCGTGTTTTTTCCTATCCTCCATTCATAGAATGTCTTTAATTCATAAAAGTAAATTTTGCCTACCCCATTGACTCCAATGCAATATGGTGAAATTTTGAAATGGAAAACTATCAATTTTGCTAACACAGTGGCTAAGTGGTTAGCACTTCCACCTGGCAGCACTGGGGTCGTTGGTTTGAATCACAACAATGGCACTACCTGCCTGGAGTTTGCATGTTCTCCCTGTGCCTGCGTGGGTTTCCTCCCACACTCCAAAGACATACTGGTAGGTTAATTGGCTCCTGTCTAAATTAGCCCAAGTAAGTGTATGTATGAATGTGAGTTAGAGACCTTAGATTGTAAGCTCCTTGGGGCAGGGACTGATGTAAATGTATAATATATATGTGAAGTCAGACCGGAGCTGTGCCACCGGATGACATAGCCCCTTGCCCATATAAGAAATATCGAAGCGCAGAGTGGGCATACGGTGGGAGGCCTCCCAGGAGGCGAAAACATTTTTATTTTCTTCTATTTTTCAGGTTCGGCGGGCGTCGTGATTGATGATGGATTTACATCAAGGGACACTATTTTTTTTTTAAACTGCAATTGAATAAAATAAGCAAATCAATTCACATTGTCAAGTGAGTAAAGTTAATGAAAAAGTGTTACACATACAACTTGATAAATCCTGATATCAATGTAGCAAAGCAAAAAACAAGACCAAATAATATTGGATAGCAGGTGTGACAAATCAATACAATCCAGTGACAGGTAAAGAGAAAACATATAAACCAAAAGCCTGTATATAAAATAGTGCTATGATGGATAAAGAAGCAGCAAACAAACGTGAAGAAACACAACAAATGTGAAGCTGTAATCAATAAATCCCGCCACCAGGAAGCACAAGTGCTAAAAACAACAATCTTCAGTGGTGGCACCTATGTGTCTGCAAGCAGCTCACCTTACTGAGGTAAGGTATACGGCATGAGTTGGTCACAAATGCAGATAGGGAAAGTAGATGTAAAATATAGGAGTCCCCTCTTAGCCGTATTAAATTGCTTGAATGGTCTCAGTGGCAGACATTTACATATAACAAAACATGGAAAAGATAAAGTTCATAGCATAACTCTGTGAGATAGACGCAATGGGGTAAGGGCAGATCGAAAAGTGATACACTCACTTTTAGAAGGGGAGCATAGGCGTCAATCCACGAACGCCGTGTTCGTAAGCCCCTTGCGTATGGTCCTTAGTCTGCTCTTACTCTGAGGCATTGTGCAATAGGAACTCGATGGGTGGTAATTTTGGATATAAAATAGAGATACTCATAGAAAGAATCCCGCATAGAGAACGATTTGTTGTGATAAAAATAATAAAACAAACTCACATATGTAAATTACATGAAATGTAAACATCCATGAGCGCCAAGCTCGTCTCCTGCAGTCAAACTGTGGATATACCTAGTGCTCCAATTCGGACGCGTTTCGTCATTTCACGTGACTTCATCAGGGTATGACACTAGGTAGAAAACATGTCTTTAAATAGTCTGCTTGATTAAGCGCCCGGTGGCCATTATGTTGTAGCCCGCCATTGAAATGAATGGCGCCCGCGTTAACACAGTCTGTTGGCCATTTTGCATTGGTCTCTTGCACAGAGGCAGGCTTTCACGTGATGTTTATACATGGAATAGGCAGAGCCCTGTTCAGCAACCATTTTATAGTAGCCCAACGTGACAATGAATAGTAACAGCTTAAAAAGGGGGAAGAAAATTAAAGGGCCATTTTTCAGTTGTCATATATAATATAGAAAATGTATTATTATTATATTATAAAATAATCCCCTTTTAACCCGGTATCTATGACAGTTGATATTTTGTTTATATCACCATGTCATTGAGTATTTTTAACATATGTGCTTTATATTCCGTCATTTATTTCATGCTTTCTATGACCGCTTTTATAAGATGCCTAGTTGTACAAACTCGCTGTCAGCAATATTTGTGTGCCACGGACAACTGAAAAATGGCCCCTTAATTTTCTTTCCCCTTTTTTGGCAAACTGTTACTATTCATTGGCACGTTGGGCTAATAGAAAATGGTTGCTGACCGTGGCTCTGCCTATTCCATGTATAAACATCACGTGTAAGCCTGCCTCTGCGCAAGAGACCAATGCAAAATGGCCGACGGACTGTGCTGAAGTGGGCGCCATTCATTTCAATGGCAGACTACAACAAAATGGCCTGCCGGGCGCTTAATCAAGCAAACTATTTAAAGACATGTTTCCTATCTAGTGTCATCCCCTGATGAAGTCACGTGACGTGGCGACACGGGTCGGGATTGGAGCACTAGGTATAGCCACAGTTTAACAGCAGGAGATGAGCTTGGCGCTCGTGGATGTTTACATTTCGTGTCATTTACATATGTGAGTTTGTTTTATGATTTTTATCACAATAATTTGTTCTCTATGCGGGATTATGCTATGAGCATCTCTCTTTTTATATCCGAAATTACCACCCATCGAGTTCCTATTGCACAACGCCTCAGAGTAAGAGCAGACTAAGGACCATACGCAAGGGGCTTACGAACTCGGCGTTCGTGGATTGACGCCTATGCTCCCCTTCTAAAAGTGAGTGTATCACTTTTCGATCTGCCCTTACCCCCATTGCGTCTATCTCACAGAGTTATGCTATGAACTTTATCTTTTCCATGTTTTGTTATATGTAAATATCTGCCACTGAGATCATTCAAGCAATTTAATATGGCTAAGAGGGGACTACTATATTTTACATCTACTTTCCCTATCTGCATTTGTGACCAACTCATGCCGTATACCTTACCTCAGTAAGGTGAGCTGCTTGCAGACACATAGGTGCCACCACTGAAGATTGTCGTTTTTAGCACTTGTGCTTCCTGGTGGCGGGATTTATTGATTACAGCTTCACACGGACGTTTGTTTGCTGCTTCTTTATCCATCATAGCACTATTTTATATACAGGCTTTTGGTTTACATATTTTTTCTTTACCTTTCACTGGATTGTATTGATTTGTCACACCTGCTATCCAATTTTATTTGGTCTTGTTTTTTGCTTTGCTACATTGATAGCAGGATTTATCAAGTTGTATGTGTAACACGTTTTCATTAACTTTACTCACTTGACGATGTGGATTGATTTTCTTATTTTATTCAATTGCAGTTTATTTACCTGATTACGCTAATTGATGCACCAGGATTATATCACGTTTAAGTTATCTGCTATATACCATATCACTAATGTTATTACTTTTTGACACTTTTTTGGTGAATGGGTAGGGGTAAGTTGTACCCGATACCCATTCACATTGGGGGGCAAGATCTGGGGGCCCCCTTGTTAAAGGGGGATTCCAAATTCCGATAAACCCCCCCACCCAAAGACCCTGATAACAACAGCCCAGGGTTGTCGAGAAGAGGCCCTTGTCCCCATCAACACGGGGTCAATATGCTTTTCCCCAAAACACCCACCTCCCCATGTTGAGGACATGTGGCCTGATATGGTTCAGGCGGGGGTGGGCGCTCGCTCGTTCCCTTCCCTTACCTGACCTGCCAGGCTGCATGCTCAGATAAGGGTCTGGTATGGATTTTGGGGGGAACCGCACGCTGTTTGTTTTTGTTTTTTTCATATTTGGCGTTTTTTTCTTTACTTTTTTTTTAATTCAGTTGTCATCTGGATAACCCGTTGACAGTTGATGACTCATCGGTTGTTAAGGATGCCGTGGCCGGCTTCCTGACCCCACTCCTTAACAACCAGCTTACACTGCGCCCTGATTGGGCAAAGCTTTGCCCAATCAGGGCACAGAATGCACTGTGCAGCGCTCAGTGCATTGCAGGGTGTTATTCGGGGTGAACACCCTGCAAATTCGGGTGTTTGGCGAACGATGGAACAGCCAAATGTTTGGCCCGAACTCATGCTTGGGGCCAAACCGTTCGCCCATCCCTAATAAGTACCTGTAATAAAAGAGGAAGAGTTCAGCATTATTGTCTGCATGACAGGTCTGCTTTAAACTGATGACATTTACACAAATATTAAACGCTTTTAAAAAGTTTTTCTTTAATATCATTCAAACGATTTTGTACATATAATACATACAAGGGGGAACTTGACCTTGGGAAGATTCAATAAATATTCTGTTCTTCAAGATGCAAAAATAAATTATTGGTGGCAGGTAACAAGGGAAGATGAAAATCCAAACTTTTTCACGTTTTTGGAAAACAGTCATTGTCAAGAAATTCCTGTAAATTTGGTGCACAAGGCAAACACAGTCTGCTTGCTAAATGGGCTGTTCAAGGTACAAACAATGGATGACATGGCTCCAAAGGCACTCATTTTAGAAAAGGTAATGCATTCTATAACTACTTTGAAAGATGATGATAGATACAATAGCCAATTACCCTAACATTGCGATTGACAATGTCCTTCAGTCATTTGTGACCATTGCGATGAAAACCATTCATGGAACATTCTATGACTAAATGAAACTTGCCCCATTTATGTCCAGTCTTTCTGAGTGCTCATGATTTAGTATGAATTCAGTATGTGGATTGTTTTAATAGGTCATATGCTGAACAAATTATATTAAAGAAAAAAATAAAATAAATAATTACATACACCTTTAGATGTCTTCTAGTTTCTTTTCTGCTTAGTTTTTCAAATACCAACTTTTGTTTTTAAACGCAAGCTTGGGTCAGCCCCCCACCCTTACATAGTTACATAGTAGGTGAGGTTGAAAAAAGACACAAGTCCATCAAGTCCAACCTATGTGTGTGATTATATGTCAGTATTACATTGTATATCCCTGTATGTTGCAGTCATTCAGGTGCTTATCTAATAGTTTCTTGAAACTATTTGATGCCCCCCGCTGAGACCACCGCCTGTGGAAGGGAAGTCCACATCCTTGCCGCTCTTACAGTAAAGAAGCCTCTACGTAGTTCAAAGTTAATCCTCTTTTCTTCTAATTTTATTGAATGGCCACGTGTCTTGTTAAACTCCCTTCAGCGAAAAAGGTTTATCCCTATTGTGGGGTCACCTGTACGGTATTTATAAATTGAAATCACATCCCCTCTCAAGCGTCTCTTCTCCATAGAGAATAAGTTCAGTGCTCGCAACCTTTCCTCATAACTAATATCCTCCAGACCCTTTATTAGCTTAGTTGCCCTTCTCTGTAGTCGCTCCATTTCCAGTGCATCCTTCCTGAGGACTGGTGCCCAGAACTGGACAGCATACTCTAGGTGCGGCCGGACCAGAGTCTTGTAGAGCGGGAGAATTATAGTTTTATCTCTGGAGTTGATCCCCTTTTTAATGCATGCCAATATTCTGTTTGCTTTGTTAGCAGCAGCTTGGCATTGCATGCCATTGCTGAGCCTATCATTTACTAGGACCCCCAGGTCCTTTTTCCATCCTAGATTCCCCCAGAGGTTCTCCCCCCAGTGTATAGATTGCATTCATATTTTTGCCACCCAAATGCATTATTTTAAAATTTTCTACATTAAACCTCATTTGCCATGTAGTTGCCCACCCCATTAATTTGTTCAGATCTTTTTGCAAGGTTTCCACATCCTGCAGAGAAGTTATTGCCGTGCAAGGAACCTCTGGTCCTTGTGCATTGGGCTGGCTCTACATTATGATATTCTCTTTATTCAACCATGGGTTGAAGGAACAAAAAGAGCTAGATTCCCCCATCTATATAGTTGGTGTTGATAGGGGAATGCTTGCTGCTGCAATTTTGTATTCCGACAGCGGGAGGTTGCCCCGCCAACAGAATACAATGATCACTGCTGCTGGCTCTACCCAGAGCAGTGATCGTATGCAAACAAATGACAGCCTGGTTCTACTAATGCCGATTAATAGATCAACTTCAGTACAATCAGCCTGCCCATATGACATTATCTTGAGTTAGGCTTGGAGAGAGGCACCCATCAACCAGCTGGAAAAGTAAGTCACCCTGGCAGATGATGTGGGTTCACCTGAGGTGCAGAGTCTAAGTACTAACTGGTGTTCACCAGAACTCCTGATGGTAGAGATGGGTTTTGTTGCGTGATAGTACCAACTCGTGGGCCTCAGGATCGCCAGATTTCAGGGTCCAGTAGCAGATATAGCAGGTAGGGGTAAGCAGAAGTGTAGTCAGTAAACAAGCCAAAGGTCAGTAACAAATGATTACAGGTTGGGATCAAGCAGAAGCATAGTCGAGGAACAAGCCAAGGGTCGTTAACGAGTGATAGCAAAGATACAGATGGCAGCAGTACCGACAAGAGGGAGATATTGGCTGAATGGTGCACAATAAGCTGGCGAACAGGAAGTGCAAAGGCATGCCTTTAATAGGAAGTTCGTGGGAGGAGCAAAGAGTTCAAGGTTCAAGACAAACACGGTTCAATGCAAGATCATTCAAGGAATTGTCAGAGGAGCTGTGGAGCATTCCAGGTTGTTCAGCAAGAAGAGACATTGACAGACACAACAGAGTTTGCAGTATTAGATCTGGGCCATGACACAGCAGTTCCTGCTGAACCGGAATGAATTTCGTTCCATCTATGGCCAGCTTTAGCACTGATCCATAAGGCAGTTTATCAGAGTTGTGGAGAATTGATGAGAATCAGGATGTGGGATGGAGAGACTTCAGGAACAGAAGTTGGTCTCCATCGTTAAGAAACCTAAGGTTTGGAGATCACTTGATATCATCAAAGTCTATTTGAAATTTCTCCTTTCTTGTCAGGTACGGATATTTCCTTCATTTTAATGGTTCCACCATTTAAACCCGTGCAAATCATTATACATTATTTTGGCTTTCAATTTTTCCACTGTTCAATGGATGGATACACCTTTATGGGTTTTGATGTACTACACAAAACATTTAGCAATGTTCCAGGTTCAGACGTAGAGAACCTTGAATGTGCATTTGTAGGTACTTATAAAATTCATCAGGCATTGCGTGGATGCCAGGTTTTGGTGGAACGTTGTCGTAATAGTGATGAAGGATTGGAACGCCATTCAGGTCTTTGGAAAAAGGCCAAAAGCCATAGAGAGTGATTTTATCGCAAACCTCCATTGCGATGCTCACCACCATAAGTCCAGAAGAAAGACGAACAAACTTGAGTCCCATGCTTTTCCAGTAAGCAGACAGGTTATTGAGATATTCCGGGTTGAAGAAGACCACCTTGCTGTTCAACTCAAAGTCCTCAATGGTGTAGAACGCCCGAAGGGAGACCTCTGTATTTGCTGAATAAGAGAACGCAGGCAGGAGGATCAAAGGAGAGCCGTACTCCCGCACCATCATAATAAATGGTTTCCTCTTCTCTGTGAGACTGCTGAACCTAGTAAAGGAGATATAATTGAAGTGTATATAAACTCGAAAAAAAAAATTCAGTATTTAGCAGTTTTTTTTCTCATTTTCACCTGGTGGTCCTGCCAGTAACACACTTCCTGTCTTAGGATGATAACGCTCACTTACGATAGCATTGTTACAATAGGACAGAATTAAAGAACCCAGCTTCTCTCCTTTAATCCTTGTAGCCTTCAATAGAGAAAAAAAGCCCAGGGTTGTGGGGAAGAGACCCTTGACCCCATCAACATGGGGACAAGGTGCCTTGAGGTGGGGGGGGCAGAGCACTTCCCCCCCCTATATTGAGACCATGTGGCCTGGTATGGTTAGGAAGGGGGTGCTCGCTTCACCCCCCCCCCCCCCAGGCTGCGTGGGATTCCACTCAAAATCCATACCAAACCTGAAGGGCTGTTTTTTTTTTACTATTTTTACAGGAAAATGTTTTTTTTTTTTTTTTTTTTTTATTCAGCTGTCAGCTAATGTCCATAATGGGGGTGGTATTGGCACAGCCCCAAATGATCCACAATGGCTCCAAAGTCATATGGTCCAGAAATATTTAGACAGAATAAGGCCCTTTTCAAACTGGGGTGGTGGGTGCATAGACGGTAAAACTCCGCTATTTTTAGCGGCGCTTTACTATCAATTTCACTGCACTATTCGGCCGCTAGGGGGCGCTTTTACTCACCCCGCTAGCGGCCGGGAAAGGGTTAAAACCACCGCAAAGCACTGCTGCAGCAGCGCTATGCCAGCGGTATAGCCATGCTGCACCATTGATTTCAATGGGCAGGAGCAGTGTATACACCGCTCCTTCACCACTCCAAAGATGCTGCTAGCAGGACTTTTTTTAGGGTCCTACCAGTGCACCGCTCCAGTGCGAAAGCCCTCAGGGCTTTCACATTGGAGAGACAGCAGCAGCTCTTTCAGGGCGCTTTGCAGGCGCTATTTTTAGCGTTATAGTGCCTGCAAAGCGCCCCAGTGTGAAAGGGGTTTTAAGGTGGATAAAGCACCTGGACCAGATGGCAAAAAAATATTTTAAGCAACAGACAGCATGGATTCATGAAAGACAGAAGTTGTCAAACAAACCTGATTTCCTTTTATGAGGAGGTAAGTAAAACCTTGGACAAAGAGGTGGCTGTGAACGTGGTATACTTGCACTTTGCAAAAGCTTTTGACACAGTTCCTCACACACGGCTAATGTGTAAGGTAAAGTCTACAGGCTTGGAAATATCAGTTTTTAAATGTATAGAAAACTGGCTAAAAAAACGAATTCAGAGAGTAATGGTTAATAGGGATGAGCCGAACACCCTCCTGTTCGGTTCGCACCAGAACATGCGAACAGGCAAAAAATTTGCTCGAACACGCGAACACCGTTAAAGTCAATGGGGCACAAATATGAATAATCAAAAGTGCTAATTTTAAAGGCTTATATGCAAGTTATTGTCATAAAAAGTGTTTGGGGACCTGGGTCCTGCCCCAGGGGACATGGATCAATGCAAAAAAAAGTTTTAAAAAAGGCCGTTTTTTCAGGAGCAGTGATTTTAATAATGCTTAAAGTGAACAAAAAAGTGTAATATTCCTTTAAATTTCGTACCTGGGGGAAGTCTATAGTATGCCTGTAAAGGGGCGCATGTTTCCCGTGTTTAGAACAGTCTGACAGCAAAATGACATTTTAAAGGAAAAAAAGTCATTTAAAACTACTCTCGGCTATTAATGAATTGCCGGTAAAACAATACACATAGAAGTTCAGTGATAAAAACAGCATGGGAATTCCCAACAGGGGAACCCCGAACCAAAATTTTTAAAAAAATGACATGGGGATCCCCCTAAATTCCATACCAGGCCCTTCAGGTCTGGAAGAAGAAGAAGATGGAGGAAGGAACTGAAGGAAGATAGAAGATAGAAGAAAGAAGATAGAAGAAGCATTTAAATAAAGGAATTGTCAAAAACTGTCTCTTGTCATTTTTAACATTTTGACAGTTTTTTTGTGAAATGGTAGGGGTACCCCCTTACCATTTCACACAGGGGGGAGGGCCAGGATCTGGGGGTCCCCTTGTTAAAGGGGGCTTCCAGATTCTGATAAGCCCCCTGCCCGCAGACCCCCACAACCACCGGGCAAGGGTTGTGGGATGAGGCCCCTGTCCCCATCAACATGGGGACAAGTTGTTTTGGGGGGCTGCCCCAAAGCACCCTCCCAATGTTGAGGGCATGTAGCCTGGTACGGTTAAGGAGGGGGGGTCTCTCGTCCCCCCCTCTTTTCCTGCGGCCTGCCAGGTTGCGTGCGGGGTTCCCCTTAAAATCCATGATAGGTAGTGAGGAGTGAAATCAAAAATGTACGCATTTAGAAATCCTGAAGGTGGAGATTGGTTTTCGGGGCCCCGTACGCAGCTAGGCTCCCAAAAAGTCCCACACATGTGGTATCCCCATACTCAGGAGAAGCAGCAAAATGTATTTTGGGGTGTAATTCCACATATGCCCATGGCATATTTGAGCAATATATCATTTAGTGACAACTTTGTGCAAAAAAAAAAAAAAGTTTGTCATTTTCCTCCAACTTGTGGCAAAATATAAAATATTCCATGGACTCGACATGCCTCTCAGCAAATAGCTTGGGGTGTCTACTTTCCAAAATGGGGTCATTTGAGGGGGTTTGAACTGTCCTGGCATTTTATGGCCTTCAAAACTGTGATAGGTAGTGAGGAGTGAAATCAAAAATTTACACCCTTAGAAATCCTGAAGGCGGTGATTGGTTTTCGGGGCCCCGTACGCGGCTAGGCTCCCAAAAAGTCCCACATATGTGGTATCCCCGTACTCAGAAGAAGCAGCTAAATGTATTTTGAGGTGCAATTCCACATATGCCCATGGCCTCTGTGAGCAATATGTCATTTAGTGACAACTTTTTGTAAATTTTTTTTTTTTGTCATTATTCAATCACTTGGGACAAAAAAAATAATATTCAATGGGCTCAACATGCCTCTCAGAAATTTCCTTGTGGTGTCTACTTTCCAAAATGGGGTCATTTGGGGGGGGGGGGTTGTACTGCCCTGCCATTTTAGCACCTCAAGAAATGAGATAGGCAGTCAAACTAAAAGCTGTGTAAATTCCAGAAAATGTACCCTAGTTTATAGATGCTATAACTTTTGCGCAAACCAATAAATATACGCTTATTGACATTTTTTTTTTTACCAAAGACATGTGGCTGAATACATTTTGGACTAAATGTGTGACTAAAATTGAGTTTATTGGATTTTTTTTTATAACAAAAATTAGAAAATATATTTTTTTTTCAAAATTTTCGGTCTTTTTCCGTTTATAGCGCAAAAATAAAAACCACAGAGGTGATCAAATACCATCAAAAGAAATCTCTATTTGTGGGAACAAAAGGACGCAAATTTCATTTGGGTACAGCATTGCATGACCGCGCAATTATCAGTTAAAGCGACGCAGTGCCAAATTGTAAAAAGTGCTCTGGTCAGGAAGGGGGTAAATCCTTCCGGGGCTGAAGTGGTTAAGGACGCTGTGGCTGGCTTCCCGGCCCTGCTCCTTAACCACTTCCGGACCTCCCACCGTTGTTATACTTTAACTGTTTGAAGGAGGATATCGTTGTTATGGCAGCAGCTAGCTACCATAACCCCGGTATCCTCTTCTTCAGTGAGCGGTCCGGTGTAAGATAAAAGTGGTCTCTGCGGTGGATTCACCACAAGATCACATTTATCGGCGGCAGGAGAGGGCCCAACGCCTTGTCAAAACGTCACTTCCGCCCATAGCTCTTAAAGGGACATTACTTTTCATTTTTTTAAATGACAATTTTTTTAATTTTTCTTTTTATTGCATTTTATTGTAAATATGAGAACTTTTTGACCCCAGATCTTACATTTAAGAGGACATGTCATGCTTTTTTCTATTACAAGGGATGTTTACATTCCTTGTAATAGGAATAAAATTGAAACAATTAAAAAAAAAAAAAAACAGTGTAAAAATAAAAAATAAAAGGTAAAATAAATAAGAGTAATAAAAAAAATTTAAACACTCCCCGTCCCAACAAGCTCGCGTGCAGAAGCGAACGCATACGTGAGTAGTGCCCGGATATGAAAACGGTGTTCAAACCACACATGTGAGGTATCGCCATGATCGGTTGAACGGGAGCAATAATTTTAGACCTAGATCTCCTCTGCAACTCAAAACATGCAACCTGTAGAATTGTTTAAACGTCGCCTATGGAGATTTTTAAGGGTAAAAGTTTGTCGCCATTCCACGAGCGGGCGCAATTTTGAAGCGTGACATGTTGGGTATCAATTTACTCGGCGTAACATTATCTTTCACAATATAAAAAAAAATTGGGCTAACTTTACTGTTGTCTTATTTTTTTAATTCAAAAAAGTGTATTTTTTCCCAAAAAAGTGCACTTGTAAGACCGCTGCGCAAATACGGTGTGACAGAAAGTATTGCAACGACCTCCATTTTATTCTCTAGGGTGTTAGAAAAAAAATGGATAACGTTTGGGGGTTCTAAGTAATTTTCTAGCAAAAAAAAAATGTTTTTAACTTGTAAACAACAAATCTCAGAAAGAGGCTCGGTCCTTAACAAGCAGCTTTTACTGCGCCCTGATTAGGCAAAGCTTTGCCCAATCAGGGCGCAGAATGCATTGTGTAGCACGCAGTGTAATGCAGGGCATTCGGCAGAGTGAACACCCTGCAGATTCGGGGGTTACCTGAATGAGGCTCAACAGCCAATGTTCGGCCCAAACTAATGCTCGGGCCGAACCGTTCGCCCAACATCAGTCTTCAGGATAGCTGGGAATCATGCACAGCACAGGCAGAGAGAGCAGAAAGTTATCAACTCACAAGACGAAACCTTTTCTTTGAATACAGCAGGGAATGGATAGACCCTCTGTCGGGTATTTTTTTTTGCTGTTGGTGTCCCTGCTGGGGAAAATTACCCCAAAACTATTTTGTCACTAAGAAAGAAAATGAGGGAAATCCAATATTTTAGAGTTGTCCTCAGAAGAAGAGGTTTGAGCAAATCTTCCAGTGGGGAACAAATGTTCCACTGTCTAAGTGGCAGACTCCCCTCAATTTTTGGAGATTTCAGCCTCACTTCCTGTCGCATCTCTGCAACAGGAAGTGAAGGGAAATTTCTCCAATGGCACACACACAGAAAAAAAAAAATCTTTGAAAGTTTTAACCTTTCCCTATTTTTGCCACGGCAAAAAAAATGTTGGCTATACATACATTTTAATAAGGACCAGGCCTATTTTTCAAACTTGTTGTTTAAAATCATTAATCATCAGTTAAAATCTTTTTTTTTTTTTTGGAGGATGTACAGGGAAACAACAAGAAACTAGAAAGCCTCTAGGGAAAGAAAGTAAGGACTATGGATGTGATAAGTAAGGTTTCAATATAGGACGCTTATTTGTTTGTTGCCATTCGCCCCCCCCCCCCCCCCCCCTTTTATCTATTTTTTCCCCTTTTTTTTATTTACTTGTTTTTTTGTTTTTTTGGGGCGGGGGGGGTTTACCCCTTCCCTTTTAGTGTTTTGGCAGATGTGTAAAAATGTATCTATAATCTGTGAAATGAAATGAATATGCTATCTATATACTGTATGTATGAATTTGTTCATGTTTGAACTTGTTTATGTCTGTATAATAATTTACAATAAAATTAGATTGGAATAAAATATTTTTTCTTTTGCTAGAAAATTGCTTAGAACCCCCAAACACCCAAACATTATACAGATTGTATATATATATATATATATATATATATATATATATATATACACACACACATTTTTTCAGACACCCTAGAGAATAAAATGGCGGTCGTTGCAATACTTTCTGTCACACAGTATTTGCGCAGTGGTCTTACAAGCACAAGCTTTTTTGGAAAAAATGCACTGTTTTGAATAAAAAAATAAGACAACAGTAAAGTTAGCCCATTTTTTTTTTATATACATATTGTGAAAGATAATGTTACACCGAGTAAATTGAAAATGTCGTGCTTCAAAAATTGCGCCCGCTCGTGGAATAGCGACAAACTTTCACCCTTAAAAATCTCCATAGGCGACGTTTAAAAATTTCTACCGGTTACCAGTTTTGAGTTATAGAGGAGTTCTTTTGCTAGAATTATTGCTCTCGCTCTAACTATCACTGCGATACCTCACATGTGTGGTTTGAACACCGTTTTTATATGAGGGCGCAAATTACATATGAGTTCGCTTCACAAGCTCGGCGGGACGGGGCACTTGAAATTTTTTTTTTGCTATTTATTTTACTTTTTATTTTTTTATTTTTACACTGTCCTTTTAAAAAAAAAATTGGGTCATTTTTTTTCCTATTACAAGGAATGTAAACATCCCTTGTAATAGAAAAAAAAGCATGACAGGACCTCTTTAATGTGAGATCTGAGGGGTCAAAAAGACCTCAGATCTCAAATTTACACTTAAATGCAATAATGATAATAAAAAAAAATTATATAAAAAAGTACCGACGTGCAATGACGGCGGTTTGCGGTATATGGCTAAGGGGACTATTTATAAAATATTAGTTGGATGAATGTCAAGCACATTTGCACATGCTGCATGGACTTTGGCTGTAATGTCTCTAACAGAGTAAAGCTTGTTATCATGGGCTCTATCTAGTGGAATTTTTTTTTCATTGAGCTATTTCAGAAAAGTAGTCTGTATTTTGGCCATTAGATGGAGCTGTTGATCGTGGGAACGAATTAATAGGAATGAGCTCATGTTTTGGACTGAACTTTGGCATTTGGGCAAACAGCGAATATAAACTCGTACAGCGAGAGCCGAACATAATCTATAAATAGCAGTATTACTAACGCTATCATATATGACAGCCACCTGTTGTTAAAGTGCTTGTAAAGGCAGAAGGTTTTTTTTTTTTATCTTAACCTCTTGCTTACCGGGCACTAGGGATGAGCCGAACACCCCCCCCCCCCCCCCCCCCTCCTGACCAGACCAATTTTCAGCTTTCAGCGCTGTCACTCTTTGAATGACAATTGCGCGGTCATACAACACTGTACCCAAATTAATTTTTTTAAATATTTTCTTTCCCACAAACAGAGCTTTCTTTTGGTGGTATTAGATCACCTCTGGGTTTATTTTTTGTTAAAAAATTGAAAAAAGACCGAAAACTTTGAAAACAAAAATAAAAAACTGTTTTATATTTTGTTATAAAATTTTGCAAAAAGGTAATTTTTCTCCTTCGTTGATGTACGCTGATGGAGCTGCACTGATGGGCACTGATAGGCTGCATTGATGGGCACTGATAGGCGGCACTGGTGGGCACTGATAGGCGGCACTGATGAGGTGGCACTGGTGGGCACTGATAGGTGTCACTGAGAGGTGGCACTGGTGAGCACTGACAGGTGTTACTGAGAGGTGGCACTGATGGGCACTGATGGGCAGCACTGAAGGGCGCCACTTAAGGGCTTTGGTAGGTGGCACTGAAGGGCACTAATTGGTGGCACTGATAATTGGCACTGATGGGCACTGATAGGTGGCAGTGATGGTCCAGAAATTAAACGAGATGATGTGGGATGCTTGTGTCTCATTACCTCCAGGAAGAGAAGAGCCCCAGGTGCTGGCTAAATGCTAATGCAAGTAGAAGAGAACAAGAAGACCTGGACAGCCGCACACCGGAATGGATAAATCCATCTTTTTATTCAAAATACAGGATCATGGGGTACACAAAACATGACTGTGGGGTGGTACAAAAATAACTGACGCGTTTCACACTTACACCAAGTGCTTACTCATAGCTTTGAAAAGACGGATTTATCCATTCAGGTGGCAGTGATGGTCACTGATGGGTGGCAGTGATGGGCACTGGTAGGTGACACTGATAGGCAGCACTGCTAGGTGGCACTGATGGGGCATTGATTGGCACCACTGTTGGGCATTGATAGGTGGCACTGATATACACTGGTGGGCACTGATTGGTGGGCACTGATATGCACTGTGGGCACTGGCAGGTGGCACTGGTGGGCACAGGTGAGGTGGCTGTGCCTCTTCCTCTTCGGGACCAATGTCCCATACACAGAAGCCGGTGATCAGCTTATTTTTTCTCCTCATGCTGTCAGCGTGAGGAGAAAAAAAATGATTACCGATCTTCAGTTTACATGACATGTCCAGCTGTCATTGGCTGACAGCTGCATGTGGTTAGGGGCCGGGATCGCCCCCTTACTACGATCTGTAATCAGCCAAGTCTCATTGACTCCCTGTGAGGCGCGCGTGGGGAGCGTGCAAAGGGGAGGACGTCTATTGATGGCCTTCCGGCAATGTAGGTCCGTGCTGTAGCCTTCATTCGCCTATAGCGTGGACGGGAAGAGGTTAATGCATTCTATGAATTAAGATAAAAACCTTCAGTGTGCAGCAGCCCCCCTAATACTTACCTGAGCCCCATCTAAATCCAGCGACATGTACGACAGAATCCGTTGTCCTGGACTCTCCCTCCTCATTGGCTGGGACACACAGCGGGTGCCATTGGCTCAAAAGTCAGTGAGAGAGAAGGGGCAGGGCCTAGCCTCCGTCTCCCTGTCTGAATGGACACACAGGGCAGCGGCTTGGCTCGGGTGCCCCCGTAGCAAGTTGCTTGCTGTGGGAGCACTCGGCGAGAGGGAGGGGCCAAGAGGGAGGGGCCAGGAGCACCGGCGGGGGACCTGAGAAGAGGAGAATTGGAGCTGCTATGTGAAAAACCATTACACAGAGCAGGTAAGTATGAAATGTTTGTTATTTTAAAAAACGAGACTTTAGTATCACTTTAAGGACACTGGTGGGTACAGGCACAGTGTAAGTTCATCTTTACAGAAAATCTGTAAGGTGACCTTACACTGGACCCCCTCCCCATCCCCCTCTGGTCCCGCTGTAATGTGGTCCCGCAATCCTGCTCTGTCAGGGACCAGAATGGCACTTCACCAGTTCGGGGATTTGCAATCCTCCTGGCATTCTCTCTTCTCCTCGTAGGATGAGCTAGATGGATTCTGATTGGTCAGTGCTGTCAATGTGACGGTGCTGACCAATAAAAATGCCTCTTGTCCATACATGCTGAGAGGTACGGAAAGGAGATTAAGCCAAGGTGATTTTAAATCCCTGGACCAGTGAATCGGTGTTCCAGTCCAGACAGAGCAGGATAGCGGGACTATAGTACCGTGGGACTGGGGGGGATGGTGAAGGGGTCCAGTGTAAGGCCACCTTACAGATTTTCTGTAACAACCAGCGACTTTTCTGGCTCAATTCACTTACATAGCCGTGAATCCCTGCCAATGTAAGCAAAGTAGCAGGATCCCAGTGATTTCATTGACCATGTACTCTATGTATAGTGTAATGTTGTATGGTCATTGACATCACTGGAGACCCCAACTCCTTGTATATAACAGTTGTCACCCACCAGACTTTCCATTTGGTGGGTGACAAGCAAAAAGAGTGGAACATGTCTGAGTGGCAGCATTTGTTTTCTTTTGGCAGGTCGTCGGTCATCAGACATCCTGATTGAGGTTGATTTGCATCGCTGGATGATGCGATTAATAATGGATTTACAATGCTGGACTTTTTTTTTTTAATCAAGGACTTGTCAGAGGTTTTGGTATCCTTTTTTCCAGGTTGCACCTTTTTTTTTTTTTGCAAATGAGTAGGGGTACTATGTATCCCCTACTCATTCACATGGGAGGTGGTATTTGGGCACCCCTTTATTGTTAAAGGGGCCTTCCAAATTCTGATAAGCCCCCTATCCGCAGACCCCCTCAACCACTGAGCAAGAGTTATAGGGAAGAGGCCCTTGTCATCATCAACATGGGGACAGGGCACTTTGCAGGCACGGCACCCACCAGGGGCGGCCCATGCATCTATGCAATCTATCCATGGCTGCTGCTGTCACCCCCTATTTAGGCGCCCGGCAGGGGGTGTTTTTCTTTTTTGAGGCACCTGATTAGAGCTCTAATAGGCTTAAAAATAGGATGGTCTTGGAGTGCAGAGCATTGCGCTCGGAGTCCACCCAGATGTGTTAGAAAGGCAAATATTTCTTTTCTAACACTGAATCGCCTCTCCGACAATAAGGAAGTGTGGGTCTGTTACCCGTTTCCCGACTGGCTGAAAGGCTAGGCGCATTGGACGCCTAGGAGGAGGGGAGGAGATACACGGCGGAAGCCACCGTGATCTCAGAAGGAAGCGGAAGATGCTGCAAGATGCCTGCCAAAGCCTGTCCCCCTGCCCAATGTGCCCGATGATCCCCGATGTGCCCGCTGATTGGGTAAGTGCCGGTGGACCGACAAACAGCTGGGGGGGTGTTGAGGTGCCGCAGGGGGGTGGTTGCTTGCCACCCCCAAACAAAAAAACACCAGCCGCCACTGGCTACCACCATGTTGAGGGCATGTCTCCTGGTATGGTTTAGGAAGGAGGGCCATATGTTTATTCCCTCCATTTCCTGGCCAACCAAGCTGCATGCTCAGATTAAGGGTCTTGTATGTATTTCCTGGGGCCTCACCTTTTTTTTTTTTTTCTTGTACCTCTTTAAGATCCATACCACACTCAAAGAGTGTGATATGCATTATAGGAGGGAAGACTCTGCAAAATCTTTGGGTGAGAGCAATAATTGTAGGGACACTATTTACAATATCTTCTCAACTGACGAGCTGTAAAGGTTAAAATGTAGCCTATTGATAATTTTGGGAACCACCATTTTTTGCCATTTCAAGGCCTCACACGCATAATAATACAGATCAATAAATATCCATTGTTTATATGCAGTTCTATAACATATAAAGAAAATCACAGCACATACCTATTTATTAAGATGCTTGGGTTTGAGGTGACAAGATCAGTCTTTGCCCCAACGTCCTCCGTCCAGTTCAGTGGAGGAAAATTCAGCCTAGAGAGAAGGGATAGAAGATGTAAAGGCTGAGAATGGCAAACATGGCAGAGCAATGGACCAATTACCCCATTTCATAGGCTGTTCTTCAGCCTACCACTACCTTTACTCTCACCTGAACACAAAGTCAGCCCCGTCAATTTGGGCACCACAAGAGCTGTTGTTTATGATTCCACCATTACCGACCACTGCACAGGTTCTGATTGGCTTTTGGAAGGGGGACTTCTGGGGAAAGGATGAATAAACATGGAAAAGATGCTTATATTAGACCAGGGTTCTGCAGACTTTTTAGTAAAAGTTTACATCCCTCTTACATCAGGGCCCCATCAGAGTCCCCATCAGGTTCCCCTTTACATCAGAGTCCCCTTCAGAATTCCCTTTACATCAGAGTCCTCCCTTACATCAAGGTTTCCATCAAATTCCCCCTTATATCAGGGTCCCCATCAGAGTCCCATCTTACATTGAAGTCCCCATAAGAGACCCCCTTCAGAAGAGAGTCCCCACCAGAGTTCACCTTTACACTTGCAGAACTTCTGGGAGTTTGGAGAGCCTGGTGGAAGTATGGCTGTAGCAGCATAAGAAGGCAGAGCAGGTCTGGAAAGAGAAAGTTCCATTCTCCTTTGAATGCTAGGACAAGCATGTGACTGGTTGTTAGGATGCTGGCAACCCTAGAAACCAATGACGGTACAATGACAGCACAATCAGGGGGGCCTGAACTGGAGACTGAAGGGTGGATTTGTAGCTGTTGGGGAGAAATGGAAACCATAGGTTGACCTGAAGACCTGTGTAAGACCAGCAGTGGGCCAGGTAAAACCTTGCAGTAGGCCAAATTTGGCCTGCAGGTCGTAGTTTGGAGAACTTTGTATTAGACCCTGGATTTGTGCCAGTTCATTTAGGTTGCAGTGATATTACTCCCTGCAGGTGTGAACGCTGATTGGAGGCTATCTTTGTGCCACAGGTTTTTGAATACAAAAATACATTAGGGAGATTTCTCTTCATTGCCTGTCCCAGAGATGCAACAGGAAGTTAAAGGAAATTTCTACAATGTTGTCACCAGAACAGTACCATTGGTAGATTTCCTCTCATCCCTAGTTCTATCATTTTGAATTTCCTAAAACATCGAGGTCTAGCCAATGCACCTGAACTGGCACCTTTTTATATTTTCATTTATTTATTTTTATTTTTGTGTACGTCAGTTTGCACTTACATGTGTGTTTTTGTCAGTTGGATTGTAGGATAAGGGTTTTTGGACCTACCCTGAAGCCTAGGGGGAGAATGTGTGGCCCTTAGGTTCCTTCATCTCCTGCCTTCGGGAGAGCGCCTCAGCTAGTACTCGTTGGTTGACTTTGGCTGTCCAAGAGGAGTGAGGTCTGCTAGGCCTTTTGGCTAGTTGGGCCTAAGTGTGATTTGCCCGAGTCAGGAGTTTTTTGCCCCAGGTGGGTCAGGGAAGCGTTCATCCTCTTCTGGATGAGACCATATGACATATCCTAAGTGCACTTTGTTGTGTTCAGATACACTTTTTGGTTGACTTTGGCGTTTTGTTTTTGTCCAAAAAAAATTACTTTCTGTCTCAAGGACAATGGTCACCAGAACAATTATAGTGGGTGAATGTCTCCAGCAGGGACAGAGACAGCAATAAACATGACAGGAGGTTTAACACTTCACCTCTCTAACTAAAGTTTTGCCATTGCATACACTTTAAAATAAAGTCTTTACTGTGCTCGGGGTTCAGCTTCGAGAATATATGACTTAACTAACATCTAGATCTTTTTTTGGAGTGGAAAGGCAAACATTTCCTTCATATGTTATATTTCTCTGCATTGTATGTGGCTGACCCCGATATCCTGAAATAGGTTTTTATAAAAATGGGATAAAACCCAGTTCCTTGGCCAGCACTCACCTTCGGGAACAGACTGTAAAGGCTCTTGGTGATGTTTTGTTTTATTTTAGTTTCTGCATCAAAGTTAATAGTTTGTCCGATCACAGTATTCTCCTGTGTCATGATCATTGAGTACGAAGCATTGCAACATTTTCCCAAGTTGGCCCTGAGCAATGAACAAAAATTGAAATAATTATCAAAATGTAGGTTATCACTGTTGGAGATAAAATCTTGCACACATCTTACATGACTGTTCTGCCTTCAGCAGGATATCTGTTAAGTTGTTTGCCTGCGATATTGGATTTGACCACAAGATGGAGTCGGTGGTAAATGTACAGTTTTGCAGAAACTAGATAACTGTTCACCCTTAAAGCGGAGTTCCACACAAAAATGGAACTTCCGCTTTTCGGAACCCTCCCCCCCTCCGGTGTCACATTTGGCACCTTTCAGGGGGGAGGGGGGTGCAGATACCTGTCTAAGACAGGTATTTGCACCCACTTCCGGCATAGACTCCCATGGGAGTCTATGCCTCTTCCCGTCCCCACCGCGCTGTCTGCTGGGAAACACACAGCTCCCAGGAGAGAGCGGGGACCACTAGGGACACGCAGCGCGACTCGCGCATGCGCAGTAGGGAACCTGGAAGTGAAGCCGCAACGCTTCACTTCCTGATTCCCTCACCTAGGATGGCGGCGGCAGCTGCCGAGAACCGAGCGGGTTCTCGGCGTCCCCTGCCGACATCGATGGACCCTGGGACAGGTAAGTGGCCATGTATTAAAAGCCAGCAGCTGCAGTATTTGTAGCTGCTGGCTTTTAATATTTTTTTTTTTGGCAGTGTGGGTGAACCGCCGCTTTAATAAAACTTCCCGTCATTCTTTAGTTCAAGGAAAGGAAGCAGATGCATCATGGGAGTTTAGACTCCATCTTAGAGACTGAAAGAAGGAACCAGCTATCAGAGCACAGGTTGGACCAAAACTTGCATCCGTTTGCATCCCCTAAATACAGCATCGCTGGTGAGAATAACTTATCACCATCTACAGCCTAGCTTGTTCATTGTATTTCTGTATATTTCATATATTGATTATATGTATCTGTATGTGTTTTTTTCTCAATAGTTTCACCCACCCTGTTTTGTTAAAGTGGTTGTAAACCCTTACAGACAACTTTTAGCTACAGGTAAGCCTAGATTAGGGCTTACCTGTAGGTGCAAGAAATATCTCCTAAACCTACACGGTTTAGGAGATATTTGCAAAAGACAGGCACCAATGTCCTACGGTGCATGCGCCATAGACAACAGCGCGCAGGCGCACTGAGCATGCCGTTTCTAACAATGATCATGCCGTTAGTGACGCCATGTGTGAGAGTGACGTCATTGCGCCGTGACTGGCCTGGAAGTCACTCCGGGAGATATGGCGGCGATGGAGGAGGAGAACGAGGACTGCTTTGGCGGCTTCGATCTCAGGTAAGTAATTTATAATGAGCTAGTATGCTATGAATACTAGCTCATTATGCCTTTGTCTTGCAGGGTGTTTATTTATTTTTTTCCAGAGGGTTTACTTCCTCTTTAATAAAGCTTTAAAATGACACACAGTCTGGCTTATTGCAGAATAGGAGGTTTTAGCTGCATGTTGAGCTACACACAGGGAAATGTGTAGCAGGGACAGAACAGTGAAACTGTGGCTGCTAAAAAAAGGGGCAGCCAGCGATACAGCAGCTACCCAGCAAATGGGATACACAGTGACTACACAGAGGTCTGCTACACTGTCAGTGCAGCCACTTGCATATGGCAACACAGCAGTCTCTACACAGTCAAGCAACCTTCACAAGCAAAATGTTGTGGAGTTGCTAGAGCAGCCTTTGCTGAGCAAGAAACGCACATAAAAAAAACAGAAAGCCTTACTAGAAGCAGACCTAGAGACTTATGCCCTGTACACACATGATAGGATTTTCCAACAACAAAACTGTGGATTTTTTTCTGAAGGATGTTGGCTCAAACTTGTCCTGCATACACACGGTCACACAAAGTTGGTCGGAAATTCCGAACGTCAAGAACGCGGTGACGTACAACACGTACGACGAGCCGAGGAAAAAGTTCAATAGCCAGTGCGGGTCTTCTGCTCGATTCCGAGCATGCGTGGAACTTTTTTGCGTCTGACTTATGTACACACGCTCGGAATTAACTTGTTGTCGGAAAATTGGAGAACCTGCTCTCAAACATTTGTTGGCGGAAATTCCGACAACAAATGTTCGATGGAGCATACACACGGTCGGACTTTCCGACAACAAGCTCACATCCAATATTTGTTGTTGGAAAATGCTATCATGTGTACAGGGCAAAAGGCCCAATTCACACCTATGCATTTTTAGTGCTTTTTGCATTTTGCAGATTTGCACTGCAGTCCATTTAACATGGTTTCCTATGGAACACGTTCTGTAGTGCAAATCTGCAAAATGCAAAAAGCACTAAAAATGCATAGGTGTGAATCCAGCCTCATGCCCCGTACACACGGTCGGACATTGATCGGACATTCCAACAACAAAAATCCTAGGATTTTTTCAGACGGATGTTGGCTCAAACTTGTTTTGCGTACACACGGTCGCACAAAGTTTTTGGAATTTCCGATCGCCAAGAACGCGGTGACGTACACCACGCACGACAAGACTAGAAAAGGCCGGTTCAGAACCAAGCGCGGCACCTTTTGGGCTCCTTTTGCTAATCTCGTGTTAGTAAAAGTTTGGTGAGAGACGATTCGCGCTTTTTCAGACTCGTGGCTTTCAGATCGTTTTCTGCCGTTCAGTTTGTGCTTGTGGGTTTGTATCTGCTCTTCAGTGCGTGCAGGAAGCTACGCGTGACTTTTATTAGTCATTGTGTTCTTGTTCGTTCGTTGCTGTTTTTCAGGTCGCTCTTCACAGGCCTTGCTGTTCTTCAGTGCGTTCTGTTACTTCGTTCTGTGCAGCCAACCGTTTTCTTACCATGTTGCGTATGCGTACTCCTCGTAGAGTTCGTGCTGTGCGGGGGCTTGGTGTTGGGGTCCTGACCTTGACACAAGTCCAGTCCATGAACAGGGTGGGGAGGAGTTCATGGACCAAGAATTGGTTGCTCCAGAGTGGCCAGTTCTGTCATATGCCTTTGCTCCGTGAGATCCGTGAGAATAATCCTGATGATTTCAGGAACTTTCTCCGGATGACGGACCCCGTATTTCACCGTTTGTTGGCTTCGCTGACCCCCTATATCAGTAGGCAGGATACCTGCATGAGGCAAGCCATCACTCCAGGGCAGAGGCTCATCACTACCCTGCGGTACTTGGCGACGGGGAGAAGTCTGCAGGACTTGAAGTTCTCGACAGGCATCTCCCCCCAGGCTCTGGGGATCATTATCCCAGAGACCTGTTCTGCCATCATCCAGGTCCTTCAGAAGGAGTATATGAAGGTAAGATTTTTATCCTTTAACCTCACATTTTATTGTATATAATGTTTGATAATATATTGTATTTCTTTCCTCATTCCCTAATGACCATGATTGTAATATGCTGTGAATGTCCCCTTTGTCCTCATGCATGCTGGATTTTTATGTAATTATTTTTGTTGTCCTTCATACATATTTGCCTTCACTTACCTCGCCAGCATGCTATCCTGGCCCTATATTCACCTCATGTAGTCACTTAACAATGTATTTTATCAGCTCCATAGTAGTGCTTTACCCCAAACACCCCCTAAAATGTTTTGAAATCTGATTTGTAATTTAACCACTTCAGCCCCAGAAGGATTTACCCCCTTCCTGACCAGAGCACTTTTTACAATTTGGCACTGCATCGCTTTAACTGCTAATTGCGCGGTCATGCAATGCTGTACCCAAACGAAATTTGCGTCCTTTTCTTCCCACAAATAGAGATTTCTTTTGATGGTATTTGATCACCTCTGCCGTTTTTATTTTTTGCGCTATACACGGAAAAAGACCGAAAATTTTGAAAAAAAATGATATTTTCTACTTTTTGTTCTAAAAAAATCCAATAAACTCAATTATAGTCATACATTTAGGCCAAAATGTATTCGGCCACATGTCTTTGGTAAAAAAAATGTCAATAAGTATATATTTATTGGTTTGCGCAAAAGTTATAGCGCCTACAAACTAGGGTACATTTTCTGGAATTTACACAGCCTTTAATTTATGACTGCCTATGTCGTTTCTTGAGGTGCTAAAATGGCAGGGCAGTACAAAACCCCCACAAATGACCCCATTTTGGAAAGTAGACACCCCAAGAAAATTGCTGAGAGGCATGTTGAGCCCATTGAATATTCATTTTTTTTGTCCCAAGTGATTGAATAATGACAAAAAAAAAAAAATTACTAAAAGTTGTCACTAAATGATATATTGCTCACACAGGCCATGGGCATATGTGGAATTGCACCCCAAAATACATTTAGCTGCTTCTCCTGAGTATGGGGATACCACATGTGTGGGACTTTTTGGAAGCCTAGCCGCATACGGGCCCCCGAAAACCAATCACCGCCTTCAGGATTTCTAAGGGTGTAAATTTTTGATTTCACTCTTCACTGCCTATCACAGTTTCGGAGGCCATGGAATGCCCAGGTGGCACAAACCCCCCCCAAATGACCCCATTTTGGAAAGTTGACACCCCAAGCTATTTGCTGAGAGGCACGGTGAGTATTTTGCAGCTCTCATTTGTTTTTGAAAATGAAGAAAGACAAGAAAATTTTTTTTTTCTTTTTTTAATTTTCAAAACTTTGTGACAAAAAGTGAGGTCTGCAAAATACTCACTATACCTCTCAGCAAATAGCTTGGGGTGTATACTTTCCAAAATGGGGTCATTTGGGGGGAGGGTTGTGCCACCTGCGCAGATGGGCTCCCAAAAAGTCCCACACATGTGGTATCCCCGTACTCAGGAGAAGCAACAGAATGTATTTTGGGGTGTAATTTCACATATTCCCATGGCATGTTTGAGCAATATATCATTTAATGACAACTTTGTGCAAAAAAAAAAATGGTCTCTTTCCCGCAACTTGTGTCACAATATAAAATATTTCATGGATTCGACATGCCTCTCAGTAAATAGCTTGGGGTGTCTACTTTCCAAAATGGGGTCATTTGGGGGGGTTTGAACTGTCCTGGCATTTTATGCACAACATTTAGAAGCTTATGTCACACATCACCCACTCTTCTAACCACTTGAAGACAAAGCCCTTTCTGACACTTTTTGATTACATGAAAAAAAAATTTTTTTTTGCAAGAAAATTACTTTGAACCCCCAAACATTATATATTTTTTTTTAAAGCAAATGCCCTACAGATTAAAATGGCGGGTGTTTCATTTTTTTTTCACACAGTATTTGTGCAGCGATTTTTCAAACACATTTTTTGGGGAAAAAACACACTTTTTTAAATTTTAATGCACTAAAACACACTATATTGCCCAAATGTTTGATGAAATAAAAAAGATGATCTTAGGCATGGATACCAAACATGACATGCTTTAAAATTGCGCACAAACGTGCAGTGGCAACAAAATAAATACATTTTTAAAAGCCTTTAAAAGCCTTTACAGGTTACCACTTTAGATTTACAGAGGAGGTCTACTGCTAAACCTGCTGCCCTCGATCTGACCTTCGTGGTGATACCTCACATGCATGGTGCAATTGCTGTTTACATTTGACGCCAGACCGACGCTTGCGTTCGCCTTAGCGCGAGAGCAGGGGGGACAGGGGTTTTTTTTTTTTTTTCTTTATTATTTTTTTGCTTTTTTATCTTATTTTTAAACTGTTCCTTTCATTTTTTTTAAATCATTTTTATTGTTATCTCAGGGAATGTAAATATCCCCTATGATAGCAATAGGTAGTGACAGGTACTCTTTTTTGAAAAAATTGGGGTCTATTAGACCCTAGATTTCTCCTCTGCCCTCAAAGCATCTGACCACACCAAGATCAGTGTGATAAAATGCTTCCCCAATTTCCCAATGGCGCTATTTACATCCGGCGAAATCTAAGTCATAAAATGCTCGTAGCTTCCGGTTTCTTAGGCCATAGAGATGTTTGGAGCCACTCTGGTCTCTGATCAGCTCTATGGTCAGCTGGCTGAATCACCGGCTGCATTCTCAGGTTCCCTGTTGAGACAGGAGAGCCAGAGAAAAAGACGGAAGACGGTGGGGGGGGGGGGCATTCCCTCCCACTGCTTGTAAAAGCAGTCTAGAGGCTAATTAGCCGCTAGGATTGCTTTTACATGAAAGCCGACCGCTGGCTGAAAAGAATGATACCAAGATGATACCTAAACCTGCATGCATCATTCTGGTATAACCACTCAAAGTCGTGAATGGCATACCTGAAGACAAAAAAATGGTTAACAATAAAGCACAGTAAACGGTAAAGTATAAAAAATTGCATACCTGAAAAGCAAACATGATAAAACATAATAACAATAAAACATTGCAGAATAGAATACAGTAAAAAAGAGCAGAACAATAGAGAGAGAGAATAGAGAGATAGAGAACAATAAAACGACAACTATTTTTTTTTATTTTATATTTTTGTTTGCTTTTTTTTTTTGTTTTTTTTTACACTTTTTTTGTAACTGTAACTTTTATAACTGTAACTGGTTCCAGGTTCGGGTCTCTCAAAATGCGATGGCATCTTGGGAGACCCTGTGAAAGTGTGCCTAGTCTGTGCAATGCTGTACCCTACGCTAATACTCAACTAGTGTATGGTAGCGTTCAAAACATTCACCAATGCAAAGACCAGGATTGTCAGGACAGGAGGGACAATAATAGTGGGTGTCACGCCTATATCCACGCTTGCTGCAGACACAACATCTTTTTTGGGGGGTTCGTTGGGTAGGGGTACTCGGGAGGACATAAAGAAAATGCCTCTCATGCAGCCGACTGATTTGGTTGGGGATGTGAATGGGGGAAGTACGGGCGCTGCAGAAGTGGTGGGTTCCCAATTAGGATTGGCAAATGCAGCAGGAAGGGCATTATGGGCACGACGGGCCTGTGTTTGTCTTCTTGGTGGCAGCGGGACACTACTTGTGCTTGCCACCTCACCAGCTTGAACTGCACTTATGGGACTCGCCACGTCACCAAGTGTTACTGCAGTGCTGGTTTGACTACGACCGGGGTGTACTAGGCCGCTGGTGCTTGCCAGTTCAACAAAAAGCTACAAAAAAAACTGTTAGCGATTGCAGGGATCAGGCCTGACTCTGCGAATGCTGCAGTTATGTGTTTAGTGTTTTGTAAGTGTCAGTGATCGATCGATACTGCACTTGGGTGGGCTGGGCTGGGCCGGGCGGAGGGGTAAAACGCAGGTGCTAGCAGGTATCTGGGCTGATCCCGCTAACACTGCGTTTTTGGGAACCCTAAACTGCTGGGGACGCTAGTATAGATCTGATCAGATCAGATATTGATCCGTTCAGATACTATACCACTAAGGGAGGTGTACGGTGCGTGCGTGGGTGTTAGCGGTACTAGCGCTAACCTGACGCTGCTTGGGGCTGGTGCTTGCCAGTTCACCAAAATGCTACCAAAAAAACTGTTAGCGATCACAGGGATCAGGCCTGACTCTGCGAACGCTGCAGTTATGCATTTAGTGTTTTGTAAGTGACAGTGATCGATCGATACTGCACTTGGGTGGGCTGGGCTGGGCCGGGCAGAGGGGGAAAACGCAGGTGCTAGCAGGTATCTGGGCTGATCCCGGTAACACTGCATTTTTGGGAACCCTAAACTGCTGAGGACGCTAGTATAGATCTGATTGGATCAGATATTGATCCGTTCAGATACTATACCACTAAGGGAGGCGTATGCTGCGTGTATGGGTGTTAGCGGTACTGGCGCTAATCTGACGCTGCCTGGGGCGACGCATATCACCGCCGGGCGATCAGGGGGCTAAACCTTTATTCAGTAATAAACGGCGGGTGCCCTGACACTATAAAAAATAAACGAACTAACCAGCATCACCCGTAACAGTTATATGGTGATCAGTGGTGAAAGGGTTAACTAGGGGGCAATCAAGGGGTTAAAACATTTATTAGATAGTATATGGGGGTCCCTGTCGCTATAAAACGCTGACGGCGAACCTAAATATTTACCTCCCTAACTAGCGTCACCAATGACACTAATACAGCGATCAGAAAAATGATCGCTTAGCGACACTGGCGACAGGGGGTGATCAAGGGGTTAAAACTTTATTAGGGGGGGTTAGGGGGGTACCCTAGACCTAAAGGGGGCTAACAGTAACTGTCCTAACACAGTAACTGTCACAAACTGACACCATGCAGTAATCATAAAAAAAAAAAAACCTGCTTGTTGTCAGTGTGACAGGGAGGGTGATTGGGGGGGGGGGGGGGTCGGGGGGTAATCGGGGGGGGGGATCGGGGGTGTAATGTGTGCCTGGCATGTTCTACTGTGTGTGTTGTGCACTCACATTACAGTCTTCTCTCCTCGGCGCCGGAACGGAAAATACCGAGCCGAGGAGAGATGACATCATTTCCTCTGCCTCTGTGTACAATACAGAGGCAGGGTAATGATTTGATTGGCCAAGAGCGATCGCGAGGGGGGGGCCACGAATGGATGGCCTCCCCCTCACCACCGATCGCCGGGGAGGATTTGCCGACCGCCGCAGGCCGATCGGACTCCCCACCCGTGGGCAGGCAAGGACGTACCTGTAAGACCTTTTGCCTGCCCGTGCCGCTCTGTGGACGTATATAGTCGTGCGGCGGTCGGCAACTGGTTAAATTCAGGCAGAGTGCCAGAGGCTTTTTTTGGGGCCCCAAATCATTTGGAACCCTCCCTCCCCCCAACTGCTAAGTCAGTTGATAACAATTCTCTATCTATCCTTAATCATCTATCTGCTGACTTTGCCAAGCCCATACACACTATACCCATCTCTTCTGTGCAGAGTGAATGTGAATAGGAGTGATGTTAAAATTATCAGCTGCTGCACTTGCAGTGGCAGGGTCTGCATCCCGTTAGGCATGATTTCCCTTTGGGAGTATCTCACCAAAAATGAAATTTTTTGATGCAACGGATGCCCAAAATCTGACTTAGTGTAGACTTCTGGGAAAATCAGTGAGCCAATCACACAAGCAGAAAATTACATTTCTGGGGGCGTTCTGTACACCATCTGTGTACATAACATCTCCAGGTTGCCATACTGCATTTTACAGAAAATTAAAGCACCAGAGATTAAAAAGGAAAGGTAATTTTTAACCACTTGCGGATCGCCCACCGTACATTTACTGGTACGTGATCTGACACTTCCAGGTCTGGGGCGCATGCAGCCTAAATTGATGAAGAGATTTGATTTTTACTTTTTTTTTTTAATTGGATGTTTTGTAGCAGAAAGTAAAAACAATAGTTTTTTTTTTAATTGTCACTCTTTTTTGGTTTATAGATAAAAAAAAAAAAAAGAAAGCTCTACTTGTGGGAACAAAGGACATCCATTTTATTTGGGTACAGCGTTGCACGACCGCGCAATTGTCAGTTAAAGTAACGCAGTGCCTTATCGCAAAAAAAAAAAAAGGCCTGGTCATGAGGAGGGGTAAATCTTCCAGTGTTCAAGTGGTTAAATAACATTCAATAACTGTATGACTTGTGTAACAATTGTATATGCTATAATATTATTTTTTTCTTTGCTATTTTTTCCCACGAGAGTTGCGTTACCCTTTAATCAGTATAGACATTCGCGGGCGGGGCCAGTGGTTCAGTACCGAAATGTGGAAGAATGGCACACGGAGACCAAGAAAAGCAATACAATCGTTATTTGGTTACATTGAAGGTAGACAGACAACATTTGAAGTAACAGCAGCAAGGTACTTGGCTTAACAGTTCCAAGAACTGTGGTATTAGCGGCACAATATCACAAGAGTGGAGTATACTTAGCAATGTTAGGGGCACATTGGCAAGGTTCCAGCAATTATAAGGTTGTTGCTTTCGGAAGAGCTTGAGGCAGTATTCCTAATGTTACCCTCCTCATCAGAAACCTCTCCCAATGTGGTCGGTGTCAATGAGTTTGAGAGTGTGTGGAAACATGGTCCAGCATTGGACCTCCTCTGCCTTTATTGTTAAGGGTAGGCTTACCATCTTCTACCCTGGTCAACCTAAGCTGTGTCATAAATGTGGAGTTATGACATTTCACTTCTTCCTGTACAGAGCAGAAGTGCTTTTTGTGTCATAAAGTGGGGCATCTGGGTAGAGACTATAAGATTATTAGGTGTAAATTATATGTTGATATTGGTCACCCTTATAGCCAGTGCCCTGAGGCTATCCACAATAAGCCACAGTTAGTGGAGTATTTCTTCCATCTGGATAGAGAAGAGTCTGGGTTGGCAAAGGTTGTACCAGGGGATCCTAGTGTCTCTGTCCTGTCAAAATCTGTGTCTGGGAGGTCATCTGAGGTGTCAGTGCCAACCCAGTCTGTGGTTCCCCAGTTAGTGACAGAAAGTGTGGTTGTTAAGTCTGTGTCTGCACCTGTTGTTAGTGAAGGCAGTGGAGGGTGCTGGACCAGTGTGTATGGTTGCGTGGCTTGCGCCAACCCCTCTTCCTGCACGTGGCAGAAGTGCGGCTGGGGGTCAGCAGACACTAAGGGGTGATGGGTTGGGTGATGGTGAGAGGGGGTAGGAAGGAGATGAGAGTGGCTGGTGCAGAATGCAAGGTGAATGATGTGGAAGTCAGGGTGAAAGATGTGGAAGTTGGGGTGAATAATGTGGGGAGAGGAGTAAATGGGGGGTTTTGGCTGAGGATGTCCTGGGGGGGGTGGGGAGGAGGGGGTTCTGCCATCATAATTGTCAAGAGAGGATATGGAATAGTTGGAGGCTAAAAGGAAAAGGGTAAGAGGCAGAGGAGGCGGGAAGGACGTCAGTGCCCCTGAATCAGTGAGGGTGGCGTGTCAAATGCATTTGAGGTGTTTTCTGAGGTGGAGGTGAGGGTTCTTCTAGTGAGGAGTCTGATTTCTATAAGAGAGGAATCACAAGGAATATTGAAGCATGTAGGGTCTCCAAGTAGGGAGGATGGGTAAGCAGGCTAAGAAACGTGTACCTCAATCATCCTGATGGTGGTTCCCACTCCTTTGAAGGTGGTGACCATTAATGTTTCACCAGCATAAAATCAGTAAATGCTCATAACATGGCCTTATTTTTGCTCATCAGGATTGATGTTGATATTTACTTTTTGCAAAAGACCAGGTTGTCTAGTTTGGCTGATATTCATCTGGTGAAGAAGGAGTGGAGGCGAGGCCCCTCCTTCTGGTCTCTTGTGGCCAAGCCTTAAAGTGGAGTTGCGGTACTTTTTTCTTGCATGATAACCTGTCAGCAGATTTATGAGGTAGAAATGGGGAGGTATGGTCTTAGACATCTCCATGGGGGCCAGGACCTGTGCCTGATCAACATATACTGTATGGGCCCCAGACAAAGTGGGACAGAAAATGCCTCTTCATGAAGATCAAGCCTTTTCTTTTTACAGCCTAGCAAGTTGTCTTTGATGGTGATTTTAACACCGTCACAATATGGACGCCTTTGAAACGGTCAAAGATCTGCATCTGTTTGCACGTAAATTTATACTAAAGAGTCTATATACGAAATCACAACAGAGCAATGAACGTACAACCAAGGAAAATCAAGTACTTGATTACCTTGTCTCCCTCTTGGAAGAACAGGAAAAAAAAGATCTCATTGATAACATCGACATTGAATCACTATTAGCGATGCATACCACTCCCACCACGGGGGGCATTCAAGGGAGATCCTTTCTCAAAAAGAAATCCAATAAATTTCCCTCTTTAAATACAAACTCCAACCTAAAAGCATTTATAGCTATGACAATGAGGGAGATTATGAAGTTAAAAAGGGATCAGTCACCAGACAACCTATCTGACACAGAGAAAAGCACTTGAATCACTAAGCAATCAACATCAACTAACAATAAAACCCTCTTTCTTGTGGAACAATAAAACCCTCGGACAAAGGGGGAAACATCGTAATTATGCAGAATTCCCAATATGTATCCATGTGCAAAAAGATCCTTGCAAACAAAGAATGGTATCGACCTATATCGAGAACAACAATAGAGAAGTTCGACAAAGAATTTTTCATTCTAGTGGATCAAGCCTACTTGGATAATACTAATACTCAACAAACTTGGGAATTCATACGCACCAGCCATTCAAAAATCCCTACGTTCTATAGCCTTCCTAAGGTTCACAAGAACATCAATAACCCCCCAGGCAGACCCATTGTTTCTGGTGGGGGGGAGCATCACTGAGAATTTAGGCAAATACATCCCCTACTACGTCCCCTCATCACTAATTTACCCTCATACATCAGGGACACTTCCCAATTGCTACAAAATCTTGAAGATATCTGTATTCCATCCGACTCAATTTTAGTCACAGTAGACGTGGAAGCGTTACATTGTTCGATACCACACGAAAAGGGCATAGAGGTCATTGGATGTTTCATCTCTCAGTCAGACAAAGATGAGAAACCTCTGCACCAATTTATTCTACGCGTATTGAAGTTTATCTTACTACACAACGCCTTTGCATTCAATGGCTCCCATTACCTCCAGATACAGGGGGTAGCGATGGGGACATGCTGTGCCCCATCGTATGCCAACTTGTATCTGGGGGAATGGGAGAAAGCCTTTCTGTCCTTGGACATTCCCTTCACGGATCGTATACTAATCTGGTACAGGTTTATAGATGATATTTTTTTCATATGGAATAGTTTGTTAAATTATCTAAATGACTGTATGACAACCATGGTGTCACGGAACGTCCCACACTCTGCTTGAGTGCTTCCGTCACTATACCACTTCCTTGTAGTCTGGACACAGATATCAGATATTCCAACCGCTCTGAGCACAAAACAAGGCGACACTTGCTTAGATGCTAACATGGTCTAACTTTATTTAGAATCAAAATTACAAGACTTTATATGCCGTTGGAACCTCCTCTAACAATACAACTGTAACCTAATTAACATGAGCTAGTTTACTAAATCATTTACCCAGACTAAGTGACTACGTCTCCTAGCTCATTGACTATTCAACACACATTACCATAAACATCAACACAGAGTTAATTAGAACAAACAACAATGAGTTGAATACCCTTAAAACCTGCGGTAAGTCAGACTAAACTCATTTACATTAAACACATTATAGCTGGCATCAGACAGGTGAGTGGAGTTGATGACATTAGCATCTTCTCACAGTAAGAGTTCCAACAGTATGACTCAGTCACTATTGCTACTATGGCAAATACAGGGTCCCTAGAGTCTGTGTGTCCTGGGGGACAAGGACCCGAAGCCAAAGTTACACCTCAAGGGTACCTCAAATGCCAGGGCCCATAATCTGTAGGCAAGAGGCTCACATTCAGACACCTCTAAAAGCCTCTATCCCGGGTGAGCCTGTCACACATGGGTACCAATGACCTGAACCTCAAATTCACCATGTCATGTGATGTCCAAAAGATCACATTCCTTGACGTCACGATTTTCAAAAACCCCGATGGTCGCCTATCCAGCACACTATACCGTAAGGAGACAGCCGGCAACACCATCCTAAACGCTACGAGTTTTCACCCAGCACCTCTTATTAAATCCATCCCCTATACACAGTGCCTGAAGATCCGTAGGAATTGCTCAGATGAGAACATGTTTCTTAGCGAAGCTAAGAAACTTCAATCTAGATTACTCTGACGGGGATACCCCCCTACGACCCTGAAAAAAGCTTTTAGAAGAGCCCAAGAAAAAAAACAGACACAATTTACTCTTCGATATACCATGTAAAGGGCCCGACAATCTTCAAACACAAACTAGGATCATCACCACTTACAGTAAAGAACACAAAGCTATCAGAAGGATCCTACAGAAACACTGGCACATCCTTCTAATTGATCCGACATTGAATCAATTCATAACGAAGGACCCCCTAATCACCTTTAAGCGCACCAGATCCCTCAGGGACAGATGGGTGACCAGTGAATATACGGGAGAGTTTAGAGGTGATCCCTGCAAACAGTGGGGTACATTTACCTGTGGGGGATGTTCCAAATGTCAATTCATGAATATCAACAAAAATATCATCCTACAAAATGGAAAAAGATATGGACCCTCTCACTTCGCTAACTGTTGTACGTGTGGGGTGGTGTACCTAATGACATGCTCATGCGGCTGTTTCTATGTCGGGAAAACGAAACTAGAACTTAGTATAAGAATGGGCAGGCATATTAAAAGTATGCGTACCTGCAATCCCGACCTACCCTTGGGTAGACATACCCGAGATGTTCACCAAGGCATATTTCCAAAAATCTATTTCCTTGTACTTGATCGGGTACACCCCAACAGCAGAGGGGGCGACTGGGATAAAATATTACTACAAAAAGAAACCAGATGGATTATGGCCCTGCGAGCCACCCTGCCACCTGGCCTAAACGACTGTATCAGCTTTCGTCCCTTCCTGGAGGAATTTTCATCAGGTACATGGGAGGGATTGGGCTGAGAACTCATACTGGATGCAAACAAAGGGGTGTGGTGTCTTCTCCCCTTATGGTTTGCCCCCCCCCCCCCCTTCTGTTCTCTCTGTTTTCCCTCCCCAGGCTCTTATTCCCATCCCTTTCCGTTACACGGATTGGTTTATAACACACATTCTGTCCTGCCTATCTGTCAACAAACCCATTCTAGATCTGGACTGTTCGCTCATGTAGGTGTTTTTTTCTGTGTAACTTGTTAATTTCAGTTGCAATTAATTCTTTAACATAAATGTGGACCATCTGCCAGGCACCCTGTAATTTGACGTGTCTTGACCGATTGTCCCATAGTTCACTTTACGAATCTATATGGACAAATTGTATGATCATTATACTCTGACAACACTATTGTAATGCATTATGTCCATAGTACTATTATGCACCTTTATTTTGTAAAATGACTGTGTGTTCTATTGGCACAATATGTTTCTCTCCCCACCAGATGGCGCCAGACCTCTTAACCCAGCCTTACGGACCCGATATTTTAATCTGATTCTATATATATTCCCACATGTGAGTTCTTGTCCTACTCAGCATCTCCTATTTCAGGATTGCACCCCTTTAACGGTTCTTTTTCTCCATCACCGCACCGACCACCCGGCGACGATGTGCACTATTGTGGAGACAGGGCATTGTAATCTGTCATCCCTTTTCAGCTTATCCCCGCTGGCTCTCCTCATTATGGGAACGCTGCGCTCCACAGACGTCAGTCGTGGGAGGCGCAGCTAGGGTAATGACGGCTCCAACGTCAGATCCTCCCACCTAAACACACGCCTCATCGCCTTTGCGCATGCGCCGGCGTCCGGCGCTTACCTTTAAAATCCAAAGCAACCAGCAGACAGCTGCTAGCACGGACAGAGGCAGGCACCCCTTTGTGAGACCCACATATTGGAAGGTAAACATCTACCCAGCAGGAACACCGCTATCCCATCCACCGCCCCCCCGTGCCCTCCTGTGGGCAATTTATATTTCAACCTATTCGCATTTATATTTGTGCAGGATTTGTCTTTGAGCCAACCATTATGGGACTGTCCCTGGATATTTCTCCTCCGGGCATGCAGCCGGCATGTAACAGGCTCCTATGAATGGTTCTCCCTTAGTTGGCTCGCTTATTACCCGATTTGGTAAATATACCACTTCGCTCCTCTCCCCACACTACGGGGACTGTTTCCCAGCATCCTTTAAACCTGAGCACTTTACGGCACTCTTCATTCTCCGTCACTCCCCACACTATGCATACTGTTTTTGCCTACACAGCCACACAATTCTGGCACCACATCCTCTGCACGGCACTTCTGCTACCTCCTGATCTGAGGTTTTTGCACACATGGGTATCTTTGCCACATTGTGACAAGGGCCTCATTTCGATGCCCCATCTTGCATTTCCCTTTTGCATCTATCTATTGATTTGTCTTCTCCCGCAGCACCTTTTCTCTTTCTCCTCTGTTCGCTTCCCCCTCTTCTTCCCCACACATGAACTAACTTTATGTGGGAATTGAATAACCAATTGATACCTACACTTCTCTTATAGATATCATTTTTTCAACATATACACTATTCTTATATAATTTCGGTCTGGCACAAATGAAAATATAATATTTGATCTGAGGGGCCATGGGTGCTACTGGAACACAAAGTCATTCCTAGGGGTATGTATTACGTTTAATATGTATACTTTCTACATTGTCATAATATGTATGTTTAGTATTAAATAATCTGTGATTTTTCTCATCATGTACAGTTACCCACCAATGTTTGTGCATTGTTGGTTCTAGGACCTATTCACGGCTCAGTCTCAGAATGTGATGTTCTCTCTCTGACATGTCTTCTTGTATATTCCTTAGAATCCATACATGTACACAACATTTACAACTCTCAAAACCCCTGATGAAGGTACCAGAGTTACCGTAAATGCGTCGGGTATCGGGGCACACCACCCCCATGAGAGTGCATTAATTATTGTCACCTTGTAGTTTTTCTCTGTTTTTGATTATGTCTCTATGCTGTATGGAATGATTTTATTGATTTTTTTGATTTTTTAATATATTGCATACTATAGACGCTTTTATGTCTTTTTTAAAGTAGATCAATAAAATATTTTTTTACTTGAATGTCGTCTGGTGGTCTGTTAAAGTCCCAATCCTAGGGGGATTCTTTGTTCAATGATTCATTACGCAAGGGATGGGATCACCACACTCCATATTTGTCATGATGGAAGCCCCCTTTCTTGCCTTAACACCGTAACTATGACTAAAGACAGGAAAGGTATCGGAGCCAGGCTGGACTGTTGCAGCCTTTTTTAAAATGAAATAGCTAGGCAGGCAGGTCTGGTTGATGTGCACATTTATTGCTGCCTAGATGACACAGGATTCACTTTTCAGCGAGTTGATAGAGGTAGATAGTTAGGTTCTTCTATTTAAAGGGGAATTCCGCATTCCCTGCACAAGTGTGTCAGGTAGTGGAGTGCCCCGATAAACCACCTAGGGGTAGGGGTACCTGGAAGCTAAATTTGTCACTCCTGAAGGATGAGTTGAGTCAATCCTTTGAGGATTTTTTTCAGGCACAGGTATCGATCATGGACTTTTGCAGCAGTAAGTCAGAGTGGTGGGAGCTTACAAAAGGAAGGATTGTTGGGTTTTTCAAGGCCATAGGAAGAAATAAACAGCTTGATAACAGAAAGAAACAGCTTGATAAGTATGTCACCACCTACCACCGTCTGTGGAGGAAGCTTGATAGGCTTGTCTCGAATAATGAGATCCGGGGATGATCTCTGAGGTTAAACTCTTACTCAGTGTCAATATGACAGGCATGCCTCTTTTGTTCTGGAAAGGTATTCTTGGAAATATCCCTCACCCAAAGCTTACCAGAATTGCAAACAAGATAGAGCAGTTAAGTCTGTTGTAGGCCTAGTTGACAGTAGGAGTTCCTTGACAAAATCCAAGTCGGGGATCATGGAAACCGCCAAGTCATATTATGCTGACCTCTTGGGTAGTAGAGACCTTGATCGGGCGAACATGTCAGGTTTATGGATTCTTCTCAAGGATTGGGAAATGGCAATTCTCTTGTGAGTTTGACGGAGGACATAACGGCAGATGAGGTGGTTAATGCAATTGTAAAGTCTCTTTTTTTTTCTTTAAGAATAACAAACATGTTATACTTACCTGTTGCAGTGGATTTGCACAGAGCAGCCCCGATCCTCCTCTTCTCGGGTACCTCTTCTGTGCTCCTGGCCCTCCCTCCTGTCGAGTGCCTCCACAGCAAACAGCTTGCTATGGGGGCACCCGAGCCGAGTCACAGCTCGCTGTGTCCATTCAGACACGGAGCCCCGCCCCCTCTCTCTCTCCTGATTTGCTGACTGCCTTTGACAGCAGTGGGAGCCAATGGCACGATTGCTGTGTCTCAGCCAATCAGGAGGCGTGTCTCGGACGGCCAGGGCACTCGTGGACATCGCTGGAGAGAAATGGGGCGCAGGTAAGTATTAGACGTATTAGGGGGAGGTGGAGGGTGGCTGCTGCACACAGAAGTTTTTTTATCTTAATGCATAGAATGCATTAAGATAAAAAACCTTCTGCCTTTACAACCCCTTTAAGGTTTTTGAGAGAGAATTTGCTCTCTCCCTCCGTGTGACAATCTGCAGTCATTCTTTTGTCAAAGGGTTCAGGGTAGAAGCACTTTTTCAGAGGTGCTAGCTGTCTGGGAGGCCCTGGAGTGGTGCAAGGCATTCGATTAGGCTAAAGCTTTTAATCGAGTCAATCATGAGGACCTATTGCTGCTTCTTGACAAGTTTGGCCTGGAGGGGGGCTTTATTGATGGGCTGTAGACTGGTACAGAGGGGTTGAATGCTTCATACTTGTGAATAGGTGGATCGGACAGCCCTTTGAGGTTGGCTTCGGTGAGGGTTAGAGGTGTCCTTTGAGGCGTCTGCTATACGTGTACACAATCAGTCCCTTCATCAGGAGATTAGAGAGCAGACAGTTGTGCAGAGTGCCGGTGGGCATTCCTGGTGAGCCTCCCCGGAGGGCCATGGCCTATGCTGATGATGTGTCTGTTTTCATCTCTGGGACAAATGAGGCGGAGGAGGTGGTCTCGGTAAGGAAACAGTATGCTGAGGCATCTGGCTCAAAGATCAGTCCAGATAAGAGTGAGGTTTTCTGGATGAGAGAGGAAGGCGAAGGCTTTGAGCTTCTGGACACCTACCCAGAGCCCCAGCAGGAAATTATAGTTTTAGGCATTACATTTGATCCCCCGATTACGGCCTTTAAAATAGGGTAAGCAGGCTAAAAGATGCCGATGCTAAGGTTGCAAGCTGGAAGGATTGGAAACTCTTTTACAGGGAAAGGACTGACCTGATTAAAACATACCTGATCCCGGTATTTCTGTATGTCAGCTCTGTCTGTGTTTTGCCATTATTTTACTATGCAAGAATCTACAGCTGTTTCTTCCAACTGTTATGGAGAAACAGACTGAACCTCGTTAAGAGGTCTGTAAACTACCTTCCCAGGTGGATGGGGTGGATGGGTGGCCTAGGTATGGTCAACCCAGTGGTATTCTTTTCTCTGATGTTTTTAAAACATAATTTTGATAATATGCTGGCAGAGGAAATGCCAGGGTGGGTTGGAATTTTTCAGTCCTGGTTTAGGCATTTTCTGCAGAGCTGGGAGAATGGTGGGCCAGTGAATAGCCTGAGGGTCCGACATGGTAAGCTCCTGGCTTACGTTGGCCTATGTCTTAAAATGCTTTGGTAGTGGTGAGTGACGGAGGAGGAAATTAGGTCTCTTCTTAGGAAGGCCCTATAGAGGAGGGTTGTTGAATCTGCCTTTTGCGAGCCATTGGCCTTGAGGGATTGCCCAGGCCCTACTATGAGCAAGGGTCTGCGTTGATTAATCTGGAGAGAATCCCTTTAAAGTTTCAGGATTTGGACTGGTGCTCGATCCTTGGCAGACTATGTGAAGGGCAACCTGAGGCATTGCTCTGTGGAGAACCATGGTTGTCCAAGAGGGGAGTGTGGTGAGGTGGAGGAAACTATGGACCATTACTTGCTTCAGTGGCCCTTCAATGTAGAAGTCTATAAGCAGGTGGGTGAGGCTCTGGGTATCCCTTTCCTTTCTTGCTTTACACATAGTGGGCATACGGGGCCTTTCAAACTCACTGGCATTTCGAGACACTTTTTCTAGTTAGCTTAGTAGTCCATTACTTCACGTGAAATGCACAGTGTGTGGTTTCCACTCGGAAAAAGGCCTTCCTGTCAAGGTGGTGGTGTACAACATTCTGGGTAAGTGTCAGGATCACTTAGTGCTCCTGTTCCTCATTCCAGCATCCAGTGTTTTGGCTATGGCATTCTCCTTGTCTGTCTGTCCACCTGCAGGCTGATTAATGTGATCAGTCTCTGGGTGGAAACTAAGCCTGTTATACGCCAGCTCAAACCTCATTTGGGTGCTTGTGATATTGAGTGATACATGTGTTGTTCCTGATCAAGCTCCCTGTCTGTCTGCCCTGCTTTGCTAGTTTGGATTTCCCTGTGTATGACTTTGGACCGGATTATTGGACTATTCCTTGAACTCAGCCTGCCTTTTACCAGGACTGTCATAGAATCTGTCTGCTAACCGCAAGTACCTATTTGCTTTGCTCAGTTCGCATCTGCCCTGGCGTGGTGGCCAGGCACTATAGCATTGTGTATAAGTCCTGGGGGCAACCGACTACCGGCAGGCCTGCTTAGGGTTGCCACATCATCCCTTTAACCCAGGACACACATTAATTACACAGGTTCTGTGGTTGATTAAGGTGGTAATTAAACTAATTTGGTGCCTTATCTGCATTAAATCAACCTCAGAACCTGTGTAATTAATATGTGTTCTCGATTAAAGGGATGATGTGGCAACCCTAGGTCTGCTTGCCTTATGGGAAAGGGGGCTGCTATAGGTGAAGAACACAGTAGTCAGCTATAGTGTCTGACCAGCTGCGTTGGGGTAGATGTGACAGTGAGGTTGGGAAGATTCAGGGTCTTGAGAAGGACAGGTGGTGGCAGGAGGCCTAGAAAAAAGTGTGGAGGAATGTCTGGTACCCATAGCTGCTGTCTAATGCCCTGTACACACGATCGGACATTCCGAGAACAAAATCCATGGATTTTTTCTGATGGATGTTGGCTCAAACTTGTCTTGCATACACACGGTCACACAAAGTTGTCGGAAAATCCGATCGTTCTGAACGTGGTGACGCAAAACACGTACGTCGGGATTATAAACGGGGCAGTAGCCAATAGCTTTCGTCTCTTAATTTATTCTGAGCATGCGTGGCACTTTGTGCGTCGGATTTGTGTACACACGATCAGAATTTCCGACAACAGATTTTGTTGTTGGAAAATTTTATAGCAAGTTCTCAAACTTTGTGTGTCGGAAATTCCGATGGAAAATGTGTGATGGAGCCCACACACGGTCAGAATTTCCGACAACAAGGTCCTATCACACATTTTCCGTCTGAAAATCCGACCGTGTGTACGGGGCATAACAGTTTCTGGGTGTGCAGCTTTTCTTTCTGTCCTTTCATGTCCCCTAGATTTTTATTGGATCAGATTTTTGAAGAAAAGGCTGCATGCATGGGTTAAATGTTTAATTGTTTCTTAGCCTGTGGGTTTGTTTAGGTTGAAGTAGGGTTGTGTTTTGCATAATTTAGTAGTTTAGGGATAATTAAATTATGTTTCTTTGTATATAGTTCTATTTATGGTATTCTTGGAAAAAAGCCGTTTACTTTTCTGTTATTTGCTGATGTAAGCTTGTTTGTTCTTGTTTATTTATTGTAATAGTGCAGTTAACTGTGAGTATGTCGCCCACGATTGTCAACCAGGCAGGTTGAGGGGCTCCATGACGATTGTGTAGTTTTGGAGGAAACTGTGTATCAGTTTACTCTGTGGTTTGTAAAGTCCAGTTGGGGACCTGGACAGTGGCGGCTGCTCCATAAGGGGCGCAGGAGTGCCCCCCCCCTCCATGCATCCGGCCCCCTAATCTACATGCGGGGCACCAGACGAATGATTCCAATTTTTTTTTTATTTTTTGAGCATGTGATTAGAGCCAAAGGCTCAGAGCCCTGCTCCCCGAGCACACCCACTTGTGTGACAATAATGAATGAATATTCGCTATTGTCTTCGTCATTCTCCTCCCAGCCAATCAGGAAGCCCCTATTGGCCAGGGAGTCTTCGCACTCCCTGTCCAATCGTGTCTTAGGAAACACTTCCTGTTTCTGTTCGGCTGGGAGGACAGTGTCTCCCTGTGTGCTCGCTGGAGCGGCCCCGGCTCTTCCTTCTACCTGCCTCCATAAGGTAAAGCAGCTCTCAAATGGCACATTATCAGTGAATGACCAGCTTCCATCTCGGATGGTTGGCGGGGGGGGGGGTTGGAAGGTTGCCGTCGTCCGTCTCCCACGGGGGGTGGGGGATAACCACGGCAGTCCGTCTCCCGCGCGCAGTGCAGGGGAAGACCGCCGCTGTCCGTCTCCCGTGCATGGGGCGGGGGGGTGATCGCTGCCTTCCATCTCCCGGGTGGGGTGCTTTTTGACTGCCGCCATCTCCTCCTGTGGGGGTGGGTGTTGGTGTTCGTTTTTGCAGCCCCCCCAAAAAAATTGTGAGCACCAGCCGCCACTGGACCCGGAGCCTCGAGATCTCGCAGCGATCTGGGTGGGAGGAAATCTCCAATCCTGGGCCCAGGATTTGGGAACAGCCAGAAGTTTTGTTGGGCAGGTGGGTCCTGGGCTAATAGCAGAGCCAGGACCAGGGTTCTGGGCTCCACCCTCCTGAGGAGTCCAGGCATGCAAGGGAGAAGTGTGCATGTTCACACCGTACAGTCTGTCAGTGCAGATGGAGGGCCCAAGTCCGTGGGCAGCAGCATCAAGGAAGCTGGAAAAGAGAGTACCATCAGAGGCACAGAGTGTGTACCAAGCAGGGGCACTGTTTCCGGGTCAAGAGGACCGAGGCCAGAGCCTGAGTAGCAGTGCTGACCAGAGAAACAGGTAGCTTGGTATTTTTCGTTTATTATTAGGTTATTGCTGAAGTGTGAAGTTGAAACCCCTGTGTGGACTGTGTTTATTTTTGTTTAATAAAAGTGGGCCAACAAGCCCTAAAAAAGGGCAGAACTGGCATGGACTGTACCCACTGGTAAACTCTACACTCAAGCTAAATAACCCCCCAACATCACATTATGTATATATTAATTTTTATTTATTTTGTTTGTATATATGTAAATATGTTTTTAATAACACGCTGTATGTTTGCAGGATTTTAAATAAAGAAAAATACAGCTGTAGACATTATATTTTTGGGCTCATGCAGCCCATACACTTGTAAGGGGCCCCAGCGTCTGGACGGGCGCGGCTGACTAGCAGAGATGTGAGAAGGCGGGACGGGTGCAGAGTCGGCAGGCTGCATGTGGAAACAAGAGCTAGGCATAGGCGTGCGCAGGGGGTGTGCCGAGTGTGCCCAGGCACACCCTAATCGCCCCGTGCGGTGCAGATTCCACCTGCTGATGTTTCACCAAAGCCACCCAATGGGGCTCCTAAAAAAAAATTTGTAAAAAATAATAAAAAAATAGAATAATAAAAAACTACTGACACCAACCTGTGCCCTACTAACATGTCCATGTAATGGTTTTTACATTTATTTATTTGAGTGTGTGTGTGTATTACACATACATACATACATGCACGAACGCATGCGTGTTTGAGCTTTGGGGTGCACACCCTAATGCAATAAGCTGCGCACACCTATGGAGCTGGGACTAGGACCACCTTACAAGTAAGGGCTGTTGTGCAGGGAGGGGGGGGGGGGCTGTGTGTGTGACTGTGTACATGCCTGTGTGTGTACATGTCTCTCTGTGTGTACATGCCTGTAAGAGGTGTACATGTCTCTGTGTGTACATGTCTCTATGTGTGTACATGCCTGTGTGTGTACATGCTTGTGTGTGTGTACATGCCTGTGTGTATACATGCCTGTGAGTGTGTACATGTCTCTGTGTGTATACATGCCTGTTTGTGTACATGTCTCTGTATGTGTACATGTCTTGTGTGTGTATACATGCCTGTGTGTGTACATGCATGTCATATATACACATGTGAGTGGTGCTGGGAGCGTACAGGTGTGAGGGGGCTGAGAGCGTACAGGTGTGAGGGGGGCTGAGAGCGTACAGGTGTGAGGGGGGCTGAGAGCGTACAGGTGTGAGGGGGGCTGAGAGCGTACAGGTGTGAGGGGGCTGAGAGAGTACAGGTGTGAGGGGGGCTGAGAGCGTACAGGTGTGAGGGGGGCTGAGAGCGCATAGGTGTGAGGGGGGCTGAGAGCGTACAGGTGTGAGGGGGGCTGAGAGCGTACAGGTGTGAGGGGGGCTGAGAGCATACAGGTGTGAGGGGGCTGAGAGTATACAGGTGTGAGGGGGGCTGAGAGCATACAGGTGTGATGGGGATGAGAGCGTACAGGTGTGAGGGGGGCTAAGAGCATACAGGTGTGAGGGGGGCTGAGAGCGTACAGGTGTGAGGGGGCTGAGAGCGTACAGGTGTGAGGGGGGCTGAGAGCGTACAGGTGTGAGGGGGGCTGAGATCGTACAGGTGTGAGGGGGTTAGGAGAATACAGGTGTGAGGGGGCTGAGAGCGTACAGGTGTGAGGGGGGCTGAGAGCGTACAGGTGTGAGGGGGGCTGAGAGCGTACAGGTGTGAGGGGGGCTGAGAGCGTACAGGTGTGAGGGGGGCTGAGAGCGTACAGGTGTGAGGGGGCTAGGAGAATACAGGTGTGAGGGGGCTGAGAGTGTACAGGTGTGAGGGGGGCTGAGAGTGTACAGGTGTGAGGGGGGCTGAGGGCGTACAGGTGTGAGGGGGGCTGAGAGTGTACAGGTGTGAGGGGGGCTAGGAGAATACAGGTGTGAGGGGGGCTGAGAGCGTACAGGTGTGAGGGGGGCTGAGAGCGTACAGGTGTGAGGGGGCTGAGAGTGTACAGGTGTGAGGGGGGCTGAGAGCGTACAGTTGTGAGAGGGGGGCTGAGAGCGTACAGGTGTGAGGGGGGCTGAGGCACTGGAGGACTTGGTGGGATGGCTAGTGGGCAGATTTGGTGGGACGGCCAGTGGGCGGGACCCTGGGGAATGTTGGTGGTAAGGCTCGGGGGAGGCCCAGGCCTAAAGCTGTATAAGGGCCCCCACAATTTCTGATGGCTGCCCTGCATGCAGCCAACGGCCTGTCCGTTTAGGTGGACCGCCATGTCTTGGTAGGTTTGCAATTGTGCCGTACTCTTTCCATTTTCGGATGGTGGATTGAACAGTGCTCCATGAGATGTTCAAAGCTTCGGATATTTTTTCATAACCTAACCCTGCTTTAAACTTCTCCACAACTTTATCCCTGACCTGTCTGGTGTGTTCCTTACCCTTCATGATGCTGTTTGTTCTATAAGGTTCTCTAACAAACCTCTGAGGGCTTCACAGAACAGTTGTATTTATACTGAGATTAAATTACACACAGGTGGACACTATTTACTAATTATTTGACTTTTGAAGGCAATTGGTTCCACTGGATTTTAGTTAGGGGTATCAGAGTAAAGGGGGGCTGAATACAAACGCACGCCACACTTTTCACATATTTATTATTAAAAAAAAAAATTGAAAACCATTCATCATTTTCCTTCCACTTCACAATGCATTTACGTTTTTGGTTGTAACATGACAAAATGTGGAAAGTTTCAAGGGGTATGAATACTTTTTCAAGGCACTGTGTATAACCGTGTGAGTCTTTATTTTTGAGTCAATACCAATCAATGGTTTGGAATAGCAGCTGTGTTGGGAAATGTTTTTATTGGCACGGGTGTATTTACTGTGTGCTTTTCCTTAAGACTATATTTATAGTTCTGACAATTGTGAAATGTTCTTAAAAATTACCTTTCACTTGCAACCTGTGTTTTCCCAAAGCCTGACAAATAATTAACTGTGGCGGCAATAGGGGCCAATATTGGAAGCATCATAATGCAGGCAATGATGGATACATCTTAACCACTTCAGCCCCAGAAGGATTTACCCCCTTCTGACCAGAGCACTTTTTGTGATTCGGCACTGCGTCGCTTTAATTGACAATTGCGCGGTCGTGCGACGTCGCACCCAAACAAAATTGATGTCCTTTTTTTCCCACAAATAGAGCTTTCTTTTGGTGGTATTTGATTACCTCTACCCTTTTTTTGCGCTATAAACAAAAAAAGAGCGACAATTTTGAAAAAAAGCAATATTTTTTACTTTTTGCTATAATAAATATCCCAAAAAAATAAAAAACAATTTTTTTTCTCAGTTTAGGCCGATATGTATTCTTCTACATATTTTTGGTAAAAAAAAAAAAAAATCGCAATTAGCGTATATTGATTGGTTTGCACAAAAGTTATAGCGTCTACAAAATAGGGGATAGATTCATGGCATTTTTACTATTCTTTTTTTTTTTTTTATTAGTAATATCGGCGATCTGCGATTTTTATCATGACTGCGACATTGCAGCGGACACATTAGACACTTTTGACACTATTTTGGGACCATTATCATGCACTGATTACTGTGTAAATGACACTGGCAGGGAAGGGGTTAAACACTAGGGGGCGATCAAGGGGTTAAGTGTGCCCTAGGAAGTGATTCTAACTGTAGAGGGGATGGGCTCACTACAACATGACAGAGATCACTGCTCCCGATGACAGGGAGCAGTAGATACTTGTCACGTTGCTAGGCAGAACAGGGAAATGCCTTGTTTACATAGGCATCTCCACGATCTGCCTCTCTGTGACACGATCGCGGGACACCGGCAGACATAGAGTCTGCGGGACCCGCGGGCACCGTCAAGCAGTATGCGGCGGGCGGGCGGGCGCGCGCCCACTAGCCCACATATTAAAGGGGACGTACCTGTAGGCCCATTTGCACCCCGCTGCCATTGTGCCGACTTATATCAGCGTGCGGCAAGTGGGTAATATAAATAATTATCACTTAATCATAATTTAGATGATAATGGATAGGGATGAGCCAAACACCCCCCCCCCCCCGGGTTCGGTTTGCGGCAGAACTTGCGAACAGGCGAAAAATTTGTTCGAACACGCGAACACCCTTAAAGTCTATGGAACATGAATAATCAAAAGTGATAATTTTAAAGGCTTATATGCAAGTTATTGTCATAAAAAGTGTTTGGGGACCTGGTTCCTGCCCCAGGGGACATGAATCAATGCAAAAAGAAGTTTTAAAAACGGCCATTTTTTCGGAAGCAGTGATTTTAATAATGCTTAAAGTGAAACAAGTAAAAGTGTAATATCTCTTTACATTTTGTAGCTGGGGGGTGTCTATAGTATGCCTGTAAAGTGGCGCATGTTTCCCGTGTTTAGAACAGTCTGACAGCAAAATGACATTTCAAAGGAGAAAAAGTCATTTAAAACTGCTCGTGGCTATTAATGAATTGCCGGTCCGACAATACACATAAAAGTTCATTGATAAAAACTGCATGGGAATTCCCCACAGGGGAACCCCAAACCAAAATAATAAAAAAAATGCGTGGGGGTCCCCCTAAATTCCATCCCAGGCCCTTCAGGTCTGGTATGGATATTAAGGGGAACCCCGGCCAAAATTTAAAAAAAAAATGGGATGGGGTCCCCCCCAAAAATCCATACCAGACCCTTATCCGAGCACGCAACCTGGCAGGCCGCAGGAAAAGAGGGGGGAAGAGAGAGCGCCCCCCTCCTGAACCGTACCAGGCCACATGCCCTCAACATTGGGAGGGTGCTTTGAGGTAGCCCCCCAAAGCACCTTGTCCCCATGTTGATGGGGAGAAGGGCCTCATCCCCACAACCCTTGGCTGGTGGTTGCGGGGGTCTGCGGGCGGGGGGCTTATCAGAAACTGGAAGCCCCCTTTAACAAGGGGACCCCCAGATCCCGGCCCCCCATGTGAATTGGTAATGGGGTACAAATGTACCCCTACCATTTCACAAAAAAAGTGTCAAAAAGGTTAAAACATAACCGGGTGACCCCGCCCCCCTCTGACAACACGGGGAAAGCCTCAGGGAAGTCCTGTGAATTCCCTGTGTGTCAGAGGAGGGCGGGGTCACCGGGTGGCCCCGCCCTCCATTGTTTAAGAAGTGTCAGAAGAAGCGAAGTGTCACACGGACGAAGAAGATTAAGAAGATGGAGGAAGAAGAACACCAGAAGAAAGAATATGGAAGAAGAAGCCGAAAGAAGAAGAAATTAATAAAGGAATTGTCAAAAACCGTCTCTTGTGTTTAACCATTTTGACACTTTTTTTGTGAAATGGTAGGGGTACCATTACCAATTCACACGGAGGGGGGGCGGGATCTGGGGGTCCCCTTGTTAAAGGGGGCTTCCATATTCGGATAAGCCCCCCGCCCGCAGACCCCCACAACCTCCGGCCAAGGGTTGTGGGGATGAGGCCCTTGTCCTCTTCAACATGGGGACAAGGTGTTTTGGGGGCTACCTCAAAGAACCCTCCCAATGTTGAGGGCATGTGGCCTGATACGGTTCAGGAGAGGGGGGGCGCTCTCTTGACCCCCCCTCTTTTTCCTGCGGCCTGTCATTTTAAATGACTTTTTTTCCTTTGAAATGTCATTTTGCTGTCAGACTGTTCTAAACATGGGAAACATGCGCCACTTTACAGGCATACTATAGACACCCCCCCAGGTATGAAATTTAAAGGAATATTACACTTTTATTGTTTGACTTTAAGCATTATTAAAATCACTGCTCCTGAAAAAACTTCTTTTTGCACTGATACATGTCCCCTGGGGCAGGACCCAGGTACATGAGTTTGACTCGAACTCGAAGCACATCCCTAATAATGGATGAACCATAATGTACTGTAGATCAGCGTTTCTCAACCTTTAACGGTAAAGTACCCCTGCAGGTCTAAAAAAAATTTCCTAAGTACCCCAGTCTTGAGAAAGTAATTTCTATTGTTTGGGTGTCATGGTTTCTGTATGTGTGTGATGTCAGTATGTGTTTGTGATGGTTTTTGTTCCTGTGCAATATCATTGTATGTGTGCATGCTGCAAACATGCATATAATCGTGCAGTGCCCACCAAATGCAGCCTACCTGTGCCCATTAAATGCTGCCTACCAGTGCCCACCAAATGCAGCCTCATCAGTGCCCACCAAATGCAGCCTCATCAGTGCCCACCAAATGCAGCCTCATCAGTGCCCACCAAATGCAGCCTCATCAGTGCCCACCAAATGCAGCCTCCTCAGTGCCCACCAAATGCAGCCTCATCAGTGCCCACCAAATGCAGCCTCATCAGTGCCCAACAAATGCAGCCTTATCAGTGCCCATCAAATGCAGCCTACCAGTGCCCACCAAATGCAGCTTATCAGTGCCCATCAAATTCAGCCTACCAGTGCCCACCAAATGCAGCATTCCAGTGCCCACCAAATGCAGCATTCCAGTGCCCACCAAATGCAGCATTCCAGTGCCCATCAAATGCAGCCCACCAGTGCCCACCAAATGCAGCTTATCAGTGCCCATCAAATTCAGCCTACCAGTGCAGTGCCCACCAAATTCAGCCTACCAGTGCTTATCAAATGCAGCCTCATCAGTGCCCACCAAATGCAGTTTATCAGTGCCCACCAAATGCAGTTTATCAGTGCCCACCAAATGCAGCTTATCAGTGCCCACCAAATGCAGCTTATCAGTGCCCACCAAATGCAGCTTATCAGTGCCCACCAAATGCAGCTTATCAGTGCCCACCAAATGCAGCTTATCAGTGCCCACCAAATGCAGCTTATCAGTGCCCACCAAATGCAGCTCATCAGTGCCCACCAAATGCAGCTCATCAGTGCCCACCAAATGCAGCTCATCAGTGCCCACCAAATGCAGCTCATCAGTGCCCACCAAATGCAGCTTATCAGCGCCCGCCAAATGCAGCCTACCAGTACCGTGCCCACCAAATTCAGCCTACCAGTGCCCACCAAATCCAGCCTACCAGTGCCCACCAAATCCAGCCTACCAGTGCAGTGTGCGAGTTGCGCTGCACGTTCTGCGTGGTCCCTGCTGTCTTCTGGGACCTGTGTATCTCCCAGAAGACAGTGTGGGTGGGGGGCGGGGACGGAGGAGGGGCCGGACATGGCGTAGATGTATCAACGGCAATCTTTCTCCGGAAGTGTCAGCAAATACCTGTATTAGACAAGTATCTGCCCCCCCTCCCCCCCCGAAAGGTGCCAAATGTGACACTGGAGGGGAGGAGGAATCCGGACAGCGGAAGTTCCATTTTTGGGTGGAACTCCGCTTTAATCATAATGTGGATAATAAAGGATTAATCAGGATGCAAATAATGTTCAATTGATAATAATGCAGATAACAAGGGATTGATCGTGATGTAAATAATAATAAATTAATCATAATGTGTATAATAATGGGTTAATAATAATAATAATAATAATAATAATAATATAGATAATAATCAATTTTTTATAATGTGGATAATAATAGAGCAATATTTATATAGATAATAATCAATTAATTATAATATCAATAATAATGTATTAACAATAATGCAAATGATAATCAATAAATGATAGTGAGGATACTAATGAAGTAACCATAACGTAGATTGTATTCAATTAATCATAATGTAAAAAGTAATTAAAAATGCTATAAATAATAATCAATTAGTCATTATGTGTATAATAATGGAGTAATAATAATAATATAAATAATAATCAATGATATCATAATGCATGTGATAATGGATTAGACAAAATGTGGATAATAATGGATTAATCACAATGCAAATAATATTTAATTGATAATAATGCAGATAACAAGGGATTGACCGTGATGTAAATAATAATAATCAATTTGTCATAATGTGGATAGTAAAGGAGTAATAATACTATAGATAAGAATCAATACATCATACTTTGGATACTAAATTATTATCTACAAATCAATCAATGAATCATAATGTGGATAATAATGGAGTAATAATAAACTAGATAATAATCAATGAATCATAATGTCAATAATAATGGAGCAACGATAATGCAGATGATAATGGATTAATGATAGTGAGGATAACAATTGAGTAATCATAATGTAGATCATAATCAATTAATCATAATAAATAGAGTAATAATATTACAAATAATAATGGATTAAAAATAGATAGAAAAGCAACATATTATAATATAGATACACAAGGAACTGACCTTTAAGCCTATTAATTACTTTTTGAAAATTTTACTAACACATCTTCATGTTTATCTAATATAGACTATCATTGGAAATGATATCTTGTTAGAAATGATATATATCTATATCTCTATATCTCTATAATTTATGTATTTATTTATTTATTTATTTCCAGGTTGATGGCGGATATTAATATGGACCATCTAGGTTCAATGTAAAGGTTTCCTAATTGAATTATGTATAGTCTCAATAATGTGTTTTCTACCATTAACCACTTCAGCCCCGGAAGATTTTACCCCCTTCCTGACCAGAGCACTTTTTGCAATACGGCACTGTGTCGCTTTAACGGACAATCGCACAGTCTTTTTTTCCTACAAATAGAGCTTTCTTTTGTTGGTCTTTGATCACCTTTGCGTTTTTTATTTTTTGCGCTATAAACAAAAAAAGAGCGACAATTTAAAAAAAAAAAAAGCAATATTTTTAACTTTTTGCTATAATAAATATCCCCAAAAAAATATATAAAAAAACTATTTTTTTTCTCAGTTTAGGCCGATACGTATTTCTTCTACATATTTTTGGTAAAAAAAATAAAATCGCAATAAGCGTATATTGATTGGTTTGCACAAAAGTTATAGGGTCTACAAAATAGGGGATAGATTTATAGCATTTTTATTAGTAATTTTTTTTTTTTTATTAGTAATGGCGGCGATCTGCGATTTTTATTGTGACTACGACATTATGGCAGACACATCGGACACTTTTGACACCATTTTGGGACCATTATCATTTATACAGCGATCAGTGCTATAAAAATGCACTGATTACTGTGTAAATGACAATGGAAGGGGTTAAACACTAGGGGGCGCCCCCCCTCCTGCCACCTTCTGCCACTCTTTCTGTGCCTCCCGTTCCACCGGGAGACCCGAGCCACCATCTGCGCATCCGTCGGCTTGGCTGAGACCCGAACAACGCTGGACTCGGCTTCGATTGGGTCTCTGTTGTAAAGTACCAGGAGCGACGACACAACGTCACTTCCGATCTCTCCATAAAGAGTACCTGTCACTGCCTATTACAGTCACAAGGGATGTTTACATTCCTTGTGACAGCAATAAAAGTGATCAGATTTTTTTGTTAAAAAAAAAAAATAAAGAAGAAAAAATATTTTTTAAAGTGCCCCCCCCCTCCCCGCATACACGCGCAGCAAAGAAAACGCATACGGAAGTCGCACCCGCAAATGTAAACGGTTAGGTATCGCCGTGATACACATGTAAGGTATCGCCGTGATTGAAGGAGTGAGAGCAATAATTCTAGCACAAGATCTCCTCTGTAACTCTATCCTGGTAACCCGAATTTTTTTTTAAAATGTCGCCTATGGAGATTTTTTAAGTACCGTATGTTTGTCGCCATTCCATGAGCGTGCGCAATTTCAAAGCGTGACATGTTAGGTATCTATTTACTCGGCGTAACATCATCTTTCACATTCAAATCAGTGTGTGTGTGTGTGTGTGTGTGTGTGTGTGTGTGTGTGTGTGTGTGTGTGTGTGTGTGTGTGTGTGTGTGTGTGTATATATATATTTTTTTTTTACTTTCTGCTATAAAATATACCCCCCAAAAAAATTACAAAAATCTAATTACTTCAGCAGTTTAGGCCAATATGTATTCTGCTACATGTTTTTGGTAAAAAAAATCCCAATACATGTATATTGATTGGATTACGTGAACGTTATAGTGTCTACAAACTATGGGCTATATTTATGGAATTTTGTATTGATGTATTTTTTTCATACTTGTAATGATGGACTCTAAGTGAAATTTTTTACACTTTTTGGGAACCAGTGACACTAATACAGTGATCAGTGGTAAAAATATGCACTGTCACTGTACTAACTGGCTGAGAAGGGGTCAACATCAGGGGCAATCGAAGGGTTAACTGTGTGCCTAGCCAGTGTTTTTGTGACTAAGGGAAGATATGGATTGTATTACCTGCTTTGCAGGGACACAAAATCCATCCCTTCCCCCCTGTCAGAACGGAGATCTGCCTTGTTTACATACGCAGATGTCAGTATTCTGTGTGTTTTACCAACGATCGGCGGGTGCCGGCAGACATCAAGCATATATGTGATTCTGCACAGGAAGGCCGCCCTGTAGAAGTAAATCTGCTATAGGGCGGTCCGGAAGTGGTTAACTCAAAAAAATCATCCGGTATTCATCTCTTAGTGAATTGGTCCCTAGGTTTTAGAACTGGATGTGATAGAATGTATTTATCCATCGTCAATTAAAACAACCTGACAGCTAAAAAAAATAATATTCTCCTAGTTGGCTCTAATTAACTCCTTATTCCCCTTCTTTCCTTAGCTGTTAAAGTGATTGTAAAGGCAGAAGTTTTTTTTATCTTAATGCATTCCACTGACACCAATGATGGGGCACTATTGTTTCCACTGACACCAACAATTCCTCGCACTGACACCAATGATGGGGCACTATTCCTCTCACTGGCACCTTTGATGGTGCACTATTCCTCCCACTGACACCAACAATGGGACACTATTCTTTCCACTGATTCAAAAGATGAGGCACTATTTCTCCTACTGACACCAATAATGGGGCACAATTCCTCCCACTGACACCAATGATGGGGCACTATTCCTCCCACTGACACCAATGATGGGGCACTATTCCTCCCACTGACACCAATGATAATGCACTATTCCTCCCACTGACACCAATGATGGAGCACTATTCCTCCCACTGACACCAATAATGGGGCACTATTCCTCCCACTGACACCAATGATGGGGCACTATTCCTCCCACTGACACCAATAATGGGGCACTATTCCTCCCACTGACACCAATGATGGGGCACTATTCCTCCCACTGACACCAATGATGGGGCACTATTCCTCCCACTGACACCAATGATGGGGCACGATTCATCCAACTGACCAGTGGCAGACCGTCCATAGTGGGCACATGGGCGCTGCCCCCCCCTATTCATGCGTCCAGCCCCCTGATCTACATACAGGGCCCCGGACCATAGATTCCAATGGGGGGTGTTATTTTTTCGAAGCACATGATTAGAGCCGGAGGCTCTAGTAGGCTTCAAAAAAGGGTGGGCTCGGGGCACAGAGCACTGCACTCTGAGCCCACCCAGCTATGTGACAACATCGAATGAATATTCGCTATGCTCACACTAATCCTTATCCCAGCCAATCAGGAAGCGGGTTGTGAGACCTGTCACCCGAATTGGCTGAAAGGACAGGTAATCCTATTGGACGCCTAGTGCCTAGGAGGAGAAGAGAGGAGACGCACGGCAGAAGCCACCGTGATGGAGGAGAGGACCCAGGAGCCTCTACCCGCAGCCCACCACCCGCCACTGCTAGATGGGGTATGTGCCAGACCGACAAGCAGACAGTGAGCGAGCAAGCATGGGAAGGGGTGCCGTGGGAGGAGAGCCCCCTCCCAAAAAAAAAAAACACCAGCCGCCAATGACACCAGAAATGGGACACTATTCCTTCCACTGATACCAAAGATGGGACACTATTCCTTCCACTGATACCAAATGATGGGACACTATTCCTTTCACTGATACCAAATGATGGGGCACTATTCCTTCCACTGATAGCAAATGATGGGGCACTATTCCTTCCACTGATACCAAATTATGGGACACTATTCCTCCCACTGACACCATTGATGGGGCACTATTCCTCCCACTGACACCATTGATGGGGCACCAATCCTCTTTTAATATCAACAATCGGCCATAATTGCTCCCACTGACACCAACAATGGTGCTCTTTTCCGTCCACTAAAACTAATAATGTGGCATTAGTTACTCCCACTGCCGCCAGGGCATTTTCTACTCCCACTGGCCACAGTCCGGACCTCCTAAAGTCTGAAGGACAGTAAACTGGCTCATTGTTTAGTAAGTTTAGAGACCCCCGATGTGCTTCATGATACTGAATGTTGGCGCACATCTTAATGTATGCGCTGAGATGCGTATTGATTCGTTTCCATTGATTTTGATGGAAAACACATCAAGCAAAAATGCAAAAGTGTGAATCCACCCTTAAATGTGTTTCACTTTTATTCATTTTGTAAAAAAAAAAAAATTGTAATAAAAAAATAGCTCAGCATTAGAAAAAGAAAAAAAAAAAAGATGTATTTTGTAAATAACTTTGTATCACAATCATAGCATCATTTTAAAGAAATAATTAAGTAACTTTTTTTTTTTTTTTTACTTTTTATCTACAATAATACTATTTTTATTTTTTAACACTGATGTTAAAAAAAGGAAAAAAAAAATTATGAATTTCGTTAGCTTATATAGCCTATAGATTTCTTAAAATTAAAATACTTTTTGCAAGACCATATCCCCAAAATAAAGCCTTGTTTTTCTTAAAAGATTATATACAGTATATATTGCTTTATCTTAATGACTTCAATACTGGGTACTTTTACCCTCCTCTTGCCCAGGGCAATTTCCAGCTTTAAGCACTGTCGCATTTTGAATGACAATTGTGCGGTCATGCAGCATTGTACCCTTATGACATTTTTATCATTTTTTTCACATAAATAGAGCTTTCTTTTGATGGTATTTAATTACCACTGGGTTTGTTATTGCTTGCTAGATAAACAAACAAAAAAAAAAGGTAAATATTTTGAAAAAAAAAAAGTTTTTTTTTTTTTTTGTTCTTTTTGTTATAAAATGTTGCAAATTATTTGTCTTCATAAATTTAGTCCAAAATGTATTCTGCTACATTTCTTTGGTGAAAATAATCCAAATCAGTGTATATTATTTGGTCTGTGGGAAAGTTATAGAGTCCACAATCTCTATGGGATATATCTGAAAATCGATCAAACTTGATGTACTGATGGCCGATCTCATTTTTTTGAGGCCTGAAAACACCAGGACAGTACAAAACACCCCCAAATGACCCCTTTTTGTAAAGTAGACCAGTGTTTTTCAACCCTTTTTCAGCTAAGGTACCTTTTAGAATCGCAAACAATTCCGGGGTACACCAGTCTGAGGTCTTGTTCACACCAGGAGGTGCATCTGAGCGCATGCGCTTTTTTTCCCGCGTTCCCCCCTAGCACAACCCCCCACCCAAATCATCCCACCAGCACAAACCTCCTCCCTCCTAACACAACCCCCCACCAAAATCATCCTTCAAGCACCATCCCCCTCCTAGCAAACCCCTCACCCAAATCCCCCTCCCAGCACAAACCCCCCTCCTAGCACAATCCCCCCCACCCAATCCCCCTCCCAACACAAACTGCCACAAATCACCCCTCCTAGCATAAACCCCTCTCCTAGTACAACCCCCCTCTTAACACAACCCCCCCAAATCCCCCCTCCGAGCACAACTGCCATGCCACATAGCACAATTACCCCCCAAATCCTCTCTTAATTACAGTGGTGACAGCAACCAAGAGGAGAGAGGGCCGGGAGGAGTGGCTTGTGCTTTCTATCCCCCGCCCCTCCTAGCACAACCATCCCACCCAAATCATCCTCTCAGCACAACCACCCCTCCAAGAACCCCCCCCCCCCCCGAAATCCCTCCCAGCACAACCCCCCCTTTCCTAGCACAGCCCCCCCACCAAAATCCCCCTTTCCAGCACAAAACCCCCCTCTTAGCACAACCCGCCAAAATACCCCCTCCTAGCACAACCCCCCACCCAAATCCCCCTCCCAACACAAACCATCACAAATCTTCGATCCTAGCACAACCCCCCAAATCCCCCCTTTTAGCAGAACCACACCGCCCACACCCAAACCCCCCTCCCAGCATAAACCCCTCTCCTAGCACAACCCCCCCATCCAAATCCCCCTTCCCAGCACAATTTGCCACATATTCCCCCTCTGAGCACAACCCCCCACCCAAATCACCCTTCCAGCACAACCGCCCATCTGCCCCCTAATCCCCCACAAAGCGCAAATTACCCCCCCCAAATCCTCCCTCTTCATTACATTAGTGACATCAGCCAAGAGGAGAGAGTGCCAGGAGGAGGTGTGGCTTGTGCTTTCTATTCCCCGCCCCCAGCTCCTCTCCTTCCTGAGATCTTAGTGATCCTCTGGGGAGGAAGAGCACACGGTGAACTCCTGTGTACAGAGGAGGCAGAGAGCTGCGCCTGCACCTCCTCCCCCGCTCTCTGCTCCTCTCTGTACTCTTGCCGGCAAGTCCTCAGCAACCGATGATGTCATCGGTTGGCAGGGCGTGGTCGGGCAGCCAGCTCAGCTTTCTGTTTTGCTGGCAAGGGTACAAAGAGGAACAGAGGGCGAAGGGAAGGTGGGGGCGCAGCTCTCTGCTGCCTCTTGTAGCACAGAAACTATCAAGGGATCGCTCAGATCGCGGCACCCCTAAGGACTCTTCATGGCACCCCAAGGTGCCGAGGAACCCCGGTTGAGAAACACTGGTTAAAGGACCCAAATTATGTATAACCCATCACCACACGGAGAATGCACCCACAGCTCCCGTACTTACTGAAGCAGGTTACGCTCTGTCCGGTCCTCTTTCCAAGGACACCCTCGAAGTGTCTTCACCACCTCAAAAAATGCTTGCTGTTTAAATCTACAGCAAGAAAGAAAAAAAAAATCATTGTAGAAATGCAGCATGCACGATCAATTCACAGTATATGATGACTGCAAACATCTATAAGCCACTTCAACTCTGGAAGATTTTACCCCCTTCATGGCCAGGCCATTTTTTGCTTTTTGGCACTGTGCCAACATTAACTGGCAATTGCGCGGTCATGCAACACTGCACCCAAACAAAACGTATATCATTTTTTTCACACAAATAGAGCTTTCTTTTGGTGGTATTTAATCAACACTGGGTTTTGTATTTTTTTTTGCCATATGAACGGAAAAAAAAAAAAATTTTTTACTTTCTGGTATAAAACATAAATCCAATAAAAAAAAATTAAATTTCTTCAAAAATTTTAGCCAAAATGTATTCTTCTGCATGTTTTTAATAAAATAAAAAAATCCCAATAGGTGTATATTGATTTGTTTGCATGAAAGTTATAGCACCTCGAAACTATGGTAAATATACTGGAATTTGTTTTTTTTTTTTGTTTTTTTTAAATACTACTAATGGCAGTGATCAACGACTTACAATTGTGCTCATAAATTTACATACCCTGCCAGAATTTATGATTTCTTGCCCATTTTTCTGAGAATATGAATGATAACACAAAAACTTATTTCACTCATGGTTAGTGTTTGGCTGAAGCCATTTATTATCAATCAACTGTGTTTACTCTTTTTAAATCATAATCACAACAGAAACTACTCAAATGACCCTGATCAAAAGTTTACATACCCCAGTTCCTAATACTGTGTATTGCCCCCTTTAACATCAATGACAGCTTGAAGTCTTTTGTGGTATTTGTGGATGAGACTCTTTATCTTCTCAGATGGTAAAGCTGCCCATTCCTCTTGGCAAAAAGCCTCCAGTTCCTGTAAATTCTTGGGCTGTTTTGCATGAACTGCACGTTTGAGATCTCCCCCAGAGTGGCTCAATGATATTGAGGTCAGGAGACTGAGATGGCCACTCCAGAACCTTCACTTTATTCTGCTGTAGCCAATGACAGGTCAACTTGGCCTTGTGTTTTGAATCATTTTTATGTTGGAATGTCCAAGTACGTACAGTATGTGCAGCTTCCTGGCTGATGAATACAAATGTTCCTCCAGTATTTTTTGATAACATACTGCATTCATCTTGCCATCAATTTTGACCAAATCTCCTGTGCCTTTGTAGCTCACACATCCCCAAAACATCAGTGATCCACCTCCGTGTTTTACAGTAGGAATGGTGGACCATTCATCATAGGCCTTGTTGACTTCTCTCCAAATGTAGCGTTTATGGTTGTGGCCAAAAAGCAAAATTTTGGTTTTATCACTCCAAAAGACTTTGTGCCAGAAGGTTTGAGGCTTGTCTCTGTGCTGTTTGGTGTATTGTAAGCGGGCTACTTTGTTGCATTTGCATAATAATGGCTTTCTTCTGGCGATTTGACCATGCAGCCCATCATTCTTCAAGTGCCTCCTTGTTGTGCATCTTGAAACAGCCACATCACATGTTTTCAGAGAGTCCTGTATTTCACCTGAAGTTATTTGTGGGGTTTTCTTTGCATCCCGAACAATTTTCCTGGCAGTTGTGGCTGAAATTTTAGTTGGTCTACCTGACCGTGGTTTGGTTTCAACAGAACCCCTCATTTTCCACTTCTTGATTAGAGTTTGAACACTGCTGATTGGCATTCTCAATTCCTTGGATATCTTTTCATATCCCTTTCCTGTTTTATACAGTTCAACTACCTTTTCCTGCAGATCCTTTCACAATCCTTTTGCTTTCCCCATGACTCAGACTCCAGAAACGTCAGTGCAGCACTGGATGAAAGATGCAAGGGTCTGTCAGTAGTCCAGAAACTCATTGACCTTTTATACACACACTAATTACAAGCAAACAGATCACTGGTTAGGAAGGTTACCTTTAATAGCCATTCAAACCCCTTTGTGTCAACTTGTGTGCATGTTATCAGGCCAGATAAAATCTGCCAGGGTATGTAAACTTATAAGCACAACTGTATAAGGTGATAGTGCGGCAGACAATCAGACACTAACTGACGCTGGGTGGGGACTGACTAACTGCCACTGACTTAACCAGTGACACTAATACAGTGATCAGTGATAGTACTATACACTGTCACTGTACTAATGATATTGGCTGGGAAGGGGTTAACATCTAGGGTGATCCAAGGGTTAAAAGTGTGCCTAACTGTGTAATTTGTGTTAAAGTGATACTAAAGTCTCAGTTTTTCCTCTTTAAAAATAACAAACATGTTATACTTACCTTCTCTGTGCAGTTGGTTTTGCAGAGTGGCCCCCGATCCTCCTCTTCTCGGGTCCTTCGCTGACGCTTCTGGCCCTTGACGAGTGCAGCTTGCTATGGGGGGGGGGGGGGGGCACCCGAGCCGAGCCACCACTCCGTGTGTCCATTCAGACACGGAGCCGCGGTTCGGCCCCACCTCCTCTCTCATTGGCTCACTGACTTTGATTGACAGCAGCGAGCGCCAATTGCACCGCGCTGCCATCTCAGCCAACGAGGAGGGAGAGTTCCGGGCTGCCCAGACAGTCGGTATATAGCGACCCCGGGCAGTATGAGTTCAAAAAATAATTGTGTACTGGATTCAAAAATTTGATTACAAAAGCACAAATAAATAATAAACCTCAACTCAACACCGCAATAACAACGTTGTTATTACATCATTTAAAATGTAGCGTATACAAAGTCCATTGGGGTAAACTCAGGGGAGCGGGTAAACATATCCTCTGTCTAAAATGTGTGTGCAAAATCTATTGAAAAATTTGCTCGATTGAGCAATATCAATTCCTAATTTCAGGGATACTGGATCAGATTGCATCACACACAGACAGTGAGAGACCAGCTCAAAAAAGTGTGAACACAGGGGCAGATTGGCATCAATGAGATCGCCTGGTGTGTGTGCCGGTTAGGGATGGACTCAGGTGTGTTCGGAACTCCACGTGCCCGCGCCCGCCAGGAAGCTGACACTCCGCAGCGCTAATCACAGGCAGTGAGACATTTCCCCTATCCGTGGCTGCACAGATCAGGAAGTGTCTTACTACCTGTAAATAGCGCCCGCTTGTCCGCTTCCTGGTGGGTGTCAGCTTCCGGGCGGGCGTGGGCACGTGGCGTTGAGAACACGCCTGAGCCCATCCTTAGTGCTGGTATATAACAAACCAACCCCCTTGTTTAGAAAAAAAATCTAGGTGAAGGATCCTTCTCCTATGAACATGCCTTGAAGTGTGGCAAAGGCTCCAGGAATGTAAATAGTAAGAAAGTTATTGAGCTGGAAAAACAGTTCAAACTACAGCTGGGAATGCTCAAGTGGGAGTGTAATCGTGTATGAGAAAGTATCTCCTGCTACGATCGTCTCAGTCAATAGCCATGCAGTGTTTTGTTGAATCTGTTATTGAAACAGAGGCAACTGTCAGCAGTGAATTGTTGGCATATACAGTATCTCACAAAAGTGAGTACACCGCTCACATTTTTGTAAATATTTTCTTCTATCTTTTCATGTGACAACACTGAAGAAATTTGGGCCCAATTAGCCATTTTCCCTCCCCGATGTCATGTGACTTCTTAGTGTTACAAGGTCTTAGGTGTGAGTGGGGAGCAGGTGTATTAAATTTGGTTTTATAGTTCTCACTCTCTCATACTGGTCACTGGAAGTTCAACATGGCACCCCATGGCAAAGAACTCTCTGAGGATCTGAAAAAAAGAATTGTTGCTCTACATAAAGATGGCCTGGGCTATAAGAAGATTGCCAAGACCCTGAAACTGAGCTGCAGCACGGTGGCCAAGACCATACAGCGGTTTAACAGGACAGGTTCCACTCAGAACAGGCCTCGCCATGGTCCACCAAAGAAGTTGAGTGCACGTGCTCAGCGTCATATCCAGAGGTTGTCTTTGGGAAATAGACTTATGAATGCTGCCACCATTGCTGCAGAGATTGAAGGGGTGGGGGGTCAGCCTGTCAGTGCTCAGACCATACGCCGCACACTGCATCAAATTGGTCGGCATGGCTGTCGTCCCAAAAGGAAGCCTCTTCTAAAGATGATGCACAAGAAAGCCTGCAAATCATTTGCTGAAGACAAGCAGACTAAGGACATGGATTACTGGAACCATGTCCTGTGGTCTGATGAGACCAAGATAAACTTATTTGGTTCAGATGGTGTCAAGCGTGTGTGGCGGCAACCAGGTGAGGAGTACAAAGACAAGTGTGTCTTGCCTACAGTCAAGCATGGTGGTGAGAGTGTCATGGTCTGGGGCTGCATGAGTGGTGCCGGCACTGGGGAGTTATGCCCCGTACACACGGTCGGATTTTCCAACGGAAAATGTGTGATAGGACCTTGTTGTCGGAAATTCCAACCGTGTGTAGGCTCCATCACACATTTTCCATCGGATTTTCCGACACGCAAAGTTTGAGAGCAGGCTATAAAATTTTCCGACAACAAAATCCGTTGTCGGAAATTCCGATCGTATGTACACAAATCCGACGGACAAAGTGCCACGCATGCTCAGAATAAATAAAGAGATGAAAGCTATTGGCCACTGCCCCGTTTATAGTCCCGACGTACGTGTTTTACGTCACCGCGTTTAGAACGATCGGATTTTCCGACAACTTTGTGTGACCGTGTGTATGCAAGACAAGCTTGAGCCAACATCCGTCAGAAAAAATCCTAGGATTTTGTTGTCGGAATGTCCGAACAAAGTCCGACCGTGTGTACGGGGCATTACAGTTCATTGAGGGAACCATGAATGCCAACATGTACTGTGACATACTGAAGCAGAGCATGATCCCCTCCCTTCGGAGACTGGGCCACAGGGCAGTATTACAATATGATAACGACCTCAAACACACCTCCAAGACGACCACTGCCTTGCTAAAGAAGCTGAGGGTAAAGGTGATGGAATGGCCAAGCAGGTCTCCAGACCTAAACCCTATTGAGCATCTGTGGGACATCCTCAAACAGAAGGTGGAGGAGCGCAAGGTCTCTAACATCCACCAGCTCTGTGATGTCGTCATGGAGGAGGGGAAGAGGACTCCAGTGGCAACCTGTGAAGCTCTGGTGAACTCCATGCCCAAGAGGGTTAAGGCAGTGCTGGAAAATAATAATGGCCACACAAAATAAAGAAACTTTGGACATTTTCACTTAGGGGTGTACTCACTTTTGTTGCCAGTGGTTTAGACATTAATGGCTGTGTGTTGAGTTATTTTGAGGGGACAGCAAATTTACACTGTTATACAAGCTGTACACTCACTACTTTACATTGTAGCAAAGTGTCATTTCTTCAGTGTTGTCACATGAAAAGATAGAATAAAATATTTACAAAAAAAATTGAGGGATGTACTCACTTTTGTGAGATACTGTAGCTGACTTACTGTTCGTAGAATACCTTTGTATTGACGAGAAATGTTGACCGTTCATGTGCAGACTTCACAGTTTTATACTCTGCTTGCCAGCTCTCATAAATCATGTGCGTTTCCGGGCGGGTGTTCCTTTCCTGCATTTGTTGAATCACATTCCTGAAGCTAATGCTTATGCCGCGTACACACGACTTTACGACAGACTGCCCGGCGGACGGGATTTCGTCAGACAATTCGATCGTGTGTGGCCTCCAGCGGACTTTGTTTTCTCAAAAGTTGGATGGACTTAGATTTGAAACATGTTTTAAATCAATCCGTCGAAATCGAGTCCGGTCGAAAAGTCCGCTCGTCTGTATGCTAGTTCGACGGACAAAAAGCCACGCTAGGGCAGCTATTGGCTACTGGCTATGAACTTCCTTGTTTTAGTCCGGTCGTACATCATCACGTACGAATTCGACAGACTTTGGTGGATTGTGTGTAGGCAAGTCCGTTCATTAAGAAAGTCCGTTGTAAAGTCCGTCAAAGTCCGCCGGTCAAAGTCTGACGTAAAGTCCGCTCGTGTGTACGCGGCATTAGCCTTCACTTCACTTTTCTGCCATCAGATATTGTGCTTCAAGGGCTAAGAGTAGTGCATCCCTTTAGGTTAACATGTTTCACATGCGCAGGTTTTTGGCACGCTTCTTGAAAGCAAAGGAAGGACATCTATTGGCGATCTATTTTGAAGGGAACTCCGTAAAGGAGGGAACTCCGTAAAGGAGAAGTCCAGCCTGAGCTCATCTGGCTGGGCTTCTCCTATGGGTCACAGGGGTGCAATTCGTTTTGCACTCCTGTGACCCGTTTTTAGCAGAGAACGGTCTGAAGTCTGCTTTCTGCTGTGGTCACCAATATCAGTCCAGGCACTGTGTCATCACGACTCTGGGAGTCTGGATCCGCCAGATGCCTGGACTGATGGCCGTTTTTAGCCTCTCTGCAAGCCCATGAGAGACTGAGACGGCCGCTCCCCGCCCCCTCCACAGCTCAGCGCTTCAATTAACGCGAAGGAGCTGAGCAAGAGAGCTGCTGATTAACAGTCACCAGCTCTCTGCTCGGGGAGAGAACCGCGCCATTGGCGATGTTCGATGGCTCGGTTCTCAGGGCAGAGGTGGCCGGGGACCAATGCTACATCCATCTAGCTAAGTATGATTATGGGAAAAGAAAATACCCATACTTCTCTTTTAATTTAATTATCAGCGAGCAATATTGTGAAAAAAAAGTCCACAACAATTTTTAATACAGATTAATACTATAACAATAAACACATATAAATGTTACTGGAGGCTGTTCAGTGATTGGCATTAAAGTTTCCTGTAAAATTTGTGTGGAAGGGCAAGTGTAAGACATAGGAATATGGACTAAACTAATTCCCCTTGAGTGGACATTTAAGGCACTGAATCCATGAAATGATATGCAGAAAAAAAAATTAAACAGGTATTTATAAAGACATTAAACATAGAATGTACAAAAGCTATCTAAAATTACACCAAAGGAAATGATGGAATTTGATTCTCCTTCACCCGACGCGTTTCAGAGCATAAACATCTCCTTCTTCAGGAGTGTTTATGGAATTTGATCATATGTTCATGTATCGGTGGTGTCACAAATGTGCATTCCATGTTAATTTTAAAATCAGAATAAAGAAACACAAAGAAGGAACGTGTCTCAGATATTCCCGCTCCAGTAACTCATCGTAGTACCAATTTCATACCTGCATATTATCATCAACTTGCTTTTTTTTGATTTTGTGGGAACAGACCTCCCAGTGGCTCCCCCCAAAGATAGTACACAACAGAGAACACTGAGGTCAATGTTGGACAGGGATCTGTATACTGCAACCAAGGGACAACCAAAGGACAGGAGAGATAACTATCCTGCGGAGACGCCGGATGGAAGGACGTGCTCACACGCTCGACTTATCATGCCAAGTATACATCATCACCACTAATAGAGGGCCATTATCTCTCCTGTCCCTTGGTTGCAGGACACAGGTCCCTGTCCAACACTGACCTCAGTGTTCTCCATTGTTTTTTTTTTTAACAAAGTTAAATTTTATTGCAATCAAAACAAACACGTCAGTGTACAATGCATCATACATGTGAAGAAAAGGAGCGTTAATGTAATACATTCATTGAAATTGTCATATATGTACTTGCTTTACCAGTAGTTATACATTTAAGGTTCAGATAGCTGTTTAATTATTCAAGATCTGGCAGTGGTTCCTTGTCGGAGAGAGAGCTCTCTCGCCCTAACCAATGATTACAGAATGAGCATCTGGGGGGAGGGAGGGGAGGAGACCGGCAGGATCGTATGAGAAGGGGGGGAGGGGGGCGGGACCGGGAAGGGGGTGGGGAGAGCGGAAACCCACCAGCAATTTCATTTTGCAAATCGGCATACATTAGATCTCTACCATTCTGATCTATAGATCTAAACCTGGGCTAGGTGGAGAGATCTCCAATGGGAGGGATCCCCAGGAGTCAATCCACGAAGACCATATCTTGTCAAATTTAGACGGACAATTCCTGTTAATATATGTTATCTTATATAGTGGCAAGACAATATTTAGGGTTTTTCTCCAGGCATTGACGGTAGGCGGCTCGCACAACTTCCATCTCAGCATTATCTCCCTTCGGGCGTAATATGTGGCAAATGCTATAAACAATTTGGTATATTTCCCTATACCAGAGTCCACCAATACATTGAGCAGTAATGCACGTGGGCACAGTGGAATCGCAGTTTCCGCTGTCTGGTTGATGTCTGCCAGGACCTGCCCCCAATATCCCTGCAATCCAGGACATGACCACGTCATGTGCAAGAAGGAGGCATCCAGGTCTCCGCATCGCGGACACGCCGGAGACCTGTCTGGATAAATAACCGCCAATCTGCGCGGCGTATAATAGGCCCTATGCAGGAATTTTAATTGCAGGAACCGGTCCCTGGCAGAGATCAAGTTGGAAACGTATGAAGAGACACACGTCTCCCACTCCTCCTCCTCGAGAGAGGGCAAGTCCTCTTTCCACTTCGTAAATATTTTCCCCAATTTTGTGGGCCTAGAAGCTGTTATGTGAAAGTATATTGTCGAGAGGGGGGCTATCAAAATTTTTGTGGAGAGTAACTTTTCCACCGGGTCCGACTCAAGGTTGACGCCCCCGGGAAACTGATGCTGAAACGCGTGCCTCACCTGCAGGAAGCGAAAGAACATCCAATTGGGCAGTCCATATTTTCCTTTCAATTCCGGGAATGTCATCAATCTTCCCCCTACTACCAAATGTTTAAGAGTCACTATGCCTTTAGTTGCCCAGACCCGTGGGTCCGGCACCGTTCGTAGGTGGGGAAGATTGGGGTTACCCCAAAGAGGTGTGTGAGGAGATATTTTACCTTCAGAACGAAAACTCGCCCTGGCTTTCTGCCAGACCGCGACGGTAGTGCGCATTAGAGTCGTCAAGTTCGGATAGGCCTTGGGTCCACGGAACACCAGGTTACTGAGAGTGGTATATGAGCCCAGGATCGCAGCCTCTAAGGTTACTGCGGGGTTGTCTCTGGGCTGGGAAAACCACCATCTGGCCATCACCAGTATAGCCGCCCAGTAGTATACCTGGAAGTCCGGAAGAGCCAACCCCCCTGTCCCAATGTCAGCTGTAGAGTGGTCAGCGCCAATCTGGGCACCTTCCCCAACCACAGAAAGGAGGTGATTATAGCTTTTATTTTTGCAAAGTAGGAAGCTGGGATCTGTATTGGGCTATTCCTAAACAGATAAAGGAATTTTGGGAGGAAGACCATCTTAATTAAATTCACTCTCCCCACTGGCGTCAGGGGGAGTGACCTCCAGTCAGTGCACTTCTTAGAGAATTGCGCCAGTAAGGGGTTTAGGTTAAGATCCATGTACTGGGCCACTGTTCCTCCCAACTGAATCCCCAGATACTTAAATTTGTCCACCCAAATCAACTGACTCCGGATGGGAGGTCTGGGTCTGTTGGGGCTCAGGGGATAAATCAGGGATTTACTCCAATTGACCTTAATTCCCGAGAAGGACCCAAACTCATCCACCATCTGTAGAGCTACTGGGAGTGAGGAGGAGACATCATTCAAGTACAAGATGGTGTCATCCGCATACAAGGATATCTTCTCCTCCACCACTCCCATTTGGAGCCCCTTAATCCTAGATTCTGCCCGAATTTTGGCCGCTAGGGGCTCCACCGCCAGGGCAAACAGCCCCGGTGACAGTGGGCACCCCTGCCTAGTTCCCCGGCATAGGGGGAACTCCCTCGAAAGTGAATTACTCGTACGTACTTTGGCCCTGGGTGAGGTATACATCAGGCGCAGCCACCCAACAAACGTTGGTCCGAACCCAAACTTCCGGAGCACAGCCCAGAGGTATTCCCATTCAACGGAATCAAACGCTTTCTCGGCGTCCAAGGACACCACTACCCCTGGGCTGTCCTCCGGTGCTGCATCCATGTGCGTCAGGAGCCTGCGTATGTTTATGTCTGTCCCTCTGCCCGGCATGAACCCCGACTGGTCCGGGTGGATCAAAGCTGTGATTACTGAATTTAGGCGCCCAGCCAAGGCTTTGGCAAGTATTTTCAGATCCACGTTTAATAACGAGATTGGGCGATAAGAGGAACACAGCTCCGAATCCTTGCCAGGCTTAGGGAGGACAACGATTACCGCCTCAGACATAGATGGGGGGAGGGCCCCACTCTCAAGTGTTTTCAGCAACACCTCCCTGTAGATAGGCAGGATTTCTTCTGCATATTGCTTATAGAATTCCGCCGGGTAACCATCCGGTCCCGGTGTCTTACCGCCCTGTCGGGATTTCACTGCTATCTGGAGTTCTTTGAGGGTAAGAGGACCATCCAATCTCTCCCTAGTAGCGTCTGTTAGGCATGGTAAATCTATCCCCTCAAGGTACGCCTGCAACTCAGGTTCAGTGAATTGCACTCTAGAGCTATAAAGTTCTTGATAATAAGCTGCAAATTGTTCATTTATTTGTGAGGGATCCGTTAGGGCTACCCCGTCAGAGGACCGGATACAGGGTATAGATACTGGGGAGGAATACTCCCTTGAGAGCCAGGCCAACAGGCGACCACTTCTCTCCCCCTGCTCGAAAATCCTCTGACTCTGATGTAGAAGATGGAGTTTCGTAATTGATGTACGTATGAGAGAGACGTCTCTCAGTGCTTCCTGCAGGGAAGCATACGTCTGAGAGGTACGGTCTCTAACGTAGGCAGCCTCCAGCCCACCCACCCTAGCTTCTGCCCTCTCAAGTTCCTCACGGGCCCCTCTACGAACCTTACCAATGCGGTCCTGAAACTTACCTCTCATACACACCTTAAATGCATCCCAGATAACTGGGACAGGGATAGATCTATCCCAATTCACCCAAAATTCAGTCATATCAGCTCTACATGGGACATCCACCCTTGAGTCGGATAACCAGAATCTGGAAAGTCGCCACAACCCTTCTGGAGCACGGTTTGTCAGTTCAAGCTGCAGGGAGGCAGGGGCATGATCCGAGATCCCTCTAGGGAGGATGACAATGTCCTTAATACTAGACAGGACCATTCCCCCAGAGTAGACCAGGTCTATTCTAGAAAAAGTTTTGTATGTGGCTGAGTGACAGGTAAATGCCTGCACCCGAGGATTTCTCCATCGCCAGACATCCGTAAGATTGAATGCCTCTGCCCACGCTTTAAGATCGGACGAGGATCCCAATGACCGAGACATCCTATCCACCTCGGGATCTGGGACCATATTAAAGTCCCCCAGCAGCAGAACATTATCAGTGGCATATTGTGAAACTTTAGAGATCAACTGGTATAAAAAAGAGATCGAGGCAGGAGGGGGGACATACAGTCCCACCACAACCAGCTCCAAGCTCATTATTATAGCATGGATAATTATATATCGCCCTCCGGGATCTATATCTAGAGCTAACAAACGGAAGGGAAGTGATTTGCGCACCAAGACACTCACCCCTCTTGCCAGGTTAGAGTAAGTAGAATGGTACGCGTGACCCACCCAGGGCCTACGTAGGCTCATTGTTTTCCCTCCCACAAGATGAGTCTCTTGGAGTATACATATGTGAGGGGACTGTCTCTGCAAGAACTGGAACACCAGTGATCGTTTAATCTTAGAATTTAGACCCCTGGTGTTCCAGGAGACAATGTTACATAAAGACATTAAGCCACCATCGCACATTACGAGCAGGAGGTGACATCACCACCATCAGCGAGCCGCCCACCGTCACATATGCCTTGCCAGATTGTGCAACTATCTCTACATGCAATATACAGTACACAATACATTGATTAAACTGACCTCCCTTGATATACTTGCATACAAACCAAACAAAAATCCCCCCAAATTTACCCCCACCCCCCTCCCCGCCACCCCCCACCCCAACCGGAGGGAGCCTTATTCCCAAAATAACTGAAGGCAACAGGCCTCTGTGGAGGTATCGTGTACAAGAAGGCACCGGAGTCCCGTCCTCTGGAGTACAGTACATGGACCGGGTGATGAAGACTGAAATATGTGGGACCAGTGCAGTCTCCCAGCCTAGGCTGGGGGTAGGAAAACTTAGTTGCAAAACCCGTTAAACGTGAACCGTAAAGTAATCCACAGCATTTTCAAGGAGTGCAGTCTTAGCTGTGTTGCAGAGTTAGACATGGTGGGATGCGCTGCGTATCTTCTCAACCTCCCCCTGCGTAGAGAAGTCCTATAGTTCAGAAAAATTGGCAGCATGGTGGGGGAGGAATGGGATCCCCCCTTAAACAGGATCACGAACAGGACTCATAGTTCAAGTCCCCTACAGCACCAAGCCACCCACACCCCTGGAAAGAACACAAGAAAATCCAGTAGAAGGAAAGAAGGCTGCCGTGTGGGTCAGGGTACCCCATACAAATTTTGTTCACAGCTCTCCGGAACATGGGAAACCCAGAGCAGCCCTGTTAGGGGGTGAGCATTGTTGCAATGAGGATCTCTGCCACCAACTGGGTCTAGGGAGAAATTCTGCTCTGCCACCTGGCTCCTTTACAACACTGGGATCACACTATTGCATCCGTGCGAGGATGCAGAAATGAGGAGATATAAACAGCCATACTCAGTGCCTGCGTACCGTCTCTATCCAGGATGAAGCTTCCGCTGGTGAGGTGAAAAAGCGGGTAGACTCTCCATCTTCCACCCGGAGACGCGCCGGGAAAAGCATACTGTACTTTATTCCCTTGGCCCGCAGTTTGGCGCGAACTGTATCAAACGATTTACGCTGCCTTTGGGTCTCCATGGAAAAGTCAGGGAATATCATCAGCCGCGTGTTCTCATATTTCAGCTCTTGTAGTGCTCTGGCTTCTCTCAGTATCATATCCCTGTCTTTAAAATGAAGCATTTTGAAAATGAATGTGCGAGGGGGGGAGCCCTGCGGCCCTCGTGTCGCTGGCATGCGGTGAGCCCTTTCTATAGTAAAGAAGGGAGAGAATCTCGCCCCAGGGAGCAGTTCCTTCAGGAGACGCTCTGTGAATGCAGTAGGGTCCATACCTTCAGCTCCCTCCGGGAGACCGACGATGCGGAGATTATTTCTCCTGTTCCGATTCTCGGCATCTTCTGCCCTACTCTCCAGGGCCTTCACCCTCGCCTTCAATGTGTGCAGGTCTCCTGAGTGATCCCGCACAGTGTCCTCAGTCCCGGAGACCCGCTGCTCCACCTCCGCCATGCTGCCGCGGAAGGAGTCCAGGTCTCTTCGGATAAAGTCCACATTAGTCTGAACGTGATCTATTTTGTCCATTAGGGCCGCCTGTCCCGAGGCAATTGTTTGGATGGCTGCAGCTAGATCAGCAGCCGTAGCTGGAGGAGAGTCTGCTGCCTCCGTCTGGGACGCCATGTGCGTTGTAATGGCCGCCTGGCTCCGTGTCCTCGCTCCGTCAGGATGTACCGCTACCGACTTGGACCTTCTGAGTTTGCCGCTGGGCATGACCCGGAGTCACCGCTGATCCCCTGGGCTCTCGCTCAGCACAGGATTGGCACCGGATCCCGGGTTATATGAAGGATGAGAAACAGTCTCCAGGAGCTCTGTTACTGAGCGTCCTCTCCCGTCGCCATCCTGGACACGCCCCGTGTTCTCCATTGTTTACTATCTTTGGGAAAGTCACTGGGAGGTCTGTTCCCACAAAATCGAAAAATAGCAAGTTGACCATATTATGCAGCTATGACAATGAGTTACTGGATTTTATTCTGATTTTCAAATTAACATGGAGTGCTCATTTGTGACACCATCGAAACATGAACATATGATCAAATGCCTTTAACCCCCCTGAAGAAGGATAGGCTTATGCTCTGAAACCCGTCGGTTGAAGGAGAATCATATTCAATCATTTCCTTTGGTGTAATTTTAGATAACTTTTTTTTTTAATTCTTTATTTGTAAATTTGAACAAGGCATACAGGAGTAAGCAATCACAAGAAAGGTATACACAGTACACTTTTTTACATTTAAGGTACATGCACCAATAGAAAAAATATAGAGCTATTTTCAGAACTCTGGAACAATGTAATGCTGGCCATACACTATACAGAAAATCGTCCGAACCCATTTTCGAAAAACGAACGTTCGACCGTGACCGCAAACGATCGTGCCATCATATAATGACCGATAAATTGTTCAGTGGACACGAATAAATAATTTTTTGTTCGTTTTTTTACATATACCTAGTGCAGACAGTTCGGACGGGAAACACATTAACCTTGCAATTTATCGTATGTTCGGCAGAATTTTTCCAAACTTCCCGTTTGTTTTTTTCCCACAAAAACGTCACAAACGATTATCGATTTGTGCCCATTAACTTGCCGAAAAACGAACGAAGTGTCTATACGAACGATTTTTTGGCCAATTTTTCGTATAGTGTATGGCCAGCATAAGTTAGGTGAGCACAGCCAATCCACACATGTGAAAGGGATCAGGGTGGAGAAGCACTGCAGCAAGGAGTTACCCCAGAGAGCAGCCGTTGCCACCACAACCTAGGATTTTTTTTTTAAAGACCTGATACAACATAGACATGTGCGATTAGTTTTGTACGAATCAAAAATTTGTACATTCGTGAGCATCCAAAATACGAATTTTTATGCATACAAATTTTGTACAAAAGTTTTGTACGAAAATTTCGTTTACGAACTTCGGATCCAAATTTCATTACAACAGAATGGGACAAAATAAGAATGTTCGTTAATTACGATTATCCGTTATGATTAAGTGAAAAACCCCAGGAAGTCAGCACAGCACAGGGATGGTGGGAGCCCCTCATAATGGACACAGCGGGTGTACAGATCCGGGAACTCAGCACAGGGATGGTGGGAATTCCTCATAATGGGCACAGCGGGTGTACAGACCCAGTAACTCAGCACAGGGATGGTGGGAATCCCTCTTAATGGGCACAGCAGGTGTACAGACCCGGGAACTCAGCACAGGGATGGTGGGAACTCCTAATAATGGGCACAGCGGGTGTACAGACCCAGGAACTCAGCACAGGGATGGTGGGAACCCCTCATAATGAGCACATCGGGTGTGCGGACCCGGGAACTCAGCACAGGGATGGTGGGAACCCCTCATAATGGGCACAGCAGGTGTACAGACCTGGGAACTCAGGACAGGGATGGTGGGAACCCCTCATATTGGGCACAGCAGGTGTACAGACCTGGGAACTCAGCACAGGGATGGTGGGAACTCCTAATAATGGGCACAGCGGGTGTACAGACCAGGGAACTCAGCACAGGGATGGTGGGAAGGGAACCCCTCATAATGGGCACAGCAGGTGTACAGACCAGGGAACTCAGCACAGCGATGATGGGAGCCCCTCATAATGGGCACAGCGGGTGTACAGACCCGGGAACTCAGCACAGGGATGGTGGGAAGGGAACCCCTCATCAAGTCAAGTCAAGCTTTATTGTCATTCTAATACACTTTAGAACATACAGTAGAACGAATTGTCGTATCTCACAGGGCCACGGTGCTACATACAAAACATAATTATAAATAAATATACAATGAATAAAAACACCAATAAAAAACCTATACACATCTGGGAACTACATAACTGTACATATACTATATGTTTCCAAAAGTCTTTGTAGCAGCAAGTGTTTATAAAAGTGTCTAGTGCATATTCAAGATTAAAAAGGAGGGGACATGAGACGTTCCTGGTCACAATTTATAGGTTGTAGAAAAGGTTTCAAAGAGGATTGGAGTTGAGGGCTCTCACAGCCTGGGGGAAAAAACTGTTCAGCAGTCTGACAGTCCTGGTTTTGATACTCCAGTACCTTCTACCTGATGGCAAGAGCTGGAAGAGACTGTGGGAGGGATGGGTAGGATCCCTCACGATACTGGTAGCTTTGCTGGAGCACCGTGTATGGAAAATGTCCAGGATGGAGGGGAGAGAGACACCAATAATCTTTTCAGCCGTCTTCACTAGCCGCTGCAGGGTCTTGCGGTCAGCAGAACTGCAGTTCCCATACCAGACAATGATGCAGCTGGTCAGCACGCTTTCAATGGTTCCCCTATAGAATGTAGTAAGGGTGGGTGGAGGGAGACTGACTTTTTTAAGGCGGCGGAGAAAATATAGGCGCTGTTGTGCCTTCTTGGTTAGTGACGTGATGTTGGTTGTCCAGGTAAGATCCTCTGAGATGTGCACTCCCAGGAATTTAATACTGCTTACTCTCTCCACAGTCAAGCTGTCGATGGTCAGTGGGTGGTAATCAGGGCTGGACTGGCCTACCGGGATACCGGAAAATTTCCAGGTAGGCTGCCTGCCTAGGGGCTGCTTTAAACTTCGGCTGCGGCTGCAGCGCTCCGCTCCCTCCCTCTCTCCTGTGTATAACAGAGCAGGGGACGTGTTCGGTGGCCGCGCTGTTACAAGGCCCTGCCCCCTAGATCGGCTCGTGTGATAGTAGATTGAAGGTTCCACCTATCACATGAGCCGATAAAGGGGACGGGGCCTTGTAACAGCGAGGCCGCCGAACACATACCCAGCTCCATGATACAACGTGGGAGATGCCTCTGTGTGTCTTACAATGGTGAGCCTGCAATGCTGGGAAAAGTGAGGCTGAATTTACGGGCACAGGCTGCAATGGTGGGCACAGTGAGGCTGAATGCACGGGCATAGGCTGCAATTGTGGGGACAGTGAGGATGCAATGGTGGGCACAGTAAGGCTGAATTCACGGGCACAGGCTGCAATGGTGGGCACAGTGAGGCTGCAATGGTGGGCACAGTGAGGATGAATTCACGGGCACAGGCTGCAATGGTGGGCACAGTGAGGCTGCAATGGTGGGCACAGTGAGGCTGAATGCACGGGCACAGGCTGCAATGATGGGCACAGTGAGGCTGCTATGGTGGGCACAGTGAGGCTGAATTCACGGGCACAAGCTGAATGCATGGGCACAGTGAGGCTGCTATGGTGGGCACAGTGATGCTGCATTCACGGGCACAGTGAGGATGCAATGGTGGGCACAGTGTGGCTGAATTCACGGGCACAGTGAGGATGCAATTGATGAGCACAATAAGGCTGCATTTGATGGGCACAATAAGGCTGCATTTGATGGGCACAGTGAGGCTGCATTTGTTCGGAACTGATGAGGTTGCATTGATCTCCTGTATCATGTCTGCAGTCTGACCATCTCTTGTAGCATGTCTGCATTCTCCTACCATCTTTGGTATGATGTCCTCAGTCTCTAACCATCTCTTGTATCATGTCCGCAACCTCTGACATCTCCTGTATCATGTCTGCAGTCTATGAGGGAGTCTGGAGAGGAGCCAAGAATGGGAGCAGGATGGGGGTCGTGGGAGAAGTCAGACGTGTGTGGACTGTGGTGAGGAGACTATAGAATAAAACCAGAGCCACCGAGCTGGAGCCGACTGGCTGAGCCCTGCATGGTGCACCTGAGAGGAGGTCAGTGACAGCACCGCCAGGCCAGTCTGAGGGGGGTCACTGATGTAAGGGGGGCGTGAATACGATAATGTAAGGGGGTACTGATATGATATAAAGGTTGCCCCCTTATATCAGTACCCCCCCCCCTTACCTTAGTGTATTCTTTCTGTGGAAGGTGGTCTCTGGTCAACAGAGTCCCAGCCCCCCCACGTTTTCGAGTTCATGGTGCTTGATGATTGACCACTTTCAACTGGAATTTGCATATATATATATATATATATATATATATATATATATATATATATATATATATATATATATATATATATATATATATATATATATATAAAGCCCTATGTGCTTTCATATCTTTCTTATCTATATAATACACTCTTCAAATGTGCTTTAAAATATATGGTTTTCCCTTTCATGAACAAGAAAGTTATGCTGTTGAGCTGGTATAATAATGCTATGGGGCTGGTATGAAATTTTTTCCAGGGCTGGTTGTTATTCCCAGTCCGGCCCTGGTGGTAACCAACAGAATTTCTCCTGAAATCCATCACAACCTCCTTTGTTTTGTTTACATTTAGGAACAGGTTGTTTGTACTACACCATTTAACCAGTTGTTCCACTTCCTCTCTGTAGAGCGTTTCATCATTGTTGCTGATGAGACCTACCACAGTTGTGTCATCCGCAAACTTGATGATATGGTTGGAGCTGAACTTGGCAGTACAGTTGTGGGTCAGCAGTGTGAAGAGCAGCGAGTTGAGCACACATCCCTGTGGGGCACCCATGCTCAGTGTGGTAGTGCTTGACGTGCTGCAGCCAACACGAACTGACTGAGGTCTTCCAGTTAAAAAGTCCAGGATCCAATTACAGAGGGGCAGGTTGAGGCCTAGCGAGTTCAATTTAGTGATACGTTTCTGAGGAATCCTTGTATTAAATGCTGAGCTAAAGTCAATGAACAGCATTCTAACATAAGAGTCTCTGTTCTAAGTGAGTAAGGGCCAAGTGAAGAGTAGAAGATACTGCATCATCCGTGGAACGTTTTTTACGGTATGCAAACTGATATGTGTCCAGCGTGTTTGAAAGACTGGACTTAATGTGATGCATGACTAACCTCTCAAAGCACTTCATCATTATTGGAGTTAGTGCTATGGGACGATAGTCATTCAAACAGGACATAGGTGACTTCTTTGGCACTGGAATTATGATGGTGGATTTAAGACACGTAGGGACAACTGCCTGCTCAGCGAAATGTTAAAGATATCTGTAAGGACATCTGTCAGCTGTACAGCACAGTCTCTCAGCACACGTCCAGGTATGTCATCAGGGACAGTAGCCTTCCGTCGGTTGATCCTGAACAGGGTCTTCCTTACGTCGGCTGGAGAAAAGCAGAGTAGTTTTTGTGAAGGTGCTTGGTTCTGCATCTCAAACCGTGCATAAAAGTTGTTGAGTGCATCCGGGAGAGAAGTATCATTATCATTGGCCTGTGGCAGGGGCTTGTACTTAGTGATGGTCTGGATGGCTTGCCACAGGGCCCGTGTCTTTGCTGTCGCTTAAGTGTTCATTAATTTTTTTAGCATATTGTTGTTTTTCCTTCTTGATGCCTTGAGACAGATTGGCTCTTGCTGTTTTGAGAGCTGTTTTATCTCCTAATCTGAATATCTCATCTCTGGTCCTTAACAGGCCACGAACCTCTGCTGTCATCCATGGCTTCTGGTTGGCACATGTGGTAATAATCTTGGTGACTGTCACATCATCTATGCACTTTTTGATGTAAACAGTCACTGTTTCAGTGTACTCTTGTAAGTCCGTATGATTGTTGTAAGTGGCTGCCTCTTTAAACATGTTCCAATCTGTGTGCTGAAAGCAGTCCTGCTGTACTGGGGTAGCATTGTCTGGCCATACTGTGATTTCTTTTTGAACCGGTTTTGCAAGTGTAAGCAACGGTTTGTGTGCTGGAATTAGCATTACAGAGATGTGATCTGAGTACCCAAGGTAGGGCCGGGGTTCAGCCTTGTATGCATTTTTCTCTTGTTGTATAAACAAAATCCAGTATGTTGTTTCCCCTTGTTGCAAAATTCACATGTTGGTGGAACTTTGGCAAAACTGTTTTTAAGTTTGCATGGTTGAAGTCACCAGCAATAATGAAAAAGCCATCAGGGGTGTTTGTTTGATGTTCGCTGATAGAGCTGTAGAGTTCGTGAAGTGCATCCTTAGCGTTTACACACGGGGGAATGTAAACCGCGACAACAACAATGGCTGTGAACTCCCTCAGCAGGTAGATTGGTCGACACTTCACAAACATAAACTCTACCAGCGATGAGCAGTGTTTTGTTACCAACACAGCATTGTTACACCATTCTTTGTTGATATACACACACACAGGCCACCTCCACGAGTCTTACCGGACAGTGATGAATCTCTATCTGCTCGGTAGCAGGTTAGCCCGTGTAGCTGAATGGAGGAATCTGGGATGTTGTTATTTAGCCATGTTTCAGTGAAGATAAAAACGCACAACAATCTCTTGTCTCATGCTGTGTAGACCGACTGAGTTGAATTAAGTCCAGTTTATTTTCCAGCGAGCGAACATTAGAGAGCATAAGTGTTGGAAGAGCCAGCCTTGTGGGGTTAGCCCTTAGCCTAGCTCGTATACCTCCACGCTTACCACGTTTCCGTCTCCTCCCATACCGCTTGCCTCGCTGCCTTGTGCGAGAAGCTTCAGTAGGCGAAACTGCGGTCTCGGGGTCAGGTTTCAGTAAACAGAGGTCTCGTAGCTTCTTGATAGCTGCCGGTGAAAATTGTTGATGTTCGTGTATGCGGCCGATATCCAAAAGACTTTGGCAATCGTAGGTATGTTTTAAAGTCGTTTCCAGATGACTTTGTGATAAGGTAAGACTATTTGAAGACAAAGAGACAACATTAGAAGACATAAAAGCTCCGTCTTTTGGACCCGGAGTAGCCGCTGCGTCTAACCGCGCCGCCATCTGTAGCTGGAGGTGATACACACACTCATAATAAGCACAGCGGGTGTACAGACCCGGGGACTCGGCACAGGGATGGTGGGAACCCCTCATAATGGGCACAGCAGGGGTACAGACCTGGGAACTCAGCACAGGGATGGTGGGAACCCCTCATAATGGACACAGCGGATGTACAGACCTGGGAACTCAGCACAGGGATGGCGGGAACCCCTCATAATGGGCACAGCAGGTGTACAGACCCAGGAACTCAGCACAGGGATGGTGGGAACCCCTCATAATGGGCACAGCAGGTGTACAGACCCAGGAACTCAGCACAGGGATGGTGGGAACTCCTCATAATGGGCACAGCAGGTGTACAGACCTGGGAACTCAGCACAGGGATGGTGGGAACCCCTCATAATGGGCACAGCAGGTGTACAGACCTGGGAACTCAGCACAGGGATGGTGGGAACCCCCCATAATGGACACAGTGGATGTACAGACCTGGGAACTCAGCACAGGGATGGTGGGAACCCCTCATAATGGACACAGCGGATGTACAGACCTGGGAACTCAGCACAGGGATGGTGGGAACCCCTCATAATGATAAATTCATCATAATGAACATTTGTAATGGTGATAAAATTACTAAAGTGCTGAAGTGGAAAACAAATTATGTGAGGATATATTAAAAGATGCCCAAATAATATAGCTGCAGTCAATATGTGAACTACACAAAAATGCATAAATAAATAAAAATAAATGATGTGCTAATATTAACCAATTCATTTCACACTAATGCCCCATACACACGGTCGGATTTTCCGATGGAAAATGTCCGATCAGAGCGTGTTGTCGGAAATTCCGACCGTGTGTGGGCTCCATCGGACATTTTCCATCGGATTTTCCGACACACAAAGTTGGAGAGCAGGAGATAAAATTTCCGACAACAAAATCCGTTGTCAGAAATTCCGATCGTGTGTACACAAATCCGACGGACAAAGTGCCACGCATGCTCAGAATAAATAAAGAGATGAAAGCTATTGGCCACTGCCCCGTTTATAGTCCCGAAGTACGTGTTTTACGTCACCGCGTTTAGAACGATCGGATTTTCCGACAACTTTGTGCGACCGTGTGTATGCAAGACAAGTTTGAGCCAACATCCGTCGGAAAAAATCCTAGGATCTTGTTGTCGGAATGTCCGAACAAAGTCCGACCGTGTGTACGCCCTATTAGTGCTACAATCACAAGAAAACGTATATTGCAAAATTAAATCCAAGTGAATAAATAAAGTGTATACATAAATGAACCTCTGTGTATAAATATAGTGGATAGATAATAATAGGATATGAAACAGTCCACTATTAAAAGACAAAATGGATTCCTGTTTGTCTTTTAATAGTGGACTGTTCCATATCCTATTATTAGTATCTATCCACTATATTTATACACAGAGGTTCATTTATGTATACACTTTATTTATTCACTTGGATTTAATTTTGCAATATACGTTTTCTTGTGATTCTAGCACTTAGTGTGATATTAATTGGTTAATATTAGCGCATCATTTATTTTTATTTATTAATGAACATTCGTAATTGTTCCGAAAAGTTAACAAACCTAACGAAAATTCGCATCTCATACGAATCCAAATTGAATTTCGGACACAAATTACGAAATACAAATTAATTCCAATACGAAACAAATTTATTGACAGCGCACATGTCTAATACAGCAATACAGTCCTGTCAGGACCTTCGGAGATTGGGATATTTATAAAGCGCGACTAGACCCAGTGGGGTTGCTTCCTAAGGTGGAGCGGGCACTCTATTCCGTGATAGAGTTGGTGTCACTGAAAATCCTCGTTTTGGATGAGCACCTTTACGAACACTTCAACAAGTCACTATTTTCATGTTATGAAGAAGTTTTTATATTTTATTAATTATATATTTTATTTCACTGATGGGACTTTTTGAATACATAGTGTGTTTGTATTTTTTCACGTACTTATGTTACAAATGTTTTTTGAGTTTGAGTTGGAATAAGCGCACTATTATTCAATTAATTAGTTCTATAGTGTCAAAGACCACTGTCTGAAATGGTGCAGCTGTTCTGTTTGATTATAACACTGTTCAGTAAACGCACATAGCAGCGCTTTAGTATTTCCCTATCACCCAGATTAGTGTGAAAACAAATGGATTCTATACAGATTCATTGGAACCCGCAATGAGACTTGCTAAAACTTTTTTTTACCTTAATACATTCCCTGCATTTAGGTAAAAAACATTCTAGGACTTGTCTGTTCCCCCCTCCCCCCGCTAAACACTTACCTCGCTCATGGATCGACCTAGCTCTGTGCCTGGCTGCGGTCTTGTCTTTTACCCTCCCTCCTTACACAGGGACTGACAAGCAGCGGTGGGAGCCATTGGCTCCCTCTGCTGTCAGTCAAATTCAGTAATGAGGAGGTAGGGCCTAGTCGTGCTGTGTGTCTCAATAGATGCACACAGCCCGGCTTGGGACTGAGCCTACACTTCTGCCCCCCAAAGCAAGCGTTTGCTATAGGGGCAGACACACAAGACGAGGAGCCAAGAGTGCAGGCGAGGAACCCTAGAAGAGGAGGTTAGGGGCCTGCATTCCACAGAGCAGGAAAGTATAACATGTTTGTTATTTTAGGAAAGAAAAAGCCTTTAGAATACTTTAATATTTGTTATTGTTGAACTTCTAATTAAAACTTTATTTGCCTGGCTGTCAGCCCTATGGGATGGGTTATTTTTATGTCACTAATCTAGAACAGGTTAACAGAGCAGGATTTCTGACATAATTGGTTGAATGTTTATCCAGGGTTTAACTGGCTGCATGCTTGTTCATGCTTGTCTCAGAAAGTAATGTAGGCATAGTGTATGCCCCCGTTCCTGGAGAGTGGAAGGGGGGTGTCAGGGACTCGCTGGCCATAGCAGAGCAGATGTGCAGAGACAGAGGCCATTGCGCATGCGTTGGCACAATACCAATGATGCCCCTCCTGACAGGCAGGTCCACGGGCTCAGATATACGTATCAGTGCATGCGCACACGTGCACATGTAATAATGCAGGAGGCTGTGCCCCCATTAGCTTTGGCGCCCTTTTGTAGTATATAAGGATGGCAGATGTACTAGGGCCTTTGCTGTCTGGTCCGCAGTTCCCCCTGTATCCTGTTCCCAGCGCCTATCCATGATCTGATCATTACCTGGCTTCCTGACTACTCTGATTCTCTCCATTCCTGACCTCGGCTTGCTTGACCCTTCTTCTTACCTCCAGATTTCTCTGTTGCCAAACCTCTGCCTGAACTTGACCATTCTTAAGTATTATCTCTGATGTACCTTGATCCCTCTGTATCTGACCCGGCTTGTCTCACTCTGTACCTTGCTTCAGCCTCTATGTTCCTGCTTCCACGGTACCCGGCACCAGCATCCTCCCTGCATCCGCACCATCCCTGCATCCACAAGTGCCTGCACCCACAGCCACCAACCGCAGCTCCACTACAAGTCTCCTCCTGCTATGGAGAACATCACAGGCATTCCTACCCAACCGTGCTCTTGTGGCCGCTGCTGCAATCTAAGTGGCCCTTAAACCGACGCTGTATGAGAGGCTTCCTCTGCTCGTCAGGCTCTACCTTAAGGTACATGACAGAGGGCCTTGCATGAAGTGAAGGGGGGGGAGCTTTATGTTGCATCTGTTTTATTAAGTTTCAAGCATTTTTTCAAACCACATTGAATAACCATAGGCAAGAAATAACATATTTCCATTGAATGAACAAGTATACATTAGGATCGGAAGGACATTAAAAGAACATGTATCACATAAGCATAGTCATGTAGAAATAAATCAAGTAACCAGTAGACCACTATACACAGTGGTGTAGAAAACTGAAAAAAAAACAAGGCTTAACACACATGGCCTGAAAGTGTGGTGAATCTACCGGTAAGAATCCTATAATATTAAAAAGGTAAGGGAGGAGGAGTAGAAAGGGCGGAGAAATATGGAAAGAGAAAAAGAAAGAAAGAAAAAAAAAAGGGGGGGTATAAAAAAGAAAGGGAAGTGGGGGATAAGGTATATCAAGCTACTCATGAGAGGGCCCAGGGGAAACAGTAGGAGCTGTATCCGCTATAAAAGGGTCAAAATCAGAAGGGAACCAGAAGTGTAACCAAACAGTCCACATAATAGTGTGGGTCTCACTTTTATCAGCATCCCATGCTAAAATCCATTCAATATGTTCGATCCAGTCCACTTCGCAGGCCCAATCCGCTAGAGAGGGGACCACTGGTTGATGCCAAGATCTAGCAATAACTGAACGTGCAGCCGTCAGCAAATGGCGAATTAAGCTCTTCTTGATTTGTTTGTATGACCCCGGTAACATAGATAGGACCGTTAAGCAGGGTTCATTAGGATATTTGTCCCCTACAAGTTTGTCATATAACTGGAGAATCTTGTCCCAAAAGGGGGTAACACGTGGGCACGTACCCCAAATGTGTCCAACATATGTCCGAAACATTAGGATCAAGCTTCTGTAGAATAGTGGGGCACAGATACCACCTAGAGAAAATAAGATAATTCCGTTCTTGGGCATGAGATGAGATAGATCATTTAAAAGAAAGCGCCATTGTTTTGCCCCATTCCATATCATCCGGAGACAAGTTCATCTCCCTTTCCCATTTTGAAAGGAATGGTGGTGGGTTTGGATAAGAGACCTGAATCAGTATCTGATATATCAGGGATAGTGAATGCTCTGGTCTGTCCGACTGGGATAGCAATGACTCAAAGGCTGTATGTGGTCTTGTCAAATCGTCAATGTTCGGTATTTTGTTTATAAGGTGTGTTAGTTGAGTGTGTTCAAGCCAAGCCAAACAAGAGTTGTGGCAGGAAGAGAGAGCATGTCAGATAGGAGAACTGGTTTTCCAGCACGAAGCGTATGACTTAACAGAGGGACCTCCTGTCTTTCTGTCTTTTGCCAAACAAGAAATTTAGGTTTAGCACAAGTCAGAGGGAAAGAGTTAATATCAAATAATGGAGTCAAGGGACTGGGTCTCTAGGACAATAAACATTTGGTAAGGTAGCTGTCCCAAATTCGCAACATAGCGGAAGTCAAAAGGGGCATTAGTTCTGTAGGGGGTCTGTGTATCGGGTTTGTCCATGGAAGGGATGTGAGGTCGGGAGATATTCAGTCATTTTCTAATGATGTCCACAGTTTAGTGGAGGAACCGTGGTACCAATAGACTATTCTGATCAACGATGCAGCATGAAAGTACAGCCATTGGTCAGGGAGAGCAACGTCCCCTCTATTTTTAGGCAAAGCTAAAATATGAAAGCCAATCCTGGACTTCCCATGATGCCATATGAAGTCCCGAATAACCTTGTTGATCAATTGGAAGAAACCACGAGGGGGGGTGGGGTAGGAATCACCTGAAAAATGTATAAAAATTTAGGCAGAATGTCCATTCTGACGGCGTTCATTCGACCAAACCAGGAGATGTTTGTTTTATCATAAGATTCAAGGCAATGTTCGCAGTGTTCTTATTAGGGGCTGTGAGGGGGTTAGCTTGGCAGCGGGTGTGTGTGACCCCCTGGATGGGTTCACCACACGAAATCAGGCACAGCAGACAGCGTTTGTAGGTGAAAAAAAACCAAAGGTGCGGTTTATTTATACTCTATGCAGTTAAAAATATAACAGCAAAACAAAAAGAAACATGAAAAGAAATCCTGGTCAGCTTGACCACTTACAACACACATAGATACCCTATCTAACAACTAGGTACAGCCCGGTGCTGCTCCAGTCCCTATCTCCCTGTTTTAGAAGTTTGCCATACAGGCGTTGACTCACCGCCCAGGACAGATTCCACACTCCCCAGTCTACACAAACACAAAACTGGTTCCAGGATGGAGCATCTCCATAAGCATGCTGGTTTTTTTTTTATAGAGGTCTTAATGAGCCCACTTACTTCAGCTGGGCTCATTAACTCTTCCCCTGCAGGACTCCCAGCACTCCCCCTTGTGGTATAAGTCGTCATAAAGCCTGAATCTAGGGCATACATATTTTCCATCCTGGATGCAACCAGGTGATTTTACCTGCCTGCTGTCACTGGGCATATAGTTTAGATCTGTCAGGGAAGGCAGAGAGGAAGGAATTTGGATCCCCGGGTATTTGACAGCTTTTTGTTGCCATTTAAATCCAAATAAAGATTGAACCCGGGCTAATGTAGGTTTGGGTAGGGAGATGTTAAGAGCCTCCGTTTTATAGTAATTTACTTAAAAAGTTACTAGCCAATCCAAACTCTGTGAATGCCTCGATAATGGCTGGTATAGATGTGTGGGGCTTAGTGATGTATAATAAGAGGTCGTCAGCATATAGGGATAATTTATAATGATGATGGCGAATAGAAAGATCCTTAATATTGGAGTTGTGCCAAATGGCTGTGGCAAGATGTTCCATAGTGAGAATGTATAGTAATGGTGACAGGAGACATCCCTGTTGGGTTCCATTCAGAATCCATATTGGGTCAGATAGGAGGCCATTAGATCGGATCCTTGCCGTAGGGTTATCATAGAGAGCCAGGATCTTGCATAGCATGTTGGGCCCAAGGCCCACTTGTTGAAGTGTTCTCTCTAGAAATTGCCAATGAACCCGGTGAAACACTTTTTCAGCGCCGACCGAAGTCAAGCAAGCTGGGATTTGGCATTTTTGGGCATAGTCCATCAGGGAAATGGTTTTAAGGATATTATCCCTGGCCTCCCTCCTGGGGGTAAACCCCACCTGGTCAAGGTGTATCAGGTCGGGTAAAGCTGGCAGAAAGCGATTGGCCAGTAGTTTGGAGTATAAGCGAATGTCAATGTTGGTGAGAGAAATGGGGCGAAAGTTACCACATAGTGTAGGATCTTTCCTGGGTTTAGGTAAGACTATGATATGGGCTTCCAAAGCTTGTCTCGGGAATGGAGAGTCCCTGGAGATGTCATTATACATTTTTATGAGAAGTGGTGTAAGGGAATCTCGGAAGGATTTATAGAAACGGGTTGAGTAGCCGTCCAGGCTTGGGCTTTTGTTAGGTTTGAGGGAAGATATTGCCAGCACAAGTTCGTCCTCGATAAATGCTCGCTCAAGATCCTGCACTATGTCTGTAGGGATAGTCGGAAGTGCTATGGTAGCAATATATTCGTCAATTTTAGATTGAAAGTCCCCAGGAGACATGTTTGGAGGCCGTGGTGGGAGGTTGTATAGTGTGGCGTAGAATGAACAAAACAATTTGTTAATGTCCTTAGGATGATGGGTGAGTTGGCCGTCAGGTCGTTTGAGTTTAGGGATAGAAGCAATGCTATTTTTAGCCTGGAGGGCCAACATTCTACCTGGTTTGTTAGCTTCCACATAAAACAGTTTACGAGATTTGTCCCTAATGGACAGGGACCTCTGTTCGAACAAGTTCAACAGTTTAAGTCTTGCGTCGGATAAGGCAAGTTGGGTGATCGGGGATTGGATACATTTATGGGATCGTTCCAAGTCAGTAATCAGAAGAGACAGTTCCTGAATCTGGGCAAGACGGATTCGTTTGACTCTAGAGCCATGTTTAATAAAGACCCCGCGTAATACACATTTCAATGCCTCCCATTGTATCAGGGCAGAGGTATCTTCATTACCATGGTCCGAGATGAAGTTGGATATAGTGGTCTGGATATCTGCAGAGCATATGTCGTCTTGCAATAGAGAGTCATTAAGTCTCCAAGTCCAGTCATGACCAGGTAGATTGGGTAGGGAGAGGGACAGAAACACTGGTGCGTGATCGGACCATAATATGTTCCCGATCCTACTCTGGGGATGGTATGTCAGTGCATAGTGGCTGATAAGAAAAAAATCAATGCGGGAGTAGGAGTTATGAGCTGCAGAAAAGAAAGAATAATCCCTATCCATGGGGTGGAGGATGCGCCAGACATCCATCAGATTGTGCTGAATCAGGAATCTCTTTCGTTTATTGATTTTGTTGTAGGAGATAGAGCTTTTACCTGAGGAGGTATCCAATGTAGGGTTCAAAACACTATTAAAATCTCCAGCAACAAGGATCACCCCTTTGGCAAATTCCAATAGCTTGTGAAGATATCAGTTGTGAAGGTATTAGTTTATTGGTCTTGGTTAGCAATATATATACTAGCCAGGGTGTACGTTTTGCCACTGAGAGATATTTTCAAAAACAAATACATCCCGTCGGGGTCCGAACAGGAATCTAGAAGAGTAAAATTCACTGATTTGTGGAGGGCAATTGCTTCCCCTCTAGAATGAGACTGGGAGAATGTGCTATGTAGCCAGGTTGGGTAATATTTATTTCGCAACACTGGTATATGATTTGTGCCAAAGTGAGTCTCTTGGACGAAAATTATGTAAATTTTGGATTTGTGAAAGTCAAACAGTATTTGTGAGCTTTTGGTTGGTTCATTCAAGCCGCGGGCATTGAAAGAGCACAGTTGGAGGGTAGCCGGGTCCCAGGGGCCTACCATGGTAGCAAAATGAAAGAGGGGGAGAGAAAGAAAAAAAAAGGAGGGGGGTGGGAAAGGGGGCAGAGGAAAAGGGAAGGGGGAGAAAAGACAAAAACCTCAGATGCTAGTATAGAGTCTAGCACCAATGAAGTACCCTAATTAGGGGTGGCTGTGTAGGTCAATAGGATTCAACCTGTCCAGAAAGGTCAAAACAGGCTGAAACACTGGTTTCTACGTGGGGAGATAACGTTTTCTAGCAGCTGCATGTCTAAGCAACACCCCACATTGCCATAAAACAAGTTATAGTACATATTGAAGGAAGAAGACTCGCCGTAATTAGAGTGGCTAACTCATTTAAAACCCTTTTGCGTTTAAGTAAACAAAAACAGTAGGTAAACACATCCCAGCTACGTCACTTGTCTTATTGGATACACAAGAGGGGTATCCTGGTGGAAGAGAAACCACAAGACAAAACACAAAAACCGTGGGGAGGGAGACTCCATAGGACAGTATAGACAATATATTCTATAAGGGGTTTTATCCGTCAAGTGGTTCACCGAACAATATTGCGATAGTAGGGCAAGAACCACCCTCTACAATTGGAGGTGAATTTGGGATAGATTTGGGGTCTCGCCCAGGGGTCCTCTTGGAATCCAAGCTAGGGAAAAAACATTCCTAAGTTAACAGAGCCTGCCACAATGCTTACATTAAATTCTATATTCATATGAAGGAGCACCAGTACTGTCGACATATAGGTGTTGAACTATATTTAAGACTAGGGTTCTGGATATTGCTCAATAGTAAATTGTAGGAAGCTATAAAGTAAAGGAAAAACAATCATATTTTATTGATAAGTTTCTGCATATGTAATAGATCCCCCCTAAGCTGCAATATTTGTATCCAAGGTTTATGGACTGGTATCGGGTGTGAAGCAAAACATGGCGATGGTCATTCTCTGTAACATTGTATCAACTGCTGGGTGTAAGCTGAACAGGCAGTTCTGAACGCAGTTCCGGTCAGCATGGGATCTTGAGGGTTCCCTAGAGGAAGGCCAAGCATTTTACTTATGTCTATGTCTGTATGCATCTAAAGGCCAGAACAATGGCAAAGCATGTATAGTTATCTCGTAAGATTTTCACCCATATGTATAATCAGGGCTTTTTTTCTCAAACAATAGGTGCTGGAACTCAACCACGACCTCCCAAAACCCCTCCACCCACACACACCTTCCAAATCACATCAAATAGTGAGTGTGGTCAGTCAAATTTCAGGAACAGTAGGAGGGTCTTAAGGGGGCATTAAATACCAGGATTGCATTACATACAGAGTGCAGAGTCCAGGGGGGTTACACACACTTCTGTGTTTACAAGTAATTGTGGTGAGTAGCCCCCCCCAAAGGTCTGAGCCAGAGGTGGTGGAACTAAGTTCCACCAAGTTTCACCTGAAAAAAAGCCCTGTGTATAATCAGTTTTATCGTGCTGAGTAGTGTACTGCTAATCCAGTGGTAGAGGTACTTCCTACTCCCCCTAGAAAATGGTATAGCAAGGCGGTAAGGTCTTTTATCAAAGAGGTGAGATGTCATGTCATCTATATGTTGTTAAGGAAAACAGTAAGGTAGAGATTCAGGAGCAGACTCATTGCAGCATATAGGACAAGTCATAGCTCTCTAGAATGTGGGCCAGCAGGTGGTGATTTGGGAACATTCCTGTTGGAAGGTCCTGCACGTCTGCATTGTGGAATCGAGGGACTGGTGAGAACAGTATCCAGCGCTAATCAGTAAGGTATGTCAATGGGTTTGGTGTCCAGAAAGTGGAAAACCTCCGGCAGTTGCCTGTGGTCATTCACAAAGATGCTCTCATTGCGTAGGCGGATAGTGAGGCCAAAAGGGTAATTCCACATATATGTGCCGCCACAGTCCCTGACCTTATCCAGTAAAGGTTTCATTTGACGTCTCATGTACAGAGTTCTGCGAGACAGATCCGGAAGGAGGTGAATCGTAGCACCATCTAAGTGAAATGGGCCCCTGTTCCAGGCATGTTGCATTATCTCCTCTTTCATGAGAAAGAAATGCACCCTACACAACACATCTCTGGGCTGGGTGCTTTTGATTTCATAAGATTTGGTTGCTTCTGCATTTCTAAATTCTTTAGTTTTTTTCTACAAAGGGACAGATGCTACAGTGTCCGCATGGGTACGTTTCGGTTATTTTTGGTTGTCTATCAGCCGGAGGAGGTTTGGAGAATTCTGAGTGTACTAGGAGGTCTTTGAGGCTGTTAGCTCTTCTGGCCACCATCTGGGGATATAGCCCTACTAGTCTAGCCAGTTGAGAATTAGATGTGAGTATGTGCAAGTGTTTATATAAAACCTCTTTGAACTCTTTCCATTGTGCTCCATACTTCGTGATGTAGCCAATCTGCTTACATCTGATTGTGACCTTGTTTTGCTGTTGTGTATCACCGCTTTGTAAGAGTTGGTTTCTCTCTGCCTTATATGCCCTTTTCTTAGCCCTCCTCAGAGTTCTATGACAGTATCCTCTTTCTCTAAAACGTGTGTAGAGAGAATCCGCTTCCTTTTTAAACTGTTCTAGCTCAGTGCAGTTTCTCCTAATCCTCAGGAATTGGCAAATTGGGATTCCTTGTACTAGAGAATCAGGGTGGTGACTGGTTGCATAAAGGAGTGTATTTGCTGCAGTTTCCTTCCTGAATGTAGATGTGACTAGAGATCCATTTTTAATACTGATGTATAGATCAAGGAAGGGGATTTGAGTTTGGTGGTAGTTGTAAGTGAGGCAAACGTTTCTTTTGTTCCTATTGAGCTGCCTCGTGAACTCATGTAGTTCTTCAATGGACCCTGTCCAAGTCATCAAGACATCGTCAATATATCGTGTCCATGTTTTGGCATGAATATGCCAGCCCTTCCTCCCAGTGTCCGCAGTGGAGGCAGGCTTATGCCGGTGCCCATGGGGTCCCCATAGATGTCCCTCTTATTTGCTGATAAAACTTCCCATGAAACTGGAAATAATTGTTCTTTAGGATAAACTCCAGCAGTTCAACAATAAATTCATTCTGTGTCCACATTAGGGGGTGATGCTTATCCAGATAGTAGGATACTGATTTCAGGCCCCATTCATGAGGTATTGAGGTGTAGAGTGTTTCCACAAGGCACCCTCTGGGATAGTTATGTTTTGTAGCTTTCTAATGCAGCGTACACATAATCAGAAATTTGGCCAGCAAAACTCCGATAAGAGCTTTTTGTTGGAAAATGCTACCATGTGTATGCTCCATCGGTCTTTTGCTGGCGGAATTCCAGCCAGCAGAAGATTGAGAGCATGTTCTCTATTTTTAGGTCGGGAAAAGTTCCTATCCAAAAATGCGATCGTCTGTACAAATTCCAACGCACAAAATTCCTACGCATGCTCAGAAACAATTCGATGCATGCTCGGGAGCATTGAACCTTATTTTCCTGTCTCGTCGTAGTGTTGTACGTCACCGTGTTCTTACTCGAAGTTCAGAGAACTTTGGTGTGACCGTGTGTATCCAAGTTTTTTCCGACGGAAAATCCTCTTGTGTGTAAGGGGCATATGTCTGTCCACTGTGTCTTTAACATAAGACTGGGGTTGGGTAATCATTTCTTTAATAAGAAGATTTAAGTACTTTCCAATTCTCTCAAGGGGACCGCCTACTGTGGACACAATAGGTCTTCCAGGTTTTTGGGGATTCTTGTGGATTTTGGGAATAGTGTAGAGGACAGGGGTATTGAAAGTGCCCACCTTTAGATATTTCAAATCTTTATTTGAGATGAGTCCTGCCTCTTCTGCCAAGACTAATTTGTAATTAAGTTGGGAGGTTAAGTTTAAAAAGGGGTTGTTTGTTAAATGGGTTGTAAACCTTCTTTTTTTTAAATACCAAACATGTTGGACTTACCTCAACTGTGCAATTCGTTTTGCACAGAGTGGCCCCTATCCTCGACTTCTGGGGCCCCAAGGCGGCGCTGGTAGCTCCTCCGGGTGGAGGACATTAGAGAAGCGCTCTTCTTGGTGGACACCTATGCGGGCGCGCTCCTGGGTCCTGCATCTGTGTACAGCCAATGGCTACCCTCAATCTATCCAATCAAGAGCCGAGACAACGGGCTGAGAGGAAGAATGTGCTCAGGTGAGTAAAATGGGGGGGGGGGGGGGACTAGGGAGCACATCAGTGTGAGAAGTTTTTTCACCCTAATGCATGGGATGCATTAAGGTGAAAAAAACACGAGAGTTTACAACCCCTTTAATCTCATATATGTTGCCTTATCCTTAAGTTGTCTCTCAATCTCCTCTAAATAGTCATAATCATTCGTGATGACAATATTACCCCCTTTATCGCTATTTTTGATTACTATACTTGTTTCATTCTTTAATTCTGCAAGAGCTCTGTGTTCCTCTTTATTCAGGTTATCGGAGAAATGTGTGCTCCAGTCGTCTTTTCTAAGATCCAAATGCATGAGATTTAGAAATATGCTTATGCATTTGTTGCTGCTTAGAGATAGCATCTTGCTAGATTTTATCCTAAGAATTGCATCTCTCTTCCATTTTTCACCATAGTCTTCGTCGCTACTTTCAGAGCTGGAGTCAGCATTCTTCCACAAGTTCCACAAGATCATCAATAGCTTTTTGTTCCTGTGTAGTTATAACACTCCCAACATTAGTTTCAGTCTTGGTATGTCCTTCAAAGAATGTTCTATAGTATATCTTCCTTAGAAAGAGATTCAGGTCTTTATATATAATTCTGACATAGTGACATAGCTAGTTTCTGCTGGTGAAACGCGTCAGTAGTGTGACGTCAGCACGTCATCGGGAGCCACGCGCAATTCAATCTGGCTTATCCTAACACATATTCAACAGCTGATGTCAGTCTCCCCTTGCAGCCACGCACCATATTGAGGCAATGGTTTTTTAGCGGCTCCACAGCGAGGGACGGCTCCTTACCAATCTACACTTCATCTGAACCATAAAGCGGCATCGGTCCACATAGAGACTCAAGCACAAAGAATTACTACAATCTGACGACGGACACAGTGCGGTTGGTGAGATCCTTCCATTCCACTCAGCACTCCCAAAATGTATGTCAGTTTTCTCTGTATTTCTCTATTGCTGTCTCCACAGACATCTATCCTGCTGCCTATGTAGATGAATCTACATGTTCCCTTGCTGCAATCTGGAAAGTGCCTGTTTTGCAATCTGTTTATCAGCTGTGGTTTATACAACCTCTGTGTGAACTGATTCTTTGTGAGATCGATTCATCTGCGGTTAACATCAGCATAATTTATCTCATGGCCAGATCGCTCACGCACTTACATCACCACTATACTACAAATATACCATCGGTATAAGAACTGTCCTTGTCCTATTGGATACTCTACCTTAGGAATATCCCTTACCACAAATCGCTATTCCAACTGGCTGGATTTTTTCAATAATACCATACCCCAATATATAGGGAATTTGTTTGAATGATGTGTATGAGTGGGTGTGTAGCCGCGGCTCCCATTTGTTTTTAATATCCCCTGTGGCAAGGTTGTCCAACTTTTAATTGGTTTGTGGTAACCGTCTGTCCATATTGCTTTTTTTCACTTTTGTATTTCTATTTGGTTTATTATTTTTTGGTAATTAATAAAGCTGGTTTTGTATTTACATCAGTGTTCTTTGTTGACCCTCTTCAGAGAAATCTATTTTCTCTTTTTTTCCCTATATGCAAATAAGGGCAACTTGAACTGCATCCAGGCTTTGGTCTGTATGATTGGTTTATACTCACCCACTAAAATGGCCATCTATTGAGAAAAATTAACTGGTTGATCCAGGCAAAACCTCTGCTTTTTTATAGCTAGTTTCTTGCATTCTATTAGCATTTTCTTTTCATTTCATCTTTTCATCATGTGTCTCCCAGAATACAGCGAGGGGGGGGAGTGGCATATATACCCGCGGGTGGCTCGGGTATCTATGCCCGGAAGTGGGAGCAAAATACCTGTATTAGACAGGTATTTGCTCCCCCCTGAAAGGTGCCAAATGTGACACCGGAGGGGGGAGGAACCGTAAAAGCGGAAGTTCCATTTTTGGGTGGAATTCCGCTTTAAATGTGTTTTTTCACCTTAATGCATCCTATGACCTATGTCCTAAAACTTCTGGCTGTGACCGGCCCCCCAGGCCCCCCGTTTCACTTACCTGAGCCCCGTCATTCCCTCGGCAGAGAAGCGCTCTCCCTCTCTGCAGGGTGTCCCTGCTCTTGATTGGATAGATTGATAGAATTCATGTCTATGGATGCCGAATGCTGTACTCTGGAGTGCACCCGCAAGGTAACCCCCCGGGAGAGTGCTTCTCCTAGGGGGTCATCTGATGTGGGGAGGAGCCGCGAGAGCTGCCGAGGGACCCCAGAAGTCGAGGATCGGGGCCACTCAAAGGCGAAGGCTTACAATCACTTTAACCTTGGTCACCTGACCTCTCTTACCTCAGCCTGTTTACTGGACTTGTCTTTGCCTGCTGATTCTGTACTGTGCTGCCTGGCTGTTACTGACCTTGGCCTGCTTCCTGGACTTGCTCTGCCTGCTGATTTGGTCCCTAGTTGCCCGGCTGCCGCTAGTTGCTGCCTGCATACTAGCTCTGCTACCATCTTTTGCTCTGGTTCCAAGCTGCTTCAGTATCCTGTTCTTAGGACTGTGACCCCCAGCTTCATCCACCTAAAGAGTGGTCTTCACCAGCCAGCTACACTGGCACTCCTGCCACTCTGTACCTTCACACTGCCTGTCTGCACCTTCAGGTGTGTTGGGAAGGAGGTGCAAGAGAGGCCCCCCATCATTCCAGTCGTCACCAGGTAGGTGATAGATACGCTTCCCAGTTCTGCCCCCTGGTATGCAACAAGATCTGAATGGTTCTTTAAAGTTAGGATCTGCCAGCACAGTTGGGGCCCTTTAACATTGCCACGCAGAAGCAGTGAAAGTTTTCCAGGAGGTGACGTTCAAGAAAAGTTGAGTGAGACGTTAGGATCAGTAAGTGGGTATGCCCCTTTAAGGCAGCTGGGTGAATATAAACACGCTCAAAGAAAGGGGGATGCAATAAGGAGAGAGAATTGTGAGGAGTTAAAGGGGTTGTAAACCCTCGTGTTTTTTTTACCTTAAAGCATCCTATGCATTAACGTGAAAACATTTCTGGCAGTGACCGGCCCCCCAGCCCACCCCCATTTTACTTACTTGAGCCCCTTCATCCCCTCGGCGGAGACACACTCTCCCTCTCTGCATGGGGTCCCGGCTCTTGATTGGATAGATTTATAGCAGTGCAGCCATTGGCTCCCACTCCTGTCAATCAAATCCAATGACACGGGCGCCGGGAGCCGGGCCGAGTCCGGCATTCATGTCTATGGATGCAAATGCTGGACTCTGAAGGGTGCCCGCATGCTAATCCCCTGGGATAGCGCTTCTTATAGTGGGTATTATAGTGGAGGACCCGCGAGAGACGCCGAGGGACCCCAGAAGACGATGATTGGGGCCACTCTTTGCAAAATGAACTGCACAGTGGAGGTATGTATGACATGTATGTTATTTAAAAAAAAAAAAAACTTGAAGCTTTACAATCACTTTAACATTAGAGAATTAAGCAACACGTAGTGGTGCACAAAGGGTAATCAAAATCGGCAGTCTGGAGTAATGGTAGCATTGGTGACTGTCTCTAGCGTTATTAGCTGCTGCTCTTTGTTGCAAATAACAGCAAGTGTGTTTAGCTTCTAAAGGAAGTGAAGAAATGTCATCAGCACACCAAGGATTCCTCAAAATGGGTCCAAACCTTTATTTTCGTGGTCACATGGTAAACACAAGGCAACATTTTGGAGCCATGCAGGGACCCTTCATCAGGCAAGTGACAGTTGCAAATAACAGCAAGTGTGTTTAGCCTCTAAAGGGGAACGGTGTCAGTGGAGAATAATGGCCTTCCTTGGGCCTGAGCTGAAAACAAGAATTAACTGTAGGTTGCTGTGTGGGTCAAAAACCCTCTCACCAGACCCTTCTGCTGCAGTCCTTAGGTGACAGTCAGCTGTCCGTTAAGTGGTGGGTCCCCTTAAGTAGCAATGCAGCAGTGGTGGTCAAGATGAATGCAGCTCAGACAGGGATTCTGGGTGATGGATGCTCTCCACGGCTCAGCGTTCAACTCAGCAGTCCGCCCCTTGGCCCTGGTGCAACCCTATCAGATGCAGTCCAACCTGGCCTAGTCCAATACAGCACATCATGGCTAACACACACCTTCCTGGTTGGCGCGTCTATCTCTCCAACTGTCTGACTCCTTCCTGGTGCTCTTTTAGTGCTTGTGGGCCTTGTAGTTTCAACCCCAGCTTTACTGTGTACAAGATCCTCCTACGAGGCACTTGCGTTAGGGCTATGGCTAGGCAAAGTAGTGGACACTGCCATCTTGTGGGCAAATAGATTTCTGTATCCCAGTAACAATACTGAGTGTTACATTTACTCTGTTTCATTCCTATGTAGCTCAAATGAATAATCTTTGTTCTGCTTAGGATGTCAGCTAAAGCAGTATTAAACCCAAAAGCCATTTTCTTTATATAGCAACTTACCAAATTTTAGATGTGATGGCTGCATTTGTTTTCTTTTTTTTATTTCCCTTATTTTTACCTAGTGATCCTGCCAGTAAGTCAGTTGTTTTTTAAACAGAACAAGCTGTCCTGCAGATGTAGCAGTTAAACGTTTGAGACAAACCATCTACCACTGGCAGGGGTGTTTACAGTGGTCAGCTTTCATTTATTTATGTAAAACCTTTATTCTAAAGAAACAAAACAACTTACCTGGTGAAACCAAGGAAAGATAGCATAAAAAAGAAAACGATTGCAGCCATCACATGTGAGCATTGGTAAGCTGCAATAGAACTAATGTTTGCTTTTGGGTTTAATATCACTTTAAATAAATTAGAAAATATTGAATTTAGCAATACCACACTTAACCATGTTTTTAAAATTATTACAATAGGTGTTTATTTTATATCTACTAAAAAATGATCATTTTACAAATAAATCTATACATAATTTTTTTTTTTTTTTTTTACATTTTATTCATTCAAATAAATTGGAAAAATATATTTTCTTTTTTCTTGAGGTTAAGCCGCCTCTATACTCCTTCAAAACTCAATAAAGTTTTGGGACTAAATACATGCAAAAAGATTGAATTTAGCAGGACCACACCATAATTTTTTTTACAATGATAGATTGTTATTATATAATATATATTATTTATTTATATTTATTATTTATATTATATTATATTATATTATATAAAAACATCAACATTTATCATTTTAAAAATAAAACTATACATGGTGATTTTTTTTCTGTTTTATATATAATAAAAATCTAATTTAGTTTGGTAATGTAGAAAAGTATATATTTTTGATGTTAAGCCTGTTGTGGGAAACAGGGCATTTCTCTGCACTTCAAAACATAATAAAATTTGCATGGAAGTAAATCAATTTGAAAAGATTGAATCAATACCATACCATACCATGTTTTTACAATTAAATATGTACAGTATACATTTTTTATCATATATCAAGTAAAAAAAAATCAACATGTATAATTTTTCAAATAAAACTATACATGAGGATTTTTTTCCCTTTATACACACACACACATACATACATACATACATACATACATATATATATATATATATATATATATATATATATATATATATATATATATATATATATATATATATATATATATATATAAATAAAATAAAAATCTAATTTAATTGTTAAAAGTAAACATTACACAGTGTGTTACTGTTATTGCCCATCTTTTCTAATTTATTTAGCATTTATACAATATAAACTATTTCAAATATTAATATTTTTATTTAAAAATTGGCGCTGCGCTGTAATAGTAATATGACGTCCACAGATGGGATCTTCCATCCTGGGTGGACGTCATATGACGGCCTGGGCTACCCGACCGTCTAGGGAGCGCGCGCGCGCCCGCCGCGTTGCTCGGGACCCAGTGCGTGTGCCCGTCGGCTGCGATGTCTGCCGGGCACCCGCGATTGCCTGTTAACCGGGCCGGACCGTGGATCTGTGTGTGTAAACACACAGATCCAGGTCCTGTCAGGTGAGAGGAGAGCGATCTGTGTTCCCAGTACAGCGGAACACCGATCGGTCTCCTCCCCTTGTACGTACCCGCCCCCCTACAGTTAGAATCACTCCCTTAGGAAACATAATTAACCCCTCCCCGCCCCCTAGTGGTTAATCCCTTCACTGCCTGTCACATTTATACAGTTGTCAATGCAATTTTATAGCATTGATCGCTGTATAAATGTGAATGGTCCCAAAAACTGTGTCAAAAGTGTCCGATGTGTCCGCCATAATGTCACAGTCACGAAAAAAAATTGCGATCGCCGCTATTACTAGTAAAAAAATAAATAAATAATTGTTTTAAAAAAATGCCATAAATCTATCTCGTATTTTGTAGACGCTATAACTTTTGCGCAAACCAATCAATATACGCTTATTGCGATTTTTTTTACCAAAAATATGTAGAAGAATACGTATCGGCGGAAACTAAGGAAAAAATTTGTTTTTTTTTTAAAAAAAATTGGGATATTTATTATAGCAACAAGTAAAAAAACAATATAAGGTAAATGAACACGTAAAATGATATAAACATATACAAAACCAGAAACAATATAAGAATAAGTACAATCAATATAGAGCACTTCTATACCCAATAGGTGCAGTGTGATATTTCACAATAATCGGCGGTAATAGCAAAGTGCAAGAAAATCATTCAGTAAAGACTTAAGGCCAGATGTGATAAGTATCTTACTGGAAACACTAAAATCAATATACAATCACTAAAAACCTCAATGGACCGTGCAAGTAGGCAAAAAACATTGTGCAAAAAACAGCAATAATAAATTAAATTCGCAACGTGCAATCAATATGTGCAAAGATCGCAAAAATTGCAAATGCAGTGTATAATAAACACATAACCAAAAAATCAATATACAATCACTAAAAACCTCAATGGATCATGCAAGTAGGCAAAAAACATTGTACAAAAAAACAGCAATTAATAAATTAAATGTGCAACATGCGATCAATATGTGCAAAAATCACAAAAATCGCAAATGCCATGTATAATAAACATATAACCAAAACAAGTCCACTGTAGAACTTGTGTAAATTCAAACAAAGGCAAACATGTGCAAAATATATAATGGGGCTGGGAATGTAGTCCAATGCGATTAAATCCTCTTATGTGGCTAATCAGAAAATGTGCAAAAAAAGTGCAATAAGGTGCTGAGAGCATGGGGGTGATCTCCTCTTCGTGCACAGGACACACAGTGGTGTGAAGTGGCCTCTTTACCTTGCGGTAAAGAGGTAACCGCATAAAGTTGCTGGTAATGGCTGCTTCTCCCTTGTACTCCTAACTGCCTCTCACTTGGATTCCTGGGCTGGATGGAGCTGTTAGTGGGTCTTTGTCTCTCAGTGAAGCAGGAGGGGGATTAAAGGAAAGAAGGGGCCAGATAGTGTAGTATTTCAATCAGAGGTTGTTTTTTATTAAAACAATGGTGAGGGTACTCATTTCACTTACAAGAAAAAAACACACAGAAAATGTATCTCCCACGAGCAGCGAGCTTGTTTGCATATATCAGTCTTGGATGCCTATCCTGTCCCTACGCGTGACGTAGGGCACTCGGAAAGCAGATGACCGCGGGTGACGTTATGCGTTCCTAACCCCCGTACGCGTTACGTCCAAAGGTGAGACTTCCTCAGCGTGGGGCTGGATACGCATAGACGGCACGCTTTGTTTAAATAGATAGTCATAGCAACAAAAATATGCCAATCGGAAAATTCGATGCAGCGGTCGAAAGACCAATTAGTCTCAAGACACCCCATAGGCTGCAAAGAACGAATAATCTGCAATTTGAGTCTGCCTCCACATATGGCACAGCGCAGATTTATTAAATAAATAGCAACACACTGCATCGTTCCACAGATCTAAAAATTGACATAACGTCACAGGACACTGAGGAGACAAATATTTCTCCAGAATGTGTCCAGGACAACAAAGCCTCCTTAATTCAAAAAATTGGCTAACATGTTGCCCATTTCAGATAAGGGAATAAGGATGTAAATAAAAGAAATTTAAATTCAAAATTTAAAAATCGCATATACAACTCGCATGTAAAAATCGCAGACGTCAAACCACGGCCATCATACTGACACAATCAGGTCAAAAAATTGTCACACTAAAATAACAGTACAAAAAAACCTTTGAGTAAAAATATAATACATTAAAAGATATAGTCAAAACAAATTTTTTATCTATTAGAAATAAAACAATTTAAATCAAAATCTACATTCATTCCTGCTGGTGATAAGACCTTGGTTTCGTAGATCCAGAAGGATTCTCTATGGCTCAGCTGTCTAATGTAATGGCCACCTCGCCAGTGGCGGGAAACTTTTTCAATCCCCCAAAACTTGAGGCATTTAGGATCCCTTTGATGGCAAAGACGGAAGCGCCTGAACACACTATGGGTCTTAACCCCTCATTTAATATTGCTGATATGTTCCCCTACTCTTACATGTAATGCTCTGGAGGTGCAGCCCACATACTGTAGGCCACAATCGCACTCAAGCATGTAGACCACCCCTACAGATGAACATGTAATTAAGCCTTCAATTTGGTAGCTTTGTGGGTAACATTGGAAACAAATTCTTTACGCCTTTTGATATTTCTGCTAGCTTTTTTGCAAGTGGCACATTTGCCACACGCATAAAATCCGGACAATTAGGCAAAAAGCCTATTGTCCGCAATTTTGGGGGGGTCAATAACCCCTGGTGCCAACCGGTCACGTAGAGAGGGGGCTTTTCGGTAAATAAACCGGGGGTATTGGGGGAGGACTGATCCTAAAGTACGATCACATTTGAAAATTGGCCAGTGTCTATCTATAATTTGCTCATGTTTTTTATACTGGATATTATAATCCAGTATAACACGATAGCCAGTCGTAGTGTCTTCTACCTCAGTGGTTTTAACCTTATCAGCCACAATAGTACTTCTATCCGTAGACAGTACTTTAGCAATCTCAGAATCAATCATAGATTGTGTCTCCCCTTTCTCTTTAAACCTGGTTGCTAAAATTTGTGATAGTGATACAAAATCACCTTCTGCCGTGCAGTTACGACGCAAACAAATAAATTGGCCTCTCGGGATGTTACAGAGCCACAACTTATGATGGCAACTAGTCAATGGAATGTAAGCATTCCTATCCGTTGCCTTAAAGTGGTTCCGTGTTTGAAAGCCCACCTAAAAACGTGATCTGTTGCTGCTTGATCGTCCATGTGAGCTGAATGTTTTTGTTGTTATCATTCAGCTTATCCATAAAGACCTGAAGACTCGTTAAATCGCCCTCCCAAACCATAAGGACCATTTTTTAGGTCAAGAGAGGACCCCTTGAAGGGGACCTCCGCTGACTCCTCCTTGGGTGAGAGACACTGCGGACTACATGAGCCCCCAGGACCAAAGAAAAGGCCCTCAGGACCTAAGAAAAAGCCAAGGCAGCCTAAAAAGAAAACACAGAGAGGGTGCAGGGGGGGGGGGGGAAGACGATTCCAAAAGGCAAAGACCCCATTAGGTACTGGGATATTTAATCTCAGTGGCACTCCCCTTACTGCTGATGAGACATTGGTCCTTGATAGAGGTTTAAAGTTCGCTCCAGTCCGTAACTTAAATAAGCTTCAGGCCTATATTAACATACAGAAATATATCCGTAATTTAAACATTAAGAAATATTTTCTGTCTAATCCTGTACAGCGGAATACCTCCCACCCTAATACTGTTTCTAGGCATTCTAACCCCTGGAACCGATCTGTCTTCAATCCTCTGTGTAGTGACAACAGGCACTTAGAGGTTTTTAGGAACATGGTTTGTCATGATCTAGATCAACTGAAGATCAGGAAGGCTAGAGATTCCTATGCAATCAAAAGGGGCATATCCTCTTTGGAACAAAGGAAGGATATAGTTATCCGGCCAGCGGATAAGGGAGGGGGGGTTGGTTGTACTTAGTAAAGCCTATTACCAAGCTGAAATTTTAAAATTACTTGATGACCGGAATACTTACCAATTATTGAGGGGAGACCCCATGCTGGTGTTTAAGAATAATCTACATTCTCTAGTGGAAGAAGGTAAAAGTAAGGGAATTTTGAATCCCAAGGAGGCATCATATTTGGATCCCTTTTATTGTAGGACTCCAATTATCTATATCTTGCCTAAGTTACACAAAAACCCCGACCATCCACCAGGTCGCCCAATTGTGAATGGAATTGTTTCCGTCACTTCCAGGTTAGGCCAATATCTGGATTTTTTCCTACAGCCATTGGTCATCAAAAAAAAGCCTTTTTACGTGATACTAAACAAATCCTCCAAATTTTATCTACCCTCCCATGCACTCCCTCCAGTATATAGATTACCGCTGACGTTCATAAGCAGGCTCTAGATTCAGTCAAATGGGCCTTGTCCGCTACCGATCTCTCAAGGAACCATGTTGCATTTTTACTGGAGAGTCTGGAGTTTTTTTTGGTAAATAACTACTTTTGGTTTAATGGTGAGTACTTCTTGCAGATACATGGTGTAGCTATGGGGGCTCGTTTTGCTCCCAGTGTGGCCAACCTTTTTATGGCCCACTGGGAGGAAGATGTCATCTTCCATGATCCCCCACCGCAATTATCATGCTACAAGAGGTACATTGATGATTTAATTATGGTTTGGGAGGGCGATTTAACGACTCTTCAGGTCTTTATGGGTAAGCTGAATGATAACAACAAAAACATTCAGCTCACATGGACGATCAACCAGCAACAGATCACGTTTTTAGATATTGAAATTTTCAAGAGTGAGGTGGGCTTTCAAACACAGAACCACTTTAAGGCAACGGATAGGAATGCTTACATTCCATTGACTAGTTGCCATCATAAGTCGTGGCTCTGTAACATCCCGAGAGGCCAATTTATTCGTTTGCGTCGTAACTGCATGGCAGAAGGTGATTTTGTATCACTATCTCAAATTTTAGCAACCAGGTTTAAAGAGAAAGGGTAGACACAATCTATGATTGATTCTGAGATTGCTAAAGTACTATCTACGGATAGAAGTACTATTGTGGCTGATAAGGTTAAAACCACTGAGGTAGAAGACACTACGACTGGCTATCGTGTTATACTGGATTATAATATCCAGTATAAAAAACTTGAGCAAATTATAGCTAGACACTGGCCAATTTTAAAATGTGATCGTACTTTAGCATCAGTCCTCCCCCAATACCCCCGGTTTAGTTACTGAAAGGCCCCCTCTCTACGTGACCGGTTGGCACCAGGGGTTATTGACCCCCCCAAAATTGCGGACAATAGGCTTTTTGCCTAATTGTCCGGATTTTATGCGTGTGGCAAATGTGCCACTTGCAAAAAAGCTAGCAGAAATATCAAAAGGCGTAAAGAATTTGTTTCCAATGTTACCCACAAAGCTACCAAATTGAAGGCTTAATTACATGTTCATCTGTAGGGGTGGTCTTCATGCTTGAGTGCGATTGTGGCCTACAGTATGTGGGCCGCACCTCCAGAGCATTACATGTAAGAGTAGGGGAACATATCAGCAATATTAAACGAGGGGTTAAGACCCATAGTGTGTCCAGGCGCTTCCGTCTTTGCCATCAAAGGGATCCTAAATGCCTCAAGTTTTGGGGGATTGAAAAAGTTTCCCGCCACTGGCGAGGTGGCCATTACATTAGACAGCTGAGCCGTAGAGAATCCTTCTGGATCTACGAAACCAAGGTCTTATCACCAGCAGGAATGAATGTAGATTTTGATTTAAATTGTTTTATTTCTAATAGATAAAAAATTTGTTTTGACTATATCTTTTAATGTATTATATTTTTACTCAAAGGTTTTTTGTACTGTTATTTTATTTCAGTGTGACAATTTCTTGACCTGATTGTGTCAGTATGATGGCCGTGGTTTGACGTCTGCGATTTTCCGATTGGCATATTTTTGTTGCTATGACTATCTATTTAAACAAAGCGGGCCATCTATGCGTATCCAGCCCCACGCTGAGGAAGTCACGCCTTTGGACGTAATGCGTACGGGAGTTAGGAACGCATGACGTCACCGGCGGTCATCTGCTTTCAATACGATCACATGCTGTTTTGCTGGCACTCGGATCTGAGTGCTGGTCTATGTAAGTGAGTTTTTATCTATTCTATTTTAATAAACGTTCATGCAGAGAGCACTATATTTTGTTATTTGTTGTTGCATACATGACATTCCCATGCCTTGATGAGTATTGAAAACGTGGCTACTATTCCCTGGACCGCTCCATCCGCTGTTGGATTTATAAGCTCTGTGACCTGTTGCAGGTCGAATCGCTAAGGTGAGGGGCCATCTATGTGTGGTGGAGGGATCACAGTCACTGAAGTAGAGATCCTTGTCGTCCTGAGTGTTCACCGTTGGTCCCACCTCTACTCCATATTTGTTCAACTTTATGCATCTATTCTTACATGGACATTTAATATTTGCGCAGCACTGTTTGTTTCCTTTTATATACATGAGAGGTGTTGTTGAATTTACCTTTGAGTGTCTGCTAGCATTTATTGCGATTTTGTCCTGTTGATAGTCAGCGCTGAATATATCCCTATTGCCTACAGTATAGCTACCTGAACACAAGTGCAGGTGTTATCATACTAATAATACTACAGGCAGGCAGTTGATTCTGCTAGCTGCAGTATAATCGGTGTATATATATATACATCTCAGTTTTGTGCAGCTCACTGCAGGCCAATAGTATGTCTGGAAGGCCAACAAGGAGAGGCAGACAGTCACAAGCCAATAAAAGAGGGCAAGCAGGCTCTGTGTCTAGAGGCAACAGTGCTGGTCGTGGACACGGTGCATCCTCATCAGCACGTGGCCGTGGGAGCCTTTTTTTCGGCAGCTGGCCGTATTGAGCCGCAACATGCGGAAGACTTGGTCGAGTGGATGACCAAGCCGTCCTCATCCTCCTCATCCTCTCTCACCCAGACTCAGGGTACTTTGTCTGGCAAAGCAGCTGCCAACACGGCCTCTTCCCTCGGCTCAATGGCATCAGTGACTCTTTCCCTAGCCCCACCATGTCCTCCTGAGGAGTCCCTCGAACTGTTTGACCACAGTGTTGGGTATATGCTCCAGGAGGATGCACAGCGTTTAGAAGGCTCTGATGATGGTACTCAGCTAGAGGAAGGCAGTAACGTTCCCCCTGCTGCAGCATACTGCCAGGTTTGCTCCAGTGATGGGGAGGGAGGGGATGATGAGGTCACTGACTCCACGTGGGTGCCTGATAGGAGAGAGGAGGAGGAGGAGGAGGCACATCACCAACGAGGCAGGATGCCCTCCAGGGGCCAGCCTAAGGGCAGCACACTGACTGCATCACACTGCAAAGCTCCGCATGTGCAGGGCGCTGCTGTCTCTGCGCGTTATTCCAAAAGTTCTTTGGTGTGGGCCTTTTTTGAGACGAGTGCATCAGATCCCACCGCTGCTATTTGCAACATATATCTCAATCATATCTCGCATGGCCAAAACATCTCCCGCTTGGGCACCACATGCTTGACCAGACATATATTGACCTGCCATGCAGTTAGTTGGCAAGCTTACCTAAAAGACCCACACCAAAGAACAAAGAGGACCTCTCCTTGCTCCTCATCAGCTGGGATCTCCAACCCCACTATACCTTCAGTCCTCTCTGAGACCTGCACTGAGAGGAATGAAGGTGTAGAATTACTGTAGGTGTGTCGCAGCCAAGTACTTGCGGGCACCGAAGTCAGATTGTACCAGGCAAATTTCCCTGCCCCAGCTGCTGCACCGCAGAAAGAAGTTTGCTCCCAGCCATCCACATGCCCAGCGGTTGAATGCTAGCTTGGCTAAATTGCTAGCACAACTGCTACCTTTTCAGTTGGTAGACTCTGCCCCCTTTTGTGAGTTTGTGGAATGTGCGGTTTCTCAGTGGCAGGTTCTCAAACACCACTTTTTCTCACGGAAGGCGATTCCGGCTCTCTACTGGCATGTGGAAGGCAATGTCTTGGCCTCGCTGGACAGGGCAGTCAGCGGTAAGGTGCATATTACCGCTGACTCATGGTCCAGCAGGCATGGACAGGGATGTTACTTAAGTTTCACGGCGCATTGGTTGACTCTGCTGGCAGCTGGGAAGGATGCAAGACAAGGTGCAGTAGTGTTGGAGGTTGTTCCTCCAAAATGCCACTACTGGTGATTCTGACACACCTCTCTCCTCCACCCCCTCCTCTTCTTCTTCCTCCATGGCCTCTTCCTGTGCTCTGTCCTCGGAACCAGCGGTGCTCCGTAGGCGTTCAAGGGGCTAAGCAAGTATGCACGCCAAAAGATGCCATGCGGTGCTTGAGCTGGTGTGCTTGGCGGACAGGAGCCACACTGGGGCAGAGATTCTGTCAGCTCTGCAGGGGCAGGTTCAGAGGTGGTTGACGCCACGCCATCTTAAGTCAGGAATGGTGGTTTGCGACAGTGGCACCAACCTCCTCTCTGCCCTCCGACAGAGACAATTGACCTATGTGTCCTGTTTGGCTCACGTCCTTAACTTGGTGGTGCAGCGGTTCTTGGGCAGGTACCCGGGCTTAAAGGATGTCCTGAGGCAGGGCAGGAAAGTCTGTGTGCATTTCCGCCAGTCGTATAATGCCAGTGCTCGGCTGGCAGACCTCCAAAAGGAATTTAATCTGCCCAAGAACCGCCTAATCTGTGACATGCCCACCAGGTGGAACTCAATGTTGGCCATGCTGCAGTGGCTGCACACGCATCAGAGGGCCATCGATGAGTACCTGTGCGACTATGGTACCAGGACAGGATCAGGGGAGCTTGTTTTTTTTTTCCCACGCCAGTGGGCCATGATCAGGGATGCATGCACTGTCCTGTCACCATTTGAGGAGGCCACGAGGATGGTGAGCAGTGACAGTGCATGCATCAGTGACACTGTCCCCCTTGTCCACCTGTTGGAGCACACGCTGCTTGGAATAATGGACAGGCACTTGAGGCAGAACAGAGGCAGGAAGAGGAGGCCTTCCTTAGCTCTCAAGGCCCCCTTTATCCAGACAGTGTTCCTGCGTGCCCACTGATCACACAGGAAGAGGGCGAGGAGGAGGAGGAGGAGGATTGTGTCAGCATGGAGATGGAGCCTGGCACTCAGAATAAGCAGCAGTCTTTATGGGATCATTTACAGTCCCAAGAAACCCATGGACTTGTACGTGGCTGGGAGGAGGTGGCTGCAGATCATGTCGTCCTTAGTGACCCAGAGGACTCCAGACTGAATGCCTCAGCAAACCTACGCTGCATGGCCTCCCTGATCCTGCAAAGCCTGCGGAAGGATCCTCGTATTTGTGGTATCAAGGAGAGGGATCAATACTGGCTGGCAACCCTCCTTGATCCATGTAACAAGGGTAAGGTTGCGGACCTTATCTTGCCGTCGCAGAGGGAGCAGAGGATGAAACATCTTCGGGAGGCCTTGCAGAAAGGTCTGTGCAACGCTTTTCCAGAGACTGGGAGGTTACAAACTCCTGTTCCTGGACAACGTGTTGCTGAGGCTTTGGTCAGTCAAAGAAGGAGCGGTGGAGAAGGTGGCCATCTGACCGATGCGTTCAGACAATTTTTTAGTCCGCAGCCCCAAGGTATGATCGGTTCCAGCAACCATCGCCAGCGTCTGTTTTACATGGTGCAGGAATACTTAGGGGCAAGATCTGACTTGGAGACCTTTCCCACCGAAAACCCTCTGGGTTATTGGGTCTTGAGGATGGATCACTGGCCAGAGCTTGCACAGTATGCAATTGAGCTACTGGCCTGTCCTGTATCCAGCGTTCTTTCGAAACGCATTTTCAGTGCTGCTGGAGGCTTTGTAACCGATCACAGGGTGCGTCTGTCCACTGACTCGGTCGATCGACTGACCTTCATAAAAATGAATCAGTCTTGGATCACCACCAGCTACCAAGCACCTGATGCTGATGTAACCGAATAATTTTTTTGGAAATGTCAGATCCCTTTGAGACTGCCTATGCTGATGCTGAGTGACTATCCTGTTATGCTGAGTGATTATCCTCTTCCTCAATGATCATGCTGATAGCTTGTGAGAACATTTTTGGTTCTGGGCACCGCCACTAGTGCCTAAGGCCCAATTTTTCAGCCACTGTTTAACAGGGGCGTGTAATTGCAATTTTTGATGCAATATTTTGCAGGAGGGTTCGTTGCTGCGCTCAACTAGAGTATCTGTGAGGGGTTGCAGTGCTGTGGCACCAGCACCAGTGCCTAAGGCCCAATTTTTCAGCCCCTGTTTAACAGGGGCGTGTAATATAAATTTTTGATGCAATACTTTGCAGCAGGGCTCGTTCCTGCGCTCCAACTAGAGTATCTGTGAGGGGTTGCAGTGTTGTGGCACCAGCACCAGTGCCTACGGCCCAATTTTTCTGCCCCTGTTGGGCATGTAATTACAATTCTTGATCTAATATTTCACAGCAGAGCCCTGTGAGGGCTTACAGTGTTGTGGCAACACCAACACCTAAGGCCCAAATTTCTGCTGAGTATATAGGGCAGGCCCCTACTTTCAAACATCCAACTTACAAACGACTCCTACTTGCAAACGAAAGGACACAACAGGAAGTGAGATGTAATCTACCCCTAGGAAGGGAAATTCTCTCCTGTAAGAGTTAATATGGGAAAAGCATTTCTCCTTTCCACTGATGCTTTATCACCAATCCTTGTTTCACTAAAAACCCCAAATTTTCAAAAAACATTTGTCATTGGGACAGAAAGTGAGGTGAAAGCTTCTGAAGAGGAGCACAGACAGCAAAACAAATATTCTAATAATGTTTTCCAAAAAGCTTAAAATAGATTTTTTGGCTTTAAAAATGTACCAGTTCAAAATTACAAACAGATTTTACTTAACAACAAACCTACAGTCCCTGTCTTGTTTGCACCGCCTGTATACTGCTGTTCAGAGTATATAGGGCCTGGAGGCCCCACGCCTTTCCTTTTTTTAATTTGGGTGCGGGGTTCCCCTTAATATCTATACAAGACCCAAAGGGCCTGGTAATGGTCTGGGGGGTACCCATGCCGTTTGTCTCACTAATTTTCATCCATATTGCCGGGACCTGACATTACATTAAAGCCGCAAGCAATTTTAAATGACTTTTATTATTTTAAAAATGTCATTTTGTGCAGGGACTGTTCTAAACACAGGAAACACGCGCCACTTTACAGGCATACTATAGACACCTCCCCAGGTATGATATTTAAAGGAATATTTCACTTTTTTTTTTACTTTAAGCATCATTAAAATCACTGCTCCCGAAAAAATGGCAGTTTTTAAAACTTTTTTTTGCATTGATAAATGTCTCCTGGGGCAGGACCCCGGGTCCCCAAACCCTTTTTAGGACAATACCATGCAAATTAGCCTTTAAAATTAGCACTTTTGATTTCGAACGTTCGAGTCCCATAGACTTCAATGGGGTTCTAACGTTCGTGCAAATTTTCGGTCCGTTCGCAGGTTCTGGTGCGAACTGAACCTGGGGTGGTGTTCGGCTCATCCCTATTCTTCACCTCCTAATATGGGAGGAAGAATAAATATATATTTACACTGAAGATTAGTCAATCATCATAAGAGAAACTAAAAAAAAAAGGAAAACAAAAAACAAGTCTCTGTTTCTCTTTGGGCTGTCTAGGGCGGTGGGGGCGTCGGCGGTAAAGTGTCGGTATTTTTAGCGGAGCTTTACCGTCAATTTTGCGGCATTATTTAGCTTTTACCCCCCCCCGCTTGCGGCCGAGAAAGGGTTAAAACCACCGCAAAGTGCTGCTGTAGCAGCGCTATACCGGCGGTATAGCCGCGCTGCCCCATTGATTTCAATGGGTAGGAGCGGTGAAGGAGCGGTTTATACTCCTTCACCGCTCCAAAGATGCTGCTAACAGGACTTTTTCTGACGTCCTGCCAGCGCACCGCTCCGGTGTGGAAGCCCTCTGGGCTTTCACATTGGAGACACAGCAGCGGCTCTTTCAGGGTGCTTTACAGGCGCTATTTTTAGCGCTGTAGCACCTGCAAAGCGCCCCAGTGTGAAAGGGGTCTTAGTCACAGTCCATCTCCAAATATACTCCATGGTTCCTATCCTGTATGGTTCCGTTCAATCAGAAAAGAAACATTTATTAATTATTACCAAAGGATCCGCGCTTCAGGATGTTGAAAACTGCTGCCCCCCTATAAACAGGGAACACCTAAGTGAAACCCAAACGCCAATGAAAAACTGAAAAATAGGGAATGGCGCTGTTATAAAAATAGTAAAAGTGTATCAATACAATAATTTTCCTTGTTAAAGATATAAAGTGACAGGTGCTAGATCTGTGCAAGAAAAAACTGTAAACAATATACGTATGATGAGAACTCAGTCACTGTACCCAAACATGTAAGTGGAAAAAAACACAAAAGACACACAAAAAAACTAAAGTGACATGTACTTATAAATCTCGTATAAATTAATCCTTTGGAGTAAAGGTCTAAAGTGACAAGTGCAAAGATATAATAAATATGTGTAAAAATCAATGTGCAATAGAAAATCAATATATAAATCAAAGCGCAATGAAAAATCACTGTGCAATTGAAAAAACAGCAATAGTACAATTCATTAGGTATCACAATTCTAGATAGCCTCAGATAATGCCTCAGATGACGTCCGTGTGACGAAACGCATAAGATGGGACTATCTTGACACGCACAACATCATATCCGGGTACAGTGGTTCCGGATATTCGACCGGTGAAACGCAAGCAGCGATTCTAGGTAGCGTTGCTTCCCCGTGTCGTTTGAAGAGCACGAGAGCCTGCGAGCTCCCTCTCCTATTTTTAAACTTTTAAAAACTTCATAAAGTCTATTCCTTGGACATTTTTACAATAAACAAATGAAACGGAGTTACGCTATGTGGACTACCTTTATTTTCGTTTTATGAAATACATCATGTGGATGCCTGGCCGGGAACTTCATTGAAACAGGAGCCAGTGGAATTCTTCCCCCCCCTCCCCCCTTCCCTGTGGGTGGATGACCCTGAGCCGTGCTGCTGGGAGCTGGAAAGATATAGGCACCTTGGGATCAACACTTTACGCTCGCAACCCCTGCAGGGGTAGGGCGCTCCGGTGAGTGCAATCACATAAGGGGAATATTGCCATCAATTTCTGCACTTTTTCACCAATATCCCATTGTAAAAGAGGATTTCAAACATATTGGATGGAACACTACGTCACCTTTATGGACATTTTGATTCTGTTTTTACTAGATTAACACATTATATACGTTTTTACATAATACACAGCGGGCTAATGAATTGTACTATTGCTGTTTTTTCAATTGTACACTGCTACACTCTCGTGCTCTTCAAACGACACGGGGAAGCAACGCTACCTAGAATCGCCGCTTGCGTTCCACCGGTCGAATATCCGGAACCACGGTACCCGGATATGACGTTGTGCGTGTCAAGAGAGTCCCGCCATACGCGTTTCATCACACGGACGTCATCTCAGGCATCATCTGAGGCTACCTAGAATTGTGATACCTAATGAATTGTACTATTGCTGTTTTTTCAATTGCACATTGATTTTTCATTGCACATTGATTTATATATTAATTTTCTATTGCACATTGATTTTTACACATATTTATTATATCTTTGTACTTGTCACTTTAGACCCTTACTCCAAAGGATTAATCTATACGAGATTTATAAGTACATGTCACTTTAGTTTTTTGTGTATTTTTTGTGTTTTTTTCCACTTACATGTTTGGGTACAGTGACTGAGTTCTCATTATACGTATATTGTTTACAGTTTTTTCTTGCACAGATCTAGCGCCTGTCACTTTATATCTATAACAAGAAAAATTATTGTATTGATACACTTTTACCATTTTTTAACAGTTTTTTCTTGCACAGATCTAGCACCTGTCACTTTATATCTTTAACAAGAAAAATGATTGTATTGATACACTTTTACTATTTTTATAACAGCGCCATTCCCTATTTTTCAGTTTTTCAGAAAAGAAACATGCAATTCACTTCTCACAAACTTCATAAAAATAGATATAGATCGTAATCCCTATTCATTCCCCCAGGGTGCAGGGACCATAATTTATTTCTCCACCATACTTCTCTTTGTTTCAGTTTTAATATCCTGTCACCCCCCTCTCCGATCTCTAACTACTTCCTCTAAGACCATGAACCTCAGATCTGGGTCTTGATGTCCCTGTTCAAGAAAATGGCTGGAGACTGGCGATTCGGCACTGCGTCGCTTTAGCTGACAATTGCGCGGTCGTGCGACGTTGCACCCAAACAAAATCGACGTCCTTTTTTCCCCACAAACAGAGCTTTCTTTTGGTGGTATTTGATCGCCTCTGCCGTTTTTTATTTTTTGCACTATAAACAAAAAAAGAGCGACAGTTTTGAACAAAAGAAACAATATTTTTTACTTTCTTCTATAATATATATCCAATCAAAAAAATCAAAAAAATCAAATTTCTTCATCAATTTGGGCCGTTATGTATTCTTCTACATATTATTGGTAACAAAAATCCCAATAAGTGTATATTGATTGGTTTACACAAAAGTTATAGCGTCTACAAAGTAGGTGATAGAGTTATGGCATTTTTGTTATTATTATTTTTTTAATTAGTAATGGCGGAGATCTGTAATATTTATCGGAGGGAATGATGGGGCAGTATGTACAAGAGAGGAGTACAGAGGGGATGATGGGGCAGTATGTACAAGAGAGGAGTACAGAGGTGATGATGGGGCAGTATGTACAAGAGAGGAGTACAGAGGGGATGATGGGGCAGTATGTACAGGAGAGGAGTGTGGTGGGTATAATGGGGGCAGTATGTACAGGAGAGGAGTGTGGTGGGTATAATGGTGGCAGTATGTACAGGAGGGGACTGTGGTGGGTATAATGGGGGCAGTATGTACAGGAGAGGACTGTGGTGGGTATAATGGGGGCAGTATGTACAGGAGAGGAGTACAGAGGGGATGATGGGGCAGTATGTACAGGAAGGGAGTGTGGTGGGTATAATGGGGGCAGTATGTACAGGAGAGGAGTGTGGTGGGTATAATGGTGGCAGTATGTACAGGAGGGGACTGTGGTGGGTATAATGGGGGCAGTATGTACAGGAGAGGACTGTGGTGGGTATAATGGGGGCAGTATGTACAGGAGAGGAGTACTGAGGGAATGATGGGGCAGTATGTACAGTAAAAGAGTACGGAGGGGATGATGGGGCAGTATGTACAGGGGAGGAATGTGGTGGGTATAATGGGGGCAGTATGTACAGGAAAGGAGTGTGGTGGGTATAATGGGGGCAGTATGTACAGGAGAGGAGTACGGAGGGGATGATGGGGCAGTATGTACAGGAGAGGATTGTGGTGGGTATAATGGGGGCAGTATGTACAGGAGAGGACTGTGGTGGGTATAATCGGGCAGACTATACAGGAGATGAGTGTGGTGGGTATGACAGTGGCAGTAAGGGGAAGGATTTCTTTCAGTGTCTATGGGGTGACCAGGGAGTGATGTTGGGAAGATAAGGGAAGGAAAGTGACTATGGAATGATGTCCCTCAGCTGGGGGGTAGGAAGCAGCTCTGAGTGATGTCTGTATGAAGTTACATAGTAGGTGAGGTCAAAAATAGACACAAGTCCATCAAGTCCAACCTATGTGTGTGATTATATGTCAGTATTACATTGTATATCCCTGTATGTTGCGGTCGTTCAGGTGCTTATCTAATAGTTTCTTGAACCTATCAATGCTCCCCGCTGAGACCACCGCTTGTGGAAGGGAATTCCACATTCTTGCCGCTCTTACAGTAAAGAACCCTCTACGTAGTTTAAGGTTAAACCTCTTTTATTCTAATTTTAATGAGTGGCCACGAGTCTTGTTAAACTCCCTTCCGCGAAAAAGTTTTATGCCTATTGTGGGGTCACCAGTACAGTATTTGTATCCCCTCTCAAGCGTCTCTTCTCCAGAAGAATAAGTTCAGTGCTCGCAACCTTTCCTCATAACTAATATCCTCCAGACCCTTTTTTAGCTTTGTTGCCCTTCTTTGTACTCACTCCATTTCCAGTACATCCTTCCCAAGGACTGGTGCCCAGAACTGGATAGCATACTCTAGGTGCGGCCGGACCAGAGTCTTGTAGAGCGGGAGAATTATCGTTTTATCTGGAGTTAATCCCCTTTTTAATGCATGCCAATATTCTGTTTGCTTTGTTAGCAGCAGCTTGGCATTGCATGCCATTGCTGAGCCTATCATCTACTAGGACCCCCAGGTCCTTTTCCATCCTAGATTCCCCCAGAGGTTCTCCCCCGTGTATAGATTGCATTTATATTTTTGCCACCCAAATGCATTATTTTACATTTTTCTACATTGAACCTCATTTGCCATGTAGTCGCCCACCCCATTAATTTGTTCAGGTCTTTTTGCAAGGTTTCCACATCCTGCGGAGAAGTTTTTGCCCTGCTTAGCTTAGTATCGTCTGCAAATACAGAGATTGAACTGTTTATCCCATCCTCCAGGTTGTTTATGAACAAATTAAATAGGATTGGTCCCAGCACAGAACCCTGGGGGACCCCACTACCCACCTCTGATCATTCCGAGTACTCCCCATTTATCACCACCCTCTGAACTCGCCCTTGTAACCAGTTTTCAATCCATGTACTCACCCTATGGTTCATGCCAACGGACCTTATTTTGTACAGTAAATGTTTATAGGGAACTGTGCCAAATGCTTTTGCAAAATCCAGATACACCACGTCTACGGGACTTCCTTTATCTAGATGGCAACTCACCTCCTCATAGAAGGTTAATAGATTGGTTTGGCAAGAACGATTTTTAATGAATCCATGCTGATTACTGCTAATGATACCGTTCTCATTACTAAAATCTTGTATATAGTCCCTTATCATCCCCTCTAAGGTTTTACATACTATTGATGTTAGGCTAACTGGTCTGTAATTCCCAGGGATGTATTTTGGGCCCTTTTTAAATATGGGTGCTACGTTGGCTTTTCTCCAATCAGCAGGTACAATTCCAGTCAGTAGACTGTCAGTAAAAATTAGGAACAATGGTCTGGCAATTACTTGACTGAGTTCCCTAAGTACCCTCGGGTGCAAGCCATCTGGTCCCAGTGATTAATTAATATTAAGTTTCCCAAGTCTAATTTTAATTCTGTCCTCTGTTAACCATGGAGGTGCTTCCTGTGATGTGTCATGAGGATAAACATTGCAGTTTTGGTTACTGAAGCCCCTTGATTCCCTCGTGAAGACTGAGGAGAAGAATACATTCAATACCTTCGCCATCTCCCTATCCTTTGTAACCAGATGTCCTTCCTCATTCTTTATGGGGCCAATATGGTCTGTCCTCCCTTTTTTATTGTTTACATATGCTATGTGTCTTTCATGTTCTATCTTAGCCGTCCTTATTGCACCCTTACATTTCTTGTTGCATTCTTTATAAAGTTTGAAAGCTAATGATTATCCCTCAACCTTGTATTTTTTGAAGGCCTTCTCCTTTGCTTTTATATGCATTTTTACATTGGAGTTAAGCCATCCAGGACTTTTGTTCGCTCTTTTAAATGTATTACCCAATGGGATGCATTGGCTAATGCCCTTATTTATTATGCTCTTAAAGCGGGGTTCCACCCAAATTTTGAACATTATCTCTATGCATTCTCTTCCTTGCCTAGATGCTGACATGCTGTGTAAAAAAAATTAAATCGCCATAATTACCTTTTTTTTCTAATCTTCTTAGCACTTCCTGGTTTTCCTCCCATGGGAGTAGGCGTGTTTATAGCCTCTCCCAGACCTCCCAGAGTCCCCTGGGAGCTAGTCTCAGGCTTCCCAGCATGCATTGTGCAACAGCGTCATCACAACATCTCGGTGAATGCTGGGAGCACAGCATTCACCGCATCCAGGAAATACATGCTTGTGGGCTTCAAATGCCCACAATGAAGATGGAAACCGCCTTCAGTGAATTTTATAAGTTATTTTTTACAACAAAATCGGACAAAGGAGGACTTATTACACAGAACATGTGAGTAGATAATCATGACAAGAAAAGTTTGTGAATGAACTCCAAAAAAAAAAAAAGATAGATAGGTGGACCCCCGCTTTAAAGCAAACCCATCTCTCCTCCGTGTTCTTTGTTCCTAAGATTTTATCCCAATTTATGCCTTCTAGCAAGGTTTGTATTTTAGAGAAGTTGGCTCTTTTGAAATTCAGAAGAGAAGGAGACCTCTATCATGTCAGCTCCAGAGTATGGTAGTCCCATCCCTGATGCACTTAAACAAAAAGAGATACCCCCTAAGTGGGACTTTGAAAGACCACCAACTCTGATATAAAAATAAATAACTTTACATATTCAATACAAATGGATAAAAAGACGTGTAGTGTCTATACAGTACATACATGATACACAAGAACAGAACACAACAAAGATCATAGTATACAAAGGAACATCAATACTCTCCAATGGGTAGTTCCTAGTGTACTAGTGTACCCACTAGTAGTTCCCCTTGCAATGTGGGTTAGTTCCTCCATAAAACAAACCTCGGAGACCTTTTGTAGCCATTTCTATATGGAAGGGGTTATGGGTTGGCCCCATTTAGAGGGGATAAGGGCCTTAGCTGTATTCAACAGGTGGGGAATGAGCGAACGTTTATACCTGCCAATAGGCGTCAAAGTGGCATTGAAAAGGCCAAGGGTCTTGGGGGAGGTCGATGTCAGTGATTTGATGGATTAGGTTCAACACTTTAGACCAATAAGGGCTGATGAGAAAACAGGCCCACCATATGTGAGCATGGGTAGCATCAGACCCATAACGCTTTATTTCTAGTTGGTGCGTCTACCATCTGACCCATAAAATTATCCTGCAAGACATTTAGGAACTGGCAAGCCTTAGATGAACGCGTGGTTCCCTCCAATCATGAGAGCTGTTGAACCAGGTCTCTGAAATTCCCACAAAATACAAATCCTCCTCGTACAGCAGTATCTCTAGTTCACACATCTTGTCCGCCAGGCTCCTGGCATTGGTGAACATGCCACGTAGTTTAGACCAGTCGCATATTGTCCTCTTATTGGGTGTGCTGAGATTGCAACTAGGACTTGCTACTATACTTACCATGGGTTTATGTGTTTTGGTCAACCTACCACTAATGCCCCCAATACTACCCTCTGGAATATATTCCACGCTGACTATCTCTACCTCTGGACCCACCCCCCTATCGGCTAGTTTAAAAACCCCTCTAACTGGTCTGGGGGTGATACAAGCTGGGGGGGGGGGGGGGGGGCTGAGAAGTGGTTAGATGGTGATGTCTATAATCAAAAAAAAGCTCATCCACTAATATATACAACAATACTGCTCAATGAAAACTATTTGGTATAAGAAGTACATATCTATATACTGTAAGCCAGCTCCTAGCACTCTGTATGTACAGATAATGTGAAGGTAATTGATGACCATTCATATAGCCCTGAATGGTCATAAATGATAAATTATCTGGCCTGAGCATTTGGGGATTTTTGTACAGATAGACATGTGTTCAGGCTTGGGAGGTATCTGTCAGATGTGATTGGGCTGCAGAGTGCAGACTCCCCACCCCCACACACACTCACTATCTCTTCCTATTCTCCTGTCACCTTAACCCTTCACTGCATCAGTAAAACAAATCCTCCTGAAAAAAAAAAAAAAAAGTTTGAACTAGAGTATATTTATACTTTAATGATAGCAATTGTTGGTTTGCAATTTTCATGAGTAATTTTCCGTGGCAAAGACTGATTTAATTTCTTGTATATTGATAGATTATTGTACCAGCACTCGTACAAAAACCCATCAGTACATTTAATAATGCATTAACGTAGGCAAAGGTTATTCAAAAGCACTTGAAAATGTCATTTTATTTTTTGGAATTAATTTCTCAAGAAAAATAAAAAAAAAACACATTCATTGTTAGAATTTTTTTAAAAAAAAAAATTCCATCCTGCACCTTCAATTTTTTCATTACTATGGCCAAAAACAATTGTCAGTTTGACTCCATAGGGGTTGAAGGTTATGAGAATGAAAATGAACAAATGTTCCAAAAATAAATGGAAAAAAAATATAAAATAAATGGAACAATATTAATAGTAGACCATTCCTGCATAAAGTACAGCATCATGGCTGATTGTGGTTTCTACCAGGGGTACAGGGTGACAACGCACAAGCAAAAATTAGATACAGTGGTCACCCTAAAATAGGAACTTAACAAGGAAGTTGAATGAAAGCTGCGGATTTCTATAGAGAAAAGTTACTTCGGACTTATGCCGCGTACACGCGGTCAGATTTTCCGACGGGAAATGTTCGATGGGAGCTTGTTGTCAGAAATTCTGACCGTGTGTAGGCTCCATCGGAAACTTTCCATCTGAATTTCCAACAAACAAAATTTGAGATCTGGATCTCAAATTTTCCGACAACAAAATCTGTTGTTCTAAATTCTGATTGTGTGTACACAATTTCCGATGCACAAAGTTCCACGCATGTTCGGAATCAAGCAGAAGAGCCACACTGGCTATTGAACTTTATTTTTCTCGGCTCGTCGTACGTGTTGTACGTCACCACGTTCTTGACGTTCAGGATTTTCGACAAGATTTGTGTGACCGTGTGTATGCAAGACAAGTTTGAGCCAACATCCGTCAGAAAGAAAAAACATGGATTTTGTTGTCGGAATGTGCGATCGTGTGTATGGGGCATTAGACTTTTACATTAACCTTATAAAGATTACATGACATGTATGTGTGTGCTTACATCTACATTCATTCATTTCTCATTTCTCATTTCTTTATTACAATGTAGTGCTTTACAGGATAAGTGGGGAAGCGGGCAGTGTAGAGTTTGTGTCTATAAAGATCATTTATCTGTTTTATCCAAGGTCAGAGTATGACGCCCGACAATCTAAACCCAATATTTGTGCATTGGCATTAGATCAGATAGAACTCTGCAATTGGGAAACATGCTCAGAGCTAATATTCTGATAATATTCTCCGTCTGTTCACACTCCAATATACAGCAAGAATAAAAATGATTTACTTACATTCTCAGCACAGAATTCAATATCAGGGATCTCAGATAGGAACATTCTGATGTGGAGACGTTTGCTCCATGTTTCCACACCCTTTATAATAGAGGGAGAGTTCTTATTAAAATAAAATGTAACATAGTGGGAAATAATCTTCTCACTCTTTCCATCTGTCACATTCTCTCTCCCCCCTCTCTCTCTCTCCCCCCACTCTCACATTCTCCCCCCCCCCTCTCTCCCCCCACTCTCACATTCCCTCTCCCCCCCTCTCTCTCTCCCCCCACTCTCATATTCTCTCTCCCCCCTCTCTCTCTCTCCCCCCCACTCTCTCTCTCTCTCTCTCTCTCTCTCTCTCTCTCTCTCTCACATTCTCTCTCCCCCTCTCTCCCCCCACTCTCCCCCTCTCTCCCCCCACTCTCCCCCTCTCTCCCCCCACTCTCACATTCTCTCACCCCCTCTCTCCCCCCACTCTCACATTCTCTCTCCCCCTCTCTCCCCCCACTCTCACATTCTCTCTCCCCCTCTCTCCCCCCACTCTCACATTCTCTCTCCCCCTCTCTCCCCCCACTCTCACATTCTCTCTCCCCCCACTCTCACATTCTCTCTCCCCCTCTCTCCCCCCACTCTCACATTCTCTCTCCCCCCACTCTCACATTCTCTCTCTCTCTCTCCTTCCCCTGTGTAGAGTACTCCCCCCTCCATTGAATGCAGACATTTACCGGTGGTGCGGAGTCTGGTGCAGGGTGTGTAGGCTCAGATAGAAGAGGTAACATGTCAGGGCAGTAGAAAAGCTCAGCAGGTACTTCCATCCTCTGACCATTATCAGATGTAGAATGCTCAGCAAGTGCGTTCACTTCACCGGAGATTGGAACATTGTACCGGGAAGGTGTGTCTCTATTCCTGCAGGGACAATGATTCACATTAAACTCTGTGTACACTTCTATCATCTCATTCAGATCTCAGATAGGAACATTCCAATGTGGAGACGTTCGCCCCGTATTTCCTCACCCTTTATAATAATAGAGGAAGAGTTCTTATTAAAGTAAAATGTAACATAGAGCATAGTTGCCAACAGTCCCGATTTTCCCAGGACAATCTTTATTTTGGGAGCCTCGTCCCGATTTAAGGTTGTCCCAATTATTTTCCCAGTATTTTGCTTTTGTCCCAGGAAAATCGGGAATATTTTTGGCTAAAAACGGCAACCGCTACACAAAAATGTCTGCCGCCGCCATGATTGTTGTTTCCCCTTGTGGTGAGGGGCAGCCAATCAGCTTCTCTCTTCAGTGTACAAATAGAAAATTCTATTGTACACTGAAGTCTATTGGCTGCAGGGATTGGCGAGCCCTCCCCGCTCCCCACTGAACACAAGCAAGTGTCCGACGAGCGGGGACACTGATGGAAGGACCGGGGCTCCGCTGTTTACATGTTAATCCCCGAGACATGTAGTCCCTCTATGATCGAGCTCCGGCATCTTCCTCTTCCTTTCATCTCTCCCTCATTGTCTTGTGATTGGTGACCGGCTTGATACCGTTTGGTGATTGCAGCTGGCTGGGGACACTGATGGTCTTGGCTCCCCCCTGCACCCCCTCCCTCCCCCCATGTCACCACCATACCTGCACCCCCCCTTCCCCCATGTCACTACCATACCTGCAACCCCCCCCATGTCACCACCATACCTGCACCCCCCTCCCCCCATGTCACCACCATACTTGCAACCCCCTCCCCCATGTCACCACCATACTTGCAACCCCCTCCCCCCATGTCACTACCATACCTGTTCTCTCCTCCCCCATGTCACCACCATACCTGTTCCCCCCTCCCCCATGTCACCACCATACCTGCACCCCCTCCCCCATGTCACCACCATACCTGTTCCCCCCCCTCGTGTCACCACCATACATGCACCCCCCTCCCCCTGTGTCACCACCATACCCATCCCCCCCCCTCCCCCATGTCACCACCATACCTGTCCCCCCTCCCCCATGTCACCACTATCTGAAGCTCCCTCCCCCATGTCACCACCATACCTGCAACCCCCTCCCCCATGTCACCACCATACCCGTTTCCCCCCTCCCCCAATGTCACCACCATACCTGCAACCCCCTCCCCCCATGTCACCACCATACCTGCAACCCCCTCCCCTCATGTCACCACAATACCTGCACCCCCTCCCCCCATTTGGACACCATGCCTGCACCCCCTCCTCCCATGTTAACACCATGCCTGCACCCCCTCCCCCCATGTCACCACAATACCTGCACCCCCCATGTCAACACCATGCCTGCACCCCCCTCCCCCCGTGTCACCACCATACTTGTCCCCCCCTCCCCCATGTCACCACCATACCTGTCCCCCCTCCCCCTGTGTCACCACCATATATGAAGCCCCCTCCCCCATGTTTCCACCATACCTGCAACCCCCCATATCACCACCATACCTGCACCTCCCTCCCCCTGTGCCACCACGATATCTGAAGCCCTCTCACCCATGTTTCCACCATACCTGCAACCCCCCCCATATCACCACTATACCTGCAACCCCTTCCCCCCATGTCGCCCCAAAACTGTTTCCCCCCTCCCCCCATGCCACCATCATGCCTGCACCCCCCTCCCTCCATGTCAACACCATGCCTGCAGCCTCCTCCCCCATGTCACCACAATACCTGCACCCCCTCCCCCATGTCAACACCATGCCTGCACCCCCCTCCCCGTGTCACCATCATACCTGTTCCCCTCTCCCCCCATGTCACCACCATACCTGTCCCCCCCTCCCCCATGTCACCACCATATCTGAAGCCCCCTCCCCCCATGTCACCACCATACCTGCAACCCCTCCCCCCATGTCATCACAATGCCTGCACCCCCCTCCCCCATGTCAACACCATGCCTGCACCCCCTCCATCCATGTAACCACAATACCTCCACCCCCCATGTCAACACCATGCCTGCACCCCCTCCCCCGTGTCACCACCATACCTGCCCCCCCCATGTCACCACCATACCTGTCCCACCCCCCTGTGTCACCACCATATCTGAAGTCCCCTCCCCCATGTCACCACCATACCTGCAACCCCCCCATATCACCACCATACCTGCACCCCCCTCCCCCCATGTCACCAGCATACCTGCACCCCCCCTCCCCCCATGTCACCACCATACCTGTTTCCCCCCATGTCACCACCATAACTGAAACCCCCTCCCTCCATGTCACCACCATACCTGTTTCCCCCCTCTCCCCATGTCACCACCATGCCTGCACCCCCCTCCCCCTGTCAACACCATGCCTGCACCCCGCTCCCCCCATGTCAATACCATGCCTGCACCCCCCTCCCCCCATGTCACCACGATACCTGCACTCCCTCCCCCCATGTAAACACCATGCCTGCACCCCCCTCCCCCGTGTCACCATCATACCTGCCCCCCCCTCCCCCCCATGTCACCACCATATCTAAAGCCCCCTTCCCACATGTCACCACCATACCTGCACCCCCTTCCCCCCATGTCACCAGCATACCTGCACCCCCCTCCCCCATGTCACCAGCATACCTGCACCCCCTCCCCCCATGTCACCACCATGCCTGCACCCCCCTCCCCCATGTCAACACCATGTCTGCACCCCCCTCCCCCATGTCACCACAATACCTGCACCCCCTCCCTCCATGTCAACACCATGCCTGCACCCCCCTCCCCCATGTAAGCACAATACCTGCAGCCCCTCCCCCCCATGTCAACACCATGCCTGCACCCCCTCCCCCATGTCAACACAATACCTTACACCCCCCCATGTCAACACCATGCCTGCACCTGCCTCCCCCCATGTCAACACCATGCCTGCATCCGCCTCACCCATGTCAACACCTGATGTAAGAGGTACTGTACTGGGGACAACTGATGTAAGAGGCACTCCGCTGGGGACACTTACCGCTGGGGACACTGACTGCTGGGGACACCTGATGTAAGAGGCACTCTGCTGGGGACACCTGATGTAAGAGGCACTCTGCTGGGCACACCTGATGTAAGGAGGCACTCTGCTGGGGACACCTTAAGTGAGGCACTCTGCTGGGGACACCTGATGTAAGGAGGCAATCTGCTGGGGACACCTGATGTAAGGACAGACTCAGCTGGGGGCACCTGATGTAAGGACAGACTCTGCTGGGGGCACCTGATGCAAGGACAGACTCTGCTGGGGGCACCTGATGGCATCTGGTGGCAGGCGAAGTGGCAGGTGACACGCTCAGTGGTCCCACTGATTCTGGATTATGGTGAGTTGAATGATTTTATTCTATATTACAATGTAATAATAGCAATAATGCGCTTCAATCATCCTGACACCACAACAACTATGGTGCCTGGATGATTGAAGCGCTAACATCAGGTGTTTGGAGTATCTTTATCTGCTGATTTGTTAAACTCTGGAATACACATTTCTATTGTGGTGTAGGATCTGGACCTGCTGTCCCTCCATTCCTCTTTCCTTCCTTCTCTCTCCTTTCCTCCTTCTTTCCTTCTCCCTCCCTCTTTTCCCCCATGCCTATATAAGCCACGCCCACAATTTCATATAAGCCACGCCCATTTTTCTTTTTTGCTATGCCACATCTACAAATGCATGCCCCGCCCCCTAATTATAATAAGACTCCTACAGACAAAAAAGTGTCCCTATAAACTTTTTTTACAATGTTGGCAACTATGCATAGAGGCAATTATCTTCTTTCTCTCTCCATCTCACTTTATTTCTCTCCTTCTCTCTCGCTCTCTCACACACATTCTCTCTCTCTCTCTCTCTATCTCTCTCCGCCTGCTCGGAGCATGGAAGACCGATCAGGTGGGTCACGGAAGTGCAGAGGAAGGCACTGTAGGAAGGTACGGTGCACACTTTACATTGTATAAGGCTGTGAAATAATCATTTGACACCTTTCGCAAAACATGACAGTACTTAGTGGCAAAACACTTGTTGGCAATCACAGTGGTCAGATGTTTCTTGTAGTTGGCCACCAGGTTTGGACACATCTCAGGAGGGATTTTATTAAACTCCCAGTAGCAGCTGGTGAAGTTTTAGGATGGGGACGCTGGACCCCATAAGAAAATTGTGAAAGAGACCACACAGCAATTCTTCAGAGAGGACAAACCGGTGGAAAAACTATTAGTCATTTATTAATTATCCATATTGAAAAGGTTACAAAAATATTTAAACAAAAATGAATAGAAAAATTATAAATTAAGGTACAGTACTACTATCCCCAACACATATTTAAAAAGATCTAGTGTCTAAATAGGACATTGGTCTCCACCATTTCCCCAATTACACCATACATATCCCTCACATCCACACATACACATTCAGACCAGAATTGATCCACTGATCGGTTGGAATTGCTGGTATAAATGTCCATGAGTGCTGGAAAATGACAATAATTATTTCTGAGCTCTCTTCCTTGATAATATGTAACCATTCATGGCTGTCCCTCCTCGGAACATGAGAAAGTTATAAAAAACAGCCATGAATGGTTACATATTATCAAGGAAGAGAGCTCAGAAATAATTATTGTCATTTTCCAGCACTCATGGAAATTTATACCAGCAATTCCAACCGATCAGTGGATCAATTCTGGTCTGAATGTGTATGTGTGGATGTGAGGGATATGTATGGTGTAATTGGGGAAATGGTGGCCACCTGTGTCCTATTTAGACACTAGGTCTTTTTAAATATGTGTTGGGGATAGTAGTACCTTGATTTATAATTTTTCTATTCATTTTTGTTTAAATATTTTTTGTAACCTTTTCAATATGGATAATTAATAAATGACTAATAGTTTTTCCACCGGTTTGTCCTCTCTGAAGAATTGCTGTGTGGTCTTTTTCACAATTTTCTTATGGTAATGTGTCTAATTCAGAGAACAACCACATTTAGGGGTCTCCAAAACCAATATATATATTAGGACACCCCAAATCGACGGTGGAACCAGGTGAATCTCTAGCGGGTGAAGGCTACTGTATGGCCGATAATTATTCACCTTAGAACACCGGATTTTTTTGAGGAGGAGCTGAGTTCCCTCTTCCCTTTTTTTCTTTTTTCTTTACATTTGGGCGCCAGACCCCACCCTTCCTTTTTGACCCCACCCATTTTCCATAAGCCCCACCCCCTACATAATCCACCCACTCTGTCCCCTGTATTCCACCCATAGTGTCAGAAGTATACAGCCCTAGCATCACAGGACAGATTATACAGCTCAGCCACACAGATCAGGGTATACAGCTCAGCCTCACAGATCAGGGTATATAACTCAGCCTCACAGATCAGGGTATACAGCTCAGCCTCACAGATCAGGCTATATAGCTCAGCATTACAGATCAGGGTATATAGCTCAGCATCACAGATCAGGGTATACAGCTCAGCCTCACAGATCAGGGTATACAGCTCAGGATAACAGATCAGGGTATATAGTACAGCCTAACAGATCAGAGTATACAGCTCAGCCTCACAGATTAGAGTATATAGCTCAGCCTCACAGATCAGGGTATACAGCTCAGCCTCACCAATCAGAGTATACAGCTCAGCCTCACAGATCAGGGTATATAGCTCAGCCTCACAGATCAGGGTATACAGCTCAGCCTCACAGATCAGGGTATATAGCTCAGCCTCACAGATCAGGGTATATAGCTCAGCCTCACAGATCAGGGTATACAGCTCAGCCTCACAGATCAGGGTATATAGCTCAGCATTACAGATCAGGGTGTATAGCTCAGCATCACAGATCGGGGTATACACCTCAGCCTCACAGATCAGAATATACAGCTCAGGATAACAGATCAGGGTATACAGCTCAGCCTCACAGATTGGGGTACATAGCTCAGCCTCACAGATCAGGGTATACAGCTCAGCCTCACCGATCAGAGTATACAGCTCAGCCTCACAGATCAGGGTATATAGCTCAGCCTCACAGATCAGGGTATATAGCTCAGCCTCACAGATCAGGGTATATAGCTCAGCCTCACAGATCAGGGTATATAGCTCAGCCTCACAGATCAGGGTATACAGCTCAGCCTCACAGATCAGGGTATATAGCTCAGCATTACAGATCAGGGTGTATAGCTCAGCATCACAGATCGGGGTATAAACCTCAGCCTCACAGATCAGAATATACAGCTCAGGATAACAGATCAGGGTATACAGCTCAGCCTCACAGATTGGGGTACATAGCTCAGCCTCACAGATCAGGGTATACAGCTCAGCCTCACCGATCAGAGTATACAGCTCAGCCTCACCGATCAGGGTATACAGCTCAGCCTCACAGATCCAGGTATACAGCTCAGCCTCACAGATCAGGGTATACAGCTCAGCCTCACAGATCAGGATATATAGCTTAGCCTCACATATCAGGGTATATAGCTCAGCCTCACAGATCAGGGTATATAGCTCAGCCTCACAGATCAGGTTATATAGCTCAGCCTCACAGATCAGGGTATATAGCTCAGCATTACAGATCAGGGTATATAGCTCAGCATCACAGAACAGGGTATACAGCTCAGGATAACAGATCAGGGTATATAGCACAGCCTCACAGATCAGGGTATATAGCTCAGCCTTACAGATCAGGGTATATAGCTCAGCCTAACAGATCAGAGTATATAGCTCAGCATTACAGATCAGGGTATATAGCTCAGCATCACAGATCAGGGTATGCAGGTATACATCATCTGTCCTGTATACAGCTAGCTATATACACCCACCTTCCTTCCTGTATGTAGAGACCTTCCTCCATCATCACTGACTGCAGATATACATTCTCTCCTGTATACAGCTATGTATACAGTAACAGGACATGCTGGTAGGTTAATTGGATCCTGTCTAAATTGGCCCCAGTATGTGTATGAATGTGTGTTCGGGACCTTAGGTTGTAAGCTCCTTGAGGGTAGGGACTAATGTGACTGTACAATGTATATGTAAAGTGCTGTGTAAATTGACGGTGCTCTATAAGTACCTGAAATAAAATAAATAAAATAATAATGATGTACAGTATATCTGCAGTCAGTGATGATGGAGGATGGTCTCTATATAAAGAAAGGAAGGTGGGTGTATATAGCTGTATACATTACAGGGCAGATGTACTTACAATTTGTGACTATTATGTAGTGTAACATAGTCAGTGCATGGCATGGCAGAAATCCCCAAAATCATGTATTGCAAAGCAGCCAGCGAGATATGATGTGGCACACTCACTGACACTGTCTGACACCCTGATACTCCAGTCATTGTATAATTCACCCATCATCATCATCCCCATATTATACACCCATCATCACTATCCTTATCCCCATATTATACACCCATCATCATCATCATACTCCTCCTCGTCATCATCAAACCCATATTATACACCTGCCATCATCAAACTCAAATTATACACCTGTCATCATCAAACCCATGTTATATACCCGTCATCACTATCCTCATCTCCGTATAATACAGCCATCATCGTCATCCTTGTATAATACAGACGTCGTCCTCATCCTTGTACAATACACCGATCCTCATCCTTGTATAATGCAGCCATCATCGTCATCCTCATCCTTGTACAATATACCCATCCTCATCATTGTATAATACACCTGTCATCGCTATCCTCATCCTTGTATAATACACCCATCCTCATCATTGTATAATACACCCGTCATCATCATCCTCATACTTGTATAATACACCCGTCAAAGCTATCCTCATCCTTGTATAATACACCCATCCTGATCATCATCATCATCCTTGTATAATACACCCATCCTCATCATCATCATCATCCTTGTATAATACACCCATCTTCATCATTCTATAATACACACGTGATCGCTATCCTCATCCTTGTATAATACACCCATCCTCATCATCATCATCCTTGTATAATACACCCATCCTCATCATCATCATCCTTGTATAATACACCCATCCTCATCATTCTAAAATACACCCGTGATCGCTATCCTCATCCTTGTATAAGACACCGATCTTCATCATCCTCATCCCTGTATAATACACCCATCCTTAACATTCTATAATACACCCGTCATCATCATCCTCATCCTTGTATAATACACCCATCCTCATCATTCTATAATACACCCATCATCATCATCCTCATCCTTGTATAATATACCCGTCATCGCTATCCTTATCCTTGTATAATACACCCATCTTCATCATCCTTATCCTTGTATAATACACCCATCCTCATCATTCTATAATACACCCGTCATCATCATCCTCATCCTTGTAATACACCCGGGTTCAAGAAACAGTTGGATTCTAAAGTAGTGGATGCTTCTAATCTAGAAGCATGGAGCACCAGCCCTGGTTCTATGAGATGATCCTTCCCCTTTAGCCTAGGTTTACATATGTGCGATATGGGAACCAGTGCAATTCCATCGTCGGTTCCCGCATCGCATCTCTCCCGCAGGCAGTTCACACCGCCCTCTTCGAACCGCTGCGGGTGTCATTGATCGGTTCACAGATCGCAGTGCAAACTGTGAACTCGCACAGAAATCGGATCGCATAGGTGAGAAGTGGGAACACCCATGCGATCCGATTTCAGTGTGGGGGGAAAACAAGTCCCTGCACTTTTTTTTTTCCTGCCAATCTAATGCGAGTTCAGCCATACAACTGTATGGCTGAACTTGCATCTCACAGACATCGCATGTGATTCGCACCGCAGTGCGGGTGCAAATCACATGCCATGTCTTAGATCGCAGTAGTCTGAACCTGGGCTCATACCCTCCCTACCTCCAGTAGGTAATAAGAGAAACCCACAAAACAAATGCAGGGAAGTAAAGGGTTAACCTCCTCACCTGATAACAGAACATTCACTGCACACTCAGGCTCAGACTTATTTACTGCTGGGACAATATAACTACATAACTGGAGACAGGGGCATTGCTAGGTCTACAAAAGATCTGAGGCTAGAGCCCATAGTAGTGAAGTAAAGAAAGTCATACACATGTATATAATATACTTGTGGGTGTACAGTATATATATCTCTGAGTGTGGATTCCCGCTTACATCAGGGTCCCCAGAGAGCCCCCCTCTTACATCAGGGTCCCCAGAGATCCCACCCCCCTTACATCAGTGTCCCCAGAGCCCCCCTTACATCAGGGTCTCTAGAGAGCCTCCCTACTTACATGAGGGTCCCCAGAGCCCCCCTCATTACATTAGGGTCCCCCGAGCCCCCCTCATTGCATCAGGGTCCCCAGAGAGCCCACCCCCTCTTACATCGGGGTCCCCAGAACCCCCTTTACATCAGGGTCCCTAGAGAGCCTCCCTACTTACATCAGGGCCTCCAGAGCCCTCGTCATTACATCAAGGTCCCCAGAGCCCCCCTCATTACATCAGGGTCCGCAGAGATCCCACCCCCTTACATCAGGGTCCTCAGAGAGCCCACCCCCCTTACATCAGGGTCCCTAGAGAGCCTTACTATTTACATCAGGGTCCCCAGAGATCCCACCCCCCTTACATCAGGGTAACCAGAGCCCCCCTTACATCAGGGTCCGCAGAGAGCCCCAGGGCTCAGGAGTTGGCTACATAAACAATGCAGGGCTCAGCTGTGCCCATCTATGCAGCCTCCAGTGCCCAGCAATGCAGCCTCACCAGTGCCGAGCAGTGCACCCCCCCACTGCAGTGCCCTCTGTCCCCTGCACCCCACCACACACACTGTGTAAGTAGAACTCTTACCTTACACAGGTGTACAGCAAGCAGAGCATCTGAGATTGGCATCACAGAGCTGGATAGGGGGGGAACTACAGAAGTTAACTTTTCACATTAACAGGCTGGTGATTGGTTGCTAGGATTGTCCAGCAACCAATCACCTGCTGTTTAATGAAAAAGTCAACTCCTGTGGTTCCCGCCACCATCCAGCCCTGTGATACTGGGCGCTCGCCACTGTCCAATGAAGGGGACAGCAGCGAAAATTTCCACGGGCCAGGTGCCCGCATTCAGCGGTGGTGGGCCGGGTGCCAACCCCTGCCCTAGAGACTCTGGGCTATGGGCCCCAGATTCGGGGCTATAGCCTCAATAGCCACCCCCTAGCAAGGCCTCTGACTGGAGATAAGTTCAACAAACAGAGAGATGGCTGAAGATAGCAGCACTCTGAAGGGCAACCTGTCACAGGGGAAGATCGGTGCCTCTCCAGTAAGGATGAGCTCCGGCGTGTTCGCACAGCCCATGTGCAGAGCCCGCCAGGAAGTCGGCACTGTGCTGCGCTAATCACAGGCAGTGAAACATTTCCTGATCTCTGCAGCCACGCATCGGGACAATGTCTCACTGCCTGTGATTAGCGCAGCACAGTGCCGACTTCCTGGCGGGCTCTGCACGTGGGCTGTGCGAACATGCCGGAGCTCATCCTTACTCTCCAGCAAAAAATAAGGCTGAGCCCAGTGTGCAGTGAGCTGTTATCACCTGAGTGAGTGAAAGGTTTACTTCCCTGCATTTTCTTGTTACTGAGAGGATGAGCTGCTCCAACTCCAAGTTCATCCCTCAGTCCCTGCATCTATACAGAGCTGCTTCTCCTCCGTCCTGCATCTATATAGAGCTGCTTCTCCTCCGTTCTGCATCTATACAGAGCCACTTCTCCTCCGTCCATGCCTAGTTACTGCCCTGCATAGGGGCTTACCTTTGCCATTATGGAGCCGCGCTGGCAGTCTCAGTCTGTCCATTTGTGTCCACTTCACACAGCAGTGAGTCACACGGGTGTGCTGAAAAAAGCACCGCCTACCGTCCTCCGATCCTCGCCAATTAAAATGCAGGAAGGGAGGACAGAAACAAATCAGTTTAGAGTGGGAGTGTGTACGGGCACATCTTTTGCGCCCTGCACACGCCCTAAACGTGGGCAAATCAGCTTCCCAGCTTGCAGCTAGCTGATTGCAAGCTGGGAAGCTTCCCATAGACCGCCATGTGTCCGGCGCCCGGACACTCTTAAAGGGCAACTTTTTATTTTATTTATTATTTTATCTTATTTTTTTATAGCTTGGGGGGGTGGGGCCGCCACTGCCAACTTCTCTTTGCAGATCCTCTCCAAGTCATTAAGGTTTTGAGGCTAATGTTTGGTAACTCGAACCTTCAGCTCCTTCCACATATTTTTTTCATGGGATTAAGGTCTGGAGACTGGCTAGGCCACTCCAGGACTTTAATGCTCTGGCTGAGGAAAGGAGGTTCTCATCCAAGATTTGACAGTACACGGCCCTGTCCATCATCCCTTTGATGCGGTGAAGTTTTCCTGTCCCCTTAGCAGAAAAACACCCCCAAAGCATAAGGTTTCCACCTCCATGGGGGGGATGTTGTTCTTGGGTCTTCCAAATACAGCGAGTTGAGTTGATGCCAAAGAGCTTGATTTTGACCTCATCTGACTACAACATTTTTACCCAGTTCTCCTCTGAATCATTCAGATGTTCATCAGCAAATTTCAGTCTGGCCTGTACTTGAGCAGGGGAACCTTGCGGGTGCTGCAGGATTTCAGTCCTTCACGGCGTAATGTGTTACCAAATTGTTTTCTTGGTGACTATGGTCCCAGCTACCTTAAAATAATTGACAAAATTCTCCTGTGTTCTGGGCTGATTCCTCACTGTTCTCATGATCATTGAAACTCCACAAAGTGAGATCTTGCATGGAGCCCCAGACCCAGGGAGATTGACAGTTATTTTGCGTTTCTTTCATTTGCGAAAAATCGCACCTACTGTTGTCACCCTCTCACCAAGCTGCTTGACGATGGTCTTGTAGTCCATTCATAATACGTATTCCTAGCCTTCAGTATCTGTATATTAGTCTCTTGTCTCATCAAAGAGGATAATTTTTCTCACTCTACCCTGAGGTCTACTGCTACAGACTGTGAAAGTGATTTTTTATGCTTAGTTTCTAGGTCTGCTACCAGGTTTAATTGGGCTTGGAACGCAGCATCTTGGCTATTTTTCCATATTTAAGTCGTCTTTTTAATAAGTATGGCCCGCATAACGTATTTATGCGTTTCCCATATTGTAAATGGGGAAATTTCGTCTGTGTCATTTTCGTTCAAAATTCTAGTCAATAGTGAAAAACAAAAAAAAAAATCTAGTCAATTCACTAGAGAGGTCATTTCATAGTTGACCTTCCTGTATCAACGATTCATTGAGTTTCCATGACCATGGTCTGTTGACCGACTTAACCAGCTGAAGATCTATAAACACTGGAGCATGGTCAGACATCATTTGTATTCCGATTGAAATATAAATAAATATATATATATATTCAGATTACCGCTGGTAATAAAGATTGGGATACCAGTACATAGTCAATTCGAGAATAACTATCGCGTGGCACCGAATAGAAAGTATAATCACGCTCATCTGGATGTTGGACTCTCCAAAAGTCTACCAATCGCAAGGCTTTTTTTATCCGTCTAAGATATTGATATGACAGATGTGAAGCAGGTTTAGAAACATCTAGTAATGGTTCAAGAGCCACATGAAGGTCTCCACCCAGTATCACTCCACCCTCCATGAAACCTTGTAAAGTATTAAGAATTCCGTCCAGACAGCTCAGCTCAGCTTGATTCGGTAAGTAGATAGACACTAAAGTAACTCAACGGCCAGCTAAGACACCCTTAAGAAAAAGATACCGTCCTTTCGGATCGCTCATCTGATCAACACATAACCATGAGACCATCCCAGAAAGCAGGATGCTCACCCCCCTCGTCTTGGAGTCTGAGGTTGTACTGTGGATCACCTGTGGATACCGATCATCCTTAAATTTCGGTATCTTCCCAGATTGAAAATGTGTTTCTTGTATAAATACAACTTGTGTACGCATACGCCAAAAGTCACGTAGAACCATTGTGCGCTTCTCCGATATGTTCAATCCATTAGCATTTAAAGTTAGACAGCGTATATTTGTCATACTGAGACCTGGGATCTATAATCTGCTCACCAACGGAGTGCGCGCGGGCGAGCGGAGGAAGGAAGAGGAAAAAAAAAGGAATATGCAGCAATTAACTAATGGGGTTCTTGTTGAGCCTGTCCACCCCTGTGGTCCCCTCCCAGAATAGTCTAGAAAGGGAGAGCACTGGGAGGCAAAAAACCTATGTGGGGGGGAGCTAGAGACACGACACCGAAGAGGGGATCACTCGGATGAAATAACATATCAAATCCTATTCTCCTAATAACCACAACTTATGCCGTGTACACAAGGGCGGACTTTTCGACCGGACTGGTCCGACGGGACAAATCCGTCGGACAATCCGACCGTGTGTGGGCTTCATCAGACTTGCAGCGGACTTTTTCGGTTGAAAATCAGACGGACTTTAGATTTGGAACATGTTTTAAATCTTTCCGACGGACTCGAGTCCGGTCGAAAAATCCGCTCGTCTGTATGCTAGTCCGACGGACGAAAACCGACGCTAGGGCAGCTATTGGCTACTGGCTATCAACTTCCTTATTTTAGTCCGGTCGTACGTCATCACGTACGAATCCGTCTGACTTTGGTGTGAACGTGTGTGGCCAAGTCCGTTTGATCGAAAGTCCGTCGGAAGTCCGTCGAAAAAAACGCTGGATCTTTGATGCCGAAAAGTCCGTCCGTGTGTACACGGCATTAGAGTGGATGTCAAGCACATATTTCATTTAAAAAAAAAAAAAGTGTTTGTCCTTTGTATATGTAGCACTAACCCCCGAAGGAGCTGCTGATTTATATCGGGCTGTTACCGTCACCTCTTTACCCGTAGTTTCACCAATACCAGAACTTAGAGTCCATGTTGAGCTTTGTATCTGACCAGTCACTTTAGTACTTTTTCAATGCTTTAATAGGAAGTAACTTGAAGAAGTAGCAGGAAAGAGGTAGAAGAAGAGTTGCAGGGAAGTTCAAATACCTTTTCTTTAGGACACTGAAGAATTTGAAATCTCAGGGACGAATATACCTTCAGTCCAAGATTAAATCTTTGCCCACCCGAATAGATCTCTCTCACTGACCTGCTGGAGCGTAGCACGAAGACTTGACTTGAAAAGAACAATTTTACTGTACGATCCTCTGCCACAGGACTTAGTAGCAGTTTTAAATGAACTGCAACACATTACCAGAACCTTTGAGCCGACCCGGCAGTACTTGTGTGATAGATTAGGTTAAGATGCATCCACCAATTGAGTCACCAGGCCCCTCTTGAGACACAAGTATTCCGCACGGTCCTCTCCAAAGATGGGTCCTCCCCTGGGTCTTCTCAATTGTCTGGCTTTTTCCCGCAGGACAGACAGCATAGGACCATCCCCGCAGCAGTAGGCCCCAGAAAGGCTTAATTAAAAGAAATCAAGAAAAATAATTGTGGTGATTCCATAATTTTTGCCAGGGGTTGTAGAAATGAACCCTACAGAGGATATCCCTAGGTCTACCATCAGTAGGGTCATACTAGACATGTGCATTTAGTTTCGTAACAAAACTAAATTTGGCCGAATTTTGCATCTTTCAGACATTCGGATGCATCCGAATGTCCGAATAAAAAAATAAAGAATTTCAACTAATACGGAAGAAATTATAGCGAATATAACAAATTCATTTGACGTGCTTCGGTAATTCGTTAAAGATCTAATGAAACAGAACTTCCGGTTCCGGCGCCGCATGGAGTAGCTGCTCTTCACCTCAGCTCCTGCAGCTCGACTCCAAAACTTGCCTATAAAGCCCGCAAACCCGCCAGCACATAGGGGACCATAACACAGACCTGATTGAACAGGCTACGGCAGCTCTCCTCTCTCCAATGATAGCAGCCTCTGTGGAGAAAGCAGTCAGCGCAGGCATGCAACTGCTCCAGGCCCAGGTAGGGGAACATGGCTCCAGGCTGAATGAGGCTGAACATCGCATAGCTAATATAGAGGAGGAATTGTACCAGACACAATCCACAGAGCAGGCCCAAGACAAGACGAACAAATACATTCTAGAGAAATTGGACGATTTGGAAAATAGGTCCAGAAGGAGTAATCTGCGATTTGCGGGCATTCTAGAATCGCTGCAGCCTTCAGCCCTCACGGAACTAGGCCTCCCAGGCCCCTGCACAGTAGAGCGTGCCCACTGCATGGGAACCTTTAACTCGGATCGCAAATTGCCCCGACCTATAATCACCAAATACCTCAACTACTCAGACAAAGCTTTCATCTTACAGAAATTCAGGCAATCCAGATCTCTCCAGATCGACGGAATAACGATCCTGATTTTCGCAGATTATTCCATTGAAGTATCCAATTAAAGGAAAGCTTTCCAACAAATTTGCTCAGAGCTACACCAGCAACAAATCAAATTTACCTTAGCTTTCCCAGATACCCTCCGACTCAAAGCCCCTAATGGCGACCAGCTCTCCTTTCATGATCCATCATGGCGGAGGCCTTCCTAAGATCACTTTGCACGGGTCCCCACCTCAGCCCCTCTTCCAGAACAGCTCCTATCAACCATGCTCTAGACCAAAGGAGCCCACGCAAAGACTCTCCAAAACGGTTTAGAGCCTCTGACCCAGACCAACATCGCTCCACACCTCGTTGAAGAGCGCTCTCACAGCTCCATTCTGGCTTCAGTCACTGTTGCTCTTCAACCGGCCATGCCGGCTCAACCCTAGCCGAGATAACTCTCACTAAATTTTTTATCACTCTTTCAGTTTTTTTCTCTCCTCCTCACCAGGTACTTTAACTACTGGTAAGCCGAGTTTTTTCTAATGTTTTACATACTGCTAAATTGTTATAATTGGTTTATTGTTTTATCTTATACAATGATTTTCTCCCCTGGCATCCCTGCGTAACTCAGACCACTCTCCCCGTGCACAACCCAAGCTGCCAACATGCATCACCCTCTTAAACATGGGTTTAAGTACAGCAGTCAATGGGTCTTGCAATGGGAGCTGGCCTACGCAGTGACTCCATGCGGAAAAAAGTGAAGTTTCTCGAATATGTTTTATTGTTTCTCTTTTACCTCCCTCCTTCTGACCCCCCCCCCCCTCCTTATACACCGTCATCCTGTGATACATCTACAACAAATGGCATCAATTCCATACTTTCAGACAGCCTAGATTCCCCCATATCCCCGCATGTACTTGCAGCTCAACACCACATACTGGTGCACGCAACTCATAACACCAGCACAGACCCCCCCCCCAATATGAAACTAGTCTCCTGGAATGTGAAAGGGCTTCGTTCCCCTCCAATAAGAGAATGAAAATCCTTTGCCACCTTAAAAGACTGAAGACCGACATTGACTGACTTCCACCGTATGAAAAGACTATGGGTGGGCACAGTCCTAGGCTCCGACCCAAATGGACGCAAAGCAGGGGTTTTGATACTCATACATAAAAACCTCCCCTCCTATCTGTTAAATCAGATTCCCAGGGACGCCTTATTTCAGCCCACATTCAATTAGAGACCAAAGATTTGATAATTTCAAACATCTACGCACCCAATAACCCCACTAAAGAGTTCTTTAGTGAACACATAATAGGCGGGAACTTCAATTCCACGATTCATCTGAGCGACGATAGATCTACTCCCAAACGCCTTCCCCTACACCATAGGTGGAACTGCTTCCTCCAAGCTGAAGGATCTGCAACACAAGGAAACCAACTCCTATATATATATATACACACATACATACATACATATCGAATTTCAACGAATACGAAAGAAATTAAAGCGGATATAACAAATGATTTGGACATGATTCGAGATTCAGTATAACGAATATCGACACTCTACGAATAATAACGAATTGTTTGAAAACTAATTAACGTAACATAAGGAATATAACGGAACGAAATGATGAATTTTACGAATGACAATGAACCGAAACTAAACGAAATTTCCCGTTATGCACAAGTCTAGGTCATATGCCAAGTACACACGGTCGGATTTTGTGACGGAAAAAGTGCGATCGGATTGTGTTGTAGGAAATTTCGATCGTGTGTGGGCTCCATCTGACTTTTTCCATCGGAATTTCTGACACACATAGTTTGAGAGCAGGATATAAAATTTTCCATCAACAAAATCCGATCGGTTAAATTCCGATCGTGTGTACATAAATCCGACACACAAAGTGCCACGCATGCTCAGAATAAATTAAGAGACGAAAGCTATTGGCTACTGCCGAATGTCCAATATATGCTCTCCTTGTTGCTCCTGTACAGACCCCCCCCTGCACGCTCACCTGGGTAGATCACCAGAGCTTGTCGGCTGACAGTCCCTTCGGCAGCTACAGCTTGTGTAGTAGCTTGTGTAGCGGCAGTGGGGTTCCGAGGTAGACTTGTAGTAGTGTACTGCGATCTTCGGGTATCTCCGCTCAGCAGGCTTGAAGACACCAATGTCAGCCCAGCACTCGGTGAGTCGGATATCTCGGATATCACGGGACCTCTGAGCTCGGGACTCCCCTTTTGAATTTATGAATTTTCGAAATATTCAAATTTGTAGTCAGAGTCCTCCTAGACCGATAAACGTATCTTACCAAGACCTGCAGTGTGCCTTGGTCTGAATGGTTGGTATACCTGAAAAGAGGGCATACCCTGTATGGATGAAACTAAGAGAGTAACTGAGCAACTGACTGAAAAGTGTGGGACCCGGGAGGGTGGGCACCCGGAACTCGAGCCAACGCTGAACCCGGGAGTGAGGGAGGGCTATATAGCCCCAGACTCCTCCCACAAATCCAGGATGGCCTGCGGCCAGCCTTTCCACTTGTAGTCAGAGTCCTCCTAGACCGATAATCGTATTTTACCAAGACCTGCAGTGTGCCTTGGTCTGAATGGTCGGTATACCTGAAAAGAGGGCAAAAGACACATGAGTAGGTGTGAAACAGAAAGTTTAATAGAAATGAGATAACAAAGATCAATTCAGCAAACAGGCAAATGCCCTAATGACCTCCGTACGTGGTTCAGGGATGTACCTGCTAAAACAGGAGGACCTCCAACGCCCCATTTGCTTGATGATGAAAGCAGGCACCCCCTGTTTGGAAGCGGCAGATGCTGCCCCGATCCTGAGCGAATGGCTGGTAAATAGCATTGGATTTAAACCCAATATACCGATCAGGATCCTAACATGTGCGATGAATTGTTTAGAAGTTAGAGGATCTGAGGGAATTGGTAACAAGGGGCTGTCCCGTGGGGAAGTAGCCAGAAATCTGAAAAGTGAGTCCAATACCTTGTACGGACACCATCTGCTATTGGTGCCATAAAACTTGACCACATACCCTTGACCCACCTGTCTAGTCTTATTATTGTTAAGCTGCAGGGCAAAATGGTCCGGACACCTACTGAGACTGCCTTTGGACAGGAAAGGTGCCTGAAGATTGACCCGTGAAACCTCCCCAGGTCTAAGAAACCCAAAGAAACGTAAGTACACAGCAACCTTAAGCACCAGACTTGGACCTATACCAAAAGGGGATGATGACAGTAAATCCGAAATATCCCGTACCATCTGACCAGTGATAGGCAATCTGGAAGCCTGCGCTTGACCCCGTGATTTCAGAATACCCCTTAACAAGGCCTTGAAAGGGTGAGCAGCAAAGATGGATGGACTAGAAGGGTCTTGAAGGGACTTGAAATACTATATCCCTGCCAGATACAACTTGATGGTACTAGCGGACAAAGCCAACACACTGTGACAATAGGCCCGCAAATGCCATGACCAATTTGATGTCCCATGGACAGCTAAACGGGTGAAGCCTAAAAATTTTTTGAAATTTCATCCAACCCATGGAGTATGCTTTGAACGTGTTGCTGGATAAAGATGCGTTGGCCAAACCGATCGCCTGAGTCCAAAACCTTGTCTGTCCATGGTGAGCAGGGAAAATGGAGGAACCAACTTGGTGCTGCAAGAAAAATTGATCAAATTTGAAACGAGACAATGCATTGGCTGCCCTATTGAAATCCCCACTGATGAATTCCCCCTGGAAATGGAACCTGTGGGTCAAACCTAGCCAAGTCAATCTGCGCAAGAAGGACATGATGACCAGGGACCCAGACCTGCCTTTGTTGATAATATTGGCGGTAGCCAGATTGTCCATGAAGAAAATGACTGAAGTACCTGCCCAGCTTGGCCCCCAAGTGACAGCTGTCACCACAATCGGGTAGATCTCAAATAACGCTGAAGTCTGTCCAATCTTAGTCCAAAGGAAAACTTCCCGGGGCCAATGGCTAGCCAGCCATTCAACCCCATACATGGCCGCAAACCCCCCTGATGCAGCTGCATCAGTGAAAACCCTGGGCGATGTGCTAGAAGGCTGGGGAATGAGCAAAGAAATGCCATTCCAGTCCCGCAGGAACTGGTCCCACATGACCAGATCAGCGCGTGCATCAGCTAGCAAGCTCACACCTGCATCATCATCCTGACAAAGGGGCAAAAGGGCCAACAACCTGGAGATAAAAACCCGACCTTGCGGAATGATCCTCATTGCATGATTTAGCATGCCCAAGAGCGACTGCAACTCCTTCTTTGAACAGACTGGTGACCGGACGAAAGCGTGAATGGTCAGCCGAATTCTGTGCAACTTCTCCTTGGGCAGACTAGCAACCATGCGATCAGAATCCAAAGTAATACCTAAAAAATTGATGCTTTTGGCAGGACCTACCACCTTGTGGCTTGCCAGTGGCACATTCAATTCTGTAAACAGATCCGTGAGACACTGCAAATCCCTGGGTGGCCGGCCAGGGTCCTCGACGAGCAAAAAGTCATCAAGGTAGTGTACCACTCCAAGACACCCTTTGCAGTGACCCAAGATCCAATGGAGAGCCTGAGAGAAAATATCAAACAACCAGGGACTACTCTTTGACCCAAAAGTTAATTTGGTAGCAAAGTAGTAATGGCCCTGCCATACGATGCCGTACCATTGCCAAAGCGCAGGACTGATAGGCAGAAGCTTAAATGCATCGGCAATGTCAGCTTTTGATAACCAAGCCCCCTTACCCAACTGAAGAATGAGCTGAATGGCTGAATCCACGGAAGAATATTTCAATGAAAATTCCTCAGAGGGGACCAGTGAATTGAGACTCGGAACGTGCGAAAAATGAGGTGCGGACAAATCATAAATAAGACGATGTTTATTAGAAAATTTTCCACACACCACCCCAATCGGGCTGACCCTCCACATGTCGAACGGTGATGACTTGAATGGCCCAATTACAAACCCTTTATCCACCTCTATTGCCAACAGATCATCCACTAACAAAGCCTGATGGTCTGCAGACATCTACATTCAAAGGTCTCAGTAGGCAACGTGATTAACCCTGTGTGAAACCCAAACGTAAACCCATCTAACAGAAATTTCCTAACACCAGAGGAAGGGTGCCCCTCTAGATAAGCCCCTAACGTGGAAACCTCCACTCTGCTTAGTCATGCCAAACTGAATAGTTTGACCAAACAGGAAGACTTGGGATGAAAGCAATTAGAACACACTTGCAAGAGCCTACACTGATTGTAATTGCAGCCGGAATGATTGAAATTGTTGCATACCTGCGATTTGCCTAGGAAATTTATGGTCCTACCCAACTTGTCCAACTTGCCCGGAAGGTCCTGTGGAGGACACGCCGGCTCCCTGCTTGCTAACCCTTGATGGACCTGGTGCCTCAAAAACTGGACACTAAGCGGAAGTATGCGCAGAGGACTGGCAAGTGCATATAGGGGACTTCTGGCTGGCAAAATGCCTACAGAAAAGTTCCATATTGATGTTCCTTCAACACATGACCACCTGGAACTGGGTCCAAGTGGCCGCTGCTTTGGCCGAGAAAAACTGGTGATAATCATAAAAACTACACCCCCCGTACTTGTGTGCCAGATCCACCACTTTGTGAAGATACAAATCTAACTCCACCCTCCTATCCGGATTGACCGCACAAATGATATCACGGAAGATGCCGAATGCGAGCACGAATTCCGCCACACTAAGCTTGCGGTTGAGCCTGGGATCTTTTGTCTTCAGCACAACTGACACATCACCGCAAGCATAGGACTTGTTTTCCATGATATCTTGTGAAGCTATCAGCAGGGAAGCCAAATTAACGTCCTTCCCTTCCAATATGTCTTTCTTTAAATTGGCAGGAATTAAATGAGCTGGTGATACAGACGGGAATGTTGCTAAAGGTGATGGAGCTGCCACCGGCAAGGAAACAGCCACATTACCTGCAGGAGTACTGGGAGGAACTGGGGGTGCAGGTGAGACCTGGGTTCTAGCCACATTTGCTTCCATCACCTCCATTCTGTTCTGCATCTGAGACATGGAAGTTGAAAGCGTATTCAGCAAGGCATGGATCTGTGTAAGTGAATTGTGCACCAACCCCTGACTCAACCTGGTAGAAGGGGGTGGCTGAACCAGACTGGGGAACAATAACCTAAAAATTTCTGCCTTCCTGGCCGTAGCTGGAAAAGAAATGCCCTTACGGCGAAGCTCCGCCTTGAGCCTGGGCACAGTCCAACTCCTTAACGACTGGGTGCTGCCGTGCTCTGAACCACCAGTAAGGGATGGAGGAATCAACGCAAACTTATCGCTTTCTGATACGTGTGACATTTGAGAAAAGATACAAACCGCCCATCCAAGCCTCCCCCCCCAACTGAACAACCTAAGAAATGTGGGTGCAGTAATGTGCCAACCAGCGCGTGACTGAAACCTGATGCTCAACCACCCTACATGAGTGTATTGAGTGAGCCCGAGCAACCTGTAGCGCCAAGACAGGCAATTAAAAACGAACACTCAGGGCTACAAATACTCACAGAGTGTGGTGGGTACAGACATGAGAGTAGGAAGTGAAAGTGCAACGTATGACGTATGAATGTGGCCGAGAACCTGTATTGACACTTACAAATGAATTCTGGCCCGTATGGATATAAAGTCGAGTGCACAGGTCAGATCCTGACCTGTGCACTGACTGCAACCCCTCGTGACTAAAATGACAAGCACACACCTGCTGCTTTGCGTAAAAGCTGGGCCAAGATGAATAAATCACCCGCGAGGTGATGCACCTAAAAGGAACATGACAGACAGGGAAAAACCAAACTGAAATATTACTCAGCAACAGAAATAAATTTAATGAAAAACCCCTGACTCCTCCCACCCCCCCCATTTTTTTTTACCACCTGAACACACCTGACGCTTCCTGAGCAACACAATGCTCCCTGTGAATAAACGATTCGGAACAGAACCTGAAAAGCACATGAGAAATGGTATGTCAGCCAGGACACCGTGGACATAATGTCAACCCCCCCTCGCAGTGTGTGACCCCCTAGAAAGGGTAACGCTGAAATAGACCCCCTGTGTTGATTCTGCCTATGCCTGCAACCCAGACACAGGATGCTGGAAGCTGAGATTTGCCATGAATCGCAGGGCATAGCTTGTGCACTGCATGTGCACTGTATATACGATGCATATTTAGAACGTATAGTTTAACAGCTTACTTACACATTATCAGATACTTAAATGGTAGCACTAACCAACGAATGAGTGGGACTGTATGTGTTTACCAATAAAATTTTTTATTTTTTTACTTGATTTTCCATCAGCAGCTTATCCTTCAGCCAAATGGCAAAACATGATTCCATGTTATACATGACACAAATAGACCAAAACATCTTATTTGCAGAGTGACACAACTGCTGTAAACACCCGTCCCCACCATGCCTCGTCCGAAACCCCTCCCAGTGCCCAGACCACCTGGAGAAGGGCGCCCCATCCCCCAGCGTTTTTATGGCTGCTCAGATGAACCCCCCCCCCAACATGCCGCCGTCCCGCACCACCCAGCCTGCTTATGCCCCTGTCCTTGAAGTGTGAAGCTGGCCAGATAGCAAGCCCCCCCCCCTCCTCAGATGTCAACAGCCTATTGTGAACGAAGAGACTGACCGCACCTCCCCCTTCCTCAGCCGTCCGACCGAGGAACGCTCTCCAGCCACCTTGCACCGGCACCCCCCTCGACATGAAAGAGGCCCCCCCCCACCTACCTCCCGCCCACCAACTTGAACCGAAAGCACGAGGTGCCGTGGTGCACGGAGACGCTTCGAAACGACACTGCACTGGAACCACCGGAAATGACGTTGGCAACCCGGAACTTGAGCAGACGCTGAACCCGGGAGTGAGGGAGGGCTATATAGCCCCGGACTCCTACCACAAATCCAGGCTGGCCTGCGGCCAGCCTTTCCACTTACAAATATTTGGAAAAGTTTTTTGAACGGGTTTTTCATTAATTCGGATATTTCCGAATTAACTAATTTGTCGAAATTCGTTAAAGAACTAATTTGGAACAAAAATGATGCCACATGTCTATTGAATAGCAGTACAACACACTATAGGAACATGCTACAATGCATGGTAAGGCACCATAGTGCATTGCAGCAATAACATTGTGACCTGACCAATTTTGAGGACAATTTGATACATCAGAAGTCAGTTGATTTTACTGAGCTGCCTAAATGCAAAGCAGACATAGGTGTGCCGAGTGTGCCTGGGCACACACTGATTACCCCCTGCTCCAGGGCCACTGATAAGGCAGTACAGCTGGCCCTCCTGTACTGGGCCCAGGTCCTAGCAGTTCAAAAGGGGGGCTTGGGCACCTGCTGAGTAGGAGGACCATCTGTACTGCCTTATTGCAGACACCAATCCTCTTGTTCCTCCCCCTGCAGCACTGCCAACTTCTCCTCATCTTCCTCCCTCTAGCTGTGCTGTAGGGGGATTGGGGGAAAGGGGCTGGTAAATATGTAATTTATTGGCTCCTTTCTTTTCTGAATGAACACAGTAAGTGATTGGTACCAATCACTTATGTGTCCATTCACCATGGCAGTATAGTAAACTGTGTTTGTGAATGAATAGGAAGCCTGTAAGTGCATCACGCTGTCCAGCACCAGCAGAGAGAAAGTACCAAGCTGTACCACACCACCAGAGAGAGCCACGAGAGCCACACTGTACCCACACCACCAGAGCGAGAGCCACTCTGTACCCACACCACCTGAGAGGGAGAGAGCCACGCAGTACCCACACCACCAGAGAGAGCCATGCTGTACCACACCACCAGAAAGAGCACCACGCTGTCCAGCACCACCAGAGAGAGAGTACCATGCTGTCCAGCACCACCAGAGAGAGAGCAGGTCAGTTTTACTGGGCAGTGTGGGCACAATAGTAGATAGACAGTACTAGCATTGTATGGCCACAATAGGATTGGTACACTGTAATATAAAGGGGACTGAACTGTAAAGGGGCACTGTAATCATTGCAGTGCCCCTTTACAGTGCAGTCCCCTTTATATCACAGTGTCCCTGCATATTACAGTGTGAAGGACCGACACCAGCCACCCCCACAAATGTCTACTGACACCAACCCCCCCCCCCCCCCCCCGGTTCCTGTAAAAGTTGGCTGCTCAGTCTAAAATGCCCAGGCCTATTTTTTGTCCCAGTCCGGCCTGCTGGCAGATATTGGGTCTGATAAGCTCCCGATGTGTAGAACCACAGCGGGAGCGAGCCACCGGCAGCGCGCACTTGCGCCCAATACACAGAAGTGCAGGATCACGTATATATACACATGATCCTGCGCAGTGCGGCCGCCCTGTAGCAGTAAAACTATAGGGTGGTCGGCAACTGGTTAATGGCTCATAATTGTCTATGCCATATTCATATTTACCTTCATTATGGTCCCAGATCTAAGGACTCCTAAACCCGCCAGCAGTCTAAACTTTTTGGGCTGGTCCTGCTTGGACTCCACCTCTAAATATGCACAGGGATTACTTACTCATGGCCCAGATGCCTGCAATGAATGCCTATTTGATCTACATATGCCAGAGGGTAGTATTGGGGGCATTAGTGGTAGGTTGACCAAAGCACATAAACCCAAGGACTATAGTAGCAAGTCCTAGTTGCAATCTCTGAACATCCAATAAGAGGATAATATGCGACTGGCATGTTCACCAATGCCAGGAGCCTGGCAGACAAGATGGGTGAACTAGAGATACTGTTGTACGAGGAGGATTTGTATTTTGTGGGAAATTCAGAGACCTGGTTCAACAGCTCTCATAATTGGATGGCAAACATTCAAGGGTATACCCTTTATCGCAAGTATAGAGAGGGTAAAAAGGGGGAGCAGTATGCCTATATATCAAGAATAATGTACAAGTGAATGTGAGAGATGACATAACTAAGGGGGCTAGGGAGGAGGTGGAATCTTTATGGGTAGAGCTCCAACTGGATGAAGCTAAGGGGAAAATAATACTGAAAGTATGCTATAGGCCCCCTAACCGGAGGGAGGAAGGGGAGAGAGATCTCCTATCACAATTTGGATTAGCAGCAAGGATGGGAGTTGTTATCATAATCGGGGATTTTAATTATCCAGACATAGACTGGGCGGAGGGAACCACACATTCATCTAAGGCTCGCCAGTTCCTATATGTCTTGCAGAACAATTTTATGGGTCAGATGGAAGACGCACCAACTAGAAATAAAGCGTTACTGGATCTACTGATTACCAACAATACAGACCTGATCACGGATATGGAAATATGGGGCAATTTAGGTAACAGCGATCACAGGTCAATTGGCTTCAGTATAAATCACACAAATAGGAAACATAAGGGGAATACAAAGACACTGAATTTCAAATGAGCCAACTTCCCTAAACTACAAACCTTGCTAGAACGCGTAAATTGGGATAAAATCTTAGGAACAAAGAACACGGAGGAGAGATGGGTTTGCTTTAGGGTTGTCCCGATACCGATACTAGTATCGGTATCGGCACCGATACTGAGCATTTGCCCAAGTACTTGTACTCGGGCAAATGCTCCCGATGCTTCCCCCGATACCTTGACAGTAAGCAGTGATCGGCGCGTGGGGGAGTTACAAGATTCTCCCCCAGCGGCTTTCACCAGCTTTAGTGACATACATCACCTTTCCTCTGTGCCTCTCCGCTGTCCCCTGCATTCCTCTCTCCTTATCTGTCCCCCTCCGTACTCCCCCTTCGTTCCTCTCTCCTTATCTGTCCTCCTCCGTACTCCCCCTTCGTTCCTCTCTCCTTATCTGTCCCCCTCCGTTCTCCCCCTCCGTTCCTCTCTCCTTATCTGTCCCCTGCATTCCTCTCTCCTTATCTGTCCCCTCCGTTCTCCCCCTCAGTTCCTCCGTTCTCCCCCTCCTTCCTTTGTGTATGGATAGAGTCAGCTGACTCTGTCCATTCACATAACTGAAACATTGTAATCTCCTGTGATTACGATGTGTCAGTTTATGAATGGAGAGAAGCGCTGTCTTCTCTCCATTCATTCTCAGTGCAGCTGACGCTGCAGAGAAAGGGACTGGGGAATCTCTATCCTCTGTCTCTTTCTCTGTCTCAAGGGGGAGTTATTAGAGGTCTGTTAAGACCCCTGATATCTCACCAAAGCCCCCCAAAAGGGCTGATTAAAAGAAAAAAAAAAAAAAAACAATAAAGAATAAAAAAATATTATTGTAAAAAATAAAAATTGTAAAAAAAAACAAAAAAAAACACATACAACGTTCACCCCCCCCCCAAAAAAAAATAAAAGCAAAAAAAAACCTGTCACGTGACATTAAAAAAAAAAGTATCGGTAATCGGTATCGGCGAGTACTTGAAAAAAAGTATCGGTACTTGTACTCGGTCCTAAAAAAGTGGTATCGGGACAACCCTAGTTTGCTTTAAGAGCATATTAAATAAGGGCATTAGCCAATGTATCTCATTGGGTAATAAATTTAAAAGGGCGAACAAAAGTCCTGGATGGCTTAACTCCAATGTAAAAATGCATATAAAAGCAAAGGAGAAGGCCTTCAAAAAATACAAGGTTGAGGGATCATCATCAGCATTCAGACTTTATAAAGAATGCAACAAGAAATGTAAGGGTGCAATAAGGACTGCTAAGATAGAACACATAGCGGAGGAGAGCAAAAAAAAAATCCCAACAAATTCTTTAACCACTTGCCGCCCGCCCTATTACAAAATGACGGCGGCAAAGTGGTTTGATATTCCTGACCGGACGTCATATGACGTGATCAGGAATATCGAGCCGCTGAGCGCCCCTGGGGGCGCGCATCACGACGATCGTTGTTGCGGGGTGTCAGTTTGACACCCCGCAACACCGATCTAGGTAAAGAGTCTCTGACGGAGACTCTTTACCACATGATCAGCCGTGTCCAATCACGGCTGATCACGATGTAAATAGGAAGAGCCGGTAATCTGCTTTTCCTCACTCGCGTCTGGCAGACGCGAGTAGAGGAGAGCCGATCGGCTGCTCTCCTGACAGGGGGGGTCTGTGCTGATTGTTTATCAGCACAGCCCCCCCTCGGATCCCACCCAGGACCACCAGGGAAGCCGCCCAGGACCACCAGGGAAGCCATCCACACTGGACCACCAGGTATGCCCCTAGACCCCCAGGGAAATACCACTCATATCAGTGCCGCGTATCAGTGCCCATCAGTGCCATGTATCAGTGCCCATCAGTGCCCAGCAGTGCCGCCTATCAGTGCCCATCAGTGCCTATCAGTGCCGCCTATCAGTGCCGGCCTATCAGTGCCACCCTATCAGTGCCCATCAGTGCCCAGCAGTGCCGCCTTTCAGTGCCCAGTGTCGCCTATCAGTGCCCATCAGTGCCAACCAGTGCCACCCATGAGTGCCCATCAGTGCCGCCTATCAATGCCCATCAGTGCTGCATATCAGTGCCACCCATCAGTGCCACCTACCAGTGCCCATCAGTGCCGCATATCAGTACCCATCGCCAGTGCCCGCTCATTGGTGCCACCTCATCTGTGCCGCTGTAACAGTGCCGCCTTATCAGTGCCCATCAGTGAAAGAGAAAACTTACTTATTTACAATTTTTTTTTAACAGAAACAAAAGCAAAAATTTTATTTTTTTCAAAATTTTCAGTCTTTTTTTTTACTTGTTTAGCAAAAAATAAAAACTGCAGAGGTGATCAAATACCACCAAAAGAAAGCTCTATTTGTGGGAACAAAATGATAAAAATTTTGTTTGGGTACAGTGTAGCATGACCGCACAATTGTCATTCAAACTGTGACAGCACTGAAAGCTGAAAATTGGTCTGGGCAGGAAGGTGTCTAAGTGCCCAGTATTGAAGTGGTTAAGTATGTAAACAGTAAAAAAGGGAGGACAGACCATATTGGCCCCATAAAGAATTAGCAAGGAAACAATGGATGAGGAGATGGCGAAGGTATTGAATGTATTTTTCTCCTCAGTCTTCACAAGGGAATCGGGGGGCTTCAGTAACCAAAACTGCAGTGTTTATCCTCATGACACATCACAGGAAGCACCTCCATGGTTAACAGAGGCCAGAATTAAAATTAGACTTGAGAAAGTTAACAATAATAAATCACCTGGACCAGATGGCTTGCACCCGAGGGTACTTGCAGAACTACGTGCACTCCCAGACCACTCGCAGAACTACGTGCACTCGCAGACCACTCACAGAACTACGTGCACTCGCAGACCACTTGCAGAACTACGTGCACTCGCAGACCACTCGCAGAACTACGTGTACTCGCAGACCACTCGCAGAACTACGTGCACTCCCAGAACGACGTGCACTCGCAGACCACTCGCAGAACTACGTGCACTCGCAGACCACTCGCAGAACTACGTGCACTCGCAGACCACTCGTAGAACTACGTGCACTCGCAGAACTACGTGCACTCGCAGACCACTCACAGAACTACGTGCACTCGCAGAACTACGTGCACTCGTAGAACTACGTGCACTCGCAGACCACTCGCAGAACTACGTGCACTCACAGACCACTCGCAGAACTACGTGCACCCGCAGACCACTCGCAGAGCTACGTGCACTCGCAGAACTACGTGCACTCGCAGACCACTCGCAGAACTACTTGCTGTAGTGGAAATTTGTAGGTTCTGTATATAATTGTATTCTATTTTATATGTATTGCACACTGCCCTCACTGTGCACATGGCACTAATAATGTTTTCAGTAAATGTTTGCATTCTTTCGAGCCCTGATTAGAATTAGCCCCTTGTTACCATAAACGTACAATTGTAATATTTTTCTGATACCTACGTAATCATGTGTATAAAAACCTTCAATTGCATCATAATAAAGCAGAACAGTTATTTGGAAAGATGCTGAGCGTATATTTTGTGTCTGTTCCTTACTGCAGTAGTTATTATTAATTTGGAACCACTAATCAATATGAGGATAGGAGATGCCTATCTATAAAATGTCCTGGTCAAGTGGCGAGCTGTGCCTAGGAGGGGATTTGCAGGTGACCCCGAGAATCCGAAACGAGGAGCTTGAGACGGTCCGGGAATTTCTGATAATCAGCCTGCTGAGGTAAGCCTTTTGCTTACATTTGAGTTATCAGACTTCCTTGATCGGTAAGGAATTTTCGGGACAAAGGGTACCTATTTTACTCCCCTTAATCGAACTGTAGTGATTGGTGGTTATATGTTATGTTGTCACTGTCTCAGTGGCATCACTAGGGTTGGTGTCAGCCGGTGCCGAAAAAATTGGTGTCACCCCCTCCTCCACCAACTACCCCAGTACAGACCCCCCCTCCACTAACTACAGACCCCACTCCATCAATATAGCCCCCCTCCCTCAGTACAGACCCCCTTCCATCAATATAAACCCCCCACTAAGTACAGACTCCCCTCCCTCAGTACAGACCCCCCTCCATCAGTACAGACCCCCGCTCAGTGCAAACCCCCTTTCCTCAGTATAGACCCCCCACTAAGTACTGACCCCCTCCCTCAGTACAGACTCCTCTCCCTTATTGCAGACCCCCCATCAGTACAGACACCCTCCCTCAGTGCAGAGTCTGCAGACCCCCCTCCATCAGTATCAACCTCCTACCTCAGTGCAGACCCCCCATCAGTACATACACCCCCCCTCAGTGCTAACCCCTATCAGTATGGAATCCCCCTCTCAGTGCAGACCCTCCCACCCATTAGTATAGAATCCCCCCTCAGTGCAGACCCCCATCAGTATAAAATCCCCCCTCAGTGCCAACCCCCATTAGTATAGAATCCCCCCTCAGTGCAGAGCCCCCATTAGTATAGAATCCCCTCTCAGTGCAGACCCCCCATTAGTATAGAATCCTCCCTCAGTGCAGAGCCCCATCAGTATAAAATCCCCCCTCAGTGCCAACCCCCATTAGTATAGAACCCCCCTCAGTGCAGACCCCCCATTAGTATAGAATCCCCCCTCAGTGCAAACCCCCATCGGTATAAAATCCCCCCTCAGTGCCAACCCCCATTAGTATAGAATCCCCCTCAGTGCAAACCCCCATTAGTATAGAATCCCCCCTCAGTGCAGAGCCCCCATTAGTATAGAATCCCCCCTCAGTGCAGACTCCCCCATTAGTATAGAATCCCCCCTAAGTGCAGACTCCCCCATAAGTATAGAATCCCCCCTCAGTGCAGACCCCCATTAGTATAGAATCCCCCTCAGTGCACACCCCCCATTAGTTAAGAATCCCCCCTCAGTGTAGATCCCCCATTAGTATAGAATCCCCCCTCAGTGCAGACCCCCCATTAGTATAGAATCCCCCCTCAGTGCAGACCCCCCATTAGTATAGAATCCCCCCTCAGTGCAGACCCCCCATTAGTATAGAATCCCCCCTCAGTGTAGACCCCCCATTAGTATAGAATCCCCCCTCAGTGCAGACCCCCCATTAGTATAGAATCCCCCCTCAGTGCAGACCCCCATTAGTATAGAATCCCCCCTCAGTGCAGACCCCCTATTAGTATAGATTCCCCTTGCACATGTCCACCCACAAATACATAAAGTTTACAGACCTCAGAACAGCGCGGACGATACACACAGCCATGTGTGTCCCTCTGGCTCCTCCTCCTCTTGTGTGGATGTAAACAGAGAGGAGGGGGAGGCGGCTTCAGTCCGGGGCACTGAGGGACACAGCGCAAGTCCGGAGGCGCAGATCAGGGCAGCGGGCAGTGTTAGGGGTGCGTGCTGCTACCTACGGGTGTCACCCCTCTGGCGGGTGTCACCCGGGTGCGGCCCGCACCCCCCGCACCCACCTAACAACTCCACTGCACTGTCTATTGTCCATCAGAATGTTATATATAAGAAAGGGAAGAATAGTGCTGTTCACAGGTATATGTAGTACATCTGCTAGATAAAGTAGTTTGGAGACAAGAGGATATAGGCACACGTAGAGAAGACTGGCCAGTCATTATTGGCATTAAATTAAGTAAGGGAATAAAGGGTAAGAGACCCCAAAAATGCCCAGCGCAAGAGGAGCGCTATATATGAACTGAAGGTGCGCTTCCGTCTATACTGAGCCCCTAGACTAATGGTTAAAGTGGACAGGGATCCACAATGGGTAACTGGGTTACCACCACAGTCCACAGGGACTGAGAATCATGCAGAGTAAACAGCTAGAGAAACAGCTATCTATGTGAGCAGCATGGATCAAGGGTGACAAATAACACTAGACAGAAAGGGACATTTTCATGTTAAGTTGTGGGATGAATTTGGGGTCAGGCACTACAACTAGTAAAGTCAAGAAAGCAGAAGTTTAGCAGGGAAATAAAAAGAGTTAAAAGAAAGTGAGAGAATGATATGCATGTGTTGTGTACAAATGGGCGAAATGTAAGCAATTTTAGAGAGATATTCACGTATCTGTGGGAATGCTGGAACCTTTAGTTCTATCTCTTGTGTGTGTCATGTACATGTATGTGACCCCCTCCTTTGCACTCTCCTGAAAGAATGTGGCTGGGATGAGAGGTCAGTGATAAGCTGGAAGGACACCATGCCAATTTCAGTTTTTTAGTCAAAATATTTATAACAAAATGTGCCAGGTTAACAAATCTAATGATAAACAATGAGATCACAATTATTTTTGAATCTGTTTTCCAAACATGGTAAAATGAAGGTTACATTTACCCGTGTATTACACAAATTGAATATCCTTTGATAGTGGAAACAGTGCATTTAAAAAAGGGAAATTAAGTAAAATTAAGTAATAGGTCCCCTTTAAGGAAATGTATCTGTGGATATATATTAGTGTGTGATATTGAAATTATCATTTGAGTATTAATTTCTAATATGGGTTTAACAATTTTATTAATAATATAGATATATTGAAACTGGTTTAGACAACCTTTCGTTGGAAATGGAATCCAGGTTATTGGGGAAATTTGTAAAAATGGTATTAGTTTAGATTAAGATAACAATTTTGTAATTCTACATTTATACAATAAGCCCTTATTGAGAGAAAAAAAAGATTAAGATGAGGTTATTATTTGGAATAAAGCTGCCATAATATTTAACAAAGCCAAGATGTATGGGATACATAAGAAGTTTTTCTACAAAAATTAAATCTAAAGGTCTGATAATAACTTGATGTGCGGTCCGTGATGTGAGAGTAATAATAAATAAATTTTAAATACGGTATAACAGACCCATCACATCAAGTCCACACACCCTGTAAGGATAGATGCCACGTGCAGCCAGTTGTTTTATAGTTTTTGATGTGGCTGAGAGCTTTCTGGTCCATCATACACAAGGATTGTTGGTCCTTTTGTTATTATTCATTTTTATTTTTGAAATCCAAACCAGAATGTGTGGATTGTGAAATGATGTGCCCCTTTTCCTTGCCGTGGTATAAGCAGAAGAATATTTTGGATTTATTGGACATCTCTCCATGACCACAGGGTATTGTTATCATTTATTATAATATTTCCTGGAAAAAGTTGTCTTTTTGAAACATGAAACTGGAGTTCTTACACAAACAGCATGAAAGAAAACAAGCCATTGTAATATATTTATGCAAGCTGGACCCAGTAATGAAGGGTTCACCCCGATATATCAGAGCTGTAGCTTTATGCAAAGGTGCTATTAGACAAAGTTACAGATATTATTTTGGTCAAATATTTAATTTTTAATGGTCCCACATTCTGCGCAGCAAATACAGTTAACTAAATGCTTGTCTACTGAAAGGTTCAAAATATGAATTTGTTTTGTTTGTTTATGTACAAATCTAACAATGAAAAATGCGTACATTTGAATCCAGCCACCTTATTGCCTCTATTGGAGGAGGCTGGAGACAAAGAAAAACCACATGTGTTAAATTGATGAGGTAGGAATCAGCTGCTGTGAGCCCAGTGCAGGACACACTCCCTGAAGACCCAGATATTTTATTTTTTGTAGAGTTATTCCCGGTTTTATACTGAGGATGCAGTTTGTCACCCAGAAGGATACTCTGTATTTAGAGTCGTTGGATCCTTTTTCCCCAGCTCAAGAAGCAGAGCTCCATGTTTTAGCAAAGCCTGTGAGTTATAAAAAGAGTGTATATTTGTATAGATACAGTACCTGACCGCGAGAATGTGTTTCCAGCGCGATCCCATTGTGCTGGTTCTCGGCGACAGGGTACTGTGCATCTCACGCTGGCTCGCTCATCGGGAAAGATAAACTGTGTTTTTTCCTTTTGCGATGAGCGACAAGCATTGCTGACAGGTGTCTGGTATGAATCATGAGGGGGAACGCCGCGCCAAATTTTAAATAAAAAACTGGCATGGGTTCCCCTCCAGGGGCATACCAGGCCCTTAGGTCTGGTATGGATTTTAAGGGGAACCCCCTACGCTGAAAAAACGGCATGAGGGTCCCCCCAAAATCCATACCAGACCCTTATCCGAGCACGCAGCCCGGCCGGTCAGGAAAGGGGGTGGGGACGAGCGCCCCCCCCTCTTGAACCATACCAGGCTGCATGCCCTCAACATGGGGGGTGGGCGCTTTGCCGCCCCAAAGCACCATGTAGCACCATATTGATGAGGACAAGGGCCTCTTCCTGACAACCCTGACCGTTGGCTGATGCCCCGGGACTGTGATAATAAGGGGTGGGGTCATCGGGTGACATCGCCCGGTGACCACGCCCCATGCCTATATAAGTCGTCGCGCACCTCACACACAGCATTACAGCGGGAGAGAGCGGAGAAGACTGGGCCCCCGCTAGCAAGAGAGCGTCAAAAGAGCAGAAGATAGTGGAGGAGCCCGGCAGAAGAACCGGAGAGTGGGAGAAGAACCGGACCCCGGGAGAAGAGGCTGGAGAGCAGGAGAAAACCGGACACTGGGAGAAGAGGCCAGAGAGAGCGGAGAAGTTGGAAGAAGACCCCCGAAGTTGGAAGAAGACCCCCCGAAGTCAGAAGAACACCCCCGGAGCTGTCTAATAAATTACTTTAAAAACCTGTCTAGTGTGTTTTTTTATTGACACTTTTTCCCACAGGTGAATGGGTAGAGGTACGATGTACCCCATACTCATTCACATAGGGTGGGGGGCCAGGATCTGGGGGCCCACTTATTAAAGTGGGCTCCCGGATTCCGATAAGCCCTCCACCCGCAGACTCCGACAGCCAACGGCCAGGGTTGTTGGGAAGACTCCCTTGTCCTCATCAACATGGGAACAAGGTGCTTTGGGGTGGGGGGGCGCAGGGCACCCCCCTGCCCCAAAGCGCCCACCCCCCATGTTGAGGGCATGCGGCCTGGTATGGTTCAGGAGGGGGGGCAGCTCGCTCGTCCCCACCCCCTTTCCTGACCAGCCGGGCTGCGTGCTCGGATAAGGGACTGGTATAGATTTTGGGGGGACCCCCACGCCGTTTTTTCAGCATAGGGGGTTCCCCTTAAAATCCATACCAGACCTAAGGGCCTGGTATGCCCCTGGAGGGGAACCCATGCCGGTTTTTTATTTAAAATTTGGCGCGGCATTCCCCCTCATGATTCATACCAGACACCTGTCAGCAATGCTTGTCGCTCATCGCGAAAGGAAAAAACACAGTTTTCCTTTCCCGATGAGCGAGCCAGCTCGGCGCTGGCTCCCGCGATGGGGCTCGCAGGTGTCAAATCTCGGCGAGATTGACACAATATCGCGGTCACCTACTGTAGTCGAGATATCAAGAGCTTTTGGTTCTATTTAAAGGGCCAGAAGTTTGTTTTTACTTCGACAGGTAAACCAATCAAGCATGCGAAGTTAATTTGATTGGCTGTTTTCAGCCTTCCAGGTTCTTGCTGAGGTAGCCATACTAACATTAAAACTCAAACATGGAAGCAGACCAGGCGACGAAGGATGTTGCATTACAGCCCAGGACACTTGATGGGTCTGTGCAACTCACAGATTCCACCCTAGTTCTGGCCCAGTATAGCTGGGATTAACAATTCAACTTTAAGGACCCCAGAACAAGAAGAACAAGTGGTCCACAGGGGGCAACTTCTTATGAAACAGAACTTTGGAAAAGGTGATCATTTATGTCTGCCAGCCACTCTTTTCCCTTCAGCTTGACACATGGACCGTGTCATCAGTCACAAGCAGTTATGGCTGTCTTAGTAAATGAGGGTGGGATAGAGCCAGGGTCCTCCACAGTTGTTTTTATAACATACCACTTCTTGTTTTACCTGTTACCAAAGGTGTTACCAAAAGCTGAACATCCCTTCCAGAGATTACAAAAAGATATATCCAGATGCCCAAGTCAGGATCTTACGAATATGCATTTTGTCTGTATGGACATGTTTTCTGGATGTCCAGTGGCAAATGCTACTGCAAAGGCCACAGTAAAAAGTGTTATCAGAAGTAGCTTGTAAGTACAGAGTAGAATGCCAGAATCTACAGAGAGTAACAGAGGAAATCATTTTTATAGGAGAGTCCTTACTAGAAGTTTTGAGGATTTTTTTTTACACCCCCTACTGTCTACAATGTAGCGGAAAAAGTAGAGTAAGAAACTAGAAAACTTTTGCCTGAATGTTTTATTATATTTTATCAAGCCCCTAAGGGAGATGTTGGACTCTCTCCCTATGAGATTTGGTTTGGGAGTGTGTTACTCACTTGCTTATATTTTGTCTCAGCAGCTGAAGTCCTCTATTCGGATCTTACGGAGAATGTTGCTGATCTTTTAAGGTTTTTGACAAACTCATTTATGTGTTTTCTCCCCAATTCCAGATCCTAAAAGTTTGGAAGGATCTAAAACTAAAGCCAGGTGACTTGTGAATTGTTAAGAGACATTTATATATAAGGTAATGTTTGGAGACTCAATACAGCATCTATTTCATGTACAAGTTGTGAAAAACTTGAAGGAAAAGTCACCCGGATCCACACCAGACACTGCAAAATGACTAAATTAAGGAAATCTCTGTGTTTGATTTGTTTCCTTCTTGCGATTAGTCTAGGGTACTTTTTGATTCAATTACTTTAATTGTAAGGGATATATATATATATATATATATATATATATATATATATATATATATATATATATATAATATATTTGAAAAGTAGTTTAGCCATGTTGAAGTCATATTTGTCTTTTGTACGTCTTCCATTTTATGTAGAATTGTCTGTGTTTACATGTGCTGATAAGTCAGCGTGCCAACAATTAAGCTAGAAGGCCATTCTGGCCACAGGAGTGTACAGCCAGTACTCTGTAAATATGTCTTATCAATCATTTGTTTTTCACAAAGAAAAGTCAGCTATTATATTCTCCACAATGAAGTTTTTGCCTCTTTGGCCAGGACTACCTCCACCTAAGCGTGTGGAGATTCCAGGTTAAAGGTGATAGCAGGTATGGTTAGTGATCAAAATATTGATCAAAAGAGAGGAGACTGTAAAGGAAATTTGTAAGTTCTGTATATAATTGTATTCTATTTTGTATGTATTGCACACTGTCCTCACTGTGCACACGGCACTAATAATGTTTTCAGTACATGTTTACATTCTTTCAAGTCCTGATTAGAATTAGCCTGCCTGTTACGCCCCTTGTTACCATAAATGTACAACTGTAATATTAATGTGATACCTACGTAATCATGTGTATAAAAACCTTCAACTGCGTCATAATAAAGCAGAACAGTTATTTAGAAAGATGCTGAGCGTATCTTTTGCGTCTGTTCCCTACTGCAGTAGTTATTATTAATTTGGAACCACTAATCAATATGAGGATAGGAGTTGCCTATCTATAAAATGTCCTGGTCAGTGCACTCACAATACACAAGTATACAGTACACAATACACAAGTACTAAAGATTCACACCCACTACTCAGACAACACTCAGGTATTCACACTACACAGGTACTATGACCCCTGTTATAACCTCCTGTTTTAAACTCTGGTTTTAACTCACCACTTAGACCAGTTCCCCTTGGACAGAGTTCCAGCAGACTCAAAGATGAGCAGGCTACACAAGGTTATATAGGCCTCAAGCACCTGTGACCAATTAACCACTCCCCTTAATTAGTAGGCTGAAGGAAGCAAAGAAAAAAAAGCTGTTTAAAAAGTGTCAAAAAAAGGTGTTAAAAGCTACAAGGAAAAGCTCAAAAAGAACCTAAAAATGCAACCCAGCAATCACCAGCAGTCAAAAAGCAAGACTTGTTCACTCTCCACTCAAGGTCCCCACTGTTTAGCTTCCAACCAGCAGTCTAGGTCGAAACGCATTTTACCACTCCACTCAATTTAACCGCTTTACATGATGGAATGTGTTTTATTATTGTATAACCAGAGCTCATATTTTAACTCATACATGATACTATGTTGGTATCTTATTTTGGAATAATAAAGATTTTATAAACAGTCATTGCTTTTGATCAATTTACTTAACTGCACAAAAGAAACCCTTGGTAGAGTCATCCTATATTGCCTATTTTTTGGGGTGCATGGCCTTTCAGCTCTTACATGTGTGTTCTTCCCATTTCAAATTTTTTTTTTAAAAGTCTTCATTCACCTAGCCCTGGGGAATCTCCATGTGTGGGTGTCAGTCAGGAGGACTGGGGGAGACAAGCCGCCAGTTGGGCTGGTACTTTCAGCAGTGTTAGAGCTGGGCTCAGTGTCTACAGGGAAGCTTTATCTAAAAAAAGGAACGGGAAGTTCCTAGCCTGTAATGGGCTGTTGCTGAATTACCAAAGAGACCGTTAATTACCGTGGCGTGATCAGCAGGCGCTGTACATAGAGGAACCAAGTGTGTGCGGGAGGAAGGAAGAAGGAGATTCTTTGTAAATAGGGAGGAAGTTGTTCCTTGTTCTGTGTTCTGGACATTTTCAAGTTGGGCATCCCAAAATTCCCTACCCCATCCAAGTTATCATCCCCTAATAAAATAACAAACAAGCCAAGGACTTATTTTCTGTGTTTGAAAGAATGAATCAGGAAGCCAGTTCTATGTAACTGGCTGTGCAGCAGTGGGGCCCCTGATATCAGCGACCCCTATGACAATAGTGCTACATAAGTTTGATGCTGTGATCATAAGACATTGCCTGGTGGGACAGATGACCAGGAAACATTGCTGTCTGGCAAATCTGGGACAGTTGACATGTATGCACGTCCTTTCCTGTCAAATTAACCACTTCCCACCCAGCCTGTTGTCAGCTGACGGCTAATCAAGACATTCAGTGTTCCGGTTAGACATCATATGAAGGACACAGCCAATGACATATCAGTGTACCAGCTCGCTGCCGGTACCATGTGATCGCTGTAACCAATCACAGCAGATCACATGACAATTGTAAGCAATGGATGGCTTCCTTTCATGACATCCATTGTGTACAATTGTGTTGCTAGCTGTGATTGGTCACAGTGATCACATGGTACAGACAGGGCCAATCACAGCATATCTGTACCATGTGATTAGGTTTTTCAAATCACAGCTAATTACAACAATACACACTGAATGAATCAGTTTCATTCATTAAAAATGGTTGCTTATACAAAATCCACTGGTATAAGCAATCATAATGTGTAAAAAAAAAAAAAAAAGCCCTGATCACTTCCCTCAGAGTAGTACAATGTTACTATGGTATGTATTGCTCTGGTCACAGTGTTTTAAAAAAGATCGTAAAAAAAAAACATAATAAAAAAAAAATGTAGCAAAAAAAAGAAAGAAAGAACCACATTTTTTTTAACATACTCCCACCGGGAGGCCGGAGTCGGAATCGGTTTTGATCAGGTCTCGGATCTAGTAACGCGGAAGTCACCTCATGACATCACTTCGCTCTACTAGAACCTTAAAGGCGCCAGATTTTAAAAAGTCAGTATTCAAAAACAGCCAAATTTGGCGTTTTGAATGCTATTAAGTGCGAAGGAGGAGTTTGGGGTCTTAATGATACTTGACACTGCCTATTATTGTCACAGGGGATGTTTACATCCCTTGTGACAGCAGCAAAAGCGATCAAGAAAAAAATGTAAAGGGACAGTGTAAAAAAAAAATAAAAAATTAAAGCGCCCCATCCCACCGAGCTCGCGCACATAAGCAAACGTATACGCAAGTCGTGCCTGCAAACGTAAACAGTGTTCAAACCACACATGTGAGGTATCTCTGCGATCGTTAGAGCAAGAGTAATAATTCTAGCAACTAGAACTCCTCTGTTACTCAAACCTGGTAACCGTTAAACATTTAGCGTCGCCTATGGAGATTTTCAATTACCGTAGTTTGTCACCATTCCATGGGCGTGCGCAATTTTAAGGCACGACATGTTAGGTATCTATTTACTCAGTGTAACATCATCTTTCACATTATACAAAAAAATTGGGCTAACTCTACTGTTTTTTTTTTTTTTTTTATTATTTTGTTTAAAAAAACACTGGGCATAAAAAACATAAAATATTGCAACAACCGCCATTTTATTCTCTAGGGTCTCTGCTAAAAATATATATATATAATGTTTAGGGGTTCTGGATCATTTTCTAGCAAAAAATACTAGAAATTTGAATACTGATACTGAGTCTCCAAGGGGTTAAGGGGGAGTACAGCATCTCAATCACCTATTTTTACTGCCACCAACAGCAAGTGTAAGCAAGGCCTTTGGACAGGTGTCCCCATTGCAGGATTTCCCCTTTATTCTTGTTCTGCTTGCAACTCAAAATGTTATATTTCTCATCATTTCAGTCCCTGTGACAATGACCCCTTAGATAATGAGAGAAGGTCATTCTCCCCAGTGGGCACAGAAATTAAAACTTGATAGATGCCCTATCCCAAAACTGAAACAAAAATGAAGTTTACACTTTATGACCTGAGGTCATGCCTACCAGGTCCATGTTATGAGACAAAAAAAAAAAAGTATAATGCCGCGTACACACGATCGGATTTTCCGACGGGAAATGTTGGATGTGAGCTTGTTGGCGGAATGACCGACGGACTTTCTTCCAACAAAGGTTTGATAGCAGGTTCTCTAATTTTCCACCAACAAAATTTTGTTGTCGGACTTTCTGATCGTGTGTACACAAGTCCATCGCACAAAAGTTCACACACACTTGAAATCAAGTACGAGCCGGAAGGGCTCGGCCTTGTAAAACTAGCGTTCGTAATGGAGATATTACATGACTATTGAGCTTACTTTTTATCGGCTCGCTGTACGTCTTGTACGTCACTACGTTCATAATTGCTGGCCAACATTTGTGTGACTGTGTGTATGCAAGACAAGTTGGAGCCAACATCCTTTGAACAAAATTCCATGGTTTTGTTGTCGGAAAGTCTGATCGCGTGTATGGGGCATAAGAGAGGAATGCATCTTGTAGAATTCAGCAGCAACTTGGTAAAAACAAATTTTCATTGAGGACAATCAGCACGCTGACCATATGGGGCGATGAAGAGATTTGATCATAATAGCTCCCTTCTTGTGATTGGGTGATTTTTTTTGTTTTGTTATGATTGTAATCATGTTTTATGATGTTCCATGAGTGGCAAGAACAGTCTTGGCTCTTCCAGAAAAACTAGGTAAGCCTCGGAGGGCATTAACTAAGAAAACCTTGGAGGAAGCCATTGCTGACCTACCTCTGAAAGTACTGGTTGTCTTCCTGTCAAATTAGTTGCTGTGTTAATACTTTTTGAGCTGCTAACCCAAAACAGTCATACAACCGGTGAATGTAGACTGCTGATCTGTACACTTGTCTCTCGTTACAGCTTAGAACGCATTGAGGCCAAACAAACCTCACGATAGGCTATTTTCAGATTACCGACGCCTCTATGTACAAATATCCTGTAATGTACAGTATGTGATTTAAGCAATATCTCAGTCTACTCTTTGCTCTCTGAGCATGGGGGGAGGGGGGGGGGACTCATGTGAGTTCGGACAATATACAATTCAAAGAACAGAGGTTTTATGATGATAATAGAATTATACAAGGTATAAAAGCCCTTTATTGCTTCACTCACAATATAAATGCCATAACACTCCACTCTGTACATTGTGCTGTGCATTATACACTGTTCAAAAAAAGTAAAGGAACACTTGAAAACATCAGATCACAAAGGGGAAAAATATAATGCTGGATATCTATACTGATATGGACTGAGTAATGTGTTGGGAACGAAAGGATGCCACATTGTTTGATGGAAGTGAAAATTATCAACCTACAGAGGGTTAAATTCAATGCAGCAGGCCAGTCCATTTTGCTGCATGGCCCTCACGTGCTTGTATGCATGCTTGACAACATTGGGGAATGCTCTTAATGAGACGACGGATGGTGTCCTGGGGTATTTCCTCCCAGATCTGGACCAGGGCATCACTGAGCTCCTGAACAGACTGAGGTGCAACCTGGCGGTGTTTGATGGAAACATATGAAAACATAATGCCCCAGAGGTGTTCTGTTGGATTTAGGTCAGGCGAGCGTGAGGGCCATTCCTTCAATTCCTTCATCTTCCAGTAACTGGCTGCATACTCTCCATTGTCGTGCACCAGGAGGAACCCCGGACCCACTACACCAGTGTAGGATCTGACAATGGGTCCAAGGAATTCATCCCGATACATAATGGCACTCAGGATGCCATTGTCTAGCCTGTAGAGCTTTGTGCGTCCCTTCATGGATATGCCTCCCCAGACCATTACTGACCCACCACCAAACTGGTCATGCTGAACGATGTTACAGGCAGTATAATGTTCTCCATGGCTTCTCCAGACCCTTTCACATCTGTCAAATGTGCTCAGGGTGAACCTGCTCTCATCTGTGAAAAGCACAGGGCACCAGTGGTGGACCTGCCAATTCTGGTGTTCAATGGCAAATGACAATTGAGCTCCTCTGTGCCAGGCAGTGAACACAGGGCCCACTAGAGGACCCTCATGAAGTCTGTTTCTGATTGCTTGGTCAGAGACCTTCATACCAGTGGCTTGTTGGAGGTCAATTTGTAGGGCTCTGTCAGTGCTCATCCTGTTCCTCCTTGCACAAAGGAGCAGATACCGGTCCTGCTGATGGGTTAAGGACCTTCTACGGCCCTGTCCAGCTCTCCTAGTGTAACTGCCTGTCTCCTTAAATCTCCTCCATGCTCTCGAGACAGTGCTGGGAGACACAGCAAACCTTCTGGCAATGGCACGTATTAATGTGCCATCCTGGAGGAGTTGGACTGCCTGTGCAACCTCTATAGGGTCCAGGTATCGCCTCATGCTACCAGTAGTGACACTGACCCTAGCCAAATGCAAAACTAGTCAAAAACAGTTAGAAGAGATGAGTAGGGGAATAAAATGTGAGTGGCCTCCACATGTAAAACCATTCCTGTTTTGGAGGTTGTCTCAGTGTTTCCCATGTAGTGCACCTGTTGTTAATTTCATTAACACCATAGCAGCTGAAACAGATTAACAACCCCCTCTGCTATTTAACTGACCAGATGACTACCCCAGGAGTTGAATTGACTTAATGCTATACTCTGATTAAAAAGTGTTTCTTTCATTTTTTTGAGCAGTGTATATAGTATATATACTGTATATATGCCATTCTATTCTACTCTGTATGTAGGGCCACCCCCGTGAGGGCTGCTGGAATATGACTGACCCCAAAGGTTGCCCTGACCTTGCAAGTCTCCTGACACCTCTGACACCCTGGGATTAGACAGACACTAGACTGTAGCAAAGTAAACAAGTATTTTACGTAAGATTCTTGAAGCAGATAAGAAAAAAATAAAGTAGGCAGATATCTTTCAGTGTTAAACTCTTGGTAAATATGCAGAGGGTGTGCAATACAAAGAAAATAGATCAAATAGTAGTAACCATAACCGGTAGGTCCTGAAAGAACCTATGACCCCAGGTATAAAAGGGAAGAGAATGACCTTTTATGTCAGCCTGCACCATTCAAATTCTGATGCCAGGAGCCCAACAAATTTTGTGGCACAGTTATAAAACAACAAGTTACAAGAAATAAATGTATAAATAAATTGTACGCTTGTTCCAAACGAAATGTGTATCAATTGTGTATCAAAAATTATAAAAAAAATAAGTGCTCCTGTCTTTCACACGTTATCCAGATACAATGAATCCCTACAGCAAATTTACAAACATACATAAAATAAAATATTAGCCCATAAAATATATATTCCTTATATTGCACAAATATACAGTGCCTTGAAAGAGTATTCATACCTTATGACATTTTCTACATTTTGTCATGTATGTCATGTGTGGCGTGCATTTGTATTCAGCCCCCTTTACTCTGATACCTCTAACTAAAATTTAGTGAAACCAATTGCCTTCAGAAGTCACCTAATTAGTAAATAGAGTCCACCTGTGTGTAATTTAATCTAAGTATAAATACAGCTGTTCTGTGAAGCCCTCGTAGGTTTGTTAGAGAACCCTAGTGAACAAAAAGCATCATAAAGGCCAAGGAACACATCAGACAGGTCAGGGATAACGTTGTGGAGAAGTTTAAAGCAGGGTTAGGTTATAAAAAAATATCCCAAGCTTTGAACATCTCATGGAGCACTGATCAATCCATCATCCGAAAATGGAAAGAGTATGGCAAAACTGCAAACCTACCAAGACATGGCCGTCCACCTAAACTGACTGGCCGGGCAAGGAGAGCATTGATCAGAGAAGCAGCCAAGAGGACCATGGTAACTCTGGATGAGCTGCAGAGATCCACAGCTCAGGTGGGAGAATCTGTCCGCAGGACAACTATTAGTCGTGTTCTCCACAAATCTGACCATTATGGAAAAGGGACAAGAAGAAAGACATTGTTGAAAGAAAGCCAAAAGAAGTCACATTTGCAGTTTGCGAGAAGCCATGTGGGGGACACAGCAAACATGTGAAAGAAGGTGCTCTGGTCAGATGAGACCAAAATTTTACTTTTTGGCCTATAAACAAAACGCTATATGTATAACACTGCATATCACCCTGGACACACCATCCCCACCGTGAAACATGGTGATGAAAGCATCATGTTGTGGGGATGCTTTTCTTCAGCAGATACAGTGAAGCTGGTCAGAGTTGATGGGAAGATGGATGGAGCCAAATACAGGGCAATCTTAGAAGAAAATCTGTTATGCCCTGTACACACGGTCAGATTTTCCGACGGAAAATGTGTGATAGGACCTTGTTGTCTGGAAATTCCGACTGTGTGTGGGCTCCATCACACATTTTCCATTGGATTTTCCGACACACAAAGTTTGAGAGCTTGCTAAAAAAATTTCTGACAACAAAATCCGTTGTCGGAAATTCCGATCGTGTGTACACAAATCCGGCGCACAAAGTGCCAAGCATGCTCAGAATAAATTAAGAGACAAAAGCTATTGGCTACTGCCCCGTTTATAGTCCCGACGTACGTGTTTTACGTCACCACATTTAGAACGATCGGATTTTCCGACAACTTTGTGTGACCGTGTGTATGCAAGACGAGTTTGAGCCAACATCCGTCTGAAAAAATCCATGGATTTTGTTGTCGGAATGTCCGATCAATGTCCGACCGTGCGTACGGGGCATTATAGTCTGCAAAAGACTTGAGACTGGGGCGGAGGTTCACCTGCTAGTAGGACAACGACCCTAAACATACAGCCAGATGTCACACTTTTCACATATTTATTTGTAAAAAAATATAAAAAACATTTATCATTTTCCTTCCACTTCACAATTATGTGCCACTTTGTGTTGGTCTATCACATAAAATCCCAATAAAATACATTTTTGGTGGTAACATGACAAAATGTGGAAAATTTCAAGGGGTGTGAATACTTTTTCAAGGCACTGTATAATGTCAGCATCCAGTGCAAAATTCTAAGATAAATGAAAAAAACAAAGTCAAAACAATCCACCCAAAATGATCCCACAATATGTGAAAAAAACCTCTTGGTGGTTGATATTCATTGTTTTCTAGCATTACGAGAGGATAAGTGTCTACCGAAAGAGTTGTTTTCACATATTGTGGGATCATTCAAGGATTTTTGGGGGGATTTTTTTTGTACTTTGTTTTTTCAATTTATCTTTGAATATTGCACTGGATGTGGACACTATATATTTGTGCAATATGAGGAATATATATATATTTTGGGGGCTAATATTTTATATTTTATGTATGTTTTTAAATTTGCTGTATGGATTACTTGTATCTTGATATTGTGTATAAGATAGGAACACTTGCTATTTTATAATTTTACATGTATATTTTTTTTATAATTTTTGATACACAATTGTGTACACACGGTCGCATTTTCTGACAGAAAATGTGTGATAGGACCTTATTGTCGGAAATTCCAACCGTGTGTAGGCTCCATCACACATTTTCCATCGGATTTTCCGACACACAAAGTTTGAGAGCTTGCTATAAAATTTTCCGACAATAAAATCCGTTGTTGGAAATTCCGATCGTGTGTACACAAATCCGACGGACAAAGTGCCACGCATGCTCAGAATAAATAAAGAGATGATAGCTATTGGCCACTGCCCCATTTATAGTCCCGACGTACGTGTTTTACGTCACCGCGTTTAGAACGATCGGATTTTCCGACAACTTTGTGTGACCGTGTGTATGCAAGACAAGTTTGAGCCAACATCCGTCGGAAAAAATCCTAGGATTTTGTTGTCTGAATGTCCAAACAAAGTCCGACCGTGTGTACAGGGCATTAGTGTGGAACAAGCGCACCATTTATTTATATATTTATCATTGGGTTGCAGTGTTTGAGTTCCCTCATCAATGGTTGCAGCTGTTCACTGGGAGAATAAGGGCAACTAATTATATAGTAAGAAATGCAATACCTAATCTCTGAGTAGAGTTCCCCATGAAGTGTGCAGAATTTGTGCACAGAGTCCTTTAAGTAGGGACAAGAGGAAAGATGGAGAAGTCCTTGTGATGTAGATGTTCAGTGTCTTCAGCTAGCTCAACAAGAGCCCAGAAGAATTGCTGTGCAATGGTGACCAGCAACAGAAAATAGCATGTGCAAAGAATTTCCTTTTTGAAGCTTTAATGTAAAGAGATGGGATAAAGGTGTCTGCATGCAGTGTCTTTGTAGGGTGTGCACCAGGTGGGCTTCTGCCTGCTCACCAATCCTGATGATGCCAAGGCTCAAAAGAATAGGATGTCCCAGAACAGGCTCTTGAAGAATCTGCAACCAGTGAAGGGTGCCTGGCTGTGCATCTGGCAGCACGCGCTTTAAGCTGGGTCTGTACTGGTGATGATGAGAGTGACCCCTGACAGCCACTCGGCTGACAGGGAGCTGGCAATGGTGGATCTGCTCACTCACTTGCCGGAGGCTTTTCACATTCCCCAAAGTGGCCAGGTCCCTGCTCTCGGATCAAAGTGGCCGTGGTCCCAGGAGAGAGACTCCTCCCTGAACCAGGCTATTTATGTCCTCACGATAGGTGTGAGCAGGGGGTGTGCCAGGTGTGCCTGGGCACACCCTAATCACTCACGTGAGGTGCTTACTCCCCCTGCTGTCCAGGCTTTCCCCCTGTGTTGACCCCCCCTGCAGTGCTGCTGGCTTCCCTCCTCTTCTCTCCTCTCGGCTGCTGCATGGGATGTTTCAGGATGGAATGCGGGTGGGAAGGGCTATCAGTATGTCATTTACCGGTCCCATCCTTTTCAAAATGAACACAGTAAACACTCACTCTGTTCATTCACAAATTAAAGCATAGTAAACATAGTTTGAGCTTTGAGATGCACACCCTAATGCAATAGGCTGCACACATCTATGGTCCTCCCTGGGGTTCTGTCAGAATAGCAAACCCGTCAGATTAGCGAAGAGAAGTGACTTTCCATCAGCTGTGCATGCATTCAACCAGCGTTCCACCGCTACCAGGTTTGCTAATCTGACAGAACAACTGCAGTCAGAAGGCGGCAGTGGACATCTTAGTACGCCCAGCTACATCTTGCATTTCAGAGTAATTTTAGCAAAAAATGAAGCGTATATATATATATATATATATATATACACATATATAAATATATATGTATATATATATATATATATATATATATATATATATATATATATATATATATATATATATATATATATATATATATAAATAAATATGGTATATTGACATCTGTGATGCTGTTTGGATGTTTAATTTTGAAAGCCTAAAAGGTTTAGCGCTGAGCAGTGCAGGGTGTACCTGTAACGGACCCCCATCGCATTCAGCTTGAGTGCTTCCGTCAGCATACAGCCTCCTCCAGTCTGAACATCAGATATCAGATATTACAGCCCATATATTGTAACTAAAGACCAGGCAAGACTAGCTCAGTTACACAGCTTGAACATGGAACTGTTTATTAGAACAAGAATACAGTCTTATATACAATTCAGAAGGAGGTTCCCCCCTCCTAATTATATTACTCTACCAACACACTGTAACCAGATACATAAATTAACATGAGCTAAATAACTAATTATTTACCCAGCCTAGGTGAATCAGAGGTATGACCTTTCAGGTCAGCCTTGCCGTCTAGCTTAGAAGAGACAACACACATTATCATAATTATAAACACAGGACTCCTTTTCACAATAGCGGGAGCTCTCAGAATTAGCAGATGGTCTGTCTCCTACATTGCAGACATTATAATCCACATCGCCATATAGTTTTGCTTGCGTTACTGCCAGTTTAATGCCATATAGTTCTGTGTGCATTACTGCCAGTTTAACGCCATATAGTTCTGTGTGCGTTACTGCCAGTTTAACGCCATATCATTCTGTGTGCATTACTGCCAGTTTAATGCCATTTACTTCTGTGTGCGTTACAGCCAATTTAACGCCATATAGTTTTGCATGCGTTGCAGTTCAACTCCAGCATATGGTAAAGTCAGTTTCAATTTCATTTTGTATCCTCTAGCTGTCATGCTTCAGTGACTGTGCTATTTACAACTGAATCATTCTGAATAGACAATATTCACAGTGTGAAACGGAGGCCGCAATTGTCACAAGCTGGTATTACTGAAAAGAAAAGGAAATGCTACACCACACCTGCACTTTACAATATTTATAAGATTGTTACATCTGTGGTTAAACAGTTGGTGATCGGATATGTCAGTCACTAGAAGACTATGCCAGTTATCATGATTGACTAATTTCTATTGATCACCTGATGACTTCACCTTCAATCCAAACAGATTGTATGACCAATCAATATCTATTGGTGTATGTGAGTCTGTCCTCCAGACTTTAGGTCTTTTAATGTGTACTGGGAATAGGGTTGTAGTTTAACAGTCATTTATATATGGAATTTTACTTTTGGATAGTCTTTAATAAAGATTTGCACCTATATCACTGAATTGTCCTCATAGAAGAGTTTCTTTGTGCTTGTCATGTTTTTCTTTTGCATGCGTTACTGCGTTTCACGCCAAATACCGTATTTATCGGCGTATAACACGCACTTTTTTCCCCTTAAAATCAGGGGAAAATCGCGGGTGCGTGTTATACGCCGATCCCCTGCGATCCGGAGCTGCCAGATTTTCAAAATCGCCTACCGCGATTTGAAAATGGCGCCGCCGGCGCTGAAATACACAGTGCCTGTCCTCGGCTCTTCTCGGCCAATTTCGTCTTCACTCGAGCGCCGCCCGAACCTAGCCGAGTGTACTCGGCTAGGTTCGGATAGCTCCGCTCGGGACTACGAGTGGAGCCGAAAGTAAACGAGAGCCGCCGAGAAGAGCCGAGGACCGGCTCTGTGTATTTCGGCGCCATTTTCAAATCGCGGTCGGCGATTTTGAAAGATCACGAGATACGAGGCTGAACTGGGGAAGGCTGCACTGACCAGGCTGCACTGGGGAAGGCTGCACTGACGAAGGCTGCACTGGGGAAGGCTGCACTGGGGAAGGCTGCACTGACATGGCTGCACTGACATGGCTGCACTGACATGGCTGCACTGGGGAAGGCTGCACTGACAAGGCTGCACTGACAAGGCTGCACTGACATGGCTGCACTGACAAGGCTGCACTGGGGCAAGGCTGCACTGACAAGGCTGCAATGATGGGCATTTAAATGTAAGTTTTTTTTCCTTCAACTTCCCTCCTAAAAGTTTTTTTTCCCTAAAATTCCCTCCTAAATTGGGGTGCGTGTTATACGCCGGTGCGTGTTATACGCCGATAAATACGGTAGTTCTGTGTGTGTTACTGCCAGTTTAACGTCATATCGTTTTGTGTGTGTTACTGCCAGTTTAACGCCATGTAGGTCTGTGAGCATTACAGATAAGTCATCAGCTGTCAGCTGAATGAAAAAAAAACAAAACATTGCAGGCAATTTAATTTTTATTTAGAAAAATGGCTTTTCTTGATTCCCGCTTCCTCCAGGTGCAGTGGCTATCTTGTGCCCCCTCTTATGCCAACCCGTACCTGGGAAAGTGGGAACGTTTTTTATTTTCAGATGAATCAGCATCTATGTATACGAACCATGCGTTGGCATGGTATCATTACATTCATGATATCCTAATTTTGTGGGATGGACCAGTCACACTCCTTGACCAGTTTCTTGAATGTATCAATTGTAACAATATGTTTAATCTCAAATTTGCAATGTCCCACAATCCATCTGTCATAACCTTATTGGATCTGACCATACAAAAACATCCTGATGGTTATTCATACAGCAAACTATTTCCAAGACCAACAGCAGGCAACCCCATCTTGGAAGCATCAAGCTTCCATCCCAAACCATTGCTAGCCTCCAATCCTTACGTGCAAGGTATAATTGATCGAGTGATGCCCTTTTCGAAAAAGAGGCCCAAACATTGCGAACCAGATTACACACAAGTGGCTATTCCAACAACATCCTCAAAAAGCCTACAAAAAAGGCAAAAAGCAAGATACTTACTTTTTTCACAAAGGAAAACTCTGAAAAACAACACTACTAGAGTTGTCACTACAGTAAATACTCTTGTCATCACAAACAGATCAAAAACATTCTGAATAATCATTGGCACCTTTTATGTATGGATCCCACTCTTGCCCCTTTGGTCACAGATCGACCTTTAATTACATTACAAAAGGGCCTCATGAGGGCGACAAACTGGTTCATAGTGAAGGGAGAAAACATCAGTAGAGCCAAATACAAGGGAACATTTCCCTGTATCCACTGTGGCTATTGCCAATATATGGACACACGTAAATATATCACCCTGCTGAATGGAGACATTTTTCAACCCAAACATTATGTTAACTGCCACACTCCTGGGGTGGTATATTTATTGTCTTGCCAGTGTGGATGTTACTACATGGGGAAAACAAAATTAGAACTATGGCGTCGAATCTATCGACACATAGTCAGCACAGCATGCATGGGTCCTTTGTTTCACCACCTCCAGGTGGTACCGCAGGTTCCCCCACCTTGCGTTCCAGCTTGGAGCGCGGACGGTAGCCGCACGCGCGTCGGTGGCATAATGACGTGTGACGTGACTCTGCCAATGGACGGCCTTGCACCGCACGTAATCGCGCCGATGGACGCAGTGAGGATGTTCCAGCGTCTATCCCGGGCGCGGACATCCCCACTAAGGGACCAGCTGTATTCCATCGCAATCAGCATTGCGATTGGTTAACTTCCTTTGTACACAGCCTTATCTACCTGCACGCCAGGCAATCATTTGATATGCCGAGGAAGTGCATGGTGGATGTCTTACATGCTCACACAAGCATGGTCAAAGGTATGTTGATGTCTTAACTTTTTGCACAGGATCTATATATGCATACTGGCACAAATTATGTCGGCCTAGTCCGAACAGCTTTGCCAAATGCATGCAGTTACCCCTAGCAATTATAATCCATACCCTCTTGATTATTTACACAGCTGAGCTCACAACAATCTCTGCAGTTTCAGGATTAAGTTTTACTTTCCCAACAGCTGGCCCATTAGTAGCAGGAGCCTTGTGCCCCATAGCTAGGGGTCCTTGTGGTGAAGCACTTGTTGCCATGTATCCATGATCCTCCTTTTTCCACTCTGGGGTTGGATTTTTGCATGCTCCCGGCGTGAAGGACTTACCATTATTCACATCTCTTCCTTAGACACATGCAATACTGTATGTGTGACTTTGTGAGTACAGCTATATTATCTATATTATATTATATATGATGACATCTGTATATATATTTTTGGTATCTCTACTTTTTTGAATTTTTTGTAAATTGTTTATAAAATACTAATTCTGTGCATTTTGCATTTGCATTGTAGAAATCTCGTACCCATTTGACATTAAAAACCTCAGAAGAAGAAGGACTGTAATTTGGTCGCAACATGTAAGGAGTCTACGCCAGTATGCATCACCACTAGCCCGTCTATTCCAAGGGCAGTTGGTTCACATACAGTTGCGACATTTGGGTGCCATGTATTTTGTTTTTATATGATGTCATCATTGTTCTTATCTCTGTCTATGTTTATATGTATTTGAATAAAATATACTTTTTTACTTACATACTTGGTCTGCCTATAATAGATCCAGCTGGGGCTCTAGCCGTGCCTTGGGCACCAGGTTTTCCATTTGTCTTAATAAAAATTATGTCAGCAGACTGCAGTTCCTATTTAAACCCACAAGTTCTCTTTTTTTTTTTTTACCACTATAAATTTCTCCTGAAATTTACAAACGCAGCAATTTAGAAACTGGATGAAAAGTTTAGCACTGAAAAACACTTTTTGAAAGATAAATAGTCCATGTCGAGGGCATGTGGCCTGGTATGGTCCAGGAGGGGGGGAGGGGGGGCGCTCGCTCGTCCCCCCACTTATCCTGACCTGCGGGGCTGCGTGCTCAGATAAGGGTTTGGTATGGATTTTGGGGGGGACCCCACGCCATTTTTTTTTTCTTGGCGTAGGGGGGTTCCCCTTAAAATCTATACCAGACTGAAGGGTCTGGTATTGTTGAGGGGGGGGGGAACCCTACACCATTTTTTTTTATCATTTTGGCAGGGGGGGGGGTTCCCCTTCAACATCCTCAGCACTGCAAGTCGGATCATCATGATCCGACTTCTGGTGCGACTTCTGTTCAAATCAATGGGCTCCATTGATTTTGAATAGAAGCAGAGAAACGCCTGACGAGGCTTAACATTCTGTTTACAGCGTTAACCCGCGTTTAACAGCTTTTACCAGCATCTGGTGTTTTTAGGACTGCTCTTGAACAGGATTTTAGGGCAGTTCAGACAACAGCCCATAAACTCCACGGCTGATAAAAGCTAAATAAGTCCATGTGTGCATGGACACATAGGATAACATAGAGTGGAGTTTATGGGCTGTTAAAAAAAAACCGCCCAAACGTCAAAAAATGGCCGTTTTTGAGCTCCAGTCTGCATGGAGCCTTTTATTGTTTCCCTTTAATCATCATTAAAACCACTGCTATTTTAACCAATTCAGCTTCGGAAGGTTTTCCCCCCTTCCTGACCAGGCCATTGTTTGCGATACTGCACTGCGTCGCTTTAACTCACAATTGCGCGGTCGTGCAATGCTGTACCCAAATAAAATGTATTTCCTTTCTGGGGACCAGTGACACCAATATAGTGAAATACAGTGCTTAACAAATGCACTCTCACTGTATAAATGACACTGGCAGGGAAGGGGTTTACACCAGGGGCAATCAAAGGGTTAAATGTGTTCTCTATGAGTGCTTTCTAACTGTGGGAGAGGTGCTTTGACTAAAGGAAAACAGAGATCCGTGTTTCTGCTTAGCAGAAACACGAGATCTCTATTTTTCTCTCTGGGAGAACGGCGGTGTCTGTCTTGTTTACTTAGGCAGACCCCCGTTCTGCCTCTCTACAAACGATCGCCGGGTTCCTGGTGGACATCATGTCCACTGGACCCGCTGATTGGCTCCAGTGGATGCGGAGCTCCAGCGGCACACGCGCCCCAAAGCAGAAGAAGATTAAGTACAGGTATGTGATTTTGTGCTTAAGGGCCGCCCTACCGCAGTATATGTACGTGGGCGGTCCTTAAGCGGTTAAAAACAATATTTAAAAAAAAAAAAGTTTTTGCATTGATACATGTCCCCTAGGGCAGTACCTGGGCCCCCATATCCTTTTTATGTCCAGTAACTTGCATATCAAGCCTTCAAAATGGGGACTATTGATTTTTCGAGTTTGGGTCCCATAGGTTTCCCGGTTTAGGTCCAAACTTTCCATGCTCGGGAGTTCTAGTGCAAACCGAACCGGGGTGTATTCGCCCATCACTACTAAACAATATACACTATATTGACAAAAGTATTGGGACACCTGCCTTTACACGCACATTAATGGCATCCCAGTCTTAGTCCGTAGGGTTCAATATTGAGTTGGCCAACCTTTTGCAGCTATAACGGCTTCAACTCTCCTGGGAAGGCTGTCCACAAGGTTTAGGAGTGTGTCTATGGGAATGTTTGATCATTTTTCCAGTAGCACATTTGTGAGGTCAGGCACTGATGTTGGATGAGAAGGCCTGGCTCACAGTCTCCGCTCTAATTCATCCCAAAGGTGTTGGGTTGAGGTCGGGACTCTGTGCAGGCCAGTCAGGTTCCTCCACCCCAAACTCGCTCATGCATGTCTTTATAGACCTTGCTTTGTGCACTGGTGCGCAATCATATTGGAACAGGAAGGGGCCATCCCCAAACAGTTCCTACAAAGTTGGGAGCATGAAATTGTCCAAAATGTCTTGGTATGCTGACGCTGGACACTGGAACTAAGGGGCCAAGCCCAACTCCTGAAAAACAACCCCAACACCATAATCCCCCCTCCACCAAATGATTTTGACCCGTGCACAAAGCAAGGTCCATAAAGACATGGATGAGCGAGTTTGGGGTGGAGGATAAATCATAAAATCATACAAACATTTGGGCGCACTGTCCATTTAACCACTTGCCGACCAGTTGCCATAGTTATACAGCGGCAGGTTGGCTCTACTGCGCGAATAGCCGTAGGTGTACGTCGCTTCGTGCATCAGATACAGTAGGCCGGAGACGATGCGCGTGGCCGCGATGTCCGCCAGCCACTCGCGATCGCTCCACAGAGAGCCAGAACGGGGATCTGTCAATGTAAACAAACAGATCCCCGTTCTGGCAGGGGAGTACAGTGAGATTGTCTGTTCCTAATGATCAGGAACAGCAATCTCTCTCTCTACTCCCAGTCAGTACACTCCTCCCACCGTTAGAAACACCTCCCAGGGAACACATTTAACCCCTTGATCTCCCCCTAGTGTTAACCCCTTCCCTGCCAGTGTCATTTATACAGTAATCAGTGCATTTTTATAGCACCGATCGCTGTATAAATGTCACTGGTCCCAAAAAAGTGTCAAAAAAGTGTCCGATCTGTCCGTCGCAATCACGCTAAAAATCGCTGATCGCCGCCATTACTAGTAAAAAGATAAGTAATAATAATAAAAATGCCATAAATCTATCCCCTATTTTGTAGATGCTATAACTTTTGTGCAATCCAATCAATATACGCTTATTGCATTTTTTTAAAATCAAAAAAATGTAGGAGAATGCATATTGGCCTAAACTGATGAAAAAATTTGTTGTTTTTCATTTTTTTGGGGGGTTATTTATTAAATTATAATTATATATTTAATATAATATATTGTATTTATTTATTTATATTAAATTATAGCAAAAAGTAAAAAATGTTGGGTTTTTTTCCCAAAATTGTCAATTGTCACGCAAAAAATAAAAAAATTGCAGAGGTGATCAAATACCACCAAAATAAAGCTCTATTTGTGGGAAAAAAAGGACATACATTTTGTTTGGTTACAGTGTCGCACGACCGCGCAATTTTCAGTTAAAAACGACACAGTGCCGTATCACAAAAAATAGCCCGGTCATTAAGGGGGTAAATCCTTCCGGGGCTGAAGTGGTTAAATAATACATCCTATATTAAAGTATATACTAAATGCCTAAATAACATAGGGGGTTATTTACTAAAGGCAAATCCACTTTGCACTACAAGTGCAAACTACAAGTGCAAAGTGCACTTGAAATTGCACTGAAAGTGCACTTGGAAGTGCAGCCGCTGTAGATCCAAGGGGGGGCATACAAGGAAAATAAAAAACAGCATTTTAACTTGCACATGGTTGAATAATAAAATCAGCAGAGCTTCCCCCTCATTTCAGATCTACCCCTCAGATTTGATGACGGGTGAACTATAAGCGGTGGATTTACTAAAGGCAAATAGACTGCACTTGCACTCTGTAAGTGCAGTTGCTCCAGAGCTTAGTAAATGAGGTAAAGCATCATTTGCAAAGAATACCCAATCGCTTGCAACGAAAATTAAAAAAAAAATGCATTTTGCTTGCACATGATTGGATGATGGAAGTCAGCAGAGCTTCTGCTCATTTACTAAGCTCTGGACCTACTGCTCTTGCAGAGTGCAACTATTTGTCTATTTGCCTTTAGTAAATCAACCCCTAAGTGTCAACAATCCTTATTGTGGTTCCCGTACTCCTTCACCAAACACAGAGCTCTATTCCCTTACCAAAAGTTTCGACCCCCAAAATTAAAGAGGTTGACAGCGCTTGGCAATGGGATGCAATCCACCGGTGACCCGTCACAACTCAGCAAAGGCAGCCAGCTCCCAGCTCATCAGCTTCTTAATAAACAGTAGCTCCAGATGTCAGATGCTGCAAGCTCAGATTAGGTCAAATCCCAACCTCAATATAAGCCTTAATTTACCACAAATGAGAAGGAGGAACTATAGTTCATTACTGCAAACCAAACATGTTTTAGTAAAAGAATTGTTCTCACAGAAAGAGGAAAACCAAACAGCATAAAATCAGCAACTCAGCATGCTGCCCGATCCGGCAGTGATGTGTGATGACATCAGCACCAAAGCCTGTCCCTACGTCTTTTGTCCACATAGTTTTAGGGGCACGCTACTTTATGAACTGTACTGTATATTTTATACAGTATAACAACATAGTCCACTTTCTACACTGGGCTCTACGTTACTAATGAAAAAAGTGCACAAAATCGAATGTGCGAACAGCGCTTACCGTTATACCAATATGAATAATGTTACTTAATAAGTGTGTGAATAGGTGAATTAATCAATGGGTAACAAATTTTAAAAATAAATGCATAACTTAATTTTAAATGAGCTTCTGATGACGTCACGGTAGATGACGAAACACGTAAGTCTGTAATGCATGTTGCGCTACGTCACGCACTGGTGGAACGCATGCTGTCGGTCTCGCAGGCTTCCATCCCCTTCAGGCTGTGCCATTGCGGTTGCTCGTATTAGGAGGCTATTGTGTTTTTATTTGTATTGGCATTGTTTTTAGCCACTGAGTTTTATCAATAAATTACCCTACGGTATTACGACGAGGAATTCGTAATTCATGTGATCAGTATATTAGGATTCTGAACAATAATTCTACATTTTATTTTATCGATTTATTCATTTATTTTGTATGAATTTTACATTGGTGTTCACTGCAGTTTCCTCATTTGTTCGTTTTGCTAGGGAGTTTTTGAGTTTATTGTATTATTCACACATTCCACCATTGACATTTGATATCCTAATATACTGATCACAATAGTCCAAAAAAGGCAAAGTCCTGCGAAATCCAAATGGAAACTTCCTAGGTGTATGTAACCGTATCTTGAAAGTGATCCCTATATCTTAAAAATGTATATAGCTAGGGAACCAGCCTAATATGTAAACAATGGTGAGAACAATTATGGTGATCTGCATAAACAGTGATTAAAATACATAAAAAACATATGAAAAGCGAAGATCTGAAAGAAAAAAATCTTAATGTAAACTATTATTGTAAATATTATTGTGAAATTAACCCCAGCCTGTGGGCATTAAACAATCACATTAAAGCAATAAATGCAAAACAGTCCATGTGTGTGTATAGGCAAAAAAGAAAATAATTATAGCCAGTGATAAATTAAATAGAAAAAGTCGCCTCAGATGACGTCTTGATGACGAAACGCGTAAGTCGTGGCCTCGTGATACGCACACGTCAACATCTCTCTTCCTGTTTGTGTTAGTTCCGGTTTCAGCTGTTGGGCGGTGGAACGCACGCCTCACCGCGCTGCCCCTCGGCTGTGAGCCGGTTATCTGAGCACTGTTTTTAGCTTTAGTTTATGGCCTACAAATTTTACTATATGGATTTTCTAAATAAAACTTCTACTTTTGATGGATTCACACTATGAAGCATTTTCTTTTCTCACTTCATACGGATAACTATCATTGGGGATAACACTACGCCGGAGCAGGACATAGCACCCCTGGACGGAGGATCACTTCCCGGTTCCGCCATCGCAGGACTGTCTGCATTTGCCTTTTACCCCTGCAGGGGTTAGGCAGTCCGGTAAGTGTACACACGAGTGGGGGTGGAGTGAAGGACGGAACATCCCAAGCTGAAAGCTGTGACTACGTTTTCCCTTCACCAGTGGGACACATTCTTTGGGACTCTTTTGCGGACTTTTTCTATTTATTGCGGGATGTCCAGCGGTGCAGGGAAAGAAAAATAAAACTGGACGAACTCCTCATCCTGTAATACTATAGGGTAATTTATTGAGCAACCGCAATGACACAGCCTGGAGGCGATAGAAGGCGCGAGACCCACAGCAGAGTAAGCGTGCGTTCCACCAGTGCGTGACGTAGCGCAGTGTGCGTTCCATGCTTACGCGTTTCATCATCTAGCGTGACGTCATCAGAAGCTCATTTGATATTAAGTTATTAATTTATTTTTATAATTTGATGTTACCCATTGAATAATTCACGTATTCACACACTTAAATAACATTATTCATATTGCCTATAAATGAAATGAAATTAATTAATTTATTCAACTATATATACAGTGCCTTGCGAAAGTATTCGGCCCCCTTGAACTTTTCAACCTTTTGCCACATTTCAGGTTTCAAACATAAAGATATAAAAAATTTTATTTTTTGTGAAGAATCACTAACAAGTGGGACACAATTGTGAAGTGGAACGAAATCTATTGGATTGTTGAAACTTTTTTAACTAATAAAAAAATGAAAAGTGGGGCGTGCAAAATTATTCGGCCCCCTTGCGTTAATACTTTGTAGAGCCACCTTTTGCTGCGATTACAGCTGCAAGTCGCTTGGGGTATGTCTCTATCAGTTTTGCACATCGAGAGACTGAAATTCTTGCCCATTCTTCCTTGCAAAACAGCTCGAGCTCAGTGAGGTTGGATGGAGAGCGTTTGTGAACAGCAGTTTTCAGCTCTTTCCACAGATTCTCGATTGGATTCAGGTCTGGACTTTGACTTGGCCGTTCTAACACCTGGATACGTTTATTTGTGAACCATTCCTTTGTAGATTTTGCTGTATGTTTGGGATCATTGTCTTGTTGGAAGATAAATCTCCATCCCAGTTTCAGGTCTTTTGCAGACTCCAACAGGTTTTCATCCAGAATGGTCCTGTATTTGGCTGCATCCATCTTCCCCTCAATTTTAACCATCGTCCCTGTCCCTGCTGAAGAAAAGCAGGCCCAAACCATGATGCTGCCACCACCATGTTTCACAGTGGGGATGGTGTGTTGAGTGTGATGAGCTGTGTTGCTTTTACGCCAAACATATCGTTTTGCATTGTGGCCAAAAAGTTCGATTTTGGTTTCATCGGACCAGAGCACCTTCTTCCACATGTTTGGTGTGTCTCCCAGGTGGCTTGTGGCAAACTTTAGATGAGACTTTTTATGGATATCTTTGAGAAATGGCTTTCTTCTTGCCACTCTTCCATAAAGGGCAGATTTGTGCAGTGTACGACTGATTGTTGTCCTATGGACAGACTCTCCCACCTCAGCTGTAGTTCTCTGCAGTTCATCCAGAGTGATCATGGGCCTCTTGGCTGCATCTCTGATCAGTCTTCTCCTTGTCTGAGCTGAAAGTTTAGAGGGACAGCCAGGTCTTGGTAGATTTGCAGTGGTCTGATATTCCTTCCATTTCAAAATGATCGCTTGCACAATGCTCCTTGGGATGTGTAAAGCTTGGGAAATCTTTTTGTATCCAAATCTGGCTTTAAACTTCTCCACAACAGTATTAACCACTTGCCGACCGCCTCACGCCTATATACGTGAGCAGAGCGGCACGGGCAGGCAAAATCACGTACCTGGAACGTGATTGCCTTCCCGCGGGCGGGGGGTCCGATCGGACCCCCCCCCGGTGCCAGCTGCGGTCGGCATTTGGCTGGGAGAGTTGGGAGACGAGGGGGAGGCCATCCGATCGTGGCCCCCCCCTCGCGATCGCTCCCAGCCAATGAGAAACATCCCCTGCCTCTGTATAGTACACAGAGGCAGAGGATGTGATGTCATCTCTCCTCGGCTCGGGAGTTTCCGTTCCGGGCCGGGGAGAGATGACATGTAAGTAAGTGCACAACACAAACATACACAGTAGAACATGCCAGGCACACTAAACACCCCGATCCCCCCCCGATCGCCCCCCGATCCCCTCCCAATCACCCCCCCGTCACAAACTGACACCAAGCAGGTTTTTTTTTTTTTTTTTTTCTGATTACTGCATAGTGTCAGTTTGTGACAGTTAGCAGTGGTAGGTCAGTTAGTATTACCCCCCTGTAGGTCTAGGGTACCCCCCTAACCCCCCCTAATAAAGTTTTAACCCCTTGATCACCCCCCCTCACCAGTGTCGCTAAGCGATCATTTTTCTGATCGCTGTATTAGTGTCACTGGTTCCGCTAGTTAGGGACGTAAATATTTAGGTTTGCCATCAGCGTTTTATAGCTTCAGGGACCCCCATATACTATCTAATAAATGTTTTAACCCCTTGATTGCCCCCTAGTTAACCCTTTCACCAGTGATCACCGTATAACCGTTACGGGTGACGCTGGTTAGTTCGTTTATTTTTTATAGTGTCAGGGCACCCGCCGTTTATTACCGAATAAAGGTTTAGCCCCCTAATCGCCCGGCGGTGATATGCGTCGCCCCAGGCAGCGTCAGATTAGCGCCAGTACCGCTAACACCCACGCACGCAGCATACGCCTCCCTTAGTGGTATAGTATCTGAACGGATCAATATCTGATCCGATCAGATCTTTACTAGCATCCCCAGCAGTTTAGGGTTCCCAAAAACGCAGTGTTAGCGGGATCAGCCCAGATACCTGTTAGCACCTGCGTTTTGCCCCTCCGCCCAGCCTAGCCCAGCCCACCCAAGTGCAGTATCGATCGATCACTGTCACTTACAAAACACTAAACGCATAACTGCAGCGTTCGCAGAGTCAGGCCTGATCCCTGCGATCGCTAACAGTTTTTTTGGTAGCGTTTTGGTGAACTGGCAAGCACCAGCCCCAGGCAGCGTCAGGCTAGCGCCAGTACCGCTAACCCCCACGCACGCACCGTACACCTCCCTTAGTGGTATAGTATCTGAACGGATCAATATCTGATCCGATCAGATCTATACTAGCGTCCCCAGCAGTTTAGGGTTCCCAAAAATGCAGTGTTAGCGGGATCAGCACAGATACCTGCTAGCACCTGCGTTTTGCCCCTCCGCCCGGCCCAGCCCAGCCCACCCAAGTGCAGTATCGATCGATCACTGTCACTTACAAAACACTAAACGCATAACTGCAGCGTTCGCAGAGTCAGGCCTGATCCCTGCGATCGCTAACAGTTTTTTTGGTAGCGTTTTGGTGAACTGGCAAGCACCAGCGGCCTAGTACACCCCGGTCGTAGTCAAACCAGCACTGCAGTAACACTTGGTGACGTGGCGAGTCCCATAAGTGCAGTTCAAGCTGGTGAGGTGGCAAGCACAAGTAGTGTCCCGCTGCCACCAAAAAGACAAACACAGGCCCGTCGTGCCCATAATGCCCTTCCTGCTGCATTCGCCAATCCTAATTGGGAACCCACCACTTCTGCAGCGCCCGTACTTCCCCCATTCACATCCCCAACCAAATGCAGTCGGCTGCATGAGAGGCATTTTTATGTCCTCCCGAGTACCCCTACCCAACAAACCATCCCAAAATAGATGTCGTGTCTGCAGCAAGCGCGGATATAGGCGTGACACCCGCTATTATTGTCCCTCCTGTCCTGACAATCCTGGTCTTTGCATTGGTGAATGTTTTGAACGCTACCATTCACTAGTTGAGTATTAGCATAGGGTACAGCATTCCACAGACTAGGCACACTTTCACAGGGTCTCCCAAGATGCCATCGCATTTTGAGAGACCCGAACCTGGAACCGGTTACCGTTATAAAAGTTATAAGTTTGCAAAAAAAACACAAACAAAAATAAAAAAAAATAGTTGTTGTTTTATTGTTCTCTCTCTCTCTATTCTCTCTCTATTGTTCTGCTCTTTTTTACTGTATTCTATTCTGCAATGTTTTATTGTTATTATGTTTTATCATGTTTGCTTTTCAGATATGCAATTTTTTATACTTTACCGTTTACTGTGCTTTATTGTTAACCATTTTTTTGTCTTCAGGTACGCCATTCACGACTTTGAGTGGTTATACCAGAATGATGCCTGCAGGTTTAGGTATCATCTTGGTATCATTCTTTTCAGCCAGCGGTCGGCTTTCATGTAAAAGCAATCCTAGCGGCTAATTAGCCTCTAGACTGCTTTTACAAGCAGTGGGAGGGAATGCCCCCCCCACCGTCTTCCGTGTTTTTCTCTGGCTCTCCTGTCTCAACAGGGAACCTGAGAAAGCAGCCGGTGATTCAGCCAGCTGACCATAGAGCTGATCAGAGACCAGAGTGGCTCCAAACATCTCTATGGCCCAAGAAACTGGAAGCTACGAGCATTTTATGACTTAGATTTCGCCGGATGTAAACAGCGCCATCAGGAAATTGGAAAAGCATTTTATCACACCAATCTTGGTGTGGTCAGATGCTTTGAGGGCAGTGGAGAGATCTAGGGTCTAATAGACCCCAATTTTTTCAAAAAAGAGTACCTGTCACTACCTATTGCTATCATAGGGGATATTTACATTCCCTGAGATAACAATAAAAATGATTTAAAAGAAAATGAAAGGAACAGTTTAAAAATAAGATAAAAAAGCAAAAAAATAATAAAGAAAAAAAAAAAAAAAAAGCACCCCTGTCCCCCCTGCTCTCGCGCTAAGGCGAACGCAAGCGTCGGTCTGGCGTCAAATGTAAACAGCAATTGCACCATGCATGTGAGGTATCACCGCGAAGGTCAGATCGAGGGCAGTATTTTTAGCAGTAGACCTCCTCTGTAAATCTAAAGTGGTAACCTGTAAAGGCTTTTAAAGGCTTTTAAAAATGTATTAATTTTGTTGCCACTGCACGTTTGTGCACAATTTTAAAGCATGTCATGTTTGGTATCCATGTACTCGGCTTAAGATCATCTTTTTTATTCCATCAAACATTTGGGCAATATAGTGTGTTTTAGTGCATTAAAATTTAAAAAAGTGTGTTTTTACCACAAAAAATACGTTTGAAAAATCGCTGCGCAAATACCGTGTGAAAAAAAAAATGAAACACCCACTATTTTAATCTGTAGGGCATTTGCTTTAAAAAAATATATAATGTTTGGGGGTTCAAAGTAATTTTCTTGCAAAAAAAAATAATTTTTTCACGTAATCAAAAAGTGTCAGAAAGGGTTTTGTCTTCAAGTGGTTAGAAGAGAGGGTGATGTGTGACATAAGCTTCTAAATGTTGTGCATAAAATGCCAGGACAGTTCAACCCCCCCCCAAATGACCCCATTTTGGAAAGTAGACACCCCAAGCTATTTGCTGAGAGTCATGTCGAGTCCATGGAATATTTTATATTGTGACACAAGTTGCGGGAAAGAGACAAATTTTTTTTTTTTTTTTTGCACAAAGTTGTCACTAAATGATATATTGCTCAAACATGCCATGGGGATATGTGGAATTGCACCCTAAAATACATTCTGCTGCTTCTCCTGAGTACGGGGATACCACATGTGTGGGACTTTTTGGGAGCCTAGCCGCGCACGGGACCCCGAAAACCAAGCACCGCCTTCAGGCTTTCTAAGGGCGTAAATTTTTGATTTCACTCTTCACTGCCTATCACAGTTTCGTAGGCCATGGAATGCCCAGGTGGCACAACCCCCCCCCCCCCCCCCCAAATGACCCCATTTTGGAAAGTAGACACCCCAAGCTATTTGCTGAGAGGTATAGTGAGTATTTTGCAGACCTCACTTTTTGTCACAAAGTTTTGAAAATTGAAAAAAGAAAAAAAAAATGTTTTTTTCTGGTCTTTCTTCATTTTCAAAAACAAATGAGAGCTGCAAAATACTCACCATGCCTCTCAGCAAATAGCTTGGGGTGTCTACTTTCCAAAATGGGGTCATTTGGGGGGGTTTTGTGCCATCTTGGCATTTTATGGCCTTCAAAACTGTGATAGGTAGTGAGGCGTGAAATCAAAAATTTATGCCCTTAGAAATCCTGAAGGCGGTGCTTGGTTTTCGGGGCCCCGTACGCGGCTAGGCTCCCAAAAAGTCCCACACATGTGGTATCCCCATACTCAGGAGAAGCAGCTGACTGTATTTTGGGGTGCAATTCCACATAGGCCCATGGCCTGTGTGAGCAATATATCATTTAGTGACAACTTTTTGTAAATTTTTTTTTTTTTTGTCATTATTCAATCACTTGGGACAAAAAAAATAAATATTCAATGGGTTCAACATGCCTCTCAGCAATTTCCTTGGGGTGTCTACTTTCCAAAATGGGGTCATTTGTGGGGGTTTTGTACTGCCCTGCCATTTTAGCACCTCAAGAAATGACATAGGCAGTCACAAAACTAAAAGCTGTGTAAATTACAGAAAATGTACCCTAGTTTGTAGACGCTATAACTTTTGCGCAAACCAATAAATATACGCTTATTGATATTTTTTTACCAAAGACATGTGGCCGAATACATTTTGGCCTAAATGTATGACTAAAATTTAGTTTATTGGATTTTTGTTATAACAAAAAGTAGAAAATATCATTTTTTTCCAAATTTTCGGTCTTTTTCCGTTTATAGCGCAAAAAATAAAAACGGCAGAGGTGATCAAATACCATCAAAAGAAAGCTCTATTTGTGGGAAGAAAAGGACGCAAATTTTGTTTGGGTACAGCATTGCATGACCGCGCAATTGGCAGTTAAAGCGACGCAGTGCCGAATTGTAAAAAGTGCTCTGGTCAGGAAGGGGGTAAATCCTTCCGGGGCTGAAGTGGTTAAGGACCTGCCTGGTGTGTTCCTTGGTCTTTATGATGCTCTCTGCGCTTTCAACAGAACCCTGAGACTATCACAGAGCAGGTGCATTTATACAGAGACTTGATTACACACAGGTGGATTCTATTTATCACCATCAGTCATTTAGGACAACATTGGATCATTCAGAGATCCTCGCTGAACTTCTGGAGTGAGTTTGCTGCACTGAAAGTAAAGGGGCCGAATAATTTTGCACGCACCACTTTTCAGTTTTTTATTTGCTAAAAAAGTTTAAAATATCCAATAGATTTCGTTCCACTTCACAATTGTGTCCCACTTGTTGGTGATTCTTCACAAAAAATTAAAATTTTATATCTTTATGTTTGAAGCCTGAAATGTGGCAAAAGGTTGAAAAGTTCAAGGGGGCCGAATACTTTTGCAAGGCACTGTATATATATATATATATATATATATATATATATATATATATATATATATATATATATATATATGAGTTTGATCCTTGGCACGGGTGATTTGCACATACATCTACATTACTAATACCATGCCACTCCTCTTTGCATGCTGTGCTTTACATCAGTATGCCATTTCACTGTACTCTGTAGTACATTCTACATGCCATAACACTCTACTATTTAGCCTATGCTGTACAATATTCAGTACAAGCCATACCCCTCCATACCATACCTATCAGGTACCTGGTAGCAGAGCTTGAAATGAGGTGGTAGGCCTCTCTTACACCGCTGACTCAGGACCCCTGATAGTGTAGACAGAAGGTGCAGGAATGCAGAGTGGCATCAGTGCCTGTAAGTCTTGCTAGCAGCAGGGCAGGTGTCCACACTAAGCAGGCGAAGCAGGTGGGCAGCTGGTACTTGTGACCAGGGCCGCTGACAGGGGGGGACCATCGGTCTCCCTGTACAAGGCCCGAGCACACACAGGGGCCGGACAGGGAGGCAGATCGGTGCGGTGTGAAAATTCCAGAAACGATCCATCCACCAGCTCTGCGCCAGTAGCCCACCCTATTTTGAGGCCTATTAGAGCCTCTGGCTCTATTCAAGCGCTTCAGAAAAACACCCCCGCCGCTATAATTCATGCGTCTGGCGTCCTGAAAGGGGCCGGACACATGAATAGGGGGTGGCCACGGTGGTCATGGATAGATTCATGCTATGAATGAGTCTATCCATTACTCATATAGAGGATGACGGCCGTGGATAAAGGGGGCGGCCCCTAAGGAACGGAAGCCACTGCCTGACACTTTCCTAACAATAGTCCCTCACTAGTTCCCTCACTCCCTTCCCCCCTCACAGTTTTCTTCTATGCAGACACTTCACTTTCACACAAGTGTGTGCCCCCCCATACACAAACACTGCAAATGGCTGGAATCCCCCATCCTGCATACCCCCCAACACCCCCCCTCAATGCAATTTGCTTTTATTATACTGTGGCTATTCCTCACCAGCCAACATCATTCCCAATGCCCATCCCTGACCATCCCTCTCCAGTCCTCTCCACCCCCATCTTTATGCCTCCATCCCCCTCTTCTCTCATGCCCCCCTGCACTGTATCCTCCTAGCCACCGTACTGTGCCTTCCTCCTCCCATACTGTAGCTTCCTGCCCCCCCATACTGTGCCCTTCTGCCCCCCCCGTGCTATACCTTCCTTACCCCCTTCTACTGTGCCCCCCTGTACTGTACCCTCCTAACTGATGTACTGTACCCTCCTGCCCCCCTGTACTGTGCCATCCTGCCTCTCCGGTACTGTACCCTCTGCCCCCTCCAGTACCATGCCCTCCTGCCCCCCCCCCCCCCTGTACTGCACCCTCCTGTTCCCCTGTAGGTTTGTACATTATGTTGCCTTTGTGTCCACTAATGATGATTTTTGTGTATTTTTAGTGAAAATAGTGTTTTTATATTTTTTGGGGGGCATGTCAGGTAGGCTGTATGGGGCCCCGTGATTTCTAACAGATGCCCTGCTGGTGACAGCCCTGCAGAGTAGCAGGCCAGGTCATACACAGACAGGATGGATCAGGTGCGGGGCACAGGCGGTGCGGGGCACTGGCTGGAGCGTGGTCAGGAAACAAACCGGGTCTGGAACCGATCAGTAAAGCAGAAACCATGGAGCAGACAGAAGCAGAGATCAGGGAAAAAGCCAAGGTCAGTGTAGGTGGAGTTCAGAGAATGGTCAAGACAAGCCAGGTCAGCAACTGGAATCAGGATGCAGAGTAGGGATGAGCCGAACACCCCCCTGTTCGGTTCGCACCAGAACATGCGAACAGGAAAAAAATTCGTTCGAACACGCGAACACCGTTAAAGTCTATGGGACACGAACATGAATAATCAAAAGTGCTAATTTTAAAGGCTAATATGCAAGTTATTGTCAATAAAAGTGTTTGGGGACCTGGGTCCTGCCCCAGGAGACATGAATCAATGCAAAAAAAAGTTTTAAAAACGGCCGTTTTTTCAGGAGCAGTGATTTTAATAATGCTTAAAGTCAAACAATAAAAGTGTAATATCCCTTTAAATTTCATACCTGGGGGGTGTCTATAGTATGCCTGTAAAGGGGCGCATGTTTCCCGTGTTTAGAACAGTCTGACAGCAAAATGACATTTTGAAGGAAAAAACACATTTAAAACTACCCGCGGCTATTGCATTGCCGACAATACACATAGAAGTTCATTGATAAAAACGGCATGGGAATTCCCCACAGGGGAACCCCGAACCAAAATAAAAAAAAAAAAAATGATGTGGGGGTCCCCCTAAATTCCATACAAGGCCCTTCAGGTCTGGTATGGATATTAAGGGGAACCCCAGCCAAAATTTAAAAAAAAAATTGACGTGGGGTTCCCCCTAAATTCCATACCAGACCCTTCAGGTCTGGTATGGATTTTAAGGGGAACCCCGCGCCAAAAAAAAAAAAAAAAACGGCGTGGGGTCCCCCTAAAAATCCATACCAGACCCTTATCCGAGCACGCAACCTGGCAGGCCGCAGGAATAGAGGGGGGGACGAGAGTGCGCCCCCCCCCTCCTGAACCGTACCAGGCCACATGCCCTCAACATTGGGAGGGTGCTTTGGGGTAGCCCCCCAAAACACCTTGTCCCCATGTTGATGAGGACAAGGGCCTCATCCTCACAACCGTGGCCGGTGGTTGTGGGGGTCTGCGGGCGGGGGGCTTATCGGAATCTGGAAGCCCCCTTTAACAAGGGGACCCCCAGATCCCGGCCCCCCCCCCCTGTGTGAAATGGTAAGGGGGTACTTACCCCTACCATTTCACTAAAAAACTGTCAAAAATGTTAAAAATGACAAGAGACAGTTTTTGACAATTCCTTTATTTAAATGCTTCTTCTTTCTTCCTTCATCTTCTTCTTCTTCTGGTTCTTCTGGCTCTTCTGGTTCTTCCTCCGGCGTTCTCGTCCAGCATCTTCTCCGCGGCGTCTTCTATCTTCTTCTCCTCGGGCCGCTCCGCACCCATGGCATGAGGGGAGGCTCCCGCTCTTCTCTTCATCTTCTTCTCTTCTTCATCTTCTTCTTCATCTTCTTCTTCATCTCTTCTTCCTTCTTCTCTTCTTCATGTCTTCTGCGGGCCGCTCCGCAGCCATGCTGTGGCATGGAGGGAGGCTCCCGCTGTGTGACGGCGTCTCTTCGTCTGACGGTTCTTAAATAACGGGGGGCGGGGCCACCCGGTGACCCCGCCCCCCTCTGACGCACGGTGACATGACGGGACTTCCCTGTGGCATTCCCCGTGACGTCACAGGGAAGTCCCGTCATGTCACCGTGCGTCAGAGGGGGGCGGGGTCACCGGGTGGCCCCGCCCCCCGTTATTTAAGAACCGTCAGACGAAGAGACGCCGTCACACAGCGGGAGCCTCCCTCCATGCCAGCATGGCTGCGGAGCGGCCCGCAGAAGACATGAAGAAGAGAAGAAGGAAGAAGAGATGAAGAAGAAGATGAAGAAGAAGATGAAGAAGAGAAGAAGATGAAGAGAAGAGCGGGAGCCTCCCCTCATGCCATGGGTGCGGAGCGGCCCGAGGAGAAGAAGATAGAAGACGCCGCAGAGAAGATGCTGGACGAGAACGCCGGAGGAAGAACCAGAAGAGCCAGAAGAACCAGAAGAAGAAGATGATGAAGGAAGAAAGAAGAAGCATTTAAATAAAGGAATTGTCAAAAACTGTCTCTTGTCATTTTTAACATTTTTGACAGTTTTTTAGTGAAATGGTAGGGGTAAGTACCCCCTTACCATTTCACACAGGGGGGGGGCCGGGATCTGGGGGTCCCCTTGTTAAAGGGGGCTTCCAGATTCCGATAAGCCCCCCGCCCGCAGACCCCCACAACCACCGGCCACGGTTGTGAGGATGAGGCCCTTGTCCTCATCAACATGGGGACAAGGTGTTTTGGGGGGCTACCCCAAAGCACCCTCCCAATGTTGAGGGCATGTGGCCTGGTACGGTTCAGGAGGGGGGGGGGCGCACTCTCGTCCCCCCTCTTTTCCTGCGGCCTGCCAGGTTGCGTGCTCGGATAAGGGTCTGGTATGGATTTTTAGGGGGACCCCACGCCGTTTTTTTTTTTTTTTTGGCGCGGGGTTCCCCTTAAAATCCATACCAGACCTGAAGGGTCTGGTATGGAATTTAGGGGGAACCCCACGTCAATTTTTTTTTTTAATTTTGGCTGGGGTTCCCCTTAATATCCATACCAGACCTGAAGGGCCTTGTATGGAATTTAGGGGGACCCCCACATCATTTTTTTTTTTTTTATTTTGGTTCGGGGTTCCCCTGTGGGGAATTCCCATGCCGTTTTTATCAATGAACTTCTATGTGTATTGTCGGCAATGCAATAGCCGCGGGTAGTTTTAAATGAGTTTTTTCCTTCCAAATGTCATTTTGCTGTCAGACTGTTCTAAACACAGGAAACATGCGCCCCTTTACAGGCATACTATAGACACCCCCCAGGTACGAAATTTAAAGGGATATTACACTTTTATTGTTTGACTTTAAGCATTAATAAAATCACTGCTCCTGATAAAACGTCCGTTTTTAAAACTTTTTTTTGCATTGATCCATGTCCCCTGGGGCAGGACCCGGGTCCCCAAACACTTTTTATGACAATAACTTGCATATAAGCCTTTAAAATTAGCACTTTTGATTTCTCCCATAGACTTTTAAAGGGTGTTCCGCGGCATTCGAATTTGCCGCGAACACCCCAAATTGTTCGCTGTTCGGCGAACTTGCGAACAGCCAATGTTCGAGTAGAACATGAGTTCGACTCGAACTCGAAGCTCATCCCTAATGCAGAGTCACAGGGTCACAGGATACACAGGAGGCTGAAGAAAAAGCAGCACTTATCCTGAGCACTGGCCAAGTTTAAATAGCCCGTTTGGCGCCAACATCGGTCACAGGTGCACGCGTCCGCTGGCATGCAGGAGAATGTGCAAGGGCACATGTCTATGCAATAGCCAGGGCCCAATTCTTGCAAGCACAAATGGGAACATGCATTAGCTTGGGCACAGATGAGTCCAGAGGAGTCATTTTGTCTACTGGCAAGCCTTTCCATTCAATACCCCTGTACACTGAGCTCTATATTATATATATGACACACCACAAGTATCCAACCCCACCACCAGGCGTTCAGGTGACCAGGGTGCTCTCTGGTTCTGCACATTAAGGAGAGCCTCTCTCTATTTTATCTGGGGGATCCATCACAGTTTTTGTAGGTAGAATAGTGCTTCGTGTACTTACAGTTCCCCCACTCTGACTCCGTCGTGTAGTGCAACAAGATGCCTATTCTTCTGGCCATCTGTTCTTGGTGTACTGATTCTGAGAGGAGAAACTTTCAGCTGGCCCTTCCGTACCCCCTCCACCCCAGCACGCCTTGTATGACTATTTCTTCTTTTCTTGTTAGTTTGATATAAAGCTAACCGGAAGATCAGATAAAAAAAAAAAAAAATAGACAAGTCAAACTACTGTGTTTAGAAGGTGGGGGAAAGGAAGCATACACTTTTCGTTGCCTACAAGGGGAAGTCGTAAATAAAATATTTTCATTTCTGCTAGAAGCAAAGTGTACCGCCAAAAAAAGGATTTTCACTAAAGAGGACACAGATATAAAACAGAGAGAAATAAGTAAAATAGTCTACCCCCAAATTGCTGTATACAGTTAAGTCAACAACCACCAGCCAGAAAACAGCTACATCATGTCTGCAGCACTACCCCCATAGGAGCCACTGATTTTAACTGGTTCTTTCCCAAACAAAGCAGAAACCACCTGTCACACAAATGACAAGGGATGAGCCCGATGTTCGAGTCAAACGTAACTTCGATTAGAACATCGTGTGTTCGCCCGTTCGGCGAATACCGAACATTATAGGGCGTTTGCAGGAAATTAGAGTGCCACGGAACACCCCATAATGCACTGTGCATCGATGTCTAATGATTGGCCAATCACAGTGCTCTCTGCTGTGAGAGCCATGATTGGCCAAAGGCCCACACTATATAAGGCTGCTTACACGGTGGCCGTATATGGTGTTATGAATGAGAGAAGTTGGCTAGAGGCAGGTTAGTTGGTGGTCAGCAGGCAGTTTAGTGTGTATATATATATATATATATATATATATATATATATATATATATATACTTACATATACACAGTGCAATCAGTGTACAGTATATAATACAGTGTATTGAAGTGGTTAAGGGGAACCCTATGACAGAATTAAGAAAGAAAAACAGCATGGGTTCCCCCCCCAGTCCACACCAGCCCCTTTGGGTCTGGTATAGATGTTAAGGGGAACTCCACGCCAAAATTAAAAAAATAAATGGCGTGGGGACCCCCCCCCCCAAAAACCATACGAGGCCCTTCAGGTCTGGCATAGATTTTAATGGGAACTCCACGCCAAAATTAAAAAAATAAACGGCGTGGGCCCCCCCCCCAAAATCCATACCAGGCCCTTCAGGTCTGGCATAGATTTTAAAGGGGAGACTCAACACCAAAATTTAAAAACAAAATTGACATGGGGTCCCCCCAAAATACATACCAGATCCTTATCTGAGCAAGCAGCCTGGCAGGCCAGGAAAGGGGGAGGGGCGAGCAAGCATACCAGGCTGCTTGCCCTCAACTTGGGGAGGGTGCACAAAGCACCTTTCCCCCTTGTTGATGGGGACAAGGGCCTCATCCCCACAACCCTTGCCTGGTGGTTGTGGGGGTCTGTGGACGGGGGGCTTATCAGAATCTGGAAGCCCCCTTTAACAAGGGAGCCCCCAGATCCTGCCCCCCATGTGAATGGGTATGAGGTACATTGAGTGTCAAAAAGTAAAAACCAGATTATACAGTTTATGACAATTCATTTATTAAAAAGGTAAAATAAAAAAAAGGGTCCCGCGATGTTCATCCATCTTTAATCATGGTATCGACAGACCCGAAAAATAATTTAAAAAATGGGAGGCGTCTCGTCAACTGCTGTCTCTTGGCTGTGACAGCTATTATATAGGCAAGGGAGGGGCCACCCAGTGATGTAATGTGCTGTCAGAGGGGGGCGGGGTCATCCAGTTATGTCAGCGGGTGGTCCCGCCCTTGCCTATATAACAGCTGTCAATGCAAAAAGACAGCAGTCGCCAGGAGACCTCCTATGGATGTTTTTCTTTACATTTTGGCATGGAGTTCCCCTTAAAAGCCATACCAGACCCGAAGGGCCTGGTATGGGCGGGGGAGGGGGGGACCCACGCCGATTTTTTCATAGATTTTTATCTATATTGCTGGGAGCTGGCAATACATTACAGCAATTTTAAATTAATTTTTTTCCTTTAGAAATGTAATTTTGCTGCAGCACAGTAAAACACAAGAGACAGATGCGTCACTTTACAGGCAGACTAAGGGGACTCCCCAGGCGCAATATTTAACCCCTTCCTGACCAGCCACTGCAGTTATACTGTGGCAGGTTGGCTCCCCTGCGCGAGCCCCCATAGCTGTACGTCGGCTCTTTAAGATGCTGTAGCAGGCAAGCGTGCCCACAACATGTCCCCGGAGCGACGCGCGTGCCTGGCGTGTGCGATAACCGCAGGGCACCCGCGATTGCTCGTGACAGAGCGAGAACCAGGATCTGTGTGTCACACAAATCCCGGTTCTGTCAGGGGAGAGGAGACAGATTGTGTGTTCCTACCAAGTAGGAATAACGATCTCTCTTCTCCTCTAGTCAACCACATCCCCCCACAGTTAGAACACACATGAGGGAAGACATTTAACCCCTTGATCCCCCCCTAGTGTTAACCCCTTCCCTGCCAGTGACATTTATACAGTAATGAGTGGCTATTTATAGCACTGATTGCTGTATAAATGTCACTAGGCCCTAAAAAGTGTCAAAAGTGTCCGATTTATCCGACGCAATTTCTCAGTCCCGATAAAAATCACAGATCACAGGAATTAATAGTAAAGAAAAAAATAATAATAAAAATGCCATAAATTTATCTCATAGTTTGTAGACGCTATAACCTATCAATATACGCTTATTGCAATTTTTTTTTACCAAAATTATGTAGAAGAATATATATTGGCCTAAACTGATGAAGAAATTTGTTTTTTTTATTTATTTTTTGGATATTTAATATAGCAAAAAGTTAAAAATATTGTGTTTTTTCAAAATTGACGCTTTTTTTGTTTATAGCGCAAAAAATAAAAACACAGAGGGGATCAAATACCACCAAAAGAAAGTTCTAAAGGACATCAATTTTGTTTGGGTACAATGTCACACGACCGCGCAATTGTCAGTTAAAGCGAAGCAGTGCCGCATCGCAAAAAATGGCCTGGTCAGGAAGGGGGCAAATCCTTTCGGGGCTGAAGTGGTTAAAGGAATATTTCATTTATAAATTCACTTTAAGCATTATTAAAATCACTGCTTCTGAAAAAAACGAAAAGCACAGATTGCAGTATGTTAGTAATAAGCCCCTAGGACTCAAAGTTCAGAACTGAGCAACCGAGGCTCCCAATTGCACTCGTGGCACATGGAGTACCATTACTCCCCTGTGAGTCTTCAGCCCCGTCTACTGGGAGGAACATTTGCTGAAAGCTCCAGAAGCTCAGACGAGCCTTGCACCCACGGCACCCACTGACCTACACAGAGCCAGGAGGAAAACACTGTCAGCAACCCCACAACAGGAGAATCTCCGGATAAGCCACGGCCACCTGGCATTCAGCATCAATTCTTAACTGTGAGTAACATTGTCCACTATATTGTCCCAATCGAGGACCAGAGGCTGACTAAAAACACAACAGATGAGTGTGATCCACATCACAGCTCCTTTTGCTTCCATCCACTATCTCCCAACATTTTATCTCTTAAAATTCGGAAATTCGGAAATTCGAAAATTCGAAAATTCGAAAATTCGGAAATTCTAAATTTGAAAATCTAAAAATTCTAAATTTCGAAAACCTGGAAATTCAGAAATTCGAAATTTCGGAAATTCAGAATTCGAAAATTTGCAAATTCGAAAATTCTGAGATTTGGAAATTTGAAATTCGAAAATCCGAAAATCCAGAAATTCGGAAATTCGGAAATCCAAAAATATGAATGAAAATTTGAAAATTCAAAAGAACAAAAATCAGAAAATAAGAACAAAAATCTGACAATTTAAAAACCCAAAAACTCGAAAATCTGAAATAATAACTAACTACTAATAACTTAACTATTACTAACTATTAAAGTATAGGTATTGGAATTTCCTTTCAAATTTGGCTGTTAGTGAACAAAACGAATAGGAATTTACCTGAAGTTACGAATTATCTGTAATAAGGAATGCCAGATCTAAACGAATGGCACATAACAAATTAATAACAATAAATAACAATAATAATAATAATGTATTATTATTATTATTTCCTATTATTTAGTTTTGTTCCATTTGTTTAGATGCGGCATTCTTTAATTCGAATAATTTGTAACTTCAGATAAATTTCTACATTCACTAACAGCCAAATTTGAAAGGAAATTCCGAAACCTATAATTTAATAGTTATAGTTAGTTAGTTAGTTAGTTAGTTAGTTAGTTAGTTAGTTAGTTAGTTAGTTAGTTAGTTAGTTAGTTAGTTAGTTAGTTATTATTTTGAATTTTTGGATTTTTGTTCTTTCTAGTTTTCGGATTTTCAAATTTCCGAATTTCCTAATTTCTGAATTTCCACATCTTTCACATTTTCGATTTTACGATAAAAAACAAAAAACTAATGAAACGAAAATAACACATTTTTCGGCAGTGCACAGGTCTAGTAGGTACCCTTATTCTAATTGGTATTAAACTATTGGCACTCCAATTAAACACTCAGAAACATGCCTATATTCAGCTGCTGGGAGCCAAGGAACCTTTTGGTGAACCTCAAGTCATAACTTGAAATGTGCTTATAGTTGTGACTAATTCTATTTGAATACAGTGCTTAATAAACCAGTTACAAAATCCAACTCAAATAGACAATAAAACCTCCACTCCTTTTATTGTCCCAGCAAAAATAAACTACAAAAGAAACAAAGTGTATTCTCTTTGTTCAATGTCCGCTTCAAAGACTTGAACATGAAACCGTTCTGTGAAGGCTTTCCTCAGTTCAATGAATCACCAAGTGCAGCCCAACACCTGTAGGTGGACGCACACTCACAATTCTGATTGGCCAGCCAATGAAATTGGGCAAAAACAGCTTAATATATAAAGTTCTCCTTTTACCATCCAAGCAGGAACATCTGCCAAGTTTGAGAACCGATTACCCAGCTCATCGATCAAACTCTGATCAACCCTCGAACATTAACCACTTCCGGACCGCCACACACCGATATACGTCCTAACTAGGGATGAGCCGAACACCCCCCGGTTCGGTTCGCAGCAGAACATGCGAACGGCAAAAAATTTGTTCGAACACGCGAACACCGTTAAAGTCTATGGGACACGAACATGAAAAATCAAAAGTGGTAATTTTAAGGGTTAATATGCAAGTTATTGTCATAAAAAGTGTTTGGGGACCCGGGTCTTGCCCCAGGAGACATGTATCAATGCAAAAAAAAGTTTTAAAAATGGCCATTTTTTCGGGAACAGTGATTTTAATAATGCTTAAAGAGGAGTTCCAGTCGAAAAAAAAAAAATTTAAAAGTCAGCAGCTACAAATACTGCAGCTGCTGACTTTTAATTGGACCCTTACCTGTCCCTGGGTCCAGCGATGCGGGGGATCGAAGCCCCTCTTGTCTCCCCCTCCGTTCGGCGGCGCCGGCATTGCAACTGTGGGCGCCGGGCTGTGGCTTCACAGCCTGGCACCCACTGCGCATGTGCGAGCGGCGCCGAGCGCCGTGATTGGCCGCTCAGTCACCTGGGACCTGTAATGGGTCCCAGATGATGGACAGGAGGGAGGGAGCAGAGCTGAGCCCTTCCTGTGCCGGGGGGGAAGTGATGTCACCAGCCCAGGCACTGGAAGAGGCAGACTACGAGGGACCCCCTAGCAACAGGCATTTAGAGGTGAGTAAAAAAAATATATATATATATACAAATGTTATTTTGTATTTTTTTTTAGGATTTTTCATGTAGTTTTTTTTTTTTGGGTGGAACCCCACTTTAAAGTGAAACAATAAAAGTGAAATATTCCTTTAAAATTCGTACCCGGGGGTGTCTATAGTATACCTGTAAAGTGGCACATTTTTCCCGTGTTTAGAACAGTCCGAGAGCAAAATGACATTTCTAAAGGAAAAAAAAACGGAAACTTGTATCATACTTACCGTAATTTTCCTTTCCTGACGCCAATCCATGGCAGCATACTAGTGATAAGCTCCGCCTTTCTCCCCTCCCTCAGGACCAATGAAATAGCATAAATTAAAGGCCAGTTAGGTCCCGCCCCATTCTTCGTAATCAGCTAGATACCGAAACGCACAAGGGTGGGTCCGTATGCTGCCATGGATTGGCGTCAGGAAAGGAAAATTACGGTAAGTATGATACAATTTTCCGTTTTCCTGACGCCACCATGGCAGCATACTAGTGATACATATCCTAGCTGACAGGGTGGTTTCTACTTAACAAACCAAAATAATTATTTTAAATATTTTCAAATGGGACAGAAGACTGAACAGTCATTCCTCCCAAGCACTGATGACAAGGCACCCAGATCTATTCTGCAAAGGTTGGAAAGGTATGCTGGGAAAAGTATGCCATTTTTCTTTAGAATAAATCCATAGATGCTTTCAACTGGGCCGCCTATGAGGCCTCAACCCCTCTCGAAGAGGATGCATCCTGCCACTAAAGGAGGCTCACGACCCATTTCCCATCTGCACAACCAATCTTGCTAAAGTCCAGGAGGCAACCTCTCTTGCCTGATGAATTCGATCTGGAACAGTGAAAGACTTATCATATGAACTGAAAAGAGCAATTGTGGACAGAAACTTCTTTAAAGCTCTGGGAATGACCAATTTGTGTGGTTTTCTTGCTTGAACGTCTGGAAAGTTAGGCAATGGACAGATGATTGATAGATGGAGGGCTGTCGCTACCTCTGATATAAGCTGAACTACAGGATGTAGCTCTACTCCTGTAACAAAAGCAATATGCTTTTCTGAAGCTCTAAGGGCTTGAAACTCAAACCGACTTCTGTTTGACGATTTGCACTAAATACTGGTTAGTAAGCGATGTCTTAAACCGAACACTGCCCTGTTGGAGTAAACAGTTAAAATAAACCCCAACAGCATGGAAAGATTTTAATTGTGAAAGATTCTCTCTCGCGGTTGACGAAACATCCTGTCTTCAAAATTTTGCAAACTAAAGGGCCTTTGGCCAAATTAAACCTTGTTCTTGCTGACACCTGCAACCTCAAAAGAGTATAGCCACCAGAGGCGCAGTAAGAATAATATCTTGCCATGCAAAATAGAAAAAAACACAAGTTTGTTCCAGATATTGGCATAGAGGCTGTTAGTAGAGTGCGTTTCGCACCCCCCAAAGTAGAGCTCACTGTTGGAGCAACTCTGGAGCAATCTAGGTTTTGCGGCTTCCCCTTCCCGCCATTATGCTTGCATCTCTGGTCTGTGCATGTGTGAAGGGGAATCGACTTCTGTATTCTGAAGTAGAAAGCCAGGAAGCACTAAGACTCCTATGGTCAGAATGGAGGGGTGGTCGTGACTACCATGCTCATTCTTGACAGCTTCCAGAGGAATTTCATTACGAGAGAAGTTGGGGAAACATATACAGTAGGCTTGATTGGAGTTTCATGGAGAAACTCAGCTTCTATTCTCTGCTTTGGGGAGTGGAAACCGAGTCAGTCTTAAATTGGCCTTTGCTGTGAGAAGCAAAGAAGCCTGTCTGTAGTAGGCCACCTGTGGACAAGCCTCCCCCTCATGCTCTGGCAAGCTTGCATGATGAACAGTATGTCCGTGTATTCCAGTCTCCTAGGAAGCAAATTGCTTCTGGAATTTGCTGGTGATCTTCCTACCAGGACATTCTGGGTTCTACATCTCTCAATAGCATATGCCGCTAGATCCTCCCTGGAGCTGAAAATACGCAATTGCTGTCCTGTTGCTCAACTGCAAGATGACTGGTTACCCTTGATTCTGTGTAGCAAGGTCAAAGTGATAAAAAAAGGCTGCCTGACCTTCCAGCGCTTTCGAGACTACCTTCCTTGGCTAGCAAACTCCGCTTGCCTTGACCAACAGACCCTCGCAGTGTGCCTTCCAGGCTGTCTTGCCAATATGATTCATCACATTGATCCAGTCAGATCGTTCGTGACATCCTCAAAGTCTATCCATCACCGCGGACCGCTATACATACTGCGTGACACTGACCATAGCTGCGTCAGATCCCGTTTCCTCTGTTATAGTTGAAACTAGCAACGGTGCCCATGTACCCAAGGTATCATCGGTAACATTACGGCCAGGAGGCTGAGACACCTAGAAGTCCTCCCAGAAGTAGAGGAATCTGATCTCAGAATTCTCCTTATGACCGTCACCATCCTTTTCTGATGGAAGCAAAACAGAGGAACAGTAGAGCCCCCACAGGCACTTTAACTGTTGAAAAACAAAAGTTGGCTTTTTTTTTTTTTTAATGTAGAAAGGGATGACGCCCAGGTAGTGGCGAATCTGGAGACCCTGTTCTCCAAGAGGAACTTACATGGCACTGAAACCTCTGTGAATATTCTTAGAGATATTCATAGGCTAAAAGGTAGGCTGATAAAGCGGAGATGTATCCAACCAATCAACAAATTTACTTACTTTGGAATAAAAAAAGAAAAGAAAACATTTTCGGGTTGTGAGGCTAAGAATCCTGACGATCTAGCGAAATCCTCCAGCCATCTGCTGCAAGCGAATGCTTCTCTCCAACCCCCGCAACCTACAAACAGGGGTGGGTAGGAAACCTACAAACTCTCCTGTGAGATGGGACCAGGACAGCTCCCCTCTGAGTCTGAAGTTTCTGTAAGTATTGTAACTGCCGTGGTTGCGGTGGATCTGGCAGCTCAGAGGGGGAGAAATAGGTCCGGAGAAGGAACAGTGAGGAATCCACCGAAGTGACCATGAGTGCCTATCCTCCAAGGGTCTGCACAATCCACTGTCCAGTAACCCGTGATGCCCACTGGAACTTATCTTAAAAGTCTGGGCATGCACCCGGTAAAAGGGTTTTGTGGGTACCTGCGGTACACCCAAAAATTTTCATTTATGGACCTTATGAAAGGTTGCCCCTAGAGAAGCGGAACCTAGAGGGAGAAACATATTTCTCCCTTTATTTTTTATTATTTATTTTTAGTTATGTATAATATTTTTTTTACTTTCCTGCTTTCTGTTATGGGAGAAGAACAGACCCTCCTCCTGTCACTTCCGATATGGCTGTCTCTGGTTTCATATCAAACAGAGATCTTGCACTATAAAGTGACTATTCCAATTTTGTTTCTAGGAAGCCAAACACAACTCCAGGTCTCAACCCAATGGGTACCCCTAACCGTAACTGAGTATAGCATTGCCAGGCACCAGGTTGAGACTATTGTTGCTTCCGCAGTGAAATTTGCCGATACATCTTGGTCCGGGTCCCAAGATATCACCCCTAAGGATTTCCTCTCCAACTATATCCTGGGAGCAGAAACCCAAAGTACCTGTCACCAAGGTAAGGGCCTCTGTTGAGTGGCAGGCCCTTCCCAGCCGCCACCCTATTGGACAACAGCCGGTCCCACTGCAGCATGGATTTCAGCAATGCTATATCCGCCTTGAATTAAACCAGTTTCCTAATGGAAAAGTGATTGCTCATTGAAAGGGTAAATAGGACCTTGTCTTTTAACCCATGTAATGGTCTGCATGATTGCCTGGATGGACCGTTCTCCAAAGAAAAACTGACACCAAGTAGCTCCAGATCTTCCTCTGGTGCAAGGGAGCTAAAATCATTTGCAGGCTGTGCCCCCTCCTCAGGAGTACTGAGAGGATGAGTGATCCATGAGGCAGATTGTTCTGCTAGTGGCTAGACCCGCAACAAGGGGGCTGACTAGCTAGAGTAATTACAGTGAGTTTAAAACAGAAGTTTTGTGCCACCTTATAAGTAATAAGGACATTCGGTATTACCTGTCAGCTGCAAACTTCAACCAGGCCGACTTCACTCACCAGCCTCCTGGGCATAGGCACTGCGCCACAGGTCCTGCAGGACTCTTGTTGGGGTGCTGGGTCTGGGAAAGAAGAGCTAAGACGTTTTCCTTGGAACCTCTCTCCTGAGTGGGAGAGGCATCCGAGCTATGCTCCTATGACGAACGTCTGCCTTTCTATGGCCTCTGGCTCTGGCCTTTGAGAGCGTGGGCACGCAGAGCTGAAGCAAATCAAAGCAATCCGCATGAGAGGGCACTCTTTTCCTGAAAACTTACCGACACGGTGGTCCCCACCTAAGTGTTGAGGGTCTTTTGTATGGGTGGTGACTGATAATTGAACCGTGGAGAAATGGGACAACCAGCTGAGAGACGGACAGCCATAGAAAGACAGAGAAGAGGAAAAATAGATAAGGCAACAGTGACTTCGCTTCTCCCTCTAATAATGTATATCCAAATATATACACCTACACACTCTCTCCTTTCCTACTTTTTTTTTTTAAAAACAATATGCATGCATATATAAATTCATGCACATACCACTCCATATAACACCCCCCACACACATACATACATTAGGGTTGCCACCTCATCCCTTTAAACCCGAACACATATTAATTACACAGGTTCTGAGGCTGATTAAGGTGGTAATTGAACTCACTTGTTGTCTTATCTGTATTAAATTAGCCTCAGAACCTGTGTAATTCATATATGTTCGGGTTTAAAGGGATGAGGTGGTAACTCTAACATACATACCAACCAACATAAGAACACACACATATATACACAAACATATACATACTGCAGAGGGTAAGCCTGGGGCAGGGTTAAGAAGGGGTTAATCGAAGAGGGCAGGTATTTCCCCTTCAGACCTGCTAATTGTCAGCTGGGCTGAAAGTCTCAGAGAGGAGCTGTTTGAGTAGGAATGAGAGACACAGGAGCATGCTGTGTGTGAAAATGTCCATTGCTGGAAGGTGTGCTGGGTGAGCTTACACATAAAGACTTTAGCTCTGATTGGAGCCATGAACTATTATCTATAAGCCTGTGTGCTGCTGAACTGTGAGCTGTACCTGTGTGCACAACCTTGAGACAAGACTAGTCTGTCTTATCTTATGTTTAATTTGCCATTTTGCTGACTAAAGCCACTTTTGTTTTAATGGGCTGTCTCTGAGCCAGCTGTCCACCCCTCTGATCCCTTACAATACACACATATATATATATATATATATACATATATACACATGTATATACATACATACATACATACATACATACATACATACATACATATATACACATACACACACATATACACATACACACACACACATACCCACCTACCTCAAACCTATACATACACAACCTACAAACATAAGCTATACCTACAGCCGGCCCTGGACAGCAAAGGACAGAGAACCTGTCTAGGGGGAGTAATGTACCCAGACTAGTGCCACTGCAGGAGGAAAAGAACAGGAGGTGCAGAAAGTGAGAAAATGACAGGAGACAAACAAAGGCAAAGGTAAGAAGGATGCAAAGCTGGCCTCCTCAAAGCCAACAAGCATTGCAGACACCAACCTTAAAGGCAGATTCATTCCTAAATAGGAAAACTGCTCAGCTCCATCAAGACCCACAGAAGGAGTTCCCAAGCTACTCTGGCGCTTTTAGCAGCCTGATACTGGGACTTCGTACTAGGAGAGGCTTAACCCAGCCGTCAGCTGCCTGGAGGCAGAGGGGGGAACATAGTACTGCTTACTCTTCACTGGTGCATGGAGGTATGAGGATAAAAAGAAGAATGGGGCGGGGCCTAGCTGGCCTTTAATTTATGCTATTTCATTGGTCCTGAGGGAGGGGAGAAAGGCGGAGCCTATCACTAGTATGCTGCCATGGTGGCATCAGGAAAGTAATTTAAAACTACTAGTGGCTATAATGAATTGTCGAGTCCGGCAATACAGATCAAGTCATTGAAAACAATGGCATGGGATCCCCTCAGTCCATTACCAGGCCCTTTGGGTCTGGTATGAATATTAAGGGGAACCCTGAACCAAAATTTAAAAAAAAATTGCGTGGGGTTCCCCCTAAATTCCATACCAGGCCCTTCAGGTCTGCTATGGATATTAAGGGGAACCCTGTGCCAATTTTAGAAAAAAAAATGGCGTAGGTGTCCCCCTCAAAATCCATACCGAAGGGTCTGGTATGGATTTTAAGGGGAACCCTGCGCCAAAAATAAAAAAAAATGGCGTGGGGTCCCCCCAAAAATCCATACCAGACCCTTATCCAAGCATGCAACCTGGCGGGCCGCAGGAAAAGAGGGGGGGTGAGAGGGTGCCCCCCCTCCTGAACCAAACCAGGCTACATGCCCCCAACATGGGGAGGATGCTTTGGGGTAGCCCCCAAAGCACCTTGTCCACATGTTGATGTGGACAAGGGCCTCATCCCCACAAACCTTGCCCGGTGGTGGTGGTGTTCTGTGGGCGGGGGGGCTTATAACAAGGGGATCCCCAGATCCCGCCCCCCTTCTGTTTAAAAAAGTAACGGGTACATTGTAGCCCTACCATTTCACCAAAAAAGTGTCAAAATGTTAAAAAAAACACAAGACACTGCTTGGGGACAAGTCCTTTATTAAAAAATAAAAAAATAAAAATGTCCCACGAAGTCCATTCATCCTTTTCTCCCGCTCCGCTGACAGACAGAAAAAAATAAATAAAAAAGATCAACCTCCATGGGAGGCACTCGCCGCATGACGCGTCCTCGCAGGTGACAGTTCTTTTATAACTGAGGGCGGGGCCACCCGGTAATGTACCCGGGTGACCCAGCCCCCCTCTGACGTACAGGGTCTTTCCAATGGCTTTCCCATGGCGTTAGAGGGGGCGGGCCACCTCGAACATCAGGCTCATCCCTAGTCCTAACTTTGAAGAGGGATATCTTTGTTATTGCAGCAGCTAGCTGACATAACCCTGGTAGCCTCTTCTTCAGCGGGCGGTCTGGTTTCCGATAATAGTGGTCTCTGCGGTGAATTAACCACAAGATCACTTTTATCGGCAGTGGGAGAGGGCCTGCCCTCCCGCTGCGCTCCGGTGCCCTTCGCCACTTACCGGAGCCGTCGGCAGCGGCAGAGGCGATCGGATCCTTCTTCCTGCTAGGCATGGAGATGAGAGAGGGGAAGATGGCCCCAACCCGTCTCCATACCATTGCAGGGCGTAAGCAACGTCAAAACGTCACTTCCGCCCATAGCTCTTAAAGGGCCATTTTTTTTTTTTTTTTCAAATGACATTTTTTCTATTACAAGGGATGTTTACATTCCTTGTAATATGAATAAAAGTGACACATTTTTTTTTAAAAGAACATGCAACCTGTAGAATTTTTTAAACGTCGCCTATGGAGATTTTTAGGGGAAAGGTTTGTCGCCATTCCACGAGCGGGCACAATTTCGAAGCGTGACATGTTTGGTATCAATTTACTCAGCGTAACATTATCTTTCACAATATAAAAAATGGGCTAACTTTACTGTTGTCTTACAGTCGTATGCAAAAGTTTAGGAACCCCTGACAATTTCCATGATTGTCATTTATAAATATTTGGGTGTTTGGATCAGCAATTTCATTTTGATCAATCAAATAACTGAAGGACACAGTAATATTTCAGTAGTTAAATGAGGTTTATTGGATTAACAGAAAATGCGCAATATCCATCAAAACAAAATTAGACAGGTGCATTAATTTGGGCACTCTTGTCATTTTGTTGATTTGAATACCTGTAACTATTTAGCACTGATTAATTGAAACACACAATTGGTTTAATGAGCTCATTAAGCCTTGGACTTCATAGACAGGTGCATCTGATCATGAGAAAAGATATTTAAGGTGGCCAATTGCAAGTTGTTGTTCTCTTTGACTCTCCTCTGAAGAGTGGCAACATGGGAGCCTCAAAGCAACTCTCAAATGACCTGAAAACAAAGATTGTTCAACATTATGGTTTAGGGGAAGGCTACAAAAAGTTATCGCAGAGATATAAGCTGTCAGTGTCCACTGTGAGGAATATAGTGAGAAAATAGAAGACCACAGGCACAGTTATTGTTAAGGCCAGAAGTGGCAGGCCACATAAAATATTGGAGAGGCAAAGGCGAAGGGTGGTGAGAACGGTCAAAAACAGCCCAGGGACCACCTCCAAAGACATCAACTTGCTGCAGATGGTGTCACTGTGCATTCTTCAACAATTCAGCGCACTTTGCACAGGGAGAAGCTGTATGGGAGAGAGATGCAAAAGAAGCCTTTTCTTCACACACGCCACAAATGGAGTCACTTGAGGTATGCAAACACACATTTGGACAAGCCAGCTTCATTTTGGAATAAGGTGCTGTGGACTGATGAAACAAAGATTGAGTTATTTGGTCATAACAAGGGACGTTATGCATGGTGGCAAAAGAACACAGCATTCCAAGAAAAACACTTGCTACCCACAGTAAAATTTGGTGGAGGTTCCATCATGCTGTGGGGCTGTGTGGCCAGTGCTGGTACTGGGAATCTGGTTAAAGTTGAGGGTCGTATGCATTCCACTCAAAATCAGCAGATTATTGAGAATAATGTTGAGGAATCAGTCACAAAGTTGAAGTTACGCCGGGGCTGGATATTTCAACAAGACAACGACCCAAAACACTGCTCAAAATCTACTCGGGCATTTATGCAGAGGAACAAGTACAATGTTCTGGAATGGCCATCCCAGTCGCCAGACCTGAATATCAATGAACATCTGTGAGGTGATTTGAAGCGGGCTGTCCATGCTCGGCAACCATCAAACCTAACTGAACTGGAGATGTTTTGTAAGCAGGAATGGTCCAAAATACATTCATCCAGAATCCAGACACTCATTACAGGCTATAGGAAGCATCTAGAGGCTGTTATTTCTGCTAAAGGAGGCTCTACTAAATATTGATGTGATTTTTCTATTGGGGTGCCCAAATTTATGCACCTGTCTAATTTCGTTTTGATGCATATTGCACATTTTCTGTTAATCCAATAAACCTCATTTCACTACTGAAATATTACTGTGTCCTTCAGTTATTTGATAGATCAAAATGAAATTGCTGATCCAAACACCCAAATATTTATAAATGACAATCATGGAAATTGTCAGGGGTTCCTAAACTTTTGCATACGACTGTATTTCTTAATTCAAAAAAGTGTATTTTTTCCAAAAAAAGTGCGCTTGTAAGACCACTGCTTAAATACGGTGTGACAGAAAGTATTGCAACGAACGCCGTTATAAAAAAAATGTATAATGTTTGGGGGTTCTAAGTAATTTTCTAGCAAAAAAAAAACTGTTTGTAAACAACAAATCTCAGAAAGAGGCGGTTAATTGCAAGTATTCTTCCTCCTCGAGTCTGCCTTATTTCTTTGTGGCTGTATATTGTCTTTATCTCTTTGAAACATCTTTTTTCTGTAAATATTCTATTTGCATAAATTTTGACCTTTTCATTATTAAACCCTTGTTTTGAAGCTATAAATGAACCTGCCTCTTGAAGAGCACTACTGTTGTAGAGTAAGGCCTCTGAGCAGACCTGTCTGTGGTTGCAGCGTGTATTGCAGACGCTTATTCTAAAATCATAATAATTGGTATTTCTAATTGATGAAAGTCCTGACCCTTCCTAATCAAAGGTTGGTGGTGGTAGTGAAATGGTTAATTGCGTAATTAGCCCAGTGACAATCGCTCTCAGGCTGCTGGCACCTCGATTGTGGTCCAGCAAGCTGGAAAATCTTTGTGCTGGGCGCAGCTGAGAGTGGCATTGTTACGTAAGTGATAGCATGGTGTGAGGTTGGCCGGTCCTTCCTCGCGAGTTAGTGAGGATGGCAGGGATCTGACACCCGCGTTCGTCACATATCTCCCTCACTCCTACCCTCTCCCTACTACTGCACCCATCATCTCCTGCATTTGCTGCACCCACATGCTGACATAAACACCAGGGCCACTAGACATGTGCACTCATGCACATTCCACTCCCATCTTGCCTTCCTCACCCTCCTCCTTCTCCTAGGCTCAGGTGACATTTCTCCTAATCCTGGTCCGCCATTTTTCAACTGCAAGCCACATATCCAATACCCTTCCTCCTCTGGAAACCACCTCAATCCACTGGGTTTAATTTCTATCCCCCTGCTTCACCAAAGCAGCCCACCAATCTCATGCACCCGTTGGAACTCCCGCTCCATCTGTAACAAGCTAACATCTGTACATGACCTCTTCATCTCTCATGGCTTTAACATACTCGCCATAACCGAAACCTGGCTTCAAAATTTTGACTCAGCTTCTCCTGCTGCCCTCTCCCGTGGTGGCCTCCATTGGACTCACTGCCCCAGACCCAACGGACAGAAAGGAGGTGGAGTTGGATTCCTTCTATCCCCACAAAGCACCTTCCAAGTCCTTCCTATCTCTCCCTCTCTATCCCTCTCTTCTTTCGAGATGCACTGTATTCGTCTCTTTTCTCCTATTTCTCTGAGGATTGCAGCAATTTATCGGCCTCCTGGACTGGTATTGCGCTTTCTTGATGACTTTGCTGCCTGGCTACCCTGCTTTCTCTCCTCTGAAATACCCACTATCATTCTTGGTGACTTCAACGTTCCTGTCAATGTTAACAGCCCAACTACAGCTCTCTGATCACAACCTCATCAGTTTCACTGTATCCTTGCCTCAAACCACCCATCCCTCCAAGCAGCAAACAATTACTTGTAGGAACCTTCCCCCCTTCTCTTCTCTATTCTGCTACAGACCACCTATACAACATATTCTCTCCCCTGTCCTGCCCTGACCTGGTCACCTTTGTCTACAACAGTTCACTCACATCATCACTAGATGCACTTGCTCCTCTAACCACACGCAGAACCAGGCCCCGACTGTTACAACCCTGGCAAACTGACAACACTAGAAATCTCAAGAGAAATTGCCGTACTCTTGAACGACTGTGGTGTAAAACCAAATGCCTGCAACACTTCACCCTATATAAATCTGCCCTTCTAAAATACAATTCCTGCTTCCATGCTGCCAAACAAGCCTATTTTGTCTTTCTTATTAATACCTTGTCATCCAGTCCCCATTGGCTCTTCCCAACCTTTAACTCTCTGCTTTGTCCCCCACCCCCTCTACCCACTAACTCACTCACTGCCCAAGAGATTGCCAATCACTTCAAAGAAAAGATTGTTGCAATTTTGTGAGGACACCTCCACTGTGTGTACATCTTCCCCACCCAACATACCTTACCTAACAGCACATTCAACACTCTCCTTTTTTGAATTGGCTACAACTGAAGAGGCTACAAAACTTTTCTCAGATGCCCACCTAACCAATTGTCCCTAGGATCCCGTTCCCTCACAACTACTACGGTCACCCTCTTCTATCCTGTGCTCCCTCACTCACATCTTCAAGCATGGTGTGTCAATAAATCAAGGCAATAAACTTAATTCACAAAGCTTTAACACAAGGATCTTTATACAGTATCATAACATAAAAGTCAGTACATGGTGTGATGCCTGAACAAATGTCCCGAAGTTATCTGCTGGCCCATGCTCACTTCCTCTCAGTGGCCAGGCCAGCTGCACTTGCAGAGTTGGCACAAGAGGACTTGCTGCTGGCTGAGGGATCCCACTGTGGGTGCACTGAGTGGCACCGGGGATATATGGAAGGAGACTTTTTTTTTTGTGTGAACTTGAATTATTTGCTCACTAAGTTGTCACTGAATGTAAAACAGTAGTAGTGGAGGGGAATACAGACAATGCTAATTGACATGGTGCTGGATGTTGGAGTAAGAACACACAGGCCACCACAAAGCAAACACAGACTGCAGTATGGTAGTAATAAGTCCCCTAGGACTCAAAGTCCAGAACTGAGCAACATAGGCTCCCAACAGTACACTCGTGGCGCATGGACTACCATTACTTTCCTGTGAGTCTTCAGCTCCATCTACTGGGAAGAACATTTGCCAAAAGCTCCAGAAGCTCGGATGAGCCTCGCACCCATGGCACCCACTGACCTACACAGAGCCAGGAGGAAAACACTGTCAGCAGCCCCACAACAGGGGAATCTCCGGATAAGACATGGCCACCTGGCATTAAGCATCAATTTTTAACTGTGAGTAATATTGTCAACTAGTCAGCAGAGGCTGACTAAAAACACAGCAGATGAGTGTGATCCACATCACAGCTCCTTTTGCTTCTACCCACTATCTCCCAACATTTGGAGGCTCACAGTCACCACCAGTGAACCGCCAGATCTCTCTCACTGTTTTGAAAATTTGAAGCTTCGAAAATTCAAAATTCAAAAATTTGGAAATTCGAAATCCGCAAAATTCTAAATTTCAGAAATTCGGAAATTTGGAAATTCAAAATTTTTCAATTTCTGGATTCGAAAATTTGGAAATTTGAAATTCAAAAATGCGGAGATTCGGAAATTTGAAATTCGAAAATCTGAAAAACCAGAAATTCGAAAATTCGGAAATCCAAAAATAGGAATGAAAATCCGAACATTCAAAAAAACTAAAATCAGAAAATAAGAACAAAAATCTGACAATTCCAAAACCCGAAAACTCGAAAATCTGAAATAATAACTAACTAATAATAACTTAACTATTACTAACTATTAAAGTATAGGTATTGGAATTTCCTTTCAAATTTGGCTGTTAGTGAACGAAACAAATAGGAATTTATCCGAAGCTACGAATTATCCATAATAACAAATGCCATATCTAAACGAATGGAACGTAACAAATTAATAATAATAAACAATAATAATAATAATAAAAACGTATTATTATTATTATTATTATTATTGTTATTACGGTATTTCTTATTATTTAGTTTCGTTCTATTTGTTTAGATGCGGCATTCTTTATTTCGAATAATTCCTAACTTCAGATAAATTTGTATTCGTTACATTCACTAACAGACAAATTTGAAAGGAAATTCCAATACCTATAATTTAATAGTTATTATTAGTTAGTTATTGTTATTAATTATTATTGAGTTTTTGGATTTTCGTTCTTTCTAATTTCTGGATTTTCCTTTCTTATGTTCGGATATTCAAATTTCCGAATTTCCGAATTTCTGAATTTCCGAATTTCCAAATTTTTCTAATTTATGAAAAAAACAAAAAACAAATGAAATGAAAACGTACACATTTTTCAGCAGTGCACATGTCTAGTAGGTACCCTTTTTCTAATTAGTGTTAAACTATTGGCATTCCAATTAAACACTCAGAAACATGCATATATTCAGCTGCTTGGAGCCAAGGAACCTTTTGGTGAACCTCAAGTCATAACTTGAAATGTGCTCTTAGTTGTGACTAATTCTATTTGAATACAGTGCCTAATAAACCAGAAAACTGAGTTACAAAATCCAACTCAAATAGACAATAAAACCTCCTTTTATTGTCCCAGCGAAAATAAACTGCAAAAGAAACAAAGCGTATTTTCTTTGTTCAACGTCTGCTTCAAAGACTTGGACATGAAACCGTTCTTTGAAGGCTTTCGTCAGCTCAATGAATCATCAAGTGTAAGCCAACACCTGTAGGTGGATGCACGCTCGCAATTCTGATTGGCCAGCTAATGAAATTGGGCAAAAACAGCTTAATATATAAAGTTCTCCTTTTACCATCCAAGCAGGAACATCTGCCAAGTTTCAGAACCGATTACCCAGCTCATCAATCGAACTCTGATCAACCCTCGGACATTAACCACATCCGGACCGCCGCACGCCAATATAAATTTGAAGAGGGATATCTTTGTTATGGCAGCAGCTAGCTGCCATAACCCCGGTATCCTCTTATTTGGCGAGCGGTCCGGTTTCCTATAATAGTGGTCTCTGTGGCGGATTCCCCACGAGATCACTGTTATCGGTGGTGGGAGAGGGGCCCCCCCTCCCGCCACACTCCAGTGCCCTCTGCCGCTTACCGGAGCCGTCGGAAGCAGTGGAGGCGATCGGATCCTTCTTCCTGTTAGGCATGGAGACGTCAAAATGGCACTTCCGCCCATAGCTATTAAAGGGCCATTTTTATTTATTTTTTTCCGAATTACAACATTTTTTTTTTATAGCATTTTAGTGTAAATATGAGATCTGAGGTCTTTCAAGGGATGTTTACATTCGTAGTAATAGGAATAAAAGTGACACAATTTTTTTTAAAAGAACAGCATAAAAATAAAAAATAAAAGGTAAAATAAATATTAATAAAAAAAATTTTTAATTGTGCCCCATCCAGCCGAGCACACGTGCAAAAGCGAACGCATACTTGAGTAGCACCCGCATATGAAAACGGTGTTCAAACCACACATGTGAGGTATCGCCGGGATCGGTAGAGCGAGAGCAATAGTTCCAGCCCTAGACCTCCAATGTAAATCAAAACATGCAACCTGTAGAATTTTTTAAACGTCGCCTATGGAGATTTTTAAGGGTAAAAGTTTGTCGCCATTTTACAAGCAGGCGCAATTTTGTAGCGTGACATGTTGGGTATCAATTTACTCAGGGTAACATTATCTTTCACAATATAAAAAAAAAAATTGGGCTAACTTTATTTATTTATTTATTTATTTATTTATTTTTTAATTAAAAAAAAGTGTATTTTTCCCAAAGAAAGTGCGCTTGTAAGACGGCTGCGCAAATACAGTGTGACAGAAAGTATTGCAACAACCGCCATTTTATTCTCTAGGGTGTTAGAAGTATAATGTTTGGGGGTTCTGAGTAATTTTCTAGCAAAAAAAACTGTTTTTAACTTGTAAACAACAAATCTCAGAAAGAGGCTCGGTCCTTAAGTGGTTAATTGCAAGTATTCTTCCTCCTCAATTCTACCTTATTTCTTTGTGGCTGTATATTGTCTTTATCTCTTTGAAACATCTTTTGTCTGTAAATATTCTATTTGCATAAATTTTGACCTTTTCATTATTAAACCCTCATTTTGAAAAGTGTTAACCTTGTCTCTATAGCTCTTAATGCAAGCTATAAATGAACCTGCCTCTTGAAGAGCACTACTGTTGTAGAGTAAGGCCTCTGAGCAGACCTGTCTGTGGTGGCAGTGTGTGTTGCAGACGCTTATTCTAAAATCATAATTGGTATTGCTAATTGATCGAAGTCCTGATCCTTCCTAATCAAAGGTCACTGGTGGTAGTGAAAGGGTTAATTGCGTAATTAGCCCAGTGACAATCGCTCTCAGGCTGCTGGCACCTCGATTGTGGTCCTGCAAGCTGGAAAATCTTTGTGCTGGACGCAGCTGAGAGTGGCAGCGTGGTGTGAGGCTGGCCGGTCCTTCCTCGCGAGTTAGCGAGGAGGGCAGGGAACTGACACCCGCGTTTGTCACATATATCCCTCACTCCTACCCTCTCCCTACTACTGCACCCATCATCTCCTGCATTTGCTGCACCCACATGCTGACATAAACACCAGGGCCACTAGACACGTGCACTCATGCACATTCCACTCCCATCTTGCCTTCCTCACCCTCCTCCTTCTCCTAGGCTCAGGTGACATTTCTCCTAATCCTGATCCACCATTTTCCAACTGCAAGCCACATATCCAATACCCCTCCTCCTCTGGCAACCACCGCAATCCACTCTGTTTAATTTCTATCCCCCTGCTTTATCAAAGCAGCCCACCAATCTCATTCGCCCTTTGGAACGCCCGCTCCATCTGTAACAAGCTAACATCTGTACATGACCTCTTCATCTCTCATGGCTTTAACATACTCGCCATAACCGAAACCTGGCTTCAAAAATTTGACTCAGCTTCTCCTGCTGCCCTCTCCCATGGTGGCCTTCATTGGACTTACTCCCCCAGACCCAGTGGACAGAAAGGAGGTGGAGTTGGATTCCTTCTATCCCCACAAAGCACCTTCCAAGTCCTTCCTATCCCTCCTCCAGTGGCGGCCCGTCCATAAAAAACAATTTTTAAACATGGCCCTTAAAAAAAAAAAAGTCCTTAAGTGCACTGTGTTCGGGCACTGGACACAGTGCACTATGGAAAGCACCACATCAATGCAATCACAAGATTGCAGACGCGGTGCTTAATTGGCAGGGTTTGGAGCTGCTTTGCGGCACAATCCATCGCGCCGAACAGCTTCCGCCCTCACCCCAGTGTGAGAACAAAGTTATTTCCGGCAGGCTACAAAAAGATGGCCTCCATGAGGACTAATCCCCTTGTGTTCAGTGGAGAGGGGAGGCCCCTCCCCTCTCGACTGAACACACTGAGAAAACCAGGAACTAGCTGGGGAGAGACAGACGCGGCTTGAAGGAGGGCTGTGCTGCCGGGAACACAGATGTAAGGAGGACCCTGCTGCTCTGCTGATGGGGACACAGATGTAAGGAGAGGCTCCGCTGATGGGGACACAGATGTAAGGAGGGGCTCCGCTGACACTCCCACTGATTCTGCATTATGGTGAGTTGAATGATTTCATTTTATATTACAATGTTCATCCTGACACAATAACAACCATGGTGCCGGGATGATTGAAGTGCTAGCACCAGGTGTTTGGAGTATCTTTATCTGCTGATTGTTAAACTTTCTAGAATACACATATTTTTATTGTGGTGTAGGATCTGGGCCTGCTGTCCCTCCCTCTCTCCCTCCATCCCTCGTTCATCTCAGACACTAACCCCACCACCTTAGAGCCACGCCTGCTATTTTACTGAAACCACACCCATTTTTACCAAGTGGGAGGGGTCAAAAAGGAAGGGCAGGGTCTGGCGCCCCCCCATTCTAAAACTTCACCAGCCGCCACTGCCTATCCCTCTCTTCTTTCGAGATGCACTGTATTTGTCTGTTTTCTCCCATTTCTCTGAGGATTGCAGCAATTTATCGGCCTCCTGGACTGGTATTGCGGTTTCTTGATGACTTTGCTGCCTGGCTACTCTACATTCTCTCCTCTGACATACCCACTATCATTCTTGGTGACTTCATAATTCCTGTCAATGTTAACAGCCCAACTACAGCTCAACTTCTCAACTCAACCTCATCTTTTGACCTAACCCAATGGACACATACTTCCACTCACTCCAATGGTAATACCCTTGACCTTGTATTCTCCCATCTCTGCAATCCTGGCAACCTCACCAATAAGGATGAGCCGAACAGGCAAAAAACTCAGACGAACACACAAACCCAGTTAAAGTCTATGGGACACGAACATGAAAAAATCAAAAGTGCTCATTTTAAAGGCTTATATGCAAGTTATTGCCATAAAAAGTGTCTGGGGACCCGGGTCCTGCCCCAGGGGACATGTATCAATGCAATTTTTTTTTTAAACGGACATTTTTTTCTGGTGCAGTGATTTTTTTAATGCTTAAAGTGAAACAATAAAATTAAATATTCCTTTAAATATTGTGCCTGGGGGGTGTCTATAGTATGCCTGTAAAGTGGCGCATTTTCCCGTGTTTAGAACAATTCCACAACAAAATGACATTTCTAAAGGAAAATTGTCATTTAAAATTGATGGTGGCTGTAATGAATTGTCGGGTATCGGCAATATAGATAAAACCCTCTGGCGTCAGAGGGGGCGGGGTCACCCGTTTAGGTCACCGGGTGGCCCCGCCCTCAGCTTTATAACAGCTGTCACCAAGAAGAAGTGTCACTCTGCGGGAGCCTCCCAGGAAGGCATCACTAGATGCATTTGCTCCTCTAGCCACACGCAGAATCAGGCCCCGACTGTTACAACCCTGGCTATCCCCTACTCTATCCCCTACTCTTGCTACTTTCAGGCGATCCCTGAAAACTCATCTCTTCAGGAAAGCCTATCAGCTCTCCAACTAATCTCCTACCACTTCAATCAGCTCATTCCCCACAGTTACAACCTTTTGTACCACCTGCCCCCCTATTAGATTGTAAGCTCTTCTGAGCAGGGCCCTCTTAACCCTCTTGTATTTTATTGTATTATAACTGTATTGTCTCCCTTTTATATTGTAAAGCGCTGCCTAAACTGTTGGCGCTATATAAATCCTGCATAATAATAATAATAATAATATATCGCCAGTGTTCATTTTGATGACAAATTTTGATTTAGTCTTAGTTGTCGCCTTTTGACTAAAATGCCAATTTAATTTTAGTCGTATTTTTAGTCCTCTGAATTGTTTTAGTCGTATTTTAGTCTAAGAAAATCAAATGGGTTTAGTTACATTTTAATGCATTATTTCTTTAAAATCGCAAAACTCATTATATACCCCTGGAGAAAAAAATATAATAACTTGTTAGTATTTATGGTATGAAGGTTTGAACACGTACTACAGACACAGATTTAGCCATTGTGATATATAACGTCTTTATAAATAAATTCAACTCTATTGGCTGTAATGCCATTGCACAAATTACCTGTATATTTTACCAACATTAAATATTAAGAAAAAAAGTTAAATAAGAAAAGCCCTTTTCTTATTTTTTTTTTTATTTCAGCAGCTTAATCGATGCCCCCTTCATATTCTTATGTGATAGTGCAGTGTTAATTTTGACGTCTAATTTAAATTTAGTTTTAGTCATAGTCTTTTAAATAAAAATGCCATTTTAGTTTTAGTCGTATTTTGGTCCTCTGAAATGAGACAGGCCGTTAGTACATCAGGATTGATCAATTTTCATATACAGTTGTGCTCATAAGTTTACATTTTTCAGAGAATATGAATGATAACACAAAAACTTTTCTTTCACTCATTGTTAGTGTTTGGCTGAAGCCATGTATTATAAATCAACTGTGTTTACTCGTTTTAAATCATAATCAAAACAGAAACTACCCAAATGACCCTGATCAAAAGTTTACATACCTCAGTTCCTAATACCGTGTATTGCCCCCTTTAACATTAATGACAGCTTGAAGTCTTTTGTGGTATTTGTGGGTGAGGCTCTTTATCTTCACAGATGGTAAAGCTGCCCATTCCTCTTGGCAAAAAGCCTCCAGTTCCTGTAAATTCTTGGGCTGTCTTGCATGAAAGGCACGTTTGAGATCTCCCCCAGAGTGGCTCAATGATATTGAGGTCAGGAGACTGAGATGGCCACTCAAGATCCTTCACTTTATTCTGCTGTAGCCAATGACAGGTTGACTTGGCTTGGGCTTTGGATCATTGTCATGTTGGAATGTCCAAGTATGTCCCATGCGCAGCTTCCTGGCTGATGAATGCAAATGTTCCTCCAGTAGTTTTTGATAACATACTGCATTCATCTTTCCATCAAACCAAATTTCCTGTGCCTTTGTAGCTCACATCCCCAAAACATCAGCGATCCACCTCCGTACCTTTCATCATAGGCCTTGTTGACTCCACTCCAAATGTAATGTTTATGGTTGTGGCCAAAAAGCTCAATTTTGGACTCATCACTCCAAATGACTTTGTGCCGGAAGGTTTGAGGCTTGTCTCCGTGCTGTTTAGCATATTATAAATAGAATCAGGTGCGCTACCTGTGTCAAACACACTCATAATAAAGTCAACATATAAAATTGACATACAAACATAGCTATACACTGGAAATGAAAATGTGAATAAAAAAAATCAATCATGTACAAAGTCCATCGGGAGGCTAATTAGTGTCCATATTATGTGATCCCCAGTGATGTGCACTTTCTTTAAAACAAAATCTTTCCTTCAGATACGGAATATAGTCTTCATTATATGTTTTCACAATCCAAGTAATGATAGAAAAAGCTGCTTACCAGATGTGTAGGACCCCTATTACAGAGATCTTAAGGGCTCAGATATGTCAGATTTTACGAGCAGGAACAGCTGATATTAACTTCAAGCAGAAATTCCCTCCTCCTTCAGAGCGCCGTAATCCTGGTGCAGCAGGCTGCAGTGTTCTCCTTACTACAACCTTTGTTTTAATGGGATCACAGGTGTGAGGCCGAGATGCTGAGAGGGCTCCCCTTGCGGCTACGTGCAGCACTTTCCTGAATGTGGTACAGGCAGAGCAGTGCCCAGAGAAGCACAGTTTTCCAGGTACTGAGATGAGATGAGCTGGTGGTCACTGTGATGTAGCAGGAACAGGCTGGATGAACTGTAAAGCTGGTGTGCTTGTGGAGTACCAGGTAAGCTTGACAGAGTAGCAACCGGAGACAGAAACGAGAGCCAGGCTGGGGGTCATACACAGTAAGATCAGTTCAGATGATGAGATTGGATAGCCAGGGTCATACACAGGAATATGGATCTGTAGAAGATTCGATAAGTTAAGCCAAGGTCAGACACGGTGGAGCAAGCCAGAGAGAAGTCAGAAGTGCAAGCCAAGGGTAAATCAGGAGATCAGGATCACAGGTCAGAGCAAGCCGGGTCAATAACCAAAGTTCAATCAGGATACACAGGATTAGGAAGAAGCTGAAGATAATCCTGTTTAGCATATTGTAAGCGGGATACTTTGTGGCATTTGCGTTGCAATGGCTTTCATCTGGCGACTCGACCATGCAGCCCATCTTTCTTCAGGTGCCTCCTTATTGTGCATCTTGAAACAGCCACACCACATGTTTTCAGAGAGTCCTGTATTTCACCTGAAGTTATTTGTGGGCTTTTCTTAGCATCCTGAACAGTTTTCCTGGCAGTTGTGGCTGACATTTTAGTTGGTCTACCTGACCGTGATTTGGTTTCAACAGAGCTCCTCATTTTCCACTTCTCGATTCGAGTTTGAACACTGCTGATTGGCATTCCCAATTCCTTGGATATCTTTTTATATCCCTTTCCTCTCATTGACCTTTTATACACACATACAAATTACAAGCAAACAGATCACAGGTGAGGATGATTACCTTTTAATAACCATTCAAACCCCTTTGTGTCAACCTTTGTGCATGTTATCAAGCCAAAATCATCGGTGTATGTATGTTTTTGATCAGGGTCATTTGGGTAGTTTCTGTTGTCATTATGAATTAAAAGGAGTAAACACAGTTGATTGATAATAAATGGCTTCAGCCAAACACTAACCATGAGTGAAAGAAATTTTTTTTTGTGTTATCATTCATATTCTCTGAAAAATGGCCAAGAAATCATAAATTCTGTCAGGGTATGTAAACTTATGAGTACAACTGTATGTATGTATATATATATATATATATATATATATATATATATATATATATATATATATATATATATATATATATATATATATATATATATATATATATATCATAGTTTGTGGACTAACTTTCCTACAGACTAAATAATATACACTGATTTGGGTTATTTTCACCAAAGATTTGTAGCAGAATACATTTTGGCCCAAATTTATGAAGAACAATTATTTATTTGCAAAATTTTACAACAGAATAGGGTTGCCACCTGTCCGGTTTTGACCCAGACAATCCGGGTTTTGACACATGTGCCCGGGTTTCAACCCACCTGAAACCCGGGCATATATAGCAACAGTTCAACCGTCCTGTGACCAGTGGCCCCGGCCGCAACATCTAGAGCTGCGCATCCCGATTCCTGTGCCCGCCATCAATGTTACACTGTCTGTCGCGCACACATACTGCCTGTGCGCTCCAAGCCAAGCTCAGCAAGGGGCAGCGCGCGCCTTATGATAGGCTGAATGGGTCACGTGTGTGCGGTGGACACGAGGGTCTGTGATTGGCCCGATGTACCTTGTCACATGTGGAGGCAGGGCTGGACTGTGGGTGATTGCGGCCACCCTGAGTCCCGCCTCCCTGCCTGTCGTGCGCTGTGTGTCTCCTCACTGAGGTCTATTTCTCATCTGCCCTCTCACCTCCCTCTGTCATCCCGCTGCTCTCTGTCAGCTACCCCCCCCCCCTGTAAGCCACTCCCCTTCTGTAAGCCACCCCCCTCTTTGTAAAGTACCCCCTCTGTCAGCTACCCCCTCTGTCAGCTACCCCCCTCTGTCAGCTACCCCCCCTCTGTCAGCTACCCCCCCTCTGTCAGCTACCCCCCTTTATCAGCTACCCCCCTCTGTCAGCTACCCCCCTCTGTCAGCTACCCCCTCTCTGTCAGCTACCCCCTCTCTGTCAGCTACCCCCCTCTGTCAGCTACCCCTTCTCTGTCAGCTACCCCACCCGTCAGCTACACCCCCTCTGTTAGCTACCCCCCTCTGTCAGCTACCCCCCTCTGTCAGGTACCCCCTCTGCCAGTTACCCCCTCTGTCAGCTACTCCATCTGTCAGCTACCCCCTCTCTGTCAGCTACCCCCCTCTGTTTGCTCCCCCCCTCTGTCACCTACCCCCTCTCTGTCAGCTACCCCCCTCTGCCAGCTACCCCCTCTCTGTCAACTACCCCCTCTCTGTCAGCTACCCCCTCTCTGTCAACTACCCCCCCCTGTCAACTACCCCCCCTCTGTCAGCTGACAGATCTGACGCCCTGCCTCCTGATTGGCGGGGAGGAAGGTTAATGTGAAAATAGCGAAAATTGATTCTCTATTGTCACACAATTGGGTGGGATCAGGGCGCACTCTCTGTGCCCTGAGCCCACCCTATTTTAAAGCCTATTAGAGCCTCTGTCAGCTACCCCCTTTGTCAGCTACCCCCTCTCTGTCAGCTATCCCCCCTCTGTCAGCTACCCCATCTGTCAGCTACCCCCTCTCTGTCAGCTACCCCCTCTCTGTCAGCTACCCCCTCTCTGTCAGCTACCCCCTCTCTATCAGCTACCCCCTCTATCAGCTACCCCCTCTCTGTCAGCTACCCCCCCTCTGTCAGCTACCCCCCCTCTGTCAGCTACCCCCCCATCTGTCAGCTACCCCCCATCTGTCAGCTACCCCCTCTCTGTCAGCTACCTACTCTCTGTCAGCTACCCCCCCTCTGTCAGCTACCCCCTCTGTCAGCTATCCCCCCTCTGTCAGCTACCCCATTTGTCAGCTACCCCCTCTCTGTCAGCTACCCCCTCTCTGTCAGCTACCCCCTCTCTGTCATCTACCCCCTCTCTGTCAGCTACCCTTCCTCTGTCAGCTACCCCTTCTCTGTCAGCTACCCCACGTCAGCTACCCCCCCTGTCAGCTACCCCCTCTGTCAGCTACCCACCCATCTGTCATCTACCACCTATCTGTCATCTACCACCCCTCTGTCGGCAGGGGGGGCCCCTCTCCCGCCTCTGATAAAAGTGATCTTGCGGCGAATCTTGTACCGGACCGCTGGCCAAACACGGGGATACCGGGGTTATGGCAGCTAGCTGTTGCCATAACAACTATATCCATTCCCAAAGTGGGGACGTACATTGGCGTGCGGCGGCCCGGAAGTGGTTAAAAACTTCTACAGGTTACCAGTTTAGAGTTACAGAGGAGGTCTCGTGCTACAATTATTGCTCTCGCTCTAACAATCGTGGCGATACCTCACATGTGTGGTTTGAACACCGTTTTCATATGCGGGCGCTGCTCACGTAATGCGTTTGCTCCTGCGCACTAGCTCAGCGCGACGGGGTGCTTTAATTATTTTTTTTAATATTTTACTTTTTATTTTTACACTGCCCCTTGTAATAGCATGACAGGACCTCATAAATGTGAGATCTGGGGTCAAAAAGACCTCAGATCTCACATTTATGCCCTGTACACATGGTCGGACATTGATCTGACATTCCGACAACAAAATCCATGGATTTTTTCCGACAGATGTTGGCTCAAACTTGTCTTGCATACACACGGTCACACAAAGTTGTCGGAAAATCTGATCGTTCTAAACGCGGTGACGTAAAACATGTACGTCGGGACTATAAACGGGGCAGTAGCCAATAGCTTTCGTCGTCTCTTAATTTACTCTGAGCATGCGTGGCACTTTGTGCGTTGGATTTGTGTATACACGATCGGAATTTCCGACAATGGATTTTCTTGTCGGAAAATTTTATAGCCTGCTCTCAAACTTTGTGTGTCGGAAAATCTGATGGAAAATGTGTGATGGATCCTACACACGATCGGAATTTCCGACAACAGGGTCCTATCACAGGGCATTACACTTAAAGTGGAGTTCCACCCAAAAGTGGAACTTCCACTAATCAGATTCCTCCCCCCCTCCGGTGACACAGTTGGCACCTTTCAGGGGGGAGGGGGTTACAGATACCTGTATATTACAGGTATCTGTACCCACTTCCGACATAAATAGCCGCAGAATCTGCGGTTATTTACGCCACTTCCTGCTCCCGCCCGCTGCCTGCTGGGAAACACACACGGGTCCCAGAGGCAGCAGGGAGCATTCGTATTGCACGGCGCGACTCGCGCATGCGCAGTAGGGAACCGGGAAGTGAAGCCGCACGGCTTCATTTCCTGATTCCCTTACCGAAGATGGAGGCGGCAGCACCCGAGGACGGAGAGACGCTTCGGCCTCGGGTGCCGACATCGCGGGCGCCCTGGACAGGTAAGTGTCCATGTTTTAAAAGTCAGCAGCTGCAGTATTTGTAGCTGCTGACTTTTAAATTTTTTTCTTTCGGCGGCGCCCCGCTTTAAATGCAATAAATAAATAAATGCCTCTTCTTTTTTTTTTTTTTTTTGCAAAAAAAAAAAAATTCCCCTTTAAAACCATTGGGCTGAAATTACATTTGACGTTGCTTCCGTCATCCTATGGTATAGAGCCAAGCGGGGGTCATCTTTTCCTCACTCGGCATCCAGCCTCACATTAGAAAGGACACGATCGTCTCCGCCAATACCGCCCCCCCATAACAGTGATCTTGCGGCGAATCTGCCACAGGGACCACTTTTATCTGAAAGAGGACCGTCCGCCATTGAAGAGGATACCGGGGTTATGGCAGCTATCTGCTGCCATAACCCCGCTATTTTACGTCAAATTACCAACGTACATCGGTCGGTCCGCAAGTAGTTAAAGCGTGACATGTTAGGTATCTATTTACTCGGCGTAACACCATCTTTCACATGATACAAGAAAATTGGACTACATGGTATATTTTTTTTTAATTCACTAATTCACTTTTTCCCAAAAAGTAGCAATTGAAAAACCATATGACATAAAGAATTGCAACAACTGCAATTTTATTCTCTAAGGTCTCTGCTTTAAAAAATATATATTTAATGTTTGGGGGTTCAAAGTAATTTTTTAGCAAAAAATACTGACTTTAAAGCGATGTTCCCTCACCCCCTCTTTCCGAAAATGAAAAGTCCGCAGCTACACACAGGGGCATTGCTAGGTCTACAAAAGATCTGGGGCTAGAGCCCATAGCAGTGTAGTAAAGAAAGTCTGGGTGGGCATACACATGAATATACAGTAATATACGTGTGTGTGTGTATATCCCCAGAGAGCCCCCCCACTTACATCAGGGTCCCCAGAGAGCCCCCCACTTACATCAGGGTCCCCGGAGAGCCCCCCACTTACATCAGGGTCCCCAGAGAGTCCCCTTACATCAGGGTCCCCAGAGAGCTCCCCTTTACATCAGGGTCCCTAGAGAGCCCCCCCTTTACATCAGGGTCCCCAGAGAGCCCCCCTTTACATCAGGGTCCCCAGAGAGCCTCCCCCTTACATCAGGGTCCCCAGAGAGCCTCCCCCTTACATCAGGGTCCCCAGAGAGCCCCCCCTTACATCAGGGTCCCCAGAGAGCCTCCCCCTTACATCAGGGTCCCCAGAGAGCCCTCCCCTTACATCAGGGTCCCCAGAGAGCCCCCCCCTTACATCAGGGTCCCCAGAGAGCCTCCCCCTTACATCAGGGTCCCCAGAGAGCCTCCCCCTTAAATTCAGGGTCCCCAGAGAGCCCCCCCCCCTTAGCATCAGGGTCCCCAGAGAGCCTTCCCTCCTCTTGGGGACTCCTGCAGAGACTCGGGGCTATAGCCCTGAAAGCCACGCCCTAGCAACGCCACTGGCTACACATATGTGTAGCTGTGGACTTTTAATATTAGGACACTTAGCTATCCTGGAATCCAGCGATGTCGGCACCCAAGCCGATGCTTCCATCCAATGACAGGTGCTGCCGTTGCCATTGCCAGTAAGGGAAGCCCTGCGGCTTCACTGCCGGGTCCCTACTGCACATGTGCGAAGCATGCTGCGCTCTGTTACTGGCCCGGCAGCAGGGGAATGAGGAGAGGGCAGAACTTCTAACGTACCTCACCGCAGCGATGTCCGACGGAAGTGGGAACAGGGCACCTGTCAAAAAACAGATAGCCACCCCCCTCCCCCAAAGGTGCCAAATGTGGCACTGAAGGGGGGGGAGGAATCAGATAAGCGGAAGTTTCACTTTTGGGTGGAACTCTGCTTTAAAGTGGCTGTAAACTCTCCAGTTAAACTTTAGCTCATTGTGATCTTCATCGATAACGCTACTGAATGGTGCCTTATGAAACTTCATCTTTTATGACGTCACTGACGCATGCGCAGTCCGTCGCTTGATTCACGGCACGATACATGTTCCGTTTCTGTATCAAAGGCAAACCGGGTCTGTCATTTCTCCTGTAAATGGCACGGAAGCCTTGTGACACTATGCTTTCCTCCTCAGCTTCATTGTTCTCCCTTGGATAGCTCACAGTCGACAATTCGGAAGGGGAACAAAGGAAGAGCGAAAATGACATCCACAACAGGAACAAAAAAAAAAACAATGGCAAAGATAGCGAGGCCGATTCCTAGAAGAGGATATAATTTATCAAACGACAAAAAGGTCATTGCGAAGCGGTTTTTAAGTAGGTTTAAATGTGCAAGGCGTGTAAATACTTAGTTCTATGAAATTATTAAAAAAAAAAAAAACAGGGTTTAAAAGTCAGCAGGTACAGATACTGTAGCTGCTGACTTTTACTATATTAACACTTACCTGTCCAGGGAGCCTGCGATGTTGGCACTCCAGACGATTTTCGGATCGGCTGATGGGTGCTGCCACCGCCGCCATTCATCATAAGGGAAACTGGCAGCCGGCTCCCTACTGCGCATGCGCGAAGCGTGCTGCATTTTCTAACTGGCCCCGCGGCGGAAGAAGGAGGAGGGAGGCTGAACGTCCGTGGGACGGCACCGCAATGCTGTCTCCCGGGAAGTGGGGAAGGGTACCTGTCAAAAACAGGTACCCCTTCCCCCCAAAAGGTGCCAAATATGGCACCTGAGGGGGGCAGGAAGCGGATAAGCTGTAAACTTGTAAACCACAATGGTCAGAAAAAGGAAAGAAAGAAAGAAAGTGGTTCTAAAGGTTAAAGGTTTTTTTACCTCATAGAAACGCAGACCGGATATGTTCCAGGTGCTTTTCTGCATGCGCATTTTTGATGCGTTCCAGTGCCTATTTGGTGCATTTTTGTTGCACTCCTTTACATCTAGTGTCCCCGGCAGCGGAGCCATCCTTTAAATTTGGTGTCCCCAGCAGCGGAGCACTCCCTTACATCTGGTGTCCCCGGCAGTGGAGCCCTCCTTTACATCTGGTGTCCCTGGCAGTGGAGCCCTCCTTTACATCTGGTGTCCCTGGCAGTGGAGCTCTCCTTTACATCTGGTGTCCCTTGCAGTGGAGCCCTCCTTTACATCTGGTGTCCCTGGCAGTGGAGCCCTCCTTTACATCTGGTGTCCCTGGTAGTGGAGCCCTCCTTTACATCTGGTGTCCCTGGCAGTGGAGCTCTCCTTTACATCTGGTGTCCCTTGCAGTTGAGCCCTCCTTTACATCTGGTGTCCCTGGCAGTGGAGCCCTCCTTTACATCTGGTGTCCCTGGCAGCGGAGCCCTCCTTTACATCTGATGTCCCCCAGCAGTGGAGCCCTCCTTTACATCTGGTGTCCCTGGCAGTGGAGCTCTCCTTTACATCTGGTGTCCCTGGCAGTGGAGCCCTCCTTTACATCTGATGTCCCCCAGCAGTGGAGCCCTCCTTTACATCTGGTGTCCCTGGCAGTGGAGCCCTCCTTTACATCTGGTGTCCTTGGCAGCAGAGCCCTCCTTTACATCTGGTGTCCTTGGCAGCAGAGCCCTCCTTTACATCTGGTGTCCCTGGCAAGTGGAGCCCTCCTTTACATCTGGTGTCCCCAGCAGGGGAGCCCTCCTTTACATCTGGTGTCCCCGGCAGCGGAGCCCTCCCTTACATCTGGTGTCCCTGGCAGCGGAGCCCTCCTTTACATCTGGTGTCCCCGGCAGTGGAGCCCTCCTTTATATCTGGTGTCCCTGGCAGCGGAGCCCTCCTTTACATCTGGTGTCCCTGGCAGTGGAGCCCTCCTTTACATCTGATGTCCCCCAGCAGTGGAGCCCTCCTTTACATCTGGTGTCCCTGGCAGTGGAGCTCTCCTTTACATCTGGTGTCCCTGGCAGTGGAGCCCTCCTTTACATCTGATGTCCCCCAGCAGTGGAGCTCTCCTTTACATCTGGTGTCCCTGGCAGTGGAGCTCTCCTTTACATCTGGTGTCCCTGGCAGTGGAGCCCTCCTTTACATCTGGTGTCCCTGGCAGTGGAGCCCTCCTTTACATCTGATGTCCCCCAGCAGTGGAGCCCTCCTTTACATCTGGTGTCCCTGGCAGTGGAGCCCTCCTTTACATCTGGTGTCCCTGGCAGTGGAGCCCTCCTTTACATCTGGTGTCCCTAGCAGTGGAGCCCTCCTTTACATCTGGCGTCCATGGCAGCGGAGCCCTCCCTTACATCTGGTGTCCCTGGCAGCGGAGCCCTCCTTTACATCTGGTGTCCCCGGCAGTGGAGCCCTCCTTTATATCTGGTGTCCCTGGCAGCGGAGCCCTCCTTTACATCTGGTGTTCCTGGCAGCGGAGCCCTCCCTTACATCTGGTGTCCCTGGCAGCGGAGCCCTCCTTTACGTCTGGTGTCCCTGGCAGCGGAGCCCTCCTTTACATCTGGTGTCCCCCGGCAGCGGAGCCCTCCTTTACATCTGGTGTCCCCCAGCAGTGGAGCCCTCCTTTACATCTGGTGTCCCCCAGCAGTGGAGCCCTCCTTACAGATCTGTGTACCCCAGCAACAGAGCCCTCCTTACTTCAGTGTCCCCAGCAGCTGGCAGCAGTGGAGCCCTCTTTACAGAGCGATCTGTGTCACCAAGCAACAGAGCCTGCCTTACTTCAGTGTCCCTGGCAGCAGCAGTGGAGCCCTCCTTGTGCCCCCTGTCGAATAATGCCCGCCCGGTACTGCGCATGCGCAGCGCTTGCGCAGTACAGAGCCGCCAAACATCAGAACTTACGGTCAGATGTAGACGGCGCCTGCGCACAACAGCCGTCATTGTACCACACGCTCCCGATGCTCGTGCAACTCTGCAAGGGGCGGATTTGTTCTTGATGGCTGCGTGTGAGGGGCGGATGCCTACAGAAGGGGCGTTTGTAATAATGGGCAGTGCCTAACGAATAATGCCCGCCCGGTACTGCGCTTGCTCAGTACGGAGCCGCCGAACATCGGAATTTACGATTATCTGTAGACAGCACCTGCGCACAATAGCCAACATTGTGCCATGCGCTCCCAATGCTCGTGCAACTCTGCAGGGGGCAGATTACTTCACAATGGGCGCATGTGAGGGGCGGATGCCTACAGAAGGGGCGTATTTAGTAATAATGGGCAGTGCTGCTAAGATGGAGGCGGAATTTTTCACAAAACTCAAACACATCTCCAAAACAAATATATTTCTGCTATTCTTCCTGCTGTCTACAGATAATCGTAAATTCCGATGTTCGGCGGCTCTGTACTGAGCAAGCGCAGTACCGGGCGGGCATTATTCGTTAGGCACTGCCCATTATTACAAACGCCCCTTCTGTAGGCATCCGCCCCTCACACGCAGCCATCAAGAACAAATCCGCCCCTTGCAGAGTTGCACGAGCATCGGGAGCGTGTGGTACAATGACGGTTGTTGTGCGCAGGCGCCGTCTACATCTGACCGTAAGTTCTGATGTTTGGCGGCTCTGTACTGCGCAAGCGCTGCGCATGCGCAGTACCGGGCGGGCATTATTCGACAGGGGGCACAAGGAGGGCTCCACTGCTGCTGCCAGGGACACTGAAGTAAGGCAGGCTCTGTTGCTTGGTGACACAGATCGCTCTGTAAAGAGGGCTCCACTGCTGCCAGCTGCTGGGGACACTGAAGTAAGGAGGGCTCTGTTGCTGGGGTACACAGATCTGTAAGGAGGGCTCCACTGCTGGGGGACACCAGATGTAAAGGAGCGCTTGTAGGAAGAATAGCAGAGATATATTTGTTTAGGAGATGTGTTTGAGTTTTGTGAAAAATTCCACCCCCATTGTAACAGCACTGCCCATCATTACAAAATACGTCCCTTCTGTAGGCATCTGCCTCTCACGCGCGCCCATCATGAAGTAATCCGCCCCTTGCAGAGTTGCAGAGCATCGGAAGTGCGTGGCACAATGTTGGCTATTGTGCGCATGCGCTGTCTACAGCTAATCGTAAATTCCAACGTTCGGCGGCTCCGTACTGCGCAAGCGCAGTACCGGGCGGGCATTATTCGACAGGGGGCATTTCTCGTCAGAACACTGGGAGTTCCTGGCTTTCTCGTGTGTGTTTAGTGGATAGGGGAGAAGCTGATTGGCTGCCCCTCCCCTCTCCACTGAACACAGGAGGAAATAATCCTTGTGACAGCCATCTTTTTGTAGCCCGCCAGTCGTTTTTTCCTAAAACATTCCCGATTTTCCCAGGACAAAGGCAAAATCCCGGGAGATTTATCGGGACGAGCTCCGATTGGAATGAGGGTCCCAAAATCGGGATTGTCCCGGGAAAATCGGGACTGTTGGCAAGTATGCCAATGAATTGAAGAATTTACCATGACAACCAATATAATGTGGGATTTTACATCAACAACCAATAAAGGGGGATTTCTACACTGGCCACCAATGTAAGGGGATATTTACACTCACCAAATTTAAAGGGGGCTTCTACATGGACCACCATTGTAAGAGAGGATTCAAAACTGACACAAATGCAAGTTTGGATTTTTTTTACCGAATACCAATATAAAGAGGAGTTTCTACACTGATCACCAATCTAATGGGGATTTACACTGATCACCAATCTAATGGGGATTTACACTGATCACCAATCTAATGGGGATTTACACTGATCACCAATCTAATGGGGATTTGCACTGATCACCAATCTAATGGGGATTTGCACTGATCACCAATCTAATGGGGATTTACACTGATCACCAATCTAATGGGGATTTACACTGATCACCAATCTAATGGGGATTTACACTGATCACCAATCTAATGGGGATTTACACTGATCACCAATCTAATGGGGATTTACACTGACCACCAATGTAATAGGATCATTCACAGTAACCACCAATGTAAGGATGGATTTACACGGACCACCAATATAAGGGGAAATTTGCTTATCTTTGCAGAACAGGCTGACGTTAGACTTAATGACCACATTTGTAGACAGGACTTTCAAGCATGCACCTTTATCTCAGTGGGCAGCATTCAGCAGAAGTGATGGTGGATACGACCTCAGGGGGGCATGATATACATACGAATGCCGCCCATATTTACACATAAATGGCCTTGGTCCGCAGTTATTTCCTTATTAACCACTTGCTGCCCACCCTATTACTAAATGATGGCGACAAAGTGGTTTGATATTCCTGACCGGACGTCATATGACGTGATCAGGATATCTAGCCGATGCGTGCCCCTGGGGGCACGCATCGCGGCGATCGTTGTTGCGGGGTGTCAGTCTGACACCCCACAACACCGATCTAGGTAAAGAGTCTCTGACAAAGACTCTTTACCACGTGGTCAGCCTTGTCCAATCACGGCTGATCACGATGTAAATAGGAAGAGCCGGTGATCGGCTTTTCCTCACTCACGTCTGACAGACGCGAGTAGAGGAGAGCCGATCGGCTGCTCTCCTGACAGGGGGGGTCTGTGCTGATTGTTTATCAGCACAGCCCCCCCTCGGATCCCGCCCAGGACCACCAGGGAAGCCGCCCAGGACCACCAGGATGGCCACCACACTGGACCACCAGGTATGCCCCCTAGACCCCCAGGGAAATACCAATATGTGCCCAGGCAGCTGCCAATCAGTACCCACCCCAATGCCTACCACTGCCAGTGCCACCAGGGATGCCTATTAGTGCCTCATATCAGTGCCGCATATCAGTGCCCATCAGTGCCACGTATCAGTGCCCATCAGTGCCCAGCAGTGCCACCTATCAGTGCCTATCAGTGCCCAGCAATGCCGCCTATCAGTACCACCCTATCAGTGCCCATCAGTGCCCAGCAGTGCTGCCTTTCAGTGCCCAACAGTGTCGCCTATCAGTGCCCATCAGTGCCAACCAGTGCCACCCATGAGTGCCCATCAGTGCCACCTATCAATGCCCATCAGTGCTGCATATCAGTACCACTCATCAGTGCCGCCTACCAGCGCCCATCAGTGCCGGATATCAATGCCCATCGTCAGTGCCCGTCAGTGCCCGCTCATTGGTGCCACCTCATTGGTGCCGCTGTATCAGTGCTTGTCAGTGCCGCCTTATCAGTGCCCATCAGTGAAAGAGAAAACTTACTTATTTACAAATTTTTTTAACAGAAACAAAAGCAAAACTTTTATTTTTTTCTAAATTTTCGGTCTTTTTTTATTCTCACGCAGATATACTGCGGCAGAAGGGCACGACGTACAGGCAGAATCACGTACCTGTACGTTCCCCTTTAAAAGGCAGCCAGCAGGCACGTGCCCGCGGCAAGCTTCATGATTTGGGTCACGGGTCCCGCAGACTCGATCGCCGCAGGGATACCCACAATCGCCTCACGGGGAGGAAGAACGGGGAGATGCTAATGTAAACAAGCATCTCCCCGTTCTGCCTAGTGACAGTGTCACTGTTCTCTGCTCCCTGTCATCGGAGCAGAGATCAATGACATGTCACACACACCTCCCATCCCCCTGACAGTTAGAATCACTCCCTAGAACACACTTAACCCCTACACTGCCACCTAGTGGTTAACCCCTTCACTGCCAGTGTCATTTACACAGGAATCAATGCATTTGTATAGCACTGATTGCTGTATAAAGGACAATGGTCCCAAAAATGTGTCAAAAATGTCCGACATGTCCGCCATAATGTCACAGTCACAATAAAAAATCGCTGATCGCCGCCATTACAAAAAAAAAAAAAAATATATTAACAAAAATGCCATAAAACTATCCCCTATTTTGTAAACGCTATAACTTTTGAGCAAACCGATCAATAAATCGCTTATTGAGATTTTTTTTATCAAAAATATGTAGAAGAAAACATATCGGCCTAAACTGAGGAAAAAAATAGTTTTTTTATATATTTTTTGGGGCATATTTAATATAGCAAAAAGTAAAAAAGAATGCGTTTTTTTTCAAAATTGTCGCTCTTTTTTTGTTTATAGCGCAAAAAATAAAAACCGCAGAGGTCATCAAATACCACCAAAAGAAAGCTCTATTTGTGGGAAAAAAAGGACGTCAATTTTGTTTGGGAGCCATGTCGCACGACCGCGCAATTGTCAGTTAAAACGACGCAGTGCTGAATCGCAAAAAAGTGCTCTGGTCAGGAAGGGGGTAAATTCTTCCGGGGGGGGGGGGGGTTGAAGTGGTTAAAGATGGCCCTGGAAGGCTAGCAGTGACCATGATAAGACATGCACTGATCAAAATACAGACTGGAAGCTCAAAAACAGTACTTTGGAGCTTTTCATGGAAAAAAAAAAAATTAAGCTTGTTCTAAATAAAAAGAAACATGAGTTGAGCATTATTATTCAAAGATAGACCTGCACGTGTCTTTTAATGCAGAGGTTTAGTAATACTATACATCTGTATTGGCCTTGCAGATCCGACTAGGTGACCGTCCCCCCCATCAAGGAAGATATGTTATGGACAACACCTTACGTAATCCCCCTAAAACTGTTTTATTTTGAGAATAAACGGAGACATACCTTCATTATTCTGTCCAAAGCTGCATGGTGATCGGTTTCTGAGAGAAACACTTTCTGTTCCAGCAAAGCTTCCCTCAACGAAGCTGCACACAGACCCTGAACTATAAAAGGCTTATCAATTTCCTGTCTGCTAATGCCTTGGGGACATGGAACAATAGAAGTTACTGCTATAAAAACACACAATAGTACTCGTGCAAAACACAACTGGCTGGTTCCTTAGAAAAAAGAAAAACGTGGGATTGTGGAAGAATCTGAATGGTCGGTCTTACGTTATTACAAATGCGTGGAGCTGGTAAACAAGATTTGTATTTGCTCCACAGTTAAAAAAAAAATTCTTAGCTTTGGACACAGAAGAAGGGTTAGACCCTCTGTCGGGCGTTGTAATGAAGTTGTGATCACTATTTGTTCTGTCCTACCCATATGTATTTTTTGTCCGTTGCTTTACTGAACTGAATCAGATTATTATTTTTCTAACATATGCTGACTTCTGGTGGTGGGTTGGGGCCACTACAAGATGTCTACTTTTGCGACTTGGCATCTTCCTCCGCTCCTGCTGAGTGCACATTAATTCAGTCCTAGCTAGACACTCTATGTTTCTTCCATGACCTCTCAGGCAGCGCCAGTTCTTCACATAGACTAAACAGTAAAACAATGGACCCCCTAATGGTGGACTTTTAAGGCACTTGGAGAAAATATTACAAAATATTAATACCAATGTAATTTATTACATTTCAACATTAAAAACAGTAGCAATATAACAAATCCTATACAGAGTGCATAACAGACATTTTTACATGTATGTACACAGTTTCAGAAGTATTCTTGCAACCCGACGCGTTTCGGAGTAAATATACCTCCTTCCTCAGGGGTGGGTGTAAGTTAGAGACATTTTTATTCTAAAAAAGGGTATATAGGACACAATAGAAATATATGTCAACATTCAAACATATATATGGGTATAGCAATATGGTTTATTCTCCATGTATTTTTACACTTACATTATATAGGTTTACACTTACATAGACAAGGTTTAGAAGCATCATTGTCTTGTTTAATATGTGAAAAAAGGGGGTCCCCCAAAGAGGATTGGGATTTTAAGGGCAACATGGATAGTAGTACGCAATCAAATAATAATTTTGTAACAAATTCTCATTTGTATATTGTAAAAAGCCAATATCTGCATAAACATTGCACTCTTGACTGTTTAAGAACAATATCAGAATGTACAGAAAACGAGGCAAATGAATATTGTTTCCTAAGTGAAACTTACGCCCGACGCGTTTCAGGAACTTGTCCTTTCTTCAGGGGAGGTTCCATATAGAAGACAATGTACATCTATAATAAAAACATATATTAAACATTGAGAAACATATATACAAAAACAGACCCTTTGAGAAAGTCACATGAGCAGTGACGCAACGCGTCAGTGAGGAGCCAGGTGTTGTTACTTCCTGGTCACGGCCGAGACCGGAGGTATTCATTCTTATCACTGAATTTCGTGTTTTTAAATGTTAGTTACTTTTATTCCTATTACAAGGAATGTAAACATCCCTTGTAATAGAAAAAAAGTATGACAGGACCTCTTAACCACTTCCATACCGGGCCTATTCTGGCACTTCTCTCCTACATGTAAAAATCATCATTTTTTTGCTAGAAAATTACTAAGAACCCCTAAACATTATATATGTTTTTTTAGCAGATACCCTGGGGAATAAAATGGCGGTCATTGCAACTTTTTATCTCGCACGGTATTTGCACAATAATTTTTCAAACACCTTTTTTTGGGAAAAAAAACTGTTTCATGAATTAAAAAATAACAAGACAGTAAAGTTAGCCCAATTTTTTTGTATAATGTGAAAGAAGATGTTATGCCGAGTAAATAGATACCTAACATGTCATGCTTGAAAATTGCGCATGCTCATGGAATGGCGCCAAACTTCGTTACTTAAAAATCTCCATAGGCAACGCTTTGAAAAATTTTACAGGTTACCAGTTTAGAGTTACAGAGGAGGTCTAGTGCTAGAATTGTTGCACATGCTCTAACGCATGCGGCGATACCTCACATGTGTGGTTCGAACGGCGTTTACATATGTGGGCGGGACTTGCGCGTGCGTTCGCTTCTGTTTTTAAATATTTTTTATTACTATTTTTATTTTACTTAATTTTTTTATTTTTACACTTTTTTTTACATTTTTATTTTTTTGATTACTTTTATTCCTATTACAAGGAATGTAAACAGCCCTTGTAATAGGTATCTATGTGACGGGTCCTCTTTATGGAGAGATGCGGGGTCAATAAGACCCCACATCTCTCCTCCAGGCTGGAAAGCATGAGATTGGCGAAAAAAATTCACAGATTTCATGCTGACAGCCGCGATCGCGGCTTTGTTGACATCCGGGAACCTGGGCGTGAGGTCATAACATCGCGCCCGGGCCTCCAATAGTCATAGAGCTGACTGGTGACCATATGGTCACCAGAAATCTCTATCGTAGTCATCCAGCACCGGCCGATTCTTTCTCCGGGCCCCTGATGGCACGGGAGAGCCCAGAGAAGCACCGGATGGCGGCGTGAAGGGGGGGCGGATGGCTGCGGGAGGGGGCGTCCCCTCCCATTGCCTATAAGAACGATCAAGAGGCAGAACTGCCGCTATGATCATTCTTATGGTGCACAGAATCGCCGGCTGGAAATAATGATATTTGAATGATGCCTCTAACTGCAGGCATCATTCAGATATCACCGTACAAAGTCAAGGACGTCATTTGACTATGTGCGGTAGGGAGGTGGAATATGAGATCTGGGGTCAAAAAGACCTCAGATCTCATATTTACACTAAAATGCAATAATAGAAAAAAAATTATGTAATTTAAAAAAAATTAAAAAAAAAAAATGGCCCTTTAAGAGCTATGGGCGGAAGTGACGTTTTGACATTGCTTCTGCCCTGCAATGATATGGAGACGGGTGGGGGCCATCTTCCCCTCACTCATCTCCATGTCAGGCTAGAGAGAGGATCTGATCGCCTCCGCCGCTACTGACGGCTCCGGAGCGCGGCAGAGGGCACTGGAGCGCGGAGGGAGGGGCCCCCCTCCCGGCGCCGATAAAAGTGATCTTGCGGCGAATCCGCCGCAGAGAACACTTTTATCTTGAAGCGGACCGCCCGCTGAAGAAGAGGATACCGGGGTTATGGTAGCTAGCTGCCGCCATAACGGCGATAATCCTCTTCAAAGTACCGACGTATAACCACGGTGGGCGGTCCGGAAGTGGTTAAGAAGTTTTTAATAAATAACCCTTCGGATTTACACTATGGAGTTCCGTCTGTTTGGTTCATGAGGATATCCTGGGTTTATGCCACAGAAGAAGCGAGCATTTCAGTGAGAGAGACCCACCCCGGGAGGGGGTGAGGGATTCAAATACCCCAGCATCCGTCGAGCTAAAGGTGCCCGTCCCGGATACAGCCAGTATACCTAGTATACGCTTCTTACCCCTGCAGGGGTGCTAGAATCTGGTGAGTGGGGAACTGAAGGGGAACACGGAAGTCACTTGATTCCTTTCGCACGTTGGAGGATGAATCCAGGCACGAGTCACTTTGGAAAAGCACAAGTCACTTTTTATCTGCAATTTTAATTTTTTTTTTTTTTTGCACTAACAAAGGCTGGACTTTTTTTGTTAGTTTTCCCAACAATCATCATTATTATCCATTACTTTTTATTTTTTGATACACTTTCTTAATGGACTATGCTTCGTTAATTTATCACATATGAATTTGCACAAATATGTATCTCTATGAATGAATAGTGTTTATATCAGATGAATTAATGAGATTAATATCACTTTTGGCACGATCACCTCAGTAGGTGTTGGATATAAATAATATATACAAGAAATATAGTCATATTAGTACGTTATTCAATATAGATTATAGGCTAAAGATACACTTTTTACTTTCTTTGTAAAAGTGATCACTAGGAAGAGTGACTCACTTTGCGGAGTCGCCCTTTAGGTGACAGATCATTTTCTCTATAGTAATAAATCACTTACTTTTTGTACACTCACTTGGAGGAGTATAGCTATTGGAGAGAATTACTCTTCAGGTGACAGGCAGCGCCATTTCCCCATACGCACATACACACTTTACACTATGAGCTAGGTCCAAGGAGCTGCATGACATCTCCTGGGCTTATCTCTATTATTTACATTTGACAGGTTTATTCCTCTGCTAGGAGACACTCTGGGGACCTGAGAGAAGAGAAATGCACAGAACAGCTATGACCGTCCCTCCCCTCTGCTGCCCATTCACAGGAGCCTTTGTATTTTGTGAACATGTTACCATAATGCCAAGGCTTCTGTTATTGGGCAGCAGGATGGGAGGAGTGGGCATATCAGCTGCAGAGACTCTCCTGTTTAAAATGCAGAGCTCAGAAGGATCAGTGTGGCTCTCCCGGAACAACAGAGATAGCTGTTTTTTGGGACTACTATACTACTTACCATCATTCTAGATACAGGGGGTACAAGGGTTGATCGTATCCTTATCCCAGATACAGGGGGTACAAGGGTTGATCGTATCCTTATCCCAGATACAGGGGGTACAAGGGTTGATAGTATCCTTATCCCAGACACAGGGGGGTACAAGGGTTGACCTTGTCCTCATTCCAGGTACAGGGCTTTCAAGGGTTTATCTTGCCCTCAATCCAGGAACAGGGTTTACAAGGGTTGACCTTGTCCTCAGTCCAGGTTATCCGTTATTCATCACTCATCCATACCTTACACGTCACTACCTCCTGTTACACATAGATTTTTATATTTTTTTCACATTTAAAAAGGCGTGGGCATGGGCGTGGCCTGAAATGAGTAACCATTTGCGTCAAAATATGCATTTTTCATTTTGGTTGCCATCTTTGTAGTAGAAATGGCTTTACAGATCCTTTCTGCATGTAGGAGAAGGTGACACCTACCCCATTTACCCTCCCCCTCATGTGTCCTTGGTGTACCGCTCTCTCACCTGGGTGCCTTCTGGGATCTCCATGTTGAGTTCCCGGGAGAGAGAGGCACAGTAGGTCAGCAAAGACCCATTTGCTAGTCTCCAATGTTAAATTTGACAGCTGTGAACCCAGAAGAGCTCACATCTGGGTACTTTCAGGTTCAGAGGGATCAAACCCTGCTCACTCTTCCCAGGGAAGAAGCAGAAAGAGCAAAGCTTGGTCAGCCTCTAATAAACCCCTGATGTCTCCTTAAAAATAACCTTTCATCTGCACTATGCTATTACAACTTACAGCTTATCAACCCCCTTCTGATTGCACTAAAGTTGGGTTAAAAAAAAAAAAAAGTTTAAATAAAATAAATAAAAAACTTTAAAAGCCCCCTGCAGGAACCTGGCAGCCCACATATATGGTTCATGACAACTTTCCCTTAGTCTCTTACCTACCACACAGGCTGGAGAACCTCAAAGCAGCAACGAAGAAAGCACTTGGAAAACCAGCTGAAAGCGCCAATCAGGGACTATGCGTTTTTGGATCCTCCTGGTCCAGAATGTGAACGGTCTCAGAATTCATAAATCGCCATGGCCCATTTCCCAAATTGCTGTCTCTGCAGATAGAAGGAACATATGCATGTATGAATACTCAGGAGGCTCAGATAGTGTCATCCTTTCTGCTGACCTTCCCATCCCCATTTCAAAATTTACAGCAAATTTGTAACCAATAAGAAGAGTAGAATTTACCTTCAAAAAGATCCATCAATGTTGAAAACTCTCTAGTGTTTTAACAACGAAACCCTATACACCACCAAGCAGCTCTTAAAAACTATGCAGAGGTATTATGTGTCAGCTTCAGATAACTATAAGAGAACGTTCCCACACTGTACTGTAAGGGTAATGGTCTTGTTATCTCACAGAGGCTCTACCACAACCAACCAATTTACTGCTGTGGCTTTATCTCCATTCACCAGCTTTGCGGCTGCCTAACTCACTCTCTAATAAGTTACACAAGCTGGACTGAGTCATCACTTGAAATAGAAACTAGGGAGGAGGTATGAGATGAAGAGAAACCTTAAATAAGACAACTATAGGGGCTGCTACTTTCTTGGCCGTCCCTGGCTGCAATGCTTTGGTGACCCATAATGAGCCCGTGGTAAGTATAGTCAATTCCTGAACTGAATTTTTGTTCTGGGTCAGTGCAAGAAGTTGAGCATGGTAGCCAAAGGGAAATGTGAACAATGGAAGCCTTGCTGTTTTTTTCCATGACAGGTTCACTATTACCAGACTAGTTTGTGTAGGCCAAGCTGGCCTAAGCATGCTACCTCCTTTATATGACTATGCAGCCACTGTGTGCGTTGTAATATACTGTTGTAGTGTCATCCACATACACTATATTGTCAAAAGTACGGGGATGTCTGCCTTTACACACACATGAACTTTAATGGCATCCCAGTCTTAGTCCGTAGGGTTCAATATTGAGTTGGACCACCCTTTGCAGCTATAACAGCTTCAACTCTTTTGGGAACGCTGTCCACAAGGTTTAGGAGTGTGTCTATGGGAATGTTTGACCATTCTTCCAGAAGGGCATTTGTGAGGTCAGGCACTGATGTTGGCTGAGAAGTACAAAAAAGAAGGTGATAAAGAACTTCACCTAAAGTTATTACTAAGGACCATGCAGCTTATGAGTAAGGGAACTTTAATTACACAAAATTATCAAACAATAATACAAAAATTACCAGATAAATTTCCCACCACCAACACCTTAGTCAAGAATAGGGCTGGGGAAAAAAATCGATTTAAATCTTGAATCGAGTTGAGAGGTCAAATCGATTCAAAATTTAAGCAAATCGATTTTTTTAGATTTTTTTTTCACGGCGCCGGTCCTGAGGAGCTGTGGGCAGGAGTTTTTATGCAGCTTCGGCCTAGTCCGCGGCTTCGGCCTAGTCCGCGAGGCCCGATCCCGCGGACTAGGCCGAAGATTTGCCTAAAAACTCCTGCCTGCAGCTCCCCAGGACCGGCGCTGACACCGCGCCGGTCCTGAGGAGCTGCGGGCAGGAGTTTTTAGGTGAGGCCGTGGCTTCGGCCTAGTCCGCGAGGCCGGACTCAACGGATTAGGACGAAGCCATGGCCTTGTCTAAAAATTCCTGCCCGCAGCTCCTCAGGACCGGCGCGGTGTCCAAAAAAAAAAAACTCGATTCGAATCGTTAAGAAAGAAAGAAAATCGCAGTTTTTTTTTGGAAAATCTCCCAGCCCTAGTCAAGATTAAAAATAGACAACGTTGTCTGTTTCAAAATGCAGCTGCGTCATTCATGTCCACACACGTGCACACATCAACATAGCAACTTGTGGCACGTAGGGCCCGCAGTCTCCAAGATGCCTTGGTCCACTCAGGGTACAAGAGAGAAACAACTGGCAATTAGCTAATGGATTTATCTCCCTTGCCATAGATACTACATAGGTAAAACGAAGCGACAGCGTAGGGTATGCATCGGTGAGCACATCAGGAGTATCAATGGTGCCAACAATGAGGATAAAAAAAAGGACCAGTCTCCAGTTGCTGCATATATTTTTGACTTCCATGGCGGTAAATCAGAGGGAGTTAGGGTTAAGGGCATATATACCCTCAATTTACCACCACGCAGGGGTGACTACAACACCATACTGCTACAGAAAGAAAAAAATGTGGATCTATCGCCTTAACACACTAGCTCCCTCTGGTTTAAACACTGAATGCAACTTTGGGGCATTTCTTGACCATTAAGAGGACACGTCTGGCCAAAAATTCATAAATCTGATCTACAAGATATAACATAACAATAAATTCCATTTTTTCCTGTAGACTTATTGCCTAATTTACCTTTACCTTTAATCTTCCTCTCTCTGTTTCTCTCTTGATCATGCCTCCCTAAGAATGATAAAATCAACGTTCCAGTCTGTATAATGGTTTGAAATGATTTTTTTCTGCTATTCTCCTGCCGCCTATTTGCCCCTACTTCATTCAATTGGGCCTTCCCATTATGGGGTTAAACATGACTAGTGAAAGCCGACTGCAGATGAAACGAATGTGGTGTTGATGGTGAAGGTGGCCTCTAGTGATGAAAGAAAATAAGTGCACCTCTTATCCTGTTTTTTTGTAGAGTAAAAATACATGCTTACCACTAGCCCCTCCCATCCCTGAAGAAGCTCAAGCTGATTGGGCGAAACGAGTTGGTTGTCACGACACCGCGTGAATGAAGCATTGACGTCACCGTCGATGTCAGCCTGCAAGCCCGTACATTCCCAGTGGAACCTGCGAGCACCGGGGCATCCATCTTGACTAAGGCACGCTGAGACTGCCACGGGACCAGACCAAACCTACCACACCCGCCGCGGACATAGAACCTGACCGGCTATACGGCCATACTTTTGATTTACTCCCCGCATACCTCCTGGACAAGCATGCAGGAAAGCCGTAGCTGCTGCCGACGCAAGTCAGAAGAGAGTCTAATAAGACTCGTGGCCACTCATTACAATTAGAAGAAAAGAGGTTTAACCTTAAACTACGTAGAGGGTTCTTTACTGTAAGAGCGGCAAGGATGTGGAATTCCCTTCCACAGGCGGTGGTCTCAGCAGGGAGCATTGATAGCTTCAAGAAACTATTAGATAATCACCTGAATGACCGCAACATACAGGGATATGTATTGTAATACTGACACATAATCACACACATAGGTTGGACTTGATGGACTTGTGTCTTTTTTCAACCTCACCTACTATGTAACTATGTAACTATGTAACTAAGTCAACACTGTCCATAGGCTGGGTGAGCGGACCTGTCAGCCCATGCATTATATTGCAACGCTGCGTTTCCCTGTATTGTAATGAACTTTGGCTACGCTCAGCATCTACTCCTATGCTATACGCTGGGTTGATATTTAAGCAGCTGTCATTGTGTTTACTCAACCTGACCACACTGTACTATCACCTCCCAGCTTTACCTGTCAGTGGAACCCTGGATTTTGGGACATTTAACATCACTTCATATGGCACGTTAGTGCCCGGAGCTTCCATCCACAGTGGTCATAGGATTTCTTTCCTTTTGCTGCACTCGCAGAATCCCGACCTTTTTGATTAACCATCCCCTAATCTGTGGGAATACACTTTTTTATCTATGGTGCCCTAATAGTGAATTCACTTTGCCATAGTGTTAGTTTGTCCATTACCCCAGGGATGTTAGGTTGATGTGTGCACGTGTGTGGACATGAATGACGCAGCTGCATCTTGAACCAGACAACGTTGTCTATTTTTAATCTTGACTGAGGTGTTGGTGTTGGGGTAGTTTTACCCGGTGATTTTTGTATTACTATTTGATATTTTTGTGTAATTAAAGTTCCCTTACTCATAAGCTGCATGGTCCTTAGTAATCACTTTAGGTGAAGTTCTTTATCACCTTCTTTTTTGTATGCCTTATTCTTGATTATTTGGATCACACCGCAACAGTGAGTCAGCAATTTAAGGATGCTTGGTCAGGACTCTGTGCAGGCCAGTCAAGTTCCTCCACCCCAAACTCGCTCATCCATGTCTTTATGGACCTTGCTTTGTGCACTGGTGCGCAGTCATGTTGGAACAGGAAGGGGCCATCCCCAAACTGTTCCCACAAAGTTGGGAGCATGAAATTATCCATAATGTCTTGGTATGATGACGCCTTAAGAGTTCCCTTCACTGGAACTAAGGGGCCAAGCCCAACCTCTGAAAAACAACCCCACACCATAATCCCCCCTCCACCAAATGATTTGGACCAGTGCACAAAGCAAGGTCCATAAAGACATGATTGAGCGAGTTTGGGGTGGAGGAACTTGACTGGCCTACACAGGGTCCTGACCTCAACCCCATAGAACACCTTTGGGATGAATTAGAGCGGAGACTGCAAGCCAGGCCTTCTCGTCCAACATCAGTGCCTGACCTCACAAATGAGCTTCTGGAAGAATGATCAAACATTCCCATAGACACACTCCTAAACCTTGTGGGCAGGCTTCCCAGAAGAGTTGAAGCTGTTATAGCTGCAAAGGGTGGATCGAATCAATATTGAACCTTACGGACTAATGCCCCGTACACACGGTCGGATTTTCCGATGGAAAATGTCCGATTGGAGCGTGTTGTCGGAAATTCCGACTGTGTGTGGGCTCCATCGGACATTTTCCATCGGATTTTGCGACACACAAAGTTTGAGAGCAGGATATAAAATTCAAAATCCGTTGTCGGAAATTCCGATCGTGTGTACACAAATCCGACGGACAAAGTGCCACGCATGCTCAGAATAAATAAAGAGATGAAAGCTATTGGCCACTGCCCCGTTTATAGTCCCGACGTACGTGTTTTACGTCACCGCGTTTAGAACGATCGGATTTTCCGACAACTTTGTGTGACCGTGTGTATGCAAGACAAGTTTGAGCCAACATCTGTCGGAAAAAATCCTAGGATTTTGTTGTCGGAATGTCCGAACAAAGTCCGACCGTGTGTACGGGGCATATGACTGGGATGCCATCAAAGATCATGTGCGTGTAAAGGTAGGTGTCTCAATACTTTTGGTAATATAGTGCATGTGGTGCTTTGGTGCACACTACATTACAACACAAGTGTGTGGTGATGTACCTATAAAACTAAGGGTAGTTTTGCTTGTGTCAACTACGTTTATGCTGCAGACCCTGAAAAAAGGACCCAGGTAAAATAAAATAATACAAAATAATATACACCTTACCAAAAAACAAAATAAATAAAAGCTAAAACATTAAACACCAACCCTATTTCCTTTTAACCTAGCAGAAAAAAAAAAAAAAATTATTTGAAAAAAAATAAAAATAAATATTATATATACTGTATACTGGCATGATCTTCTGATGAAGGGAAGTTATCTACAATAGCCCGAAAACTTTTATTATGTATGCCTGATTTTATGGATGTCGTGGTGATGTCCTTTTGAAGATTTAAAAATAAATACGGTTTGTGCAGCAATCCCTTGTTTTTGGATTTTTTTCTATATCGAAGCCTGTGGGAGGGCTTGATTGCTAAGCACGGCCATCTGAGACTGTAGTGCACCTCACCCTTCTGATTATTTATATATACAGTGGCTTGCGAAAATATTCGGCCCCCTTGAACTTTTCAACCTTTTGCCACATTTCAGGCTTCAAACATAAAGATATAAAATTTTTATTTTTTGTGAAGAATCACCAACAAGTGGGACACAATTGTGAAGTGGAACAAAATCTTTTGGATTTTTGAAACTTTTTTAACTAATAAAAAAATGAAAAGTGGGGCGTGCAAAATTATTCGGCCCCCTTGCGTTAATACTTTGTAGAGCCACCTTTTGTTGCGATTACAGCTGCAAGTCGCTTGGGGGATGTCTCTATCAGTTTTGCACATCGAGAGACTGAAATTCTTGCTCATTCTTCCTTGCAAAACAGCTCGAGCTCAGTGAGGTTGGATGGAGAGCGTTTGTGAACAGCAGTTTTCAGCTCTTTCCACAGATTCTCGATTGGATTCAGGTCTGGACTTTGACTTGGCCATTCTAACACCTGGATACGTTTATTTGTGAACCATTCCTTTGTAGATTTTGCTGTATGTTTGGGATCATTGTCTTGTTGGAAGATAAATCTCCGTCCCAGTTTCAGGTCTTTTGCAGACTCCAACAGGTTTTCATCCAGAATGGTCCTGTATTTGGCTGCATCCATCTTCCCCTCAATTTTAACCATCTTCCCTGTCCCTGCTGAAGAAAAGCAGGCCCAAACCATGATGCTGCCACCACCATGTTTGACAGTGGGGATGGTGTGTTGAGTGTGATGAGCTGTGTTGCTTTTACGCCAAACATATCGTTTTGCATTGTGGCCAAAAAGTTCGATTTTGGTTTCATCGGACCAGAGCACCTTCTTCCACATGTTTGGTGTGTCTCCCAGGTGGCTTGTGGCAAACTTTAGACGAGACTTTTTATGGATATCTTTGAGAAATGGCTTTCTTCTTGCCACTCTTCCATAAAGGCCAGATTTGTGCAGTGTACGACTGATTGTTGTCCTATGGACAGACTCTCCCACCTCAGCTGTAGTTCTCTGCAGTTCATCCAGAGTGATCATGGGCCTCTTGGCTGCATCTCTGATCAGTCTTCTCCTTGTCTGAGCTGAAAGTTTAGAGGGACAGCCAGGTCTTGGTAGATTTGCAGTGGTCTGATACTCCTTCCATTTCAAAATGATCGCTTGCACAGTGCTCCTTGGGATGTTTAAAGCTTGGGAAATCTTTTTGTATCCAAATCCGGCTTTAAACTTCTCCACAACAGTATTACGGACCTGCCTGGTGTGTTCCTTGGTCTTCATGATGCTCTCTGCGCTTTCAACAGAACCCTGAGACTATCACAGAGCAGGTGCATTTATACAGAGACTTGATTACACACAGGTGGATTCTATTTATCACCATCAGTCATTTAGAACAACATTGGATCATTCAGAGATCCTCGCTGAACTTCTGGAGTGAGTTTGCTGCACTGAAAGTAAAGGGGCCGCATAATTTTGCACGCACCACTTTTCAGTTTTTTATTTGCTAAAAAAGTTTAAAATATCCAATAGATTTCGTTCCACTTCACAATTGTGTCCCACTTGTTGGTGATTCTTCACAAAAAATAAAAATTTTATATCTTTATGTTTGAAGCCTGAAATGTGGCAAAAGGTTGAAAAGTTCAAGGGGGCCGAATACTTTCGCAAGCCACTGTATATATATATATATATAAAAACACACAAACACGCGCGGGGTCTTCAAAAGGTTTCCGCACTTTTTGATATTTAACCACTTCCATAACGGGCCATAGTAATATGACGCCGGCAGGAACATCTCCTCCCTCCGAGTGGACGTCATATGACGTCCGCCCCTTCTTGCCGCTCCTGGCAATCGGGGATGAGGCGTGACCCTCGGACACAGCCCATCCCCGATCAGGGTAAAGAGGCCATGAAATGGCAACCACAGCCGGTTACAAATCTCAACAAACAGCTGTAGTGCCGTTTTCGGGTTCTCCTCTTCAGTGTGTGAGGAGGAGATCAGAAAAAAAAAAAATGCTTCAGTACAGTGATGTGCCCTGATTGCCCCACAAATAAAGAGGACCTGTCACCAGCCCATCAGAGTACCCGAGTACCTGTCTCCAGGCCATCACAGTACCCGAGTACCTATTTGCAACCCTTCAGAGTACTTGAGTACCTGTCACCATTCCATCAGAGTATCCAAGTACCTGTCACCAACCCATCAGAATTCCCAAGTACCTATCTGCAGCTCATCATAGTACCCGAGTACCTATCTCCAGCCTATCAGAGTACCCAAGTACCTGTCTCCAACCCATCAGTGTACCCGAGTACATGTCACCAGCTCATTAGAGTACTCAAGTACCTGTTACTAGCCCATCAGATTACCCGAGTACCTGTCTCCAGCCCATCAGAGTCAGTCCCAGAGTACCTATTTGCAGCCCATCAGAGTACCTGAGTACCTGTGTCTAGCCCATCAGAGTTCCCGAGTACCTGTCACCGGCCCATCAGAGTACTTGAGTACCTATTTGCAGCCCATGCCTCATAGAATATACGTTGGGGTGTTTTCTTTTCAAAATGGGGTCATTTTGTGGGCATTTCCATTGTCCTGGTGCTCCAGGACCTTCAAAAGTGTGATAGGTTGTCGGGAAACTAGATGTGTAATTTATGCTCCTAGATCGTCTGATGGCGCTCCCAGCATGTTGGGCCTCTGTATGTGGCCAGGCTGTGTAAAAGTCTCACACATGTGGTATCGCCATACTCAGGAGGAGTAGCAGAATGTATTTTGGGGTGTAATGTACTATGCTATGTGTTGGAAATATCTTACAAATTAACAACTTTGTGTAAAAAAAAAATATGTTTTCATTTTCTTTTCCCGTTTTCCAAAAACTTTTGGAAAAAAATGACAAGTTCAAAAGACTCATTATGCCTCAAAGAGTATACGTTGGGGTGTTTGCTTTCCAAAATGGGATCGTTTTGTGGGTAATTCCATTGTCCTGGTGCTCCAGGGCCTTCAAAGGTGTGATAGGTTGTCAGGAAACTAAATGTGTAATTTATGCTCCTAGAACTCCAGAAATAAGAAAGATGGGGTGGGGGAGGGGGGGTGGAAGTGGGAGGCGGAGAACGTGGGTAGGTGGATGGAGAAAACGGGTAGGGAAAGAATTGAAGCTTTGAAAGATAGATGTAGAGGGTAATGCTAGTGATCAAGATTTTAATATTAAATTTAAAACAATTGGATAATAGAGGAAGCTGAATAATGAATGGAGTCTTGGCAAAATACCACAATGATGTGAAACTGAGATGGAGACATTAAATGAAGTGGTTATAAAAAAAAAAAAAGAACGCCTGATGGTGCTCCCTCTATGTTGGGTCTCTCTTTGTGGTCCGGCTGTGAAAAAGTCTCACACATGTGGTATCGTCATACTCAGGAGGAGTAGCAGAATGTATTTTGGGGTGTAAATGGAAGTATGTATATGCTGTGTGAGAAATAACTTATTATTATAACAATTTTGTGTAAAAAAAAAATGTATTTCTTCATTTTCCCAAGAATTGTGGGAAAAAAATTAAACTTAAAAAAACTCACTATGCCTCTTACTAAATACCTTGGACTGTCTACTTTCCAAAAAGGGGTCATTTGGGGGATATTTGTACTGTCCTGACATTTCAGGGCCTCAAGAAATGAGATAGGCCATCAGTACATCAGGTGTGATCAGTTTTTAATGATTTGCACCATAGCTTATAGACTCTATAAACTTTCACACAAACCAAATAATATCCACTCTTTTGGGTTATTTTTAACAAAGATATGTAGCAGTGTAAATTGTGGCCCAAGTTTATGATTAAAAATTACTTATTTGCAAAATTTTATAATAGAAACTAAAATAAAGTGTTTTTTTTTCAAAATTTTTGCTTTTGTTTTTTACTTATATCGCAAAAAATAAAAAAAACACAGTGGTGATTAAATACCACCAAAAGAAAACTCTATTTGTGTGAAAAAAATATAAAGATTTTGTTTGGGTACAGTGTTGCATGACTGAGTAATTGTCATTCAAAGTGTGAGAACACTAAAAGCTGAAAATTGCTCTGGGCAGAAAGGGGGTATTGAAGTGGTTAATAGAGTTAAAAAAAGTGTGGAAACTTTTTGAAAACCCCTCGTGTGTGTGTGTATATATATATATATATATATATATATATATATATATATATATATATAATAAAGAGAATCAAATTAAAAATTAAAACTGTGGGTATTGGGGATGGTGCAGCAGCTGTTCCAGCAAATAACGGTTCCAGTAAATTAGCAACTGCTGTTCTAGTAAAATGAAACTGTACTACAATAAAGTGAAACTGAAACTAATTCATTCAACTTAAACGAAGCAACCAACTAAATAATAAAAATGGACTGTATGATCACTGATACCTTACAAAGACCTCTAGTGGCAAAAGACACCATTACATGTAATGCGCACAATTATTTAACCCTTCGGACACCAAACTGAGCCATCCATGTTGTAAAGTGCTGCGCAAACTGTTGGTGCTATATAAATCCTGTATAATAATATAATAATAACGATATAAGAAAAATACATGCAAATAAATAATCTCTCTTCAAACATTTAGGCCAAAATGTATTCTGCTACATTTCTTTGGTGAAAATAACCCAAATCGGTGTATATTATTTAGTCTGTATGAAAGTTATGGTATATACAGTGGGGACGGAAAGTATTTAGACCCCCTTAAATTTTTCACTCTTTCTTATATTGCAGCCATTTGCTAAAATAATTTAAGTTCATTTTTTTCCTCATTAATGTACACACAGCACCCCATATTGACAGAAAAACACAGAATTGTTGACATTTTTGCAGATTTATTAAAAAGAAAACCTGAAATATCACATGGTCCTAAGTATTTAGACCCTTTGCTGTGACACTCATATATTTAACTCAGGTGCTGTCCATTTCTTCTGATCATCCTTGAGATGGTTCTACATCTTCATTTGAGTCCAGCTGTGTTTGATTATACTGATTGGACTTGATTAGGAAAGCCACACACCTGTCTATATAAGACCTTACAGCTCACAGTGCATGTCAGAGCAAATGAGAATCATGAGGTCAAAAGGAACTGCATGAAGAGCTCAGAGATAGAATTGTGGCAAGGCACAGATCTGGCCAAGGTTACAAAAAAAATTCTGCTGCCCTTAAGGTTCCTAAGAGCCCAGTGGCCTCCATAATCCTTAAATGTAAGACGTTTGGGAGGACCAGAACCCTTCCTAGAGCTGGCCGTCTGGCCAAACTGAGCTATCGGGGGAGAAGAGCCTTGGTGAGAGAGGTAAAGAAGAACCCAAAGACCAATGTGCCTGAGCTCCAGAGATGCAGTCAGGAGATGGGAGAAAGTTGTCAACAGTCAACCATCACTGCAGCCCTCCACCAGTTGGGGCTTTATGGCAGAGTGGCCCAACGGAAGCCTCTCCTCAGTGCAAGACACATGAAAGCCCGCATGGAGTTTGCTAAAAAAACATCTGAAGGACTCCAAGATGGTGAGAAATAAGATTCTCTGGTCTGATGAGACCAAGATAGAACTTTTTGGCCTTAATTCTAAGCAGTATGTGTGGAGAAAACCGGGCACTGCTCATCACCTGTCCAATACAGTGCCAACAGTGAAGCATGGTGGTGGCAGCATCATGCTGTGGGGGTGTTTTTCAGCTGCAGGGACAGGACGACTGGTTGCAATCGAGGGAAATATGAATGCGGCCAAGTACAGGGATATCCTGGATGAAAACCTTCTCCAGAGTGCTCAGGACCTCAGACTGGGCCGAAGGTTTACCTTCCAACAAGACAATGACCCTAAGCACACAGCTAAAATAACGAAGGAGTGGCTTCACAACAACTCCGCGTCTGTTCTTGAAAGGCCCAGCCAGAGCCCTGACTTAAACCCAATTGAGCATCTCTGGAGAGACCTAAAAATATTTGTCCACCAACGTTTACCATCCAACCTGACAGAACTGGAGAGGATCTGCAAGGAGGAATGGCAGAGGATCCCCAAATACAGGTGTGAAAAACTTGTTGCATCTTTCCCAAAAAGACTCATGGCTGTATTAGATCAAAAGGGTGCTTCTACTAAATACTGAGCAAAGGGTCTGAATACTTAGGACCATGTGATATTTCAGTTTTTCTTTTTTAATAAATCTGGAAAAATTTTAACAATTCTGTGTTTTTCTGTCAATATGGGGTGCTGTGTGTACATTAATGAGGAAAAAAATGAACTTAAATGATTTTAGCAAATGGCTGCAATATAACAAAGATTTAAAAATTTAAGGGGGTCTGAATACTTTCCGTCCCCACTGTATCTGATAATTGATCAATCCTGATGTACTGACGGCCTATCTCATTTCTTGAGGCCTGAAAACACCAGGACAGTACAAATACCCCCCAAATTACCCCTTTTTTGGAAAGTAGACTGTCCAAGGTATTTAGTAAGAGCCATGGCGGTTGTAATTTTTGTCACAATTTTTCGGAAAATTATGAAATTCAAAAACAATTTCTTTCACAATTTTTCTTTTTTTTACAAACTGTCACCAGGGCAATACAGCATCATTGTGTGGTGGTAATCAATTTATTTGTATTTTTATTACATTTCTTTTTTTTGTACAATTTTTTTTCACACTGTGCCCAGAGCAAAATATTGTTACCATAGTAACACTGTACTACTCTGGGGAAGTGATTAGGTTTTTTTTTCCTACACATTATGATTGCTTATACCAGTGAAATTCACTGTTGTAAGTGTAGCGCCCCCCTGGGTTTACAGGGAGCAAGGAGGTACCTCCAGAGACAGGGAGCAAGCTTACATTCACTCCATGGCTATAATGGGAAGCTAGAACAGAATTTAGGCGCCATTCACTTTAAAGCGGAGGTCCGCCCAAATTTTTTTTTAAAAGTCAGCAGCTACAAATACTGCAGTTGCTGACTTTTAAAATATGGACACTTACCTGTCCAGGGCGCCCGCAATGCCGGCCCCCGAAGCCGATCTTTTACTCGGCTCTCGGGTGCTGCTGCCGCCATCTTCGGTAAGGGAATCAGGAAGTGAAGCCTTGCGGCTTCACCTCCCGGTTCCCTACTGCACATGCGCGAGTCGCGCTGAGCAATCCGGATGGTCCCTGCTGTCTCTGGCACCCGTGTGTTTCCCAGCAGACAGCAGGAGTCTATGCCCGGAAGTGGGTGCAAATACCTGTATTATACATGTATCTGCACCCCCCCCCCCCGAAAGGTGCCAAATGTGACACCGGAGGGGGGGAGGGTTCCGAAAAGCAGAGGTTCCATTTTTGTGTGAACCTCCGCTTTAAGTATTTTTCAATGCTTTAATGAGAACTTGAGAAAAGTAGTAGGAGAGGGGTTTAGGGGAGGTTTCAGATACCCTTTTTGCAGATCACTTACAGACTCCTTGAATCCAAAGGCAAAACAGCTTTCTTTTGTAAGATCTTAGATACCTGGGTAGGTCTCTCACACAGACCTAGTAGCTGCTAGAATGTCTGGGCAAGCCTCTCTCATAGACTTAGCAGCCTATAATACTCTTGGATAAGTCTCTCTCACAGACTTAGCAGCCAGGAGCTAGTTACCTTGATTTAGATTGTAGAACAGCTTGACAGTACCAGAACCTTTAAGCCGACCCGCCGATACTGCAAACAGGATTAGATATAGGTGTGTCCTCCAAACGAGTCACCAGGCCCTCCTGAGAGACCAGCCTTCATCCTGGCTCTCTCCAGCAAGGATCCTCCCCTGGATCTCCTCAGCTTGACTCGGCTTCTTCCACACAGGCAAGACAGCCTAAGGACCGCCTCAAGATTAGTAGGCCCCAGACAGGCTTCTGGGCCTACTTGCAGAACTTATAGCAACACACCCTCAGGCCAGGAGGGCCCTGAGGTAACGAATGAACAAGAGCACATGGCATCTGTTCAATAAATACCCCTTCCCAGAATGCACAGTGGCCAGGAACCTCCTACTGGGCTGTTTCTGGACAAAGAATATTCATTACAGCTCAATCTAGTTGTAATTCTCATACTGTCCTGTGATACCAGTGACACCTACTGACAACAGTGAGAAATGCACAACTCAGTCAAGTTTAGAACAGAACCAAATATACAATCAAATCTGAGCTGTTTACAGCTCAGCCAAAAACTAAATTTATTCTATAGCCCCAATTTTAGGAACAGGGGGCTACACAAGCAAACATTTTTACTGAATGAAATAGATTCATTCAGTGTTTACTATTGTTTACTACAGTGGTTCTCAACCCTGTCCTCAAATACCCCTAACAGGCCACGTTTTGGGAATTTCTCTTAGGTCTCATGTACACTGCTGCTGCTAAACGGACATTTAGGAGCAGTTGGGCATTTTTTTTCAACTGCTCCTGAACTCTCCTCTATGTTATCTTATCAGTACATGTACACAGGGTCGTTTATAGTCATTTCTAGGCAGTTGAGTTTAGAGGCCTTTTTTGGAAAGCAAAAAAATGAGTTCAGACGCTGAATTTAGAGGAATTTCAAGAGCCAAACACGTTTCGTTTGCAGGTGTTTTTCATTTTTGACTATTTTGAAAAAACAAAAAAAATTTTTTCAAATGTTTCTAAACGCAAACGTTTAGCGCAAAGCGTTTACATGCCGCTAAAAGCGGCATGTAAACGCAGCAAAACGGTCGTTTTAAATGTCGGTTACTATCTATCAAGTTATATCGTTCAGGAGAGGTTGTAAAAACGTTCCGTGTACATTAAATCTAAGATAAAATAGGTGTCCAAAATACCAAGCCATTGACTCTCATATAAAGCACCTGCGCAAGATGAAGGAAAACCTGCAAACATGGCCTGTTGGGGGTACTTGAGGACAGTTAATAAAAATGATAGGACACCAGACGGGGGATAGGAAAATAGTTGAAAGGAGGACCAACCATGGTATTCATATGCCAAAAAAAATATTTAATTGTGAAAAAATAGTTAAATAGTGAAAATCCAGACTCTAAACACCATAAAAACACCATAAAAATATTATGCTGCTGCGACTAAGCTTAAATCCAGGAATAAAAAATGCATACATGTGAATAAAAATAAATAAATAATTATGGTGCTAATACATGTGTTAAAATTGCCAAAATAAATCTTCAAATTGGTGATGTGACGGTGAATATAAATAAAATAATAATGACACTCTGAGTATAATGTCCAGGCAGAGATAAATAGTGGGAGAAAGTAAAAATAACTAAACAGTTCCTTCCCTTAATCCAGATTGATTGACTCACTGGGTTAGATCGTTTGTATCAGGATATTTAGTTTTTCTTGCATCCCACTTCAGCAATTACACTGCTGGTGATTCGGCTCTCAGGATAAAGGTTTTATGAAACTCCCGGTCTATTAGAAGCATTCAAAATAAGCAGATTGCAGTCAGCCGCTGTGGACGAGGTTTCCCATAGAGAAACAGCTGCTGTTAACCTTCAGGTGTATTGCAGCACTGAACGTCCTAAGCTCCTCCCACGCGTTACATCACTGACACGTGACTTTTTCAAGGATCCTTAGGACGTTCAGTGCTGCAATACACCTGAAGGTTAACAGCAGCTGTTTCTCTATGGGAAACCTCGTCCACAGCGGCTGACTGCAATCTGCTTATTTTGAATGCTTCTAATAGACCGGGAGTTTCATAAAACCTTTATCCTGAGAGCCGAATCACCAGCAGTGTAATTGCTGAAGTGGGATGCAAGAAAAACTAAATATCCTGATACAAACGATCTAACCCAATGAGTCAATCAATCTGGATTAAGGGAAGGAACTGTTTAGTTATTTTTACTTTCTCCCACTATTTATCTCTGCCTGGACATTGTACTCAGAGTGTCATTATTATTTTATTTATATTCACCGTCACATCACCAATTTGAAGATTTATTTTGGCAATTTTAACACATGTATTAGCACCATAATTATTTATTTATTTTTATTCACATGTATGCATTTTTTATTCCTGGATTTAAGCTTAGTCGCAGCAGCATATTGTGCACTATTTATTTAAAGCGCATCAATTTTATACTTAGTACTATTTGTTTGGTTATCTGATCACCCTATATTGATAGCAGCTTTAATTTACTGATTGTTTCATAGCACTAACTATATTGGTATATATATATATTTTTAAGCACAATTTATTTATATCACACATATCTCTCCACATCAGCGCTTGGTTTTTATTCATTTTTTTACCATAAAAATATTAAAAATATATATCAAAGAGACAACGTCACCGTAAAACAATTAACACACGGGAGCTAGCTGCTTAAAATCTAAAGTAACCACATTTAACCACTTCAATACCGGGCATTTTCACCCCCTTCCTGCCCAGACCAATTTTTAGTTTTCAGCGCTGTCGCATTTTGAATGACAATTGCATGGTCGTGCGACGTTGTACCCAAACAAAATTTATGTCCTTTTTTCCCCACAATTAGAGCTTTCTTTTGGTGGTGTTTGATCCCCTCTGCAGTTTTTATTTTTTGTGCTATAAACAATAGAAGAGCAAAAATTTTGAAAAAAATACAATATTTTTTACTTTTTGCTATAATAAATATCCCAATTAAAAAAAAAAAAAATTTCCTCAGTTTAGGCCGATATGTAGTCTTCTACATATTTTTGGTAAAAAAATAAATAAAATCGCAATAAGCGTATATTGATTGGTTTGCGCAAAAGTTATAGCGTCTGCAAAATACGAGATAGTTTTATGGCATTTTTATTTATCTTTTACTAGTAATGACGGCGATCTGCAATTTTTTTCGTGACTGTGACATTGCGACAGACATATCGGACACTTTTGACACATTTTTGGGACCATTGACATTTATACAGCGATCAGTGCTATAAAATTGCACTGATTACTGTGTAAATGTGACTGGCAGGGAAGGGGTTAACACTAGGGGTGATGGAGAGGTTAATTATGTTTCCTAGGGAGTGACTCTAAATGTAGGGGGCGGGGACTCACAACTGTCCCTGATTTTGAGGGACAGTCCCTGATTTGGAGCAATGTCCCTCTTTTCTCCTCATTTGTCCCTCATTTTGGTCTGATCTTTTCTCCTCATTTGTCCCTCACGGCCGTCGGGCATGTGCAACGGGTCCCAAGCAACGCGGCGCGCCCCCTAGGGAAGCCCAGGACATCATATGACTCCCGCCAAGGATGGGAGATCCCTCCTGCGGGCGTCATATTACTATGAGCGGGTAGGGAAGTGGTTAAACATGGAGCACAAAAATTCCCATTTATCTGAGCCAGGGTGGTCTTATAGGTTAGTTGTCTAATGCCCCGTACACACCAGCGGAATTTCCCTTGGAAAAATCTTGGATGGTTTTTCTGACGGAATTCCGCTCAAGCTTGCCTTGCATACACACGGTCACACAAAAGTTCTCTGAACTTTCGACCGTCAAGAACGCGGTGAGGTACAACACTACGACGAGCCGAGAAAATGAAGTTCAATGCTCACGAGCATGCGTCCAATTGTTTCCGAGCATGCGTGATTTTTTGCGCGTCCGAATTGCATACAGACGATCACATTTTTGGATAGGAACTTTTTCCGACCCAAAAATAGAGAACCTGCTCTCGATCTTCTGCTGGCTGGAATTCTGCCAACAAAAGTCCAATGGTCGCAATTTCCGACCAAAAGCTCTCATCGGACTTTTGCTGGCGGAATTTCCGCTTGTGTGTATGGGGCATTAGAGCTCAGAGCAGTACTTGTCCCATCTGGGCTAATTGTACGCTACACGTATACTAAGTTCCCCGCAGGGATATCACCACAATAACAAATCAATCATCCTAGGCGGCTTTAATGATAAAGAGGGGAAAGGGGGGGGGGGTGCCGCTGAATGCCACAATTGCATAGGGCTAATCAGATATAACAGACTTAATCAGATATATAGCAGCTGAATACAGTCCTTAGGGCACAGGTGTGCGCAGCCTATTGCATTAGGGTGTGCACCGCAAAGCTCAAACACATTAGTGTGTGCATGTGTATATATACTGCTAGTGTCAGTAGAGCAGTGGATGGTGTCAGTAGGGCAGAGTTTGGAGTCAGTAGTTTTCGTTATTTTATTTTTTATTATTTTTTACAATTTTGTTTTTTAATGATTTTTTTTGATCATTTCTTTAGGAGCCCCATGAGGGGGGTTTGGTGAAATATCAGGGGTCTAAACAGGGGGAATCTGCAGCACACATGGTGATTAGGGTGTGCCCAGGCACACCTGGCACACCCTGTGTGCACGCCTATGCAATAGGGCATGTCGCATATAATCCCGCAATTGTAAGACACACTCATACCTCCCAACATTTTAAGATAGGAATGAGGGACACCTACTAACAAATGTAAATAGGCATAGGACACGCCCCCTGCCACACCCCCTTAAAGGAGAATTAACCAAAAAAAAGTTAATGTAATCCACAAGTACTTTTTTTTTATCGCTACTATTCCTTTATTTTGGCCTTTAAAATTTACAAATGCAGCAATTTAGAAATCAGATGGAAGGTTTAGCACTGGGAAACACTTTTGGATAAAAAAAAAAGATAAAAAGCGCATTTTATATACATCTACATAGATCAGACCAAAATGAGGGACAAATGAGGAGGAAAGAGGGACATTGCTCCATATCAGGGACAGTCCCTCGAAATCAGGGACAGTTGGGAGCTACGCCCCCACACTGATTGGATCCGGAACACTCAGGCTTTTAAAATTTACAAATGCAGCAATTTATAATTTGGATGAAAGGTTTAGTGCTGGGAAACACTTTTTGAAAGATAAAAAGCGCATTTTATATACAGCTATATGGATCAGACCAAAATGAGGCACAAATGAGGAGGAATGAGGGACTGAGGGACATTGCTCCAAATCAGGGACAGTCCCTCGAAATCAGGGACAGTTGGGAACTACACCCGCACTGATTGGATCCGGAACACGCAGGAAAAGTCTGTCCGGTGTTATTGGGATCCTATTTTGTCAGATTCCTGACGTGACAGCTGATTTATTGGTTGGGTCGTTTGGGTTGTTATGACACCCAGGGAACATCAACAACAGAAGGGCGTCAATAAAACACAAAGAAGGGAGCAGCGCCATCTAAGTGCAGCGTGATAAAAACATTTCTCTCTATTTGAGCTGGCAGAGCGTACATGAACATATGTATACTATAAAAGGGCATCAATGCTGGTCATTCAACAGGGATAATCAAAGTCAATAGAAGACCGCTGTACATACCATTCCCCGTGAGCTTGGGTAGATATATAGGGATGTCAGAGGCCGGTCATACAAGACTCCCATCACTTCTGAGTTTTTAATCTCAGTAAACTCTTCCTCCTACAGCTGTATATACTTATGGTCTTCCGTTGGTAAGGATACAGATATCTGTCCTCACCGGTTTAAACAGATTTCCTTTGAAAACAAACCGGTGGCGTCACGTCTCCGGTGTACCAGGGTGCCAGAGCCGCGCTCTTTTTTGCCTCGGCTCAGCGGTATACAACACACGCAGCTTGGCGTCCTGTGGTCTGTGCTATACGTCAATGCATTTCACAATCCTTTACGTTCGCTTCTTCAGGACGATGAGACGTTAGCCAGAGGTCTGTTTTATTAAAGCCTAGGGATTCCCCGATTATACAGTCTCACGTCTGGACAAGCCTCCGTGGAGACATCTAGTGGCCATTCGGTAGATAACGAAGAATATTCCTAAAGACAATCCTACCAGGAATTTTCATAAATCAGTTCATTTTAAAGTGGCGAACGCCGCTAAAATGTGCATCCCTCTGAAATGGAAAAACACATCACCCCCCCCCCCCCACTGTTAGAAATTAGCTCCATAAAGTGGAAGAGATAAAAAAAAAATGGAAGATCTCACGTTGTCTGACCTATGGAGACTGTGGAACATGTTTATCTTCTCTGAAGAAGGTTTGACTTCACTCCGATAGACGAGCATAAAAATTATAACAGGACATTAGCTGTTTACTTACTCATTATCTATCCAGAACTCCCCCCCCCTTTTCTTCTCTTTTCTTATCTCTATATTTTGTTCTAGTTACTTCGTTTTAATGCTACTTCTTCTTTATTTCCTACAATTTAGAAGATGGAAAATAGTAAAGGTGACTCAGGATGTGATTACTGAGGTTTATTCCTTGGTAGCTACAATAAAGTTAAAGTATAAAGTATAGAGTACTCACCGAATGCATACTACCCAACATTTTGAGATAGGAACGAGGGACACCTACTAGCAAATGTATGTAGGCATAGGACACGCCCCTGCCACACCCCCTTAAAGGAGAATTAACCAAATTAACCAAAATTAAAAGGTTTAACCAAAAAAAAGGTTAATTAAATCCACAATCGACTTTTTTTTTTTACCACTACTATTCCTTTATATTGGCTTTTAAAATTTACAAATGCAGCAATTTATAATTTGGATGAAAGGTTTAGCACTGGGAAACACTTTTTGAAAGATAAAAAAGTGCATTTTATATACAGCTATATAGATCAGACCAAAATGAGGGACAAATCAGGGGGAAAGAGGGACATTGCTCCAAATCAGGGACAGTTCCTCGAAATCAGAGACAGTTGGGAGCTATGCCAAATGTAAATTGTGTATGTTATGTGTGACCTGACTTAATAGCCAGATAACTGTCTACCATCTTATTATATCTGTAATGTTTATGGGTACATGTGGTTGTTGTGTGACCCTGAACCCGCCTTTTGTGGTTAAAATAAAATATTTAATTTTAAAGTGGTTGTAAACCCTAGAAAAAACAAAACAAAAAAAAAAAACAAAAAAAAACCTGCAAGACAAAGGCATCATGAGCTAGTAATGCATAGCATACTGGCTCATTATGAATTACTTGCCAGAGAGCGAAGCCCCCACAGCGGTCCTCGTACACCGCTCCGGCGGCCGACATCGCTCCCGGAGTTACTTCCGGGTATCGTGGGCTCCGGCGTTGTGATTGGCCGGAGCCACGATGACGTCACTCTCGCGCATGTGTGCCGGAGCCGGCGGTAACAGCACAGTCTAACTAAAGCAATGGCACGTACTGCCATTGAATCAGTGCGCATGTGCCGATGACGTCGGCACATGCAAATACAGGGGAATTCTCCTAATACGTGCAGGTTTAGGAGATATCCAGGGTAGCTACAGGTAAACCTAATTATAGGCTTAGCTGTAGCAAAAAGTGGTTGTAAAGGGTTTACAACCACTTTAAAGAAACAGAGAAACCAGATCCATTCCCTGGCTATCTCTCTGAGTTATCATTAGGGCCAAAATATATCTAATGATGCAACAAAAGATATACAGGAACAGAGTATAATGAAAAAGAATGATAAATGAAGGGGAAAAGAAAAGAAAAGAAAAGGGGGGAAGAAAGAAGAAGAGAAAAAAAGAAAAAGAAAAAAAGAAAAACAATTACTTAATTAAATCAAATTAATTTATCAACCAAGTAATATTATATCCATAGGGCTATGTTCTATATAGGTTAATAGATCTCTCCATCTAGCTTCTATGGTGGTTAGCTCAGCTGTGAATGTTATTTAGTGTCTATTGTTTAAGGAACACTTTTAGGGTCAATTCATTGTTTAACCCGTTGGGGGGTCATACTTCCTAGTCTAAAAATCCAGGTTTTTTCCTTTCTCAGAAGGATGGTGTCAAAGCCACCTCTTCTGGTCGAAAGATTGAGGGCAAAAGACCCTTTTACCTTCAGACTTTCTGAAAACGCATTATGATGATTAGCAAAATGCTGACCAATAGGGTTATCCTCTTTGTGATTGATACTTTTGATGTGTTCACCGATCCTGATGCGCAGCTGGCGTTTTGTTTTACCCACATAGTTTCCTACATGGACATTCCAATAAGTAAAGGACTCTAGAGGTGGCACAATTAATAAATTGTTTGATGTTAAATCTATTGGTGCCATCAGAATCAGTGAACTGAACACATCCGAGCGTTCCACAAATCTACAGATGCCGCAGTGACCACACTGGAACATCCCTCTGAGTTGTGGCAAATTAGTAAGCCAGGTTCTGTTTGTAGTTTTAATGAATTCAGATTGGACCAAGATGTCATTGATATTGCTTGCTCTCTTGGCCTCTAAATGGGGTCTAAAACCGACTATATCCCTGAGATCCGTTGATCGTGTAAGGATTTGCCAATTTTCTTTTAGTATTTTGTTCAAAGTACTCCATTGTGCACCAAATTTGGTAATAATCCTCACAGGTCCCTCTGTTGTGGTCTTTTGTAATGTCCGTGGCTTTAGTAAATTGTTTCTACATTTACTACTTGCTAGCCTCTTAGCTCTTCTCAGGTTACTATGTGAGTATCCTCTCTCTCTAAATCTCTGGTACATTTTTTTGGCTTCCCATTTATAGTCCGTCTCATTTGAGCAATTTGAGCTAATTCTTTGAGACTGACCAATAGGGATGCTGTGTATCAGAGATTTAGGATGGTGGCTGCTAGCATGGAGCAGAGTATTTGCAGCACAGTGGTATAGTGGGTAGCACTCTCGCCTAGCAGTAAAAAGGGTTGCTGGTTCGAATACCAACCACGACACTACCTGCCTGGAGTTTGCATGTTCTCCCTGTGCCTGTTTGGGTTTCCTCCGGGTACTCCGATTTCCTCCCACACTCCAAAGACATGCTGGTAGATTAATTGACTTCTGTCTAAATTGGCCCTAGTATATGAATGTGAGTTAGGGACCTTAGATTGTAAGCTCCTTGAGGGTAGGGACTGATGTGAATGTACAATGTATATGTAAAGCACTGTGTAAATTGACGGCGCTATATAAGTACAGCGGTACCTTGGATTACGAGCATAATCCATTCCAGGATTATCCACAACATAACTCTGTGTTCTCTATGTGTACTCTAAGAGGAGCCTTATCTCTACTTTAACTGTGCTGCCTATGCTACTTTCCATATCTTTCAGTCTGTCTCAGCGTAAATCCCACAACAGCACTCAATGGCTCCCACAAACTTCAAACATCCACTGTGTCCAAGGGTGAGAGTGAGATTTGAGAGGGCAAAGAGCAAGGAGCAGGGAAAGATCAAAGACCAGGCTACGGATCACTGGTGCAGAGAGCAGTTGAATGTAAATAGCAGCAGCTCGGCTGATCTGTAAATGCCTGTTCAGAACAGCTGTTCAACCTGATGGAAATGTAACAGTGGAGCAGCTGTTCGGCTGAACTGTGAATACCTGTTAAGAACAGCTGATCTTCCCGATGCTCTCCATGACCCATACTCATGGAGAGCATACAGGACAGTTCAGCCTGGATCCGTAGCTCTCCGTAGCTCTTATGCCCCGTACACACGATCAGAAATTCAGACGGAAAAACCTTGGATGGTTTTTCTGATGGAATTCCGCTCAAGCTTGCCTTACATACACACGGTCACACAAAAGTAGGGATGAGCCGAACACCCCCCTGTTCGGTTCGCACCAGAACATGCGAACAGGAAAAAAGTTCGCTCGAACACGCGAACACCGTTAAAGTGTATGGGACACGAACATGAATAATCAAAAGTGCTAATTTTAAAGGCTTATATGCAAGTTATTGTCATAAAAAGTGTTTGGGGACCTGGGTCCTGCCCCAGGGGACATGGATCAATGCAAAAAAAAGTTTGAAAAACTGCAGTTTTTTCAGGAGCAGTGATTTTAATAATGCTTAAAGTCAAACAATAAAAGTGTAATATCCCTTTAAATTTCGTACCTGGGGGGTGTCTATAGTATGCCTGTAAAGGGGCGCATGTTTCCTGTGTTTAGAACAGTCTGACAGCAAAATGACATTTCCAAGGAAAAAACATTTAAAACTACCCGCGGCTATTGCATTGCTGACAATACACATAGAAGTTCATTGATAAAAACGGCATGGGAATTCCCCACAGGGGAAATAAAAAAAAAAAATGACGTGGGAGTCCCCCTAAATTCCATACAAGGCCCTTTAGGTCTGGTATGGATATTAAGGGGAACCCCGGCCAAAATTTTTTTAAAAAAATGACGTGGGGTTCCCCCTAAATTTCATACCAGACCCTTTAGATCCCACCCCCCCTGTGTGAAATGGTAAGGGGGTACTTACCCCTACCATTTCACTAAAAAACTGTTAAAAATGTTAAAAATGACAAGAGACAGTTTTTGACAATTCCTTTATTTAAATGCTTCTTCCTTCATCTTCTTCTTCTTCTGGTTCTTCTGGCTCTTCTGGTTCTTCCTCCGGCGTTCTCGTCCAGCATCTCCTCCGCGGCGTCTTCTATCTTCTTCTCCTCGGGCCGCTCTGCACCCATGGCATGGAGGGAGGCTCCCGCTCTTCTCTTCATCTTCTTCTTCATCCTCTTCTCTTCTTCCTTCTTCTCTTCTTCATTTTCTTCTCCGAGCCGCTCCGCGTCCATGCTGGCATGGAGGGAGGCTCCCGCTGTGTGACGGCGTCTCTTCGTCTGACGGCTCTTAAATAACGGGGGGTGGGGCCACCCGGTGACCCCGCCCCCCTCTGACACACGGTGACTTGACGGGACTTCCCTGTGACGTCACGGGGAATGCCACAGGGAAGTCCCCTCATGTCCCGTGCGTCAGAGGGGGCGGGGTCACCTGGTGGCCCCACCCCCCATTATTTAAGAACCGTCGGATGAGGAGATGCCATCACACAGCGGGAGCCTCCCTCCATGCCAGCATGGACGCGGAGCGGCCAGGAGAAGAAAATGAAGAAGAGAAGAAGAGAAGAAGGAAGAAGAGGATGAAGAAGATGAAGAAGAGAAGAAGGAAGAAGAGAAGAGGATGAAGAAGAAGATGAAGAGAAGAGCGGGAGCCTCCCTCCATGCCATGGGTGCGGAGCGGCCCGAGGAGAAGAAGATAGAAGACGCCGCGGAGGAGATGCTGGACGAGAACGCCGGAGGAAGAACCAGAAGAGCCAGAAGAACCAGAAGAAGATGAAGGAAGAAAGAAGAAGCATTTAAATAAAGGAATTGTCAAAAACTGTCTCTTGTCATTTTTAACATTTTTGACAGTTTTTTAGTGAAATGGTAGGGGTAAGTACCCCCTTACCATTTCACACAGGGGGGGGCGGGATCTGGGGGTCCCCTTGTTAAAGGGGGCTTCCAGATTCCGATAAGCCCCCCGCCCGCAGACCCCCACAACCACCGGCCAGGGTTGTGGGGATGAGGCCCTTGTCCTCATCAACATGGGGACAAGGTGTTTTGGGGGGCTACCTCAAAGCACCCTCCCAATGTTGAGGGTATGTGGCCTGGTACGGTTCAGGAGGGGGGGGCCGCACTCTCATCCCCCCCTCTTTTCCTGCGGCCTGCCAGGTTGCGTGCTCGGATAAGGGTCTGGTATGGATTTTTGGGGGGACCCCACGCCGTTTTTTTGTTTTTTTTTGGCGCGGGGTTCCCCTTAAAATCCATACCAGACCTGAAGGGTCTGGTATGGAATTTAGGGGGAACCCCACGTCATTTTTTTTTTAAATTTTGGCCGGGGTTCCCCTTAATATCCATACCAGACCTGAAGGGCCTGGTATGGAATTTAGGGGGTCTCCCACGTCATTTTTTTTTTTTTTTTAATTTTGGTTCGGGGTTGCCCTGTGGGGAATTTCCATGCCGTTTTTATCAATGAACTTCTATGTGTATTGTCGGCAATGCAATAGCCGCGGGTAGTTTTAAATGGCTTTTTTTCCTTCGAAATGTCATTTTGCTGTCAGACTGTTCTAAACACGGGAAACATGCGCCCCTTTACAGGCATATTATAGACACCCCCCAGCTACGAAATTTAAAGGGATATTACACTTTTGACTTTAAGCATTATTAAAATCACTGCTCCTGCAAAAACGGCCGTTTTTAAAACTTTTTTTGCATTGATCCATGTCCCCTGGGGCAGGACCCAGGTCCCCAAACACTTTTTACGACAATAACTTGCATATAAGCCTTTAAAATTAGCACTTTTGATTTCTCCCATAGACTTTTAAAGGGTGTTCCGTGGCATTCGAATTTGCCGCGAACACCCCAAATTGTTCGCTGTTCGGCGAACTTGCGAACAGCCAATGTTCGAGTCGAACATGAGTTCGACTCGAACTCGAAGCTCATCCCTACACAAAAGTTCTCAGAACTTTCGACCGTCAAGAACGCGGTGACGTACAACACTACGACAAGTCGAGAAAATTAAGTTCAATGCTTCTGAGCATGCGTCAAATTGTTTCCGAGCATGTGTAGGAATTTTGCACATCGGAATTGCTACAGGCGATCGGAATTTCCGATAGGAACTTTTTCCGTCGGAAAAATAGAGAACCTGCTCTCAATCTTTTTTTGGCAGAAATTCCGACAGCAAAAGTCCGATGGAGCATACACACGGTCGGAATTTCTGACCAAAAGCTCACAGCGGTCTTTTCTTGTTGGAATTTCCAATCGTGTGTACGCGGCATTAGGCGTCTCTCTCCCTGAGACTCTCCTCGCCTGTCTTCTGCAGCCTTCCACAGCCTCTAATCACCCAAGGCTTGGGTCAGTTGTGTCAGCCGTGTCCTGCACTGCAAGCAGCCTGGATACACCATACCATACCCTCAGAGGAAACACTCAGTGCACTAGCAGCAACAGCTGACTTGCATAGCGCCACACCCACATCTGAAGTGTTTTCAAAGTGTTCCTTTCATTTTTTTGAGCAGATTATATATTGTATATATCCTCTGATTACCAGATAACTTGCATTGAGGTCACACTACCTGAACTTACAGTGGTCCTAATTCCAAAAATGGTCACACTTCCTGTAATGATGTCTACTATATAAGGTCACACTGCCCTTGCTGATGATAGCTAGTTCTGAAATCTCTTGTATGGGTCACACTACCTATGGCTGAGCTGGTTGACCACCATTATACTCTCAAATGCCCCTCCAGAGAAACTCCCCACAAAAAGCCATGCATACCCTAAATGTGAAGTCATAAGGTGCTCTCAAAAGTAAAATAACCAACATGTTTTGCCTATAACAAGGCTTTGTCAGGATTAAATGTGCAGAAATCATAGTACAAAAAAAAGGTAGAAAAGAAAATAGGGGGTGCAAATTATCCCCACATGTCAAATCACAAAATGGCTGCTACTTCCTCTCCTTTATATATTTATAGAGTTAGCTTGCGAAATTACCGATGCTGTGATGACGTCATCATGCATGCCACATGTCACGTGAAGACATGGATCCTTGTCCCTGCTTTGCAGAGACACGGGATCCATGCCTTTCCTCCTCTCAGAATGGCAATCTGCGTTGTTTACATAAGCAGACCGTTGTTCTGTCTGTCTGTCTGCAGGATGATCAGCGGGTGCCGGCGGACATCGAGTCTGCGGTACCCGGAAGTGCAGGATCACACATATATATATATATATATATATATATATATATAATATATAATATAATATAATGCAAGCCACTGTACAGTTCCGAGCGCAAGTCGCTCTTCGTCAGGCTTTTCTGGCTGTGTGTGAAAAGCCAAACCACAAACATTCTCTTATCTGCACCCAGCCTACCTCACACATGTGTTAACTTAACTAATTACAAAGAGAAAAACTACTAGCACATATTTGAATAATTAACCCCTGGTCGGCTGGAATCTTTGATGAGATCTGAGACACGATCAAGAATGTCATTATTATTATGATATTTATGGAATGATATTTATATTTAAATATGTGAGAGAGTTTATTTGCTCCATAATATCGTACTGATGGAAGACGATACATAATAGGATGATTAATGGATGTAAATAATTTTTGTATTAGAGAATATAAGATATTTCACCTTATTTGGTGTATATAATAGGGGTTAATTATTCAAATATGTGCTAGTAGTTTTACTCTTTGTAATTAGTTAAGTTAACACATATGTGAGGTAGGCTGGGTGCGGATAAGAGAATGTTTGTGGTTTGGCTTTTCACACACAGCAAGAAAAGCCTGACGAAGAGCGACTTGCGCTCGGAACTGTACAGTGGCTTGCATTATATTATGTGATTGAAAAATTTCCAGTAAAGGAAACTTTTTGCATCAAGCATCGATCCACGTCTTTTCTTTATCCATTTATGGTGGAAGGTTGGGAGTCCACCTTGACAGTGCTATGATCGAACAGGATTAAAGAGAAGAGGGTAACCCACCTGAAGTTTATGTATATATATATATATATATATATATATATATATATATATATATATATATATATATATATATATATATATATATGTATATATATATATATATATATATATATATATGTATATATATATATATATATATATATATATATATATATATACACATGATCCTGCAGAAGAGCTGCTGCCCTGTAGCAGTAAAACTGCTATAAGGGTGTCAGTAAGTGGTTAAAACCCTGCAAGATGTTTTATCTTCTGATTTGGTTTTATTATGAAAACTAGCAAAATTGTACCTGATCCAGAATGGGAAAGGTTGGGGATATTACAAATAATGATAAACTGTTTAGTGAGTAAAATGTTCAGGGGAGGAGAGGGGAGAAGAGCAAATAGTAAGACAGCATGTGCAGAGGGTATGACGGTGGGCAATATGTGCAGGAGAGCAGTGTTGTCATGAATTGGTAGGAACAAACTGTGTGGATTGCACAGAGAGAACCAAAAATGCATGTAAGTGAAAATATAATGATTTATTAAGGTAAGTGAATAATATAAATACAACCACCTCCAATATGACACAGTGCAATACACCAACCAACAGACAGAGACCCACAAATAACATCAGACAGATATGTTCAATAAATGGGAAATACCAGGATCATAAACAATAGCCAGGCCAGGGTCATGCACAAAGGGCAGTTCCAGAATCACAGACGTAAGCCAGGCCAGGGTCATCAACGGGAGATCAGCAGATGGGGTAAGGAACACAGGACAGGGAGAGGATGGACGGATGAGACTGCAGGGAAGGGATGCAAGGTAACAGGTGGAACAGGATAGGGATCAGGACAGGGAGACAGAATCAGGTACTCAGGTAACAGGTTCAGGAACAGGTTCAGGTCTTCAGGCAGCAGGTACAGATCAGGGCACAAGGAAGATACCGAGGCGATGAGAGAAATAATCAGCCAGGTATTTATATAAATGCCTGTAATGACAAGTGACACCTGAACGCAGGAGGTGCTGTCAGCTCCACAGTGCTGGGAAACACCCGCTGGTGGACACCGGTATTACAGCCAAAGGAACCAACAGTGCCACCAACAGGTGAATCCCTCCACTACAGATCCAGACTGTTGGAAGACACCCGCTGGTGGACACTGGTACTGCGATCCAAGAGACCGACAGTGCCACCAACGGGCGAACCCTTTCCTGACAGTAAAGGGTTCGCCTCTGGATGCTCCAACTAGTTGTAATAGTCCATAGTCTATGACATCAAGCAGAACAACGGTTGGGGTTATGTCAGGCTTGGCAGCAGGCATTTCAGGCTGGGCATCGGGAACTTTAGGCTGGGCATCGGGCACTTCAGGCTGGGCATTGGGCACGGCATCAGGTACTTCAGGTTGGGCATCAGGCACTTCAGGAACAGGAACGTCAAACTGGGCAACGGGTACGTCAAACTGGGCAATGGTCACATCAGGACAGACAGCGGGCACATCAGGGCAGACAGCAGGCACATCAGGGCAGACTGTGGGCTCCGGGTCATCAAGCTGGGCAGCAGGCTCCGGGTCATCGGGCTGGGCAGCAGGCTCCGGGTCACCGGGCTGGGCGGCAGGCTCCGGGTCATTGGGCTGGGAGGCAGGCTCCGGGTCATCGAGCTGGGCGGCAGACTCCGGGTCATCGAGCTGGGCGGCAGACTCCGGGTCATCGAGCTGGGCGGCAGACTCCGGGTCATCGAGCTGGGCGGCAGACTCCGGGTCATCGAGCTGGGCGGCAGACACTGGGTCATCGAGCTGGGTGGCAGACTCCGGGTCATGAGCTGGGCGGCAGGCTCCGGGTCATCGAGCTGGGCGGCAGGCCCTGGGTCTTCGAGCTGGGCAGCAGGCTCCGGGTCTTCGAGCTGGGCAGCAGGCTCCGGGTCTTCGAGCTGGGCGGCAGGCTCCGGGTCTTCGAGCTGGGCGGCGGGCACTGGGACATCAGGCCGAGCAGCGAGCACCACAACGGCAGGCTGGGTAACAGGCCCTGACTTAGCAAGCTGAGTAACAGGCCCCGGCCCAATGGGCTGGGTAACGGCCCCCGGATCAGCGAGCCAGACGCCGGGCACTAGCCAAGAAACCCAGATGACGGGCACTGGTATGATAGGCTGAGACATGGGCACCGAAACTTTAGGCTGAGGCAGGGACACCGGATCTTCAGACTGGAACACTGGGACTTCAGACCGGGACACCGGAACCCCAGACCGGGACACCGGAACTTCAAGTGGGACACAGATCATCGGAACTTCAAGTGGGGACACAGGCACCTCAGACTGGAACATGATCACAGGATCATCAGGCTGGAAAAAGGGCGCAGGGATATCAGGCTGGAACATGGGTGCCAGGATGTCAGACTGGACAGTGGACACAGGCATTGGCCCACAAATAACATCAGACAGATATGTTCAATAAATGGGAAATACCAGGATCATAAACAATAGCCAGGCCAGGGTCATGCACAAAGGGCAGTTCCAGAATCACAGACGTAAGCCAGGCCAGGGTCATCAACGGGAGATCAGCAGATGGGGTAAGGAATACGGGACAGGGAGAGGATGGATGGATCAGACTACAGGGCAGGGATGCAAGGTAACAGGTGGGACAGGATAGGGATCAGGACAGGAGGACAGGAAGACAGGATCAGATACTCAGGTATTTAGGTACTCAGGCAGCAGGTACAAATCAGGGCACAAGGAAGATACCAAGGTGATGAGAGCAATCATCAGCTGGGTATTTATATGAATGCCTGTAATTAGCCTCAAGTGATACCTGAACGCAGGAGGTGCTGTCTGCTCCACAGTGCCGGGAAACACCCGCTGGTGGACACCGGTATTACAGCCAAAGGATCCAACAGTGCCACCAACAGGTGAATCCCTCCACTACAGATCCAGAGTGTTGGAAGACACCCGCTGGTGGACACTGGTACTGCGATCCAAGAGACCAATGGCGCCACCAATGGGCGAACACTTTCCTGACAAGTGTGCAAGGTATAACAGCTGGTAGTATGTGCAGGAGAGGAATACTAAGAGTATAATGGCAGTGTGGGCAGGAGAGGAATACGGAGGGCATGGCAAGTGGGCAGTATGTACAAGATACAAGAGAGGAGAGTATGTCAGTGGGCAGCATGTACAAGATACGAATGAGGAGAGTATGACAGTGGGCATTATGTACAGGAGATGAGTGAGAAGAGTATGACAGTGGGCAGTATGTGCAGGAGAGCAGTGTGGAGGGTAAAGTGGTGGGCAATGTGTACAGGAGAGGAGTATGGAGGGTATGACATTAGGCAGTATATGCAGGAGGAGAGTGTGTAGGGTTCAGTGGTGGGTAGTGCGTGCGGGAGAGGAGTGTGGAGGGTATGGCAACTGGCAGGGTGTGCAGGAGACGAGTATGAGGGGTATTTCAATTGACAGTATGTGCAGGAAGGGTGTGTGGAGGGTGTAGTGGTGGGCAGTATGTGCAGGAGAGGAGTGTGGAAGGTATGACAACGGGCAGGGTGTGCAGGAGAGGAGTGTGGAGGGTATTGCAATGGACAGTATGTGCAAGAAGGGTGTGTGGAGGGTGTAGTGGTGGGCAGTATATGCAGGAGAGGGGTGTGGAAGGTATGAGAACGGACAGGGTGTGGAGGGTATTGCAATGGGCAGTATGTGCAGGAGGGGTGTGTGGAGGGTGTAGTGGTGGGAAGTATGTGCAGGAGAGGAGTGTGGAGTGTATGACAATGGGTACTATGTGCAGGAGAAGAGCACAGAGGTTATGACGATGGGCAGTATGCACAGGAGAGGAGTGTAGAGGGTACATGGCCTCTTTCCGACAACCCTGGGCTGTGGTTGTCGGGGTCTGTGAGTGGGAGGCTTATCAGAATCTCGAAGCCCTCTTTAACAAGGGGGCCCCCAGAACCCACCCCCCTTATGTGAATGAGTATGGGGTACCCCAAAAGTGTAAAAAAAAAAACACTCAGTTTTAGACAATTCCTTTATTAAACATAAAAAAAAATCCATGGGCAATCACGTCAATCGCCGCCTCCCCTGCCGGACCCGAAAAAAGACGAAAGGCTAAACCGTCAACTGCAGGCTCTGCCATTTTACAGTTCTTATATAGGTAAGGGGTGGGGCCACCTGTCGAAAAACACCTGGTGGTCATCTTTTTTCGTGTACGACGGTGGTGGCGGGCACCCCTACATCAGGGGACATTGTTTTTTTTGGGAATTGTTAAAAACGGTGTCTGTGTTTTTATTTCTTTTTGACACTTTTTTTAGTGAATGGGTAGGGGTACAATGAACCCCATACTTATTCCCATAAAGGGGGGCTTCCAAGGGCTTTCAGATTCCGATAAGGCCCCCCCACCCGCAGACCCGCACAACCACAGCCCAGGGTTGTGGGGAAGGGGCCCTTGTCCCCATCAAAATGGGGACAAGGTGCTTTGGGGTGGGGGGCAGAGTCCCCTCTGCCCCAAAGCACCCCCCATGTTGAAGGCATGTGGCCTGGTATGGTTTAGGAGGGGAAGCGCTCGCTTGCTTGTCCCCCCTTTCCTGCCAGGCTGCATGAACCAATAATGCCCTGTACACACGGTCGGATTTTTCGACGGAAAATGTGTGATAGGACCTTGTTGTCAGAAATTCCGACCGTGTGTGGGCTCCATCACACATTTTCCATCGGAATTTCCGACACACAAAGTTTGAGAGCAGGCTATAAAATTTTACGACAACAAAATCCGTTGTCGGAAATTCCGATCGTGTGTACACAAATCCGACGCACAAAGTGCCACACATGCTCAGAATAAATTAAGAGACGAAAGCTATTGGCTACTGCCCCGTTTATAGTCCCTACGTACGTGTTTTACGTCACCGCGTTTAGAATGATCGGATTTTCTGACAACTTTGTGTGACCGTGTGTATGCAATACAAGTTTGAGCCAACATCCGTCAGAAAAAATCCATGGATTTTGTTGTCGGAATGTCCGATCAATGTCCGACCGTTTGTATGGTATGGTATGGATTTTTGGGGGGAACCAGTGCCTTTTTTTTTTTTGGCGTGGGGCCCTTCTTAAAATCCACACCAGACCCAAAGAGCCTGGTATGGATTTGGGGGACCCCATGCCATTTTTTAAACATTTTTCCATTGCTGGAAATGTTTTCTTTTCCATTCAGCTGTCAGAGGGGAAGCCCGTTGACAGCTGATGACTCATGCATTGTTAAAGATGCCGCGGCCGACTTTCCAGCCCCACTATTTAACAGCCAGCTATTCACTGTGTCCTGATTGGGCAAAGTTTTGCCCAATCAAGGCTTTGAATGCACTGAGCAGCGCACGGTGTATTGTGGGGTGCTTGGCGGGTGAACATCCCACCGAGCGCCCCGGGCGGACAGGCGATGTTCAGGCCAAACTTTTGCTCAGCTCGAACTGTTCAGCCAACTCTACTAACCAATAATGTGGGGGCAGACTACAATTCTCACTAAGATTCTTTTCTGGCTATTACTATTATCATCATTAATGTCATTAATACTTTCATTATTAGCAAGGGTTCCTCGAGATCTGAAAGTTATTTCAAGGGTTCCTAGTTAAAAAGGTTGAGAGAGGCTGCCTTAGTAACGGTTTATTTATCAGTTCCCTACATGTCACGCTGGGAGTGATTCCAACTGTCTGAAGTATGTTTTATCAACATAGATGTGAGATATGTGAAAATTCATCTTGCCAATTCTGAAAACAACTCAAGCACTTCTACTGACAAAGATTATATAAAAGTCCTAATAGGGCCAAATGAAGACAGAGGGTGGAGGGTGCGCACAGGGAAATGTACTCCACCACTGCAACTCACAGGAGTATGGCAGAGTTCAAAAACATTTTACCAGTCCTTATATGTAGCGGTTGCATTTGTTTTTTTTTCTAAAGCTAAGAACATTTTTGGCAAGTACAGAACATATCCAATGATTATGCCAGAAATGCTGTGTCCTTGTCACTTCATGGGAGTTAAAAAGTTTCTATTCAAAAGTGATTGTAAAGTCTCGTTTTTTTTTTGTTTTGTTTTTCAGGCTGGGTTCACACATGTGCGGTGCGAATTCCAGCTCCGTTTTCTCTGCGAAGAGAAAAAACAGCTGTTCAGCGGTTCCTCTCCTTTGTGGCTGAGAATCAGTGAGCAGGGAGAGGGGGAGAGGAGGATGTGTAGTGAAGAGAAGGAGAGAATTTGTGTTCAGAACGGAATGCATCTGCGAATCAGATGCGTTCCCATAGAAGATAATGTGCTTGTAATTTGCACTGCAATGCTCAGAAAACGCACTCATTTTTTGGCCAATGTGCAGTGCGAATGCAACGCACATATGTGAACCAGATGCATTCAAATGAATGCATTTTAAAATGTCCTGCGAATTGGATGTGGTGTAAGTCGCATCTAATTCGCATAGGTGTGAACGGGGCCTTAAACAAACATGATATACTTACCTCCTCTGTGCAGTTGGTTTTGCACAGAGCAGCCCAGATCCACCTCTTCACGGATCCCTCTTCGCTGCTCCTGGTCCCTCCCTCCTGTCGAGTGCCACCACGGCCAGCAGCTAGCTATGGGGGCACCTGAGCTGAGTCACAGCTCCGTATATCTATTCAGACACGGAGCCCCGACCCTCCCCCACCCCTCTCTCCCCTGATTGTCTAACTGACTTTGATTGACAGCCATAGGAGTCAATGGCGCCACTGCTGTGTCTCAGCCAATCAGGAGGAGAGTCCTGGGATGGCTAAGACACTCGTGGACATCGCTGGAGAAAGATGGGGCTCAGGTAAGTAATTAGGGGGTGCGGGGGAGGCTGCTACACACAGAAGGTTTTCTATCTTAATGCATAGAATGCATTAACCACTTTAGCCCTGGACCATTATGCTGCCTAAGGACCAGAGGTCTTTTTCCAATTTGGCACTGCGTCGCTTTAACTGCTAATTGCGCGGTTATGCAATGCTGTACCCAAACAAAATTTTTTTGGTGAGTATTTTGCAGCTCCTATTTGTTTTTGAAAATGAAGAAAGACAAGAAAAAACATATTTTTTTCTTTTTTCAATTTTCAAAACTTTGTGACAAAAAGTGAGGTCTGCAAAATACTCACTATACCTCTCAGCAAATAGCTTGGGGTGTCTACTTTCCAAAATGGGGTCATTTGGGGGGGGGTTTGTGCCACCTGGGCTTTCCATGGCCTCCGATACTGTGATAGGCAGTGAAGAGTGAAATCAAAAATTTACGCCCTTAGAAAGCCTGAAGGCGGTGCTTGGTTTTCGGGGTCCCGTACGCGGCTAGGCTCCCAAAAAGTCTCACACATGTGGTATCCCCGTACTCAGGAGAAGCAGCAGAATGTATTTTGGGGTGTAATTTCACATATTCCCATGGCATGTTTGAGCAATATATCATTTAGTGACAACTTTGTGCAAAAAAAAAAAAAAAAATTGTCTCTTTCCCGCAACTTGTGTCACAATATAAAATATTCCATGGACTCGACATGACTCTCAGCAAATGGCTTGGGGTGTCTACTTTCCAAAATGGGGTCATTTGGGGGGTTTTGAACTGTCCTGGCATTTTATGCACAACATTTAGAAGCTTATGTCACACATCACCCACTCTTCTAACCACTTGAAGACAAAGCCCTTTCTAAAACTTTTTGTTTACATGAAAATTTTTTTTTTTTTGCAAGAAAATTACTTTGAAACCCCAAACATTATATATATTTTTTAAAGCAAATGCCCTACAGATTAAAATGGTGGGTGTTTCATTTTTTTTTCACACAGTATTTGCGCAGCGATTTTTCAAACGCATTTTTTGGGGAAAAAACACACTTTTTTAAATTTTAATGCACTAAAACACACTATATTGCCCAAATGTTTGATGAAATAAAAAAGATGATCTTAGGCCGAGTACATGGATACCAAACATGACATGCTTTACAATTGCGCACAAATGTGCAGTGGCAACAAAATAGATACATTTTTAAAAGCCTTTAAAAGCCTTTACAGGTTACCACTTTAGATTTACAGAGGAGGTCTACTGCTAAAATTACTGCCCTCGATCTGACCTCCGTGGTGATACCTCACATGCATGGTGCAATTGCTGTTTACATTTGACGACAGACCGCCGCTTGCGTTCGCCTTAGCGCGAGAGCAGGGGGCGACAGGGGTGCTTTTTTTTATTATTTTTTTGCTTTTTTATCTTATTTTTAAACTGTTCCTTTCATTTTTTTTTTTTAATCATTTTTATTGTTATCTCAGGGAATGTAAATATCCCCTATGATAGCAATAGGTAGTGACAGGTACTCTTTTTTGAAAAAATTGGGGTCTATTAGACCCTAGATCTCTCCTCTGCCCTCAAAGCATCTGACTACACCAAGATCGGTGTGATAAAATGCTTTCCCAATTTCCCAATGGCGCTGTTTACATCCGGCGAAATCTAAGTCATGAAATGCTCGTAGCTTCTGGTTTCTTAGGCCATAGAGATGTTTGGAGCCACTCTGGTCTCTGATCAGCTCTATGGTCAGCTGGCTGCATTCTCAGGTTCCCTGTTGAGACAGGAGAGCCAGAGAAAAACACGGAAGACGGTGGGGGGGGGCATTCCCTCCCACGGCTTGTAAAAGCAGTCTAGAGGCTAATTAGCCACTAGGATTGCTTTTACATGAAAGCCGACCGCTGGCTGAAAAGAATGATACCAAGATGATACCTAAACCTGCAGGCATCATTCTGGTATAACCACTCAAAGTCGTGAATGGCGTACCTGAAGACAAAAAAATGGTTAACAATAAAATACAGTAAACGGTAAAGTATAAAAAATTGCATACCTGAAAAGCAAACATGATAAAACATAATAACAATAAAACATTGCAGAATAGAATACAGTAAAAAAGAGCAGAACAATAGCGAGAGAGAATAGAGAGAGAGAGAACAATAAAACGTCAACTATTTTTTTTTATTTTATATATATATATATTTTTTTACACTTTTTTTGTAACTAACTTTTATAACTGTAACCGGCTCCAGGTTCGGGTCTCTCAAAATGCGATGGCATCTTGGGAGACCCTGTGAAAGTGTGCCTAGTCTGTGCAATGCTGTACCCTACGCTAATACTCAACTAGTGAATGGTAGCGTTCAAAACATTCACCAATGCAAAAACCAGGATTGTCAGGACAGAAGGGACAATAATAGCGGGTGTCAGGCCTATATCCGCGCTTGCTGCAGACATGACATCTTTTTTGGGGGGTTTGTTGGGTAGGGGTACTCGGGAGGACATAAAAATGCCTCTCATGCAGCCGACTGCATTTGGTTGGGGATGTGAATGGGGGAAGTACGGACGCTGCAGAAGTGGTGGGTTCCCAATTAGGATTGGCGAATGCAGCAGGAAGGCCATTATAGGCACAACGGGCCTGTGTTTGTCTTTTTGGTGGCAGCGGGACACTACTTGTGCTTGCCACCTCACCAGCTTGAACTGCACTTGTGGGACTCGCCACGTCAACCAAGTGTAACTGCAGTGCTGGTTTGACTACGACCGGGGTGTACTAGGCCGCTGGTGCTTGCCAGTTCACCAAAATGCTACCAAAAAAACTGTTAGTGATCGCAGGGATCAGGCCTGACTCTGCGAACGCTGCAGTTATGCGTTTATTGTTTTGTAAGTGGCAGTGATCGATCGATACTGCACTTGGGTGGGCTGGGCCGGGCGGAGGGGCAAAACGCAGGTGCTAGCAGGTATCTGGGCTGATCCCTCTAACACTGCGTTTTTGGGACCCCCAAACTGCTGGGGACGCTAGTATAGATCTGATCGGATCAGATATTGATCCAATCAGATACTATACCACTAAGGGAGGTGTACGGTGCGTGCGTGGGTGTTAGCGGTACTGGCGCTAACCTGACGCTGCCTGGGGCTGGTGCTTGCCAGTTCACCAAAACGCTACCAAAAAAAACTGTTAGCGATCGCAGGGATCAGGCCTGACTCTGCGAACGCTGCAGTTATGTGTTTAGTGTTTTGTAAGTGGCAGTGATCGATCGATACTGCACTTGGGTGGGCTGGGCCGGGCGGAGGGGCAAAACGCAGGTGCTAGCAGGTATCTGGGCTGATCCCTCTAACACTGCGTTTTTAGGACCCCCAAACTGCTGGGGACGCTAGTATAGATCTGATCGGATCAGATATTGATCCGATCAGATACTATACCACTAAGGGAGGTGTACGGTGCGTGCGTGGGTGTTAGCGGTACTGGCGCTAACCTGACGCTGCCTGGGGCTGGTGCTTGCCAGTTCACCAAAACGCTACCAAAAAAACTGTTAGCGATCGCAGGGATCAGGCCTGACTCTGCGAACGCTGCAGTTATGCGTTTTAGTGTTTTGTAAGTGACAGTGATTGAGCGATACTGCACTTGGGTGGGCTGGGCTGGGTTGGGCTGGGCAGAGGGGCAAAACGCAGGTGCTAACAGGTATCTGGGCTAATCCCGCTAACACTGCGTTTTTGGGAACCCTAAACTGCTGGGGATGCTAGTATAGATCTGATCGGATCAGATATTGATTCGTACAGATACTATACCACTAAGGGAGGCGTATGCTGCGTGCGTGGGTGTTAGCGGTACTGGCGCTAATCTGACGCTGCCTGGGGCGACGCATATCACCGCCAGGCAATCAGGGGGCTAAACCTTTATTCGGTAATAAACGGCGGGTGCCCTGACACTTATACGGTGATCAGTGGTGAAAGGGTTAACTAGGGTGCAATCAAGGGGTTAAAACATTTATTAGGTAGTATATGGGGGTCCCTGTCGCTATAAAACGCTGACGGCGAACCTAAATATTTACGTCCCTAACTAGCATCACCAGCGACACTAATACAGCGATCAGAAAAATGATCGCTTAGTGACACTGGCGACAGGGGGTGATCAAGGGGTGAAAACTTTATTAGGGGGGGTTAGGGGGGTACCCTAGACCTAAAGGGGGGTAATACTAACTGCCCTAACACAGTAACTGTCACAAACTGACACCATGCAGTAATCAGAAAAAAAAAAAAACTGCTTGGTGTCCGTGTGACAGGGGGGGGTGATTGGGGGGGTGATCGGGGGGCGATCAGGGGGGATCGGGGGTGTTTTGTGTGCCTGCCATGTTCTACTGAGTGTGTGTGTGTGTGTTTGTGCACTCACATTGATGTCTTCTCTCCTCGGTGCCGGAACGGAAAAAACCGAGCCAAGGTGAGATGACATCATTTCCTTTGCTGCTGTTTAGCATACAGCAGCAAAGGAATGTTCTAATTGGCCAGCGGCGATCGCGAGGGGGGGGGCCACGAACGGATGGCCTCCCCCTCACCTCCAATCGCCGGGGGACAAAAGAGGACTGCCTCGGGCACCGGGGGGGGGGGGGTCCGATCGGACCCTGGCAGCCATGGCAACTCTCTGTGTAACTGATGATTTTAGTTTTAAGTTACTCAGAGAACACACATACCGCAGCCATCCCTACACAGTACAGCAAGCACCACTGTCCCTGTCCAGTGTACCTCAACATCTGTCACAGTGTCCCATCAACATCTGTACAAGTGCACAAAACATCTGTCACAGTGTACTAGTGTCCCATCAACATTTTTCAAAGTGTACCCGTGCACAAAAACATCTGCAATATTGTCAGTGAACTATCGGTGGATCGTCAACATCTGTCGGTGTCCGCTGGTGGACGATCAACATCTGTCACAGTATACAACTGCACAAAAACATCTGTCCCAGTGTCCCACCAATAAATAAATTAAAAATGTAAAGCACCCCTGTCCTCCCATGCTCGCCTGCAAAGGTGAGCGCACACATTTGTCCTGTACGCAAACGTAAAAGGTGAATGCACCACACATGTGAGGTATAGCCATTAATGTCAGAGGGAAAGCAATAATTCTAGCACTAGACCTCCTCTGTAGCTCTAAACTGGTAACCTGTAAAGGCTTTCGAAATACCGAAGTTTGGCGCCATTTCACAATTTTAAAAAGTGACATGTTTGGTATCTATTTACTCAGCGCAACACCATATTTTATATTTTACCAAAAAAGTGGGTGTTATATTGTGTTTGTGTGCATTAAAATTCATTAAAGTGTATTTTTGCGTTAGTGTTTAAAACTGCTGCGCAAATACTGTGTGAAATAAAAATTTTAAAAATCCACCATTTTATTCTTTGCGTCCTCTGCTACAAAAATATAGAATGTTTGAGGATTCTGAATAATTTTCTAGCAAAAAATACAGATTTTTACTTGCAAACAAAAAGTATCAGAAGAAGGCGTGGTCTTAAAGTGGATAATGGCTGAAGGTACTCCTTGGATGGTGGGCCTCTCTATGTGGCCAGGCTGAGAAAAAGTCTCACACATGTGGTATCGCTATACTCAGGACGAGTAGCAGAATGTGTTTTGGGGTGTAGTTGCAAGTATGCCCATGATGTGTGTGAGAAATAACTCGTTAATATGGCAATTCTGTGAAAAAAAAAAACACATTTTATTTATTTTCTTAATTTTCCAAAGAATTGTGAGAAAACAATACAACTTCAAAAAACTTGCCATGCCTCTTACTAAATACATTGGACTGTCTACATTCCAAAAAGGGGTCAAATGAGATAGGCCGTCAGTACATCAGGATTGATTAATTTTCAGTAATTGAATGAATGAATGAATGAATGAATGATTTGTAAAGCGCAGCAAATGTGAACTGAATCACCTCAAGACTCTGAGATACATTCTCTGTTGTCAGCTTGTTAGAAGAGGAAGGTCTTTAGTTTTGTCCTGAAGGCCTGGTGGTTTTCTTCCATGCGGATGTTGGTAGGAAGAGCATTCCATAGTCGGGGTCCTTGGACTGCGAATCTTCGTTCTCCCTTTGCTTTGTAGCGGTATTTGGGAATGATAAGGAGGTTTTGGTTGGCTGATCGAAGACTGCGATTCGGTGTGTAGTGTTTTATTTTCTCCCGGAGATATAGCGGAGCATTTCCTTGTATACATTTGTGGGTGAGGCAGAGGGTCTTGAATGTGATCCGATTCTTCATGGTTAGCCAGTGTAGGCTCTTTAGGGATGGGGAGATGGATTCCCAGGGTTTTTTTCCTGTTAACAGTCTTGCCGCCGTGTTTTGGATGAGTTGTAAGCGCGCAAGCTGATATTGGGGAAGTCCTACGTAGAGGGAATTTGCGTAATCGTAATTGGCACCATAGCTTGTAGACTCTATAACTTTCACACAGACTAAATAATAACCACTGATTTGGGTTATTTTTACCAAAGAAATGTAGCAGTATACATTTTGGTCAAAATTTATGAAGAATTACTTATTTGCAAAACTGTATAACAGAAACTAAGAAAAATATGTTTTTTTCCCAAACATTTTGTTTTATTGTTATTGTTTATAGCGAGAAAAAAAAACCCAGTCATGATCAAACACCACCAAAAGAAAGCTCTATATGTGTGAAAAAAGATAAACAAGTCATATAGGTACAGTGTTGCATGACTGAATAATTATCATTCAAAATGCGACAGCACTGAAAGCTGGAAATTTGCTGGGTCAGAAAGGGGGTGAAAGTGTCCATTATTGAAGTGGTTAAGCTATTAATCACCCTCTACACATACCTTGTAATGTTGTAAAAATGAATGAGGGCAGACATGTCTGAGTGACAACCATGGCTCACTCCATAGATACAGTGGAGGAGTGAGCGTAGATACGGAGGGACAAGAAGTGTCTTATTCTCAAGATTGCCAGGTAAACATTAAAGCAAAAATGCAGGAAAAAGAGAAACCTAATGTAGCACCCCCTGGGTCTTCTGGAGGCAGGGGGCAAGCTAGCATTTACCCCAGGGATCAGTCTTTGACTATAATGGGGAGTTTGGAACAAAAAATGGGCATCAGTCACTTTTGATATTTTCAAAGCATTATGTTTCAAAAGAGCTTTATTTGAAAGGTAGAAATTGTACATAGCTGGTACAGTAATAAACGAGTGGAGTTACACAACAAAAAGAATACTACATCTTAAAGCTCTAATGTAAGAGTATCGTGAGATGAAACAACATACTCGTACAGAAACCTAAGCCCGTTTGACTCAAACACAGAACATTAACATATTTCTAACATTGTAAAAGTATAATCTAAGTATATATGAATACTTTAGTGTGTTATCTCATGTTTCAATGTGGTAACTTGTAGGGATGGCCTCAGTCCAACTTTCCCTACGTGAGCCTGCTTATCGAGATCGGTCAGCCTGTTGTGTGGGAGGTGTTCTCTCCTCGAGTTGCGGCCAATGGGCACCTAGCAACTAGAAGAGGGAGGGTAAGTTCATGGGGGATCAGGTGCGTTGGCTGACGGGAAATTGTTTTGCGACAGTGAAAAATCATATAATCGAAACAGGTACAGAAATAAATGAGGTAAAATAGAAAAGAAAGGAGGAAAAGGAAAACCAAAATATGGAGAAGGAGGAGAGAGAAGCAACAGTTAGAGGAAAACCCAGTGGAAGTAGGGGGAAGGAGTTAGGGGTGAGGTAGATCTTTCCGGCAACCAATCAGGTCTTTAGTTGGGAAAATTCGGCTGTTGTGGTAAAATGGTACCAGAAAGACCAAATTTTTTATGAATTTAGAAGTTGTCTCCTTGGCTGAATGAACAAGCTCCTCCATCTTAGCAATCTAATGCGGTTGATCCAGTAAGTTATCTTGGGGGGGTTGGTGGAGCGCCAACAGGCTGGAATACACATCTTAGCCGCATTTATATTTTCAAAGCTTTAATGTAGAACTTGAAAGAAGGTAGTAGGAGAGAGGGTTAGGGGTCTCAGATACCAGTAACATATCACTTACAGACGCCTTGGATCCAAAAAAAGTACAGCTATACAATGCCCGAACCTTTAAGCCGACCCGGCGATACTGCAAATACGTTTTAGATGTAGAACAAGATTCAGATTCACGGTGTCAGAACCTTTAAGTTGACCTGGCAACACTGTAAGCACGTTTGTGATGTAGATGCATCCTAAAAAGGAGTCACCAGGCCCCTCTGAGATACCAGCCTTCATGCTGGCTCTCTCCAGCAAGATTCCTCCCCTGGATCTTCTCGGCTTGGTTTGGCTTCTTCCATGCCAGGCAAGACAGCTTAAGGACCACCTCAGGATTGGTAGGCCCCAGACCGGCACCTGGGCCTACTTGCTGAGCTCACTTCAGCAGCTTGTCCTCCGGCCAGGAGGGCCTGAGACAAATAAGAGCTAGCACATGCCCCCGCCCAAATATATATCCTCTCCCAGAATGCACATGTGGCCAAGAACCTCCTACTGGGCTGGCTGGAAGAAGAATAACTATTCGTAATTCAACCTAGTTGTACTTCTCATACCTGCCTGTGGTACCTATGACACCTACTGGTTACAGTGAGTAATGCACAACCTAATTGAGATTAGGGAAATACCAGATAAACTGTACAATCAGTCTGTGTTGTCTACAGCCCAGCAAAATGTAAGACCCCTTTTACACTGAGGCAGTTTTCATGTGTTTTAGCGCTAAAAATAGTACCTGTAAAGCGCCTGAAATCTGCATCTCAAGCAGACCCAGTGTGAAAGCCTGAGTGCTTTCACACTGGGGCGGTGCTCTTGCAGGACGGGAGCGGTGGTGTGGGAGCGGCGTATACAATTGGAAGGAATGGGCACCGCTTCCTAAGTGCTTGAAAAGCGTTTCGGAAGCGCCGCATCACAGGTGCTTTTAACCCCTTTTTAACCCCTTCTTGGGGGTTAAAAGCACCCACTACCACCCAAAAAGCGGTGCCAAAGTGCCACTATAAAAGCAGCGCTTTACCGCTGTTATAGCGGTGCTTTGGCACCGCTTTTCGGCAGTAGCCAGGCGGTTTCAACGCTAGCGTCAACACCATCCCAGTGTGAAAGTAGCCTAAATTTGCATTATAGCCCAAGTTTAGGATCAGGGGGCTACACTAATGCAGCCACTATGTCTAAGGGCTGGCAAGCTGCATTATGCTTTGATGAAGGCTTCATAGCCAAAACACATCAGCGTATAGCCCGTACCCATGTAACCAATAAAGTATGAGCATCCGAGTTGCCAGCCTTCCTGATTTAAGAATTGTACCTGTGGGGCCTGAACGTCCTGGTTAAAGGACCGGATCATAGTTCGTGGACTTTTATATTGGCAGTGGAGCTGGGGTAACAATTTGTGTCTCTTATGACTGTTCATTACCCGCTCCTGCTTTTTCCACTTTGCATTGTGTACTGAACTGTGTTGCTCTTACATCACTTGCTGATTTATCATGGATACAGAACCGGGTACAGTTTTGGAGAATGAGCAAGCGGGCAACATTCGAGCGATCCTCACATCTTCTGACCGGCAATTGAAATTGTCTCAAGTCTTTACCAAATATGACAAAGATTTAACAATAGAAGCCCAATGTAAGTCCCTTTTTGAAAGATTGAAAACTTCAATGAAGAAAGAGATGTGGCTTTGGTCTCTCTATTGGCCTCTCTCTATACGACGATCTAAATACCGATCTCCAGCTCAACAATTCTAACTTAGAGACTGAGATTATGGAGACTAAGAGATCCAAGTATTTATGGGACTTAAAAGACTATGAGGATGGGACTGTTTATATTCGCACTAAAAAATATAAAATTTCCTCACAGAGTTTCTGAAGCAGCTGATTCCCAGTCTCTTATCTCCTCGAGAGGCTCAGTTAGCTTGTTTTTTTCCAGGGAGGAGGAGCTGCAGCAGGCTGCAATAAATCTTCAAACATCAATACAGCCACCAAATCAAAGAGGAAAAAAAGGACGAGGCGGGGATCATCACATAAACAACACAGGCTACAGAAGATAGCCAATGAAAGCCAAGAAAACACAGAATTAACACACAGAATTAACATAGAATTAAGAACTAATCTTTTTAACAATGTATTGAACTTGTCAGGCATAGAACTATCCCAGCACAAACTTTCTGTTTTGTACAAGGTTCTGTCTTTTGTTCCCAGTACGCATTTCTCCCTTTTTTCCACTATATTGGGTATCAATTGTTTTGCAAGAAATCTAATGCTTGGGAAACATTTAAAGGATATACTGTACCTTTTGATAGTGAATTCACAGTGTGCCATAATGTTCAAGATGAGACTACCACCTTCAGATTGATCATCTTGTAGCAAGGACTGCATTGTAAAATCTGCAAGCAGAACCTGAAGGAGGTTCTTTTGGGATACAAAAATCTAGTATTATTTTGAGGGATAAGTATTTTTACCCTGTACAAACCAGAAGTGACATTGTGGATTTTTTTCAGAACATTGTGGAATCGGAACTGGTTAAATTGCAGGAATTATGTCCGAAACAAAATATTAGAAACAAAATCAATTTGACCAAGAAAGAAACCGAAGCCCTAAATGCTTTGAAAATGAGATCTGACTTAGTGATTCGCCAGGCAGATAAGGGGGGTACTGCAGTGATCCTAGATACTGCTAGTTATAAACAGCAAGCACTGAGGCAGTTGGATGAATATACAACATATCGCCCTCTTAGTTCTCATACTACAGCAACCTTTCAACAAAAATTATTACACCTATTGGATGAAGGTAAGGAGATGGGTGTTTTAGACCAAAAAAACTGTAGATTATCTTATGGTCACTAGGGATGAGCCAAACACCCCCCGGTTCGGTTCGCAGCAGAACATGCGAACAGGCAAAAAATTTGTTCGAACACGCGAACACCGTTAAAGTCTATGGGACACGAACATGAATAATCAAAAGTGCTCATTTTAAAGGCTTATATGCAAGTTATTGTCATAAAAAGTGTTTGGGGACCCGGGACCTGCCCCAGGGGACATGGATCAATGCAAAAAAAAAGTTTTAAAAACAGCCGTTTTTTTGGGAGCAGTGATTTTAATAATGCTTAAAGTGAAACAATAAAAGTGTAATATCCTATTAAATTTCGTACCGGGGGGGGGGGGGTGGGGGGGGTGTTTATATAGCATGCCTGTAGTGGTGCATGTTTCCCGTGTTTAGAACAGTCAGAGAGCAAAATGACATTTCTAAAGGAAAAAAAAGTAATTTAAAACTACTCGCGGCTATAATGAATTGTCGGTCCCGGCAATACAGATAAAAGAAGTCATTGAAAAAAATGGCATGGGATTCTCCCAGTCCACTACCAGTCCCTTTGGTATGAATATTAAGGGGAACCCCGAACCAAAATTAAAAAAACAAAATGCGTGGGGGTCCCCCCAAATTCCATACCAGGCCCTTCAGGTCTGGTATGGATATTAAGGGGAACCCCGTGCCAAAATGTAAAAAAAAATGGCATGGGGTCCCCCTCAAAATCCATACTGGACCCTTCAGGTCTGGTATGGATTTTAAGGGGAACCCCGCGCCAAAATTAAAATAAAAATGGTGTGGGGGTCCCCCCAAAAATCTATACCAGACCCTTATCTGAGCATGCAACCTGGCAGGCTGCAGGAAAAGAGGGGGGGCGAGAGAGTGTCCTGCCCCTCCTGAACCGTACCAGGCCACATGCCCTCACAATGGGGAGGGTGCTTTGGGGTAGCCCCCCATGTTGATGGGGACAAGGGCCTCATCCCCACAACCCTTGCGGTTGTGGGGGTCTGCGGGTGGGGGCTTATCGGAATCTGGAAGCCCCCTTTAACAAGGGGACCCCCAGATCCCGGCCCCCCGTGTGAAATGGTAACGGGGTACAGTACCCCTACCATTTCACAAAAAAGTGTCAAAATGGTAAAAATGACAAGACATGGCTTGGGACATGTCCTTTATTGAAAAATAAAAAAATAAAAATGTCCCACGAAGTCTTCTACTTCTTCTCTTGCTCCACCGACAGACCGAAAAAGAAAAAAAAATAGCGACCGACCCGCTCCAGCCGTATGACGCGTCTTCGCTTTGACAGTTCTTTTATAACTGAGGGCAGGGCCACATCGTCACGTTCCCGGGTGACCCCGCCCCCCTCAGATGCACGGGGACATTCATATGGCTTTCCAGGGGCATCAGAGGGGGCGGGGCCACCCGTTTACGTAACCGTTTTACAGCCTAACTAGACTAATGCACTACACTTTCATGAAAATTGAGACAGTATTTTTTTTTTCTAATAGACCCCCTTTTTTCTAATAGACATCCTTCATCCATTTAGAAGAAGTTGTGGATACTCTGAATATTTGTTACCAAATTTTTATCATGTGAATAGATGTGGTACTGGGAGCGATTCCAACTGTCTAAAAATCAAGTTTATCACCATGAACAAACTTAGAAGGATATAGAAGGAGATAATATAGACAGTTTTCATCTTATCTGGTTCTCATAGCAGCCTACTAATTTATACAGAAAATTTTTTTTTTTGATGATTGTCTTCATCAGTTGATACTTCTTTTATTGCTCGGTGCTCAGCCTGCAGCATGGAAGTCCGTCTACTTTTACCTCTCTTCTTTCTACATGGGGTCACCTTGTTCTGTGCAGTGAATGGCGATATGACGAAGGGTGAGTACTCAGCAATCACAGACTTTACCAAATCAGTGATTTAGTGATATTTGGTAGTACTGCAAGCCAATAAAATTAATTTAAAAAAGAGTAAAAGTGTAGACCCACCAAAACAATCAATTTACACAATTTTTAGCCAGATAGTCCCTCACAAAGCTGTTAGTAAAATGTATTGGTCTGCTGAATCACATGAGAGGGAACGAGAAGGTGGTGAGAAGATCAAATCTCCTTACAATGTTCCAAAATATAACCCATAGCCAGTAGGAATTTCTTTTCTGCTGTCCGACATGAAACATTAGTCAACATTTGCCAAACAATTATTTTTTTTTTGTAATAGAGTAGTTAACTCACCAGAAACAGATGTATTAAAGTAGAAGAAGCTTTCCAAAGGTTAGTGGGGGATATACAAGGTTTATGTTTGATTGTGTAATAATTTCAAGCATAACTTCCGTGAGACCGCAGCTTCATGAATTCACTGACTGAACGTTATATGTAGAGTTGAAGGGACCAAATCCCAGTTCTGTGACTGCTCCAAGTCCTATAAAATGTGAGAGTTCGGAATTGAACATGTGGAGAAATATAAAGCAGAATATTTATTATATCTATGGAAACAAATTTATTTTGGAAGTGTTATCATTCATTTATTTTTGTTTGTCCTTTGGAATGCTGCAAAATATATGAATTAGATTCCGCTTGTTATACAGTCTATAGAATAATTGACCTGAAAACAGAGAAACTCACAGAATGCCTAGTACATGCGTGTTCAATTATGTATTTTTGTTCTGTATCCTTCTGAACAGTAAAAGTTTTATACAAAAGAGAACAAGGAGGCGGGACTTTAAATGAAGTACGCGGAGGGTCAAGTGTTGTGTGGCATTATAATTAAAGCGGAGGTCCACCCTAAAATAAAAAATGACATTAACATTTTCAAAAAATATATTAAAAAACATTTAAAAAATTTTTTTTTTACTTACCAGAAACCCCTGTTGCTAGGCAGTCTTCTTAATCTGCCTCTTCTATTCCGCGGCGCTTCCTCCTCTTCAGGGAGCTGCCCCCTTGTATTCTGGGACATGTGTGTGTCCCAGAAAACAACAGGGCCATTCACAAAGCACAGCGCAACTCGCGCATGCGCAGTAGGAAACGGGCAGTGAAGCCGCAAGGCTCCACTGCCTGTTTCCCTTCGTTAAGATGGAGGCGCAGGCACCCAATCCGATGGACGGATCGGCCTCGGAAAGCCGACATCGCGGGCTCCCTGGACAGGTAAGTGTCCTTATTAAAAGTCAGCAGCTACAGTGTTTGTAGCTGCTGACTTTAAAAAAAAAAATTGCGGCATGAACACCGCTTTAACATATCTATAATATATGTAAAGGAGTAGGACATTTGTCTCATAATTCATATTCGATAGAAAATTGATATACTACACATATAATTAAATACCTGCATGGAGTAAGATATTAAGTTAAAAACTTTATTTCATATAAGAATATATAATACATAAATAATCAAAAAAATTAGCACATGATACATATACAGTGGGGCAAAAAAGTATTTAGTCAGCCACCAATTGTGCAAGTTCTCCCACTTAAGTCAGAGAGCAAAATGACATTTCTAAAGGAAAAAAAGTCATTTAAAACTACTCGCGGCTATAATGAATTGTTGGTCCCGGCAATACAGATAAAAGAAGTCATTAAAAAAAAAGGGCATGGGATTCCCCCAGTCCATTACCAGTCCCTTTGGGTCTGGTATGAAAATTAAGGGGAACACCGAACCAAAATTAAAAAAAACAAATGGCGTGGGGGTCCCCCTCAAAATCCATACCAGACCCGAATGGTTTTTAAGGGGAACCCCGCGCTAAAATTAAAATAAAAATGGCGTGGGGGTCCCCCCAAAAATCTATACCAGACCCTTATCCGAGCATGCAACCTAGCAGGCCGCAGGAAAAGAGGGGGGGCGAGAGAGTGCCCCCCCTCCTGAACCATACCACATGCACTCAACATGGGGAGGGTGCTTTGGGGTAGCCCCCCAAAGCACCGTGTCCCCATGTTGATGAGGACAAGGGCCTCATCCCCACAACCCTTGCCCGGTGGTTGTGTGGGTCTGCGGGTGGGGGGCTTATCGGAATCTGGAAGCCCCCTTTAACAAGGGAGCTCCCAGATCCCGGCCTCCCCCCTGTGTGAAATGGTAATGGGGTAAAAATGTACCCCTACCATTTCACAAAAAAAGTGTCAAAATGGTAAAAATGACAAGACACGGCTTGGGACATGTCCGTTATTAAAAAATAAAAAAATAAAAATGTCCCACAAAGTCTTCTACTTATTCTCTTGCTCCGCCAATGGACCGAAAAAGAAAAAAAAAACCCGACCGACCCGCCTCCAAGGGAGGCTCCCGCCGTATGACGCATCTTCGCTTTGACAGTTCTTTTATAACTGAGGGCAGGGCCACACCGTGACGTTCCCAGGTGACCCCGCCCCCTCTGACCCACGGGGACATCCCTATGGCTTTCCCGGGGCATCAGAGGGGGTCGGGGCCACCCGTTTTCGTAACCATTTTACAGCCTAACTAGAGTAATGCACTACACTTGCATGAAAATTGAGACAGTATTTTTTTTTCTAATAGACCCCATTTTTTCTAATAGACATCCTTCATCCATTTAGAAGAAGTTGTGGATACTCTGAATATTTGTCACCAAATTTTTATCATGTGAATAGATGTGGTACTGGGAGCGATTCCAACTGTCTAAAAATTAGACATGTGCACACTGAAATATTTCGTTTCGGAATTTCATTTTCGTCCGAAAGATAAATGTATTTAGTTACTCCCGAAATTTGTTTTTTATTTATTTCATTTTACGTTAAAAATTGCATTCGTCCGAAAATCCATATTAATTAAGGTCGAATCTGTCATTGAAGGCTTATGGTGTCTGTCGAATGTTCAAAGAAGATTCGACGGTGCAGCTATACTGTACGTGTAAATTTCCGGTCTAATTTTCCGCCTACAAGCTAGCTGTAGAAGAATTCTAATGTTGTATGACTAGTAATAATTATATTTATTAATTATTTTACTAGTCAACCAACATTAGAATTTTTCTATAGCCTATGGGCGGATGCATTTGACCGGAAATGTACGATTGCCGCATCGTACAGTTTAGCTGCTCCGTCGAATCTTCTTAGAACTGTCGACAGACACCATAAGCCAAAGATTCAATGTTTGTATGTTTTTCGTTGTGTTGTCGAATCTTCGTCGTTCATGTTGAATGGTCTACTCTACCCCAACAGTCAGCCAACTTTCACATTCCTTTCTCAATCTCCAAGTGCAATGGCGGGCGCGGCATCCGACGTCGTGTCAGATATTGATATGGCATTATAATATAGAATTTAAAATAATAAATTCCCCCCACAACACGGGTAGCCTCTGAGGCTATCACAACACTAGCAACACTAGTATCACTATCATGTTCACAACACTAACACAATAGCAGCATATTATTATGAAAAGGTTAAGTTGAACTGTAGCTTGCTTCACTATTGTTCTGCTGCTGTGCTTATGCTTAATTGCCAAAAAATTCAGGTTCTCTGACAAACGGACCAGCTAAGATTGACTGTCTTCTGAAATGATTCAGTGTGTGTGTCTCTCTCTGCTAGCAAATCGTAAGTGAAAGTAAGTTGGCTGTATGTGTGTACTTAGTTCTAGCTATTTTACTGCCCCTCCTCTTTGGTTACAATCGGTCAATAACATTCATCATCATCATTATTTTTATTTTACTTCCCCCACCCAATTCCAGCAGCGATCTTTTCTCTCTATGTCGAATCTTTTCTCTCTATGTCGAATCTTTTCTCTCTATGTAGAATAATCTTGGACTAATAGAGTTAAAGTGGTGTTCCGGCCGAAATTATACTTTTTAAATAAAAATACCCCTATAATAAACAAGCTTAATGTATTCTAGTAAAGTTAGTCTGTAAACTAAGGTCTGTTTTGTTAGTTTATAGCAGTAGTTTGTTATCTTATAAACTTACAGCAGGCCGTGGCCATCTTAAGTGTGGGCATCTGAAGCCAGACTGTATTTCTTCCTGGATCTCATTCTTACAGATCTCGCACATGCTCAGTGCAGCACACAGGGCCGATCCTAGGGTCACAGGCGCCTGGGTGCAGAAATATTTCTGGCACCCCACATGGGCGTGGTCAATTTAGTAACTCCTCCCCTTTACAAATATTTCTATGGCAACGACTCAACCACAGAGATGCTCCACCACAAAGTCTTCATTACCCTGGGATCCTTACAGGTACAATAAACAAAATACAGGAAGAGAAGCAAGAGTACTTTATTGGGACCTGGACGGGGGCCTCTCTGATGGAGACAGAGAGCGCTTCTGTTAGAGAGTCTGTTAGCTGTTAGAGCCCCCAGAAATACTACAGATATGATACAGGAGATGGTCAGAGACTGCAGACATAATACAAGAGATGGTCAGAGACCGCAGACATGGTACAGGAGATGATCAGAGACTGCAGACATGGTACAGGAGATGGTCATAGACTGCAGACATAGTACAGGAGATGGTCAGAGACTGCAGACATGATATAGGAGATGGTTAGAGACTGCAGACATAGTACAGGAGATGGTCAGAGACTGCAGACATAATACAGGAGATGATCAGAGACTGCAGACATGATACAGGAGATGGTCCGAGACTGCAGACATAATACAAGAGATGGTCAGAGACTGCAGACTTAATACAAGAGATGGTCAGAGACTGCAGACATAATACAAGAGGGGGTCAGAGACTGCAAACATAGTACAGGAGATGATCATAGACTGCAGATATTGTACAGGAGACGGTCAGAGACTGCAGACATAGTACAGGAGATGGTCCATTAGACCCCTTTTCACACTGGAGGCGGTTTTCAGGCGCTTTAGTGTTAAAAATAGCGCCTGAAAAAAGCCTTATCTGCAATCCCAGTGTGAGAGCCTGAATGCTTTCACACTGGAGCAGAGCACTGGCACGACGTCCAAAAAATTCCTGCAAGTAGCTTCTTTGAGGTGCTTTAGGAGCGGTGTATACATTGCTCCTAAAGCGCCCTTGCCCATTGAAAGCAATGGGCAGTGCCTGCAAAACGCCTCCGCAGTTGCGCCTTGAAACCCTTTAGTGGGGGTTAAATATCTAAAGCGACAGTAAAGCACCACTAATAGTAGCGGCGCATTACCGCCAACGCCCCCGCACTGTCAGTGTGAAAGGGCTCTTAGTACATCTCATTATACATCACATCTGTAGATGGACTACTGAGGTGCAGGAAGGGACAGGGGCTGTGTATCCTATGTAATCTATCATGCCATAAAACATCTCCTAGCAGGGGCAGCCCAGAGCACATATAAAGGTGTACTGGGGATGTCATTCCTACACACAGCACACTGAACACTGAGTGTGACTCACCTCGGGTTCTCTCTCCTTGCAGCTGGAGATAGAGATGGGAGGGGGAGGCATTCCAACTGGAGTTGGTAGAGACAGTGCGGGATCCCAGTGTGAGGAATTAATTCCCGCACATCAGCAGCCACTGACTAGAACCCTCGTGTCAGGAAGAGGAGCGCCCCTCCCCCCCAGCACTGCCAGGCTGGACGGGCTGCCCTACGCTCACACTGGTGTTCTGGACGGACACTCATAAGGAGAGAAGGAGGGAGGGGAGAACTCTGGCTCTTTGGCGCCCCCACCTCTGCAGGCACCCGGGTGCAAAGCACCCTGCGCACCCCGGGTAGGATCGGCCCTGGCAGCACAAGCAGTGTAATAGGTTTCAGGTCAGGTTTCCATAGCAACGGCAATGTCAGAGGAAGTTGCCAGAGGGCATTGCAAACAGGAAATGATGCGATGGGCAACCAGGGAGGAGGAAGTGAAAAATGAATACAGCAGATATACAGTAGGTGCTGAGAATTTTTTTTTTAAAATATCCAGTTCGTTTACAGTGCACAGTTTAGTGAGGGATGCTGAAGAGTTGTACTAGTGGGTGGAACTCCACTTTAAGGTTAAGCACGTTCGACCACAGGTTCGATAGACACAGATTGTTATTGTCAGCGTCATGTCGAATCTCCTATCTATATCGAACTGTTGTCGCAACGAAAATGAAAATAAAGCATTTGTTTATGTCGGATGTTTCGGTTTTCGTATTCTGCACTTTCGTTATCGTTTGTTAAAACGATAACGAAAATACCTGAAATTCAGACGAAAATGCATTCGGACAAAAACGAATGCACATGTCTACTATAAATCAAGTATGTCACCATGAACAAACTTATATAGAAGGAGATAATATAGACAGTTTTCATCTTATCTGGTTCTCATAGCAGACTACTAATTTCCACAGAAAAATATTTTTTTTTTTGATGATTGTCTTCATCAGTTGATACTTCTTTTATTGTTCGGTGCTCAGCCTGCAGCATGGAAGTCCGTCTACTTTTACCTCTCTTCTTTCTACATGGGGTCACCTTGTTCTGTGCAGTGAATGGCGATATGACGAAGGGTGAGTACTCAGCAATCACAGACTTTACTAAATCAGTGATTTAGTGATATTTGGTAGTACTGCAAGCCAATAAAATTAATTTTAAAAAAGAGTAAAAGTGTAGACCCACCAAAACAATCAATTTACACAATTTTTAGCCAGATAGTCCCTCACAAAGCTGTTAGTAAAATGTATTGGTCTGCTGAATCACATGAGAGGGAACAAGAAGGTGGTGAGAAGATCAAATCTCCTTACAAAGTTCCAAAATATAACCCATAGCCAGTAGGAATTTCTTTTCTGCTGTTCGACATGAAACATTAGTCAACATTTGCCAAACTATTATTTTTTTGTAATGGAGTAGTTAACTCAGCAGAAACAGATGTATTAAAGTAGAAGAAGCTTTCCAAAGGTTAGTGGGGGATATACAAGGTTTAGGTTTGATTGTGTAATAATTTCAAGCATAACTTCCGTGAGACCGCAGCTTCATGAATTCACTGACTGAACGTTATATGTAGAGTTGAAGGGACCAAATCCCAGTTCTGTGACTGCTCCAAGTCCTATAAAATGTGAGCGTTCAGAATGGAACATGTGGAGAAATATAAAGCAGAATATTTATTATTTATTATATTTATTATCTATGGAAACAAATTTATTTGGGAAGTGTTATCATTCATTTATTTTTGTTTGTCCTTTGGAATGCTATTGGTTACATAAGTGCAAAATATATTAATTAGATTCCGCTTGTTATACGGTCTATAGAATAATTGACCTGAAAACAGAGAACTTTTAAAGGGACTTTAAATGAAGTACGCGGAGGGTCGAGTGTTGTGTGGCATTATAATTAAAGCGGAGGTCCACCCTAGAATAAAAAAATGACATTAACATTCTCAAAAAAATATATTAAAAACATTTGAAAAAAAATTTTTTACTTACCAGAAACCCCTGTTGCTATGCAGTCTTCTTAATTTGCCTCTTCTATTCCGCGGCGCTTCCTCCTCTTCGGCGAGCTGCCCCGTTGTATTCTGGGACATGTGTGTGTCGCAGAAAACAACAGGGCCTTTTACAAAGCGCAGCGCAACTCGCGCATGTGCAGTAGGAAACGGGCAGTGAAGCCGCAAGGCTCCACTGCCTGTTTCCCTTTGTTAAGATGGCGGCGCCGACACCCAATCTGATGGATGGATCGGCCTCAGGGGGCCGACATCGCGGGCTCCATGGACAGGATAAGTGTTCTTATTAAAAGTCAGCAGCTACAGTGTTTGTAGCTGCTGACTTTAAAAAAAAAAATTGCGGCTGGAACACCGCTTTGACATATCTATAATATATGTAAAGGAGTAGGACATTTGTCTCATAATTCATATTCAATAGAAAATTGATATACTACACATATAATTAAATACCTGCATGGAGTAAGATATTAAGTTAAAAACTTTATTTCATACAACAATACATAATACATAAATAATCCAAAAAATGAGCACATGATACATATACAGTAGAAAAGCCCAAAATTGGATAGCACATAATTAGAATATAGTCAAATATATAATGCAAGAACAGAATCCACAATGACGTGGTAGGATGAAGTATGCGATTTGAACACAACATCTGTTAGCTCAACGCATTTCGTGAATTGATGTCTGTCACGTACCTTACAGCGGAGCCCGAAATGATGAGGGTGGCCTCTTGCATGGTTCCGGTCCAAGCACCCCTGGTGGTGGAGGCAGGGACTGCTAGGGCAACAAAAGGATGCAGGTGCCTGCAGGCAGAAGGCTGAAGCTTGGAGATACAGGAACCTCTCTGGAGAAGATGTGGAAACTGATCACCAGACTTGTTCAGTGGGAGCCAGGTAGGTAAGAACAGACTCAGGATCAACTGCAGCGTCAGGAACAGGCAAAGGTTGGCAACGGGCTGGCAGCGAGGTACACAACCATATTCTAAATTCTTATCATCTGGGAAGATCAATATTGGGTGTGCTGCTCCCTCCAAGAGGTACTGCCACTCCTCCAAGGCTGATTTTGTCGCCAAAAGTTCTCAGTCCCCCACATCGTAATTCTTTTCCGATAAGCCTATTTTTTTTTTTTAAAGAAAGCCACAGGGCGCATTAAAGACTTAGGTCCCTGGCGCTGGGACAGGATGGCCCCCACAGCAGTCTTGGATGCATCCACCTCCAGGATGTATGGCAAAGCAGGATCAGGATGTTTTAGTACTGGAGCAGAGGTAAATAATCCCTTTAGCCTGTCAAATGCAACTTGAGCTGCTTCAATCCATTTAAAACGGCTTTGTTTCTTTGTGAGCTGTGTAATAGGTGCTATGATTCCTATTGAAAGGTACATTTTTGATTTTCTGTAAAAGTTGGAAAACCCGATAAAACGTTGTACCCCTTTCTTGTTGGTTGGGGGTGGCCAAGACATTATAGCTGAGACCTTCTGAGGGTCCATTGCCACACCCCCAGTTGATATTACAAGGCAGAGAAAGTGAATGGTCTGACGTTTAAATTCACATTTCTTGGCCTTAGCATAAAGTCCGTTCTGTCTCAGTCTGTGGAGAACTTGCTTCACATGGTCACGGTGTAATTCTAAAGAAGTTGAAAATATCAGAATGTCATCCAGGTAGACAATCATGAATAAGTTTAGGTAGTCTCTGAAGATGTTATTAACAAAATGTTGAAAGGTGGCCGGTGTGTTACAAAGTCCGAACGGCATAACGAGATACTCGAAGTGGCCAAAACATGTCCGGAAAGCCGTCTTCCACTCATCCCCCTCACAGATTCTGATCAAGTTGTAGGCACCTTGTAAGTCTAGTTTTGTAAATATTCTTGCAGAACGGAGTCTCTGGAACAGCTCTGGAATCAGAGGGAGAGGATAACGATTTTTGACCGTAATTCTATTCAATTCCCTGTAGTCCACGTATGGGCGGAGGGAATGATCTTTCTTCTCAACGAAAAATATTACTGCAGCGGCTGGAAAAGAAGAGTGTCGAATGAACCCTTTCCTGAGATTCTCGTTGATATATTCCTTAAGGACCAGGAAATTCTTCCCCTGGTAACAGTTCGATTGGCAGTCATAAACCCGGTGAGGGGGAAGAGTATCTGTCTTCTGCTTGTCAAACACATCCAGGAAGTCATGGTATACAGATGGGACGAGTTTTTGGGATTCAGATACAGATTTTAAGCATCTGATGACTGGAACCGCATGGTGAGAGGCCTTGAGACAATTCTGGAGACAATAGGAGGACTGGAAGATCACCTTGCCAGTAACCCAATTAATTTGGAGGTTATGGGCTTGCAACCATGGCATCCCCAGAATGATTGGGAATAATGGTGAGGAGATGACATCCAGGCATAACAGTTCTTGGTGATCTGGCAGAATGTCAGCGGACAAAGGTTGAGTTTCATGGGTGATAGGCCCAGATTTGATGTTTGACCCATCAGCTAGCCGTATGGAGAGTCTCTGTTGTTTGGGTTGCAGTGGAATGTTGTGTTGCTGCACGAATGCATGGTCCATGAAGCAGCTACAGGCGCCTGAGTCCATTATAGCCTGGACCTGGAGTGCCCCTTCTGGAAGCTGTAGTGAGACAGGAACAGCAATGTGAGCAGATCTTGTTAAAGTCAATGCACAAGGATCGCGAGGAGGAGAGCCAAACTTACGGGTTTATTCAGGTTATTCTGGCAACAACGCTGCTTTTCCTCTGGTGACAATGGTGAGCGAAGCAGGCTCATCTGCATTGGCTCCGGAGCCTCAGCAGTGGCAGCAGGTAGTGGGGAAGCATGAATAGATGGACTGTTAGGTACTTTGGGCAACATCCACATGGGACGGAAATGGCTGGTCCTCTTAGATCTTCACTCCCTTAGATGACGATCGATCTGGATAGATAATTGGATCAGGTTCTCCAAAGAACTGGGATCTCCAATTCGAGCCAGCTCATCTTTAAGTGCTTCAGAGAGTCCTTGGCAGAACTGCTAGCGGAGAGCGGCATCGATCTACTGGGTATCGGAACTTCGCGGCTTAAAGTATGTTACATAGTCCTCCACCGGCCTACGGCCCTGCTGGAGGGCGTGATGGCTGGCCTCTGCCGTTGTGGTACACTGGGGGTCATCATATAATTTGGCCATTTCATCCAGGAAAGAGTCCATAATGTTCAAAAGAGGACTGGCCTGTTCCATCAAGCGGTGAGCCCAGGTTTGGGGTTCTCCCTAGAGTAGCGAGACAATGAACCCCACTTTAGTGCTTTCCAAAGAGAAGGTGCGTGGTTGTAGCAGGAAGTATAACTGGCAAGCATTCCTGAAGGCACAGAACTTGCTGCAATCCCCCGAGAACCTCTCAGGAGTAGGAACTCGGGGCTTTGGGGGTGGCACCACTACTGTGGGTGCTGTTGCTGAGGCTGCTGGAACAGGGGGCAAAGGTGCTGTGGCTGTCTGAGGTGCTTGGAGTTAGAGACTCTACTCTTTGCTCAAGTTGACAATAGCCATCTTGTAGGCCCTGGACTGCCTGGGTGAGGGCTGCAATCTGCTGGCACAGTGCCTCCAAAGATGTGGCCCCCCTTTCGGGCTCCATGTGGCTGGATCGTACTGTAACAAACCTTAAAACGGAGCCCAAAATAATGAGGGTGGCCTCTTGCATGGTTCTGGTGTAAGCACCCCTGGTGGTGGAGACAGGGACTGCTAGGGCAACGAAAGGGTGCAGGTGCCTGCAGGCAGAAGGCTGAAGCTTGGAGATACAGGAACCTCTCTGGAGAAGATGTGGAAACTGATCACCAGACTTGTTCAGCGGGAGCCAGGTAGGTAAGTACAGACTCAGGATCAACTGCAGCGTCAGGAACAGGCAAAGGTTGGCAACAGGCTGGCAGCGGGGTACACAATCAGATGGCAGAACTGTAGTCATGGACAGACAGAGGTTGGCAATGGGCTGGCAGCGAGGAACACAATCAGAAGGCAGAGCCGTAGTCATAAATCCAAGCCGAGGTCTGTATAGTAAGCAGAGGCAGATGAACAGGCAGGGAAGATCCAAGAGAGTGGTCAAAGGAAGCCGGGTTTTCAAGAACAAGGTCAGCAGGCAGAAACAGTAATCAGGAACACAGGGACAAGCTGAAGACGATCCAGCACTGACACTAGGCAGACTCTCTGTTTATATAGGGCGCTGTGCGCCGGTATTAGTGTGTGCGTGTGCGTGCGTGAGTGCGCGCTAACGTACACGCGCTCGTATGGATGCGCCATTGCGCATTCCCACTCTGGATCTCACTCGACTCTGTCTAAGACTCCGCGCATGGGCATTGGCATTAGAGGAACGGGGGTTGGCAGCTGCTGCATGGAGATGAGTGCTTTCTGTGTGAGTTCTCTGACAATGTCACTCATCAGGAGAAAGCGTCTACATGCACAAGATATCTCTGTAATGATATATTGTGGATTTCTAAATGGTCTATTATAGTCACAGGTGTAAAAAAAATATAAAAAGAAATGGGGGGGGGGGGACACCCTATATGATACTTACAGGGCATCCATGTGCAATTGGTACGATATTGAGGGTCATGAATATCCCCACATGGGGAACATCTTCTTTGGGAGCTGAGATGGTACCATCCCAAAATAATAGGGATGGAGGCTGATGACAATGTCATCTCCTCATATAAGGTCCCACAGACCCCCCTCTTTTAGTAAAAGTTTTATGTTAAAAAAAAAGATGAACAATTCAGATTTACAGTCTATATCAGTATAATGTATGGTTCATATTTCTATCGTTGCAATATTTTTTTTTTTCACATTTTTATTTTTGCTAGAAAGTTGCCTAGAACTTTCAAATATTATACAGTACAGCCTTGGCCAAAAGTGAAAATGACACAAATATTAATTTTCACAAAGTCCGCTGCTTCAGTGTTTTTAAATCTTTTTGTCAGATGTTACTATAGTATACTGAATTATAAGTACCGCAGGATACTGCTGAAGACCAGACAGACCCAATCTTCACCCATCATGGTGGGCCAAGTCATGACAGACCTTCAGGGACTGGGACTCCACTTACGGGGTCCTCTTTCCTGGACCTGTATAGCACGCTGCCAGAAAACTTTTAGGTATTCAGAAGAAAGACCAAAGTGCTGGATCTCAGGGTCCAGCTCTCCAGGGAGAAGCATTACAGGCAAAACCCTGTTCTTCTTCCATGAGGCCCGGGTACCATTCCTTTGCCTTATCAAGGCACCTTGAATGGATCCGGTTGCATAGCTCCTTGACCCAGGAAGGATCCTGGCGGAGCTTTTTCTTTAGGACTTCTTTACCCGTGACCAACACACTTAGACACTGGCGAAAAAACTGAGGTACTCCCCGTAATGCGAGGGGTTAATTAGGGAGGGGGACTTCCTGTCTTGGGTATGCCAGTGTCCATCACCTGAAGGTGGCCTATAACCCATGTAGTAATTACAATGGCTCTGTGTCCCGTGATGTATGATTAAGAAATAAGAACAAGTATTTTATAAGTGTCAAAGGCTTTTATTGGTAATGACATTAAGTTTATGCAAAGAGTCAATATTTGCATAACCTTTTTCAAGACCTCTGCAATTAACCCCGGCATGCTGTCAATCAACTTCTGGGCCACATCTTGACTGATGGCAGCCCATTCTTGCATAATCAATGGTTGGAGTTTGTCAGATTGGATTGCAAAGCAGTGTAGAGCCATTATTATTTTGCAAGAATATATTGCACTTTTTTCACTGTTTTTCATTTAGTAGATCTATTAATTGTTGTTTTCATTATGAAAAAGGATTAATTGAGATGTCGCTCAACTGTCTTCATCTCATCTTTTTATTGCAGAGTACATCAGAGACACTCAAGCTGTCACACCAAGACCAACTATTATGCAGAATATAACGACTCTGCAGTGTGATAACTGTCCAAAGAAGACCGAACACCCCACCACACATCGTACCACTGTGCTACCCACCGATCATACCACACAGAAACCTTCTTCCGCAACCTCTCCCACAGGATATGTCTTAGTTGGCATATCAGGAGTCTGTCTCAGAATAAAGGCAACTTTCAAGTTAATCCTGAACACCACCAAAATTACAAATGTAAGTTAGTCCTGAGTATAATCTAGAAGTTGTAAAGGCCTTAGACAATGCCAATGAAGAATGTCAAATCCAACTGCGCATGTTTGCATTGGTTTAGATTGTCCCATCAAAACCATTACCAGATCAATGACTATATGACATCCTCTTCAGAATTCAGAGATAGGATTGTTAGCAAAAGGCATGAGGCATACATCTTGTGTGCTCTTATAATTGGTTGTAATAGTAGCGATTTCCTAACCATTGTATGCTAGTGACTATTAGGCACTGGCTAAGGGAAGGGCCATATGAAATTTGGAGGTGCTGCAATTAAAGTACTACCATTCATTTAGCTCTGTAAATCATTTATGATGCTAGTGTGCAGTAACCATTCCCAACTCACAGCTATAACTATGTAATAGTAAAAAGAAGGGTCTTTTGAAATGTGGAAAACATTCCTGAAAAGGGACATCATACTGTTGCTGATTGTATGGATCCAGACTGGGTAGCAGATTACCACAGTTAGTTGCAGTAGAATCATATCGTTCCCAGTTGAGCTTGGCTCCACTTTACAGCTGCTGGTGTTGTATCCAGCAATGAGGTCCATTTTTTTTCCCAGAACAACTCCAGCTGAACAACTGCTAATCTATCTTTTCAATAAACTCAACAAAGTCCATCTGTGATGCAATAGTTTGATTTCCTATTTGTTCAATGGGTCTTCCTGAAGCTTCTCCTCTTGAAGTGGAACTCCTCCTAACATCAAAGATGAGGTACTCTACTTTTTTTTCTTTTATCTCCTTCTATAGTAAGCATCTTTGCTGCTCACAGTGATACTCAAATTAGTCTCTATCAAAGCTAGGGAATTTCATAACCCCCTTAAATGCTCAACATTACTAAAGGAGTTTTTTTTTCAACTCAAATGGAACATTCTATTTGTTCAAGAAACTCATTTCCTTGTTCGAGATTCCACCCAACTGTGTCAGAGTCTCCTGCATGTCTCCAGTCTAGCACCAGCAAATGAAGAGTCCTAAAAAAGTACTGAAGAAGAAAATATTACAGCGCACACATGCAAAAAAGACATTTACCTCCAGCAAGGCTAGTTTAAAAACACCTAAACATTTTCAAAAAAAAAAAAACATTATCAAAAAATATGGGGATTTGGTCACACCATATTGCTATATAGTGCTAAGCCCACTTACTGCGACAAAGTACCCCATGATCAGTGGGTCCTACACTATCTATGGACTGGGAGATCCTGCATCTCTGAACCATGAGAGCATTATAGGGCGTACACACGGTTGGACTTTGTTCGGACATTCCGACAACAAAATCCTAGGATTTTTTCCGACGGATGTTGGCTCAAACTTGTCTTGCATACACACGGTCGCACAAAGTTGTCGGAAAATCCGATCGTTCTAAACGCGGTGACGTAAAACACGTACGTCGGGACTATAAACGGGGCAGTGGCCAATAGCTTTCATCTCTTTATTTATTCTGAGCATGCGTGGCACTTTGTCCGTCGGATTTGTGTACACACGATCGGAATTTCCGACAACGGATTTTGTTGTCGGAAAATTTTATCTCCTGCTCTCCAACTTTGTGTGTCGGAAAATCCGATTGGAAAATGTCCGATGGAGCCCACACACGGTCGGAATTTCCGACAACACGCTCCGATCGGACATTTTCCATCGGAAAATCCGACCGTGTGTACGGGGCATTACACTCTTCTAAATGGGAGAATCTTATGGTCTCCACCCATGACACAAGTGCACCCTAATGAGAGGTACTTAGTGAGGGAGTGGGGTGCTCCTCACCCAAAGGGATTTGGTCAGAATCCATACAATATACAAACAAGATATTTGTGGGGCATCTTTAATGCATCTTTTAGGGTGTGCCCCCCAAATATCTTGTTTGTATATTGTATGGATTCTGACCAAATCCCTTTGGGTGAGGAGCACCCCACTCCCTCACTAAGTACCTCTCATTAGTGTCCACTTGTGTCATGGGTGGAGACCTTAAGATTCTCCAATTTAGAAGAGTGTAATGCTCTCATGGTTCAGAGATGCAGGATCTCCCAGTCCTTGGATAGTGTAGGACCCACTGATCATGGGGTACTTTGTCGCAGTAAGTGGGCTTAGCACCATATAGCAATATGGTGTGACCAAATCCCCATATTTTTTGATAATGTTTTTTTTTTAAAAATGTTTAGGTGTTTTTAAACTAGCCTTGCTGGAGATAAATGTCTTTTTTGCATGTGTGCGCTGTAATATTTTCTTCTACTGTATGGTCTTATGGCTGCACCATCTTTAAGGCATTTTTAGGGTGTGCCCCCCAAATATCTTGTTTCTAAAAGTACTGAAGGATTTATCACCATGGGTAGGGACAAGGTGCTTTGCCTAAAGGGGGTCCCCTCTGCAAGGCAGCCCCATGTCAATGGCATGTGGCCTGGTATTGTTCAGAATGGGGTTTGAACAAGCTTGTCCCCTCCATCATTGTCAGCCAAGCTGCAGATTAAGAGTCTGGTACAGATTTCCTGAGGGACCTCACATATTTTTTGTTTCTTTATGTGAGGTACCCCCTTAAAATCTATACCAGACTCAAAGGGTCTGGTATGCATTTTGGGGGGTGGGGGGCACTGCACTTTTTTTTTTTTCATTCCTGGTCTAGCACGTGCTACAGGAAAAATACTAAGTTCCCCTAAAAATAAGACTGGGTCTTATATTAATTTTGCCTACAAAAAACACACTAGGGCTTATTTTCAGAGGATGTCTTATTTATTTACGATAATAAAGTGGTTGTAACCCTAAAAAAAATATATCCTGTTTCTTTAAAGCATGATAGACAGCACAGTGTCATTTACCACTCTCTACCGCAGTGTTTCTCGACTCCTGTCCTCAAGGCGCCGCAGCAGGTTATGTTTTCAGGATTTCCTTCAGATGAAACGGCTGTGCTAATTACTAAGGCAGTGAAACTGATCAAATCACCTGTGAAAAATAATGGAGAGGCTAAAAACATGACCTGTTGGGGTGCCTTGAGGACCAGAGAAACACTGCTCTACAATATGTTCTAAAAACCCTGGAATAAAACAATAAAATATATATTTTTTTAAAGTTCCGGTGTCCCCTGTCTTCTCCCCCCCCCCCCTCCCCCTATCAGGAGTCAGTATTATGATATCATTTCAGCTATGACTAAGCATCTGTTGTGATGTGAATTGTGTTAGCTGTTCTCCCCTGTTTTCTATGCATAAGATATGACTGTTTTTGAATTTTAATCTTTCAATAAAGATGCCTTCAGCTGTGTGCGGCCGTCCAGGATTTTTCCTTCCTTCATGATATCATTTTAATCATTTAACTTGGTTAAAGTCCTTTTAAAATTATGTAATCAGTTTTCTAAAAAGGTTATACTGGTATAAGGTGCAGTGTGTCTCCTTTTGTAACTGTTTTATGGGGAATACCTTTTTACAGCTCCCCTGGGAACTCACGTGATCTGCTCTTCTTCTTCACTCTGAGACCCCTGCTGACTACAGCCCACTCCGAGCGCTGCGGAGGGAGGGACCACAAACCTTAGCCGGGAGGAGAGAGTAAGAGGGAAGACTCAAAATCCCTGCTGACGTCAGCCCACTCTGAGCACTGCAGAGGGAGGGACCACAAACCTCAGCCGGGAGGAGAAGAGAAGAGGGTAGACCTGAGATCCCTGCTGACGTCAGCCCACTCTGAGCACTGCAGAGGGAGGGACCACAAACCTCAGCCGGGAGGAGAAGAGAAGAGGGTAGACCTGAGATCCCTGCTGATGTCAGCCCACTCCGAGCACTGCAGAGGGAGGGGCCGCAGACGTCAGCCAGGAGGAGAAGAGGGTAGACCCAAGATCCTTGCTAACGTCAGCCCACTCCGAGCACTGCAAAGGAAGGGGCCGCAGACGTCAGCCAGGAGGAGAAGAGAAGAGGGTAGACCCAAGATCCCTGCTGACATCAGCCCACTCTGAGCACTGCAGAGGAAGGGGCCGCAGATGTCAGCCAGGAGGAGAAGAGAAGAGGGTAGACCCAAGATCCCTGCTGACGTCAGCCCACTCTGAGCACTGCAAAGGAAGGGGCCGCAGACGTCAGCCAGGAGGAGAAGAGAAGAGGGTAGACCCAAGATCCCTGCTGACATCAGCCCACTCTGAGCACTGCAGAGGAAGGGGCCGCAGATGTCAGCCAGGAGGAGAAGAGAAGAGGGTAGACCCAAGATCCCTGCTGACGTCAGCCCACTCCGAGCACTGCAGAGGGAGTGGCCACAGACGTCAGCCGGGAGGAGAAGAGAAGAGGGTAGACCCGAGATCCCTGCTGACGTCAGCCCACTCTGAGCACTGCAGAGGAAGGGGCCGCAGACATCAGCCGGGAGGAAAAGAGAAGAGGGAAGACCTGCAATCCCTGCTGATGTCAGCCCGCTCCGTATACTGAAGAGAGAGGGGCCGCAGACAGTCGGTAGGAGAGAAGACCTCCGGCGGATTAGCGGCAGCTGTAAAAAAGGTATTTTTTTTAATACAGTTACAAGGGGAGACACACTGCACCTTATACCTGTATAATCCTTTTACAAAACAGATTACAGTTTTTTTCATGAACTTTACTAGGGCTTATTTTCAGGGTAGAGCTTATATTGCAGCCCTCCCGATAATCATGCTAGGTCTTATATTCGGTGTAGGGCTTATTTTCGGGGAAACACAGTAGCATTTGCAAATAAAAACTGCCAGCAAATAAAACCTAAATTCTTGCTTCTTTTGAGAAAAATAGTGCACTGACCCATCTAAAAGTCTCCTACGATACATAACAGACCCTGAGAAGTCTGCTATGTAAAGTATTATGTGGTGCCTTTGGGGTAGGTTCTGTGAAGTTCGACAAACACTGCTTGAACCAAAGCCAGGTCAGTTTGGTGCAGCATTAATCTAAGGTTTTAGGAATTTGAGATTTTACCTGAACCTCCTCCCTACAGCTACACTGGTCCCCACAGCTTCTTCTCCTCCATGCCCCAATGGTCTAGGGTTCTAAGATCATCAAAATCAAAGCAGGGTCCATAGCCCTGAACTGGATGTGATGACTCCAAGGGATAGTCCAACGTTGGAGTGTGGTGGAGCACCATCTGCTGGGCAAGCAGAGGATCAGGTAAGTAAAACAGTTTCACCTCTCCCCTAGACAAAATAAGTTGGGGTCATTTTACCTTTTTCTGAAGTCGGGTTTTAAACTCAACCATTACTCTCTTAGACCCCTTTCACACCGAGGGCGTTTTGCAGGCGCTATAGCGTTAAAAATAGCGCCTGCAATCCGCCCTCAAACAGCTGCAGCATTGTCTCCGGTCTGAAAGCCCGAGGGCTTTTACACCGGAGCGCTGCGATGGCAGAACGTCAGGAAAAGTCCTGTCAGCAGCTTCTTTGGAGTGGTGAAGGTGCGGTGTGGGGCAGCTCTGGGATACCGCCGGCAAAACGCAGCTATTGCGGCGCATTGCGGGTGGTTTTAACCCTTTCTAGGCCGCTAGCGGGGGGTAAAAGCGCCCCGCTAGTGGCCGAAATGCGGCGCTAATCCGATGGTAAAATGCCGCTAAAAATGGCGGCGTTTTAGCTCTAAAATAACGCTCATAAAACACTCATGAAACCCTCATAAAACGCTCCCCATGCATCTAAATGGACCCTTTCACACTGAGGCGTTGCGCTGGCGGGGCGTTGAGAAAAGTCCTGCAAGCAGCATCTTTGGAGCAGCTTTTGGGCGTTAAAAAGGCGCTTCAAAAACGCCCCGCTCCATTGAAATTAATTGAAAACGCTGTAAAAACGCCTGAATAGCGCCTATAATCCGCCCTGAGCTGTAGAAAATTCACATGATCTCACAAAAAGGTAAACATGCAAGCAGAAAAGAGAGCATCTACAACAACAGCACTGAACCTGTGGATAGGTCAGAATGATTAAACAGACCATCAAAGTGCCAAAAAAACAAAATTAAAGTGCCAAAAAAAAAAAAGAATCCCAGAAAAATGAAGATTTGAAGTAAAACAAGACACTGCTTGTTACTTTACAAGACGCTGCATGTTTTACATGATCTCACAAAGGATAAACATGCAAGCAGAAAGATAGCATCAATAACACATGCTTCAATAACGTTTGAAAAACGCTGTTAAAACGCCTGCAGTGTTGCGTTAATTTTACCGCTAGCGCCCCTAAAACGCGCTAAAAACGCAGAAATAACGCTAAGGCATTTTAGGGCGTTTTTGAAGCGCCTTGGTGTGAAAGGGGTCTTAGACCCCTTTCACACTGAGGCATTGCAAAACCACGGTAAAAACGATGAGTGTTATTAGCGTGGTTTTACAGCTTTTTTGCCGCATTAGCGTTACAAATAGCGCTAACGCCCATACGTTTTAATCGCGTTTTTATAGTGTTTTTTAAGCGTTAGCGTCAGCAAACCTGATCATGTGACCATGCAGTCATGTGACCTTCCCCACAGCTTCTGGGCGGTTTTAAAGCGGTATTACCGCGGTTTTACATCGGTTTTACAGCGTTTCCCATTCATTTCAATTGGGATAGACGTTTTTACAGCGCTATGTTATGCGCCCAAAAGATGCTCCAAAAAAGCTGTTTGCAGAATTTTTTCCAACGCACAGCCAGCGCAACGCCTCAGTGTGAAAGGTTACACTGAGATACATGGGGGGCGTTTTTCATGCGGTATTTAGGCGGTAATTTTAGCGCTAAAATGCCTGAAAAACGCCTCAGTGTGAAAGGGGCCTTAGTAATAAAGTGGGAGCATTCCTAGCCAGAAAAATTATCAGGCAGCAGAGTTAAACATCAAATACCCCTGACAGCTTGCGTAAACGTACAAATTCCCAAGACATTGGCAACACCTTTAGCAATTTCTTCAGCAATCTTTGTAACCTAAATCAGGATGCACAGACGCCACAGCCCACCATAGATAGCATTCAAACATTTTAAGCTTCTTCCATGTACCAACTCTATTACATGATCATATAGGGGACCTAACCATCCCTTTATAGAGAAAAAATCCATAGTATTATGCGATCTTTACCTTTATACCAGGCGCTGATGGCCTTCCAAATGAATATTATAAGTTCCGCACACTAATCCTATTTCTGCATCTAGCCCCTATTGTACTTTTAACTATGCTATACAACAAATCAGGTAAAGACCCCACGGATACAGGGAACCAGGGCTTTTTTTCTGGTAATAGCAAGGAGTGTTGGGGTGTGCTGGAGGGTCTATAGTTGCTGGCTGTTGGGGGATTTAATGCCTCTGTGGAGAGGTGTTCTATTGTGAGGAATGGGGTCTATTGTTTCTGGGGAGGTCTATTGCTGATGGTGGGGGATCTATTGGTCCTCCTGGGGGGTGAATTGTTCCTGGGAGAGATCTACTGTTGAGGGAGGAGGCTATTGTTGTTGGCTGCAGGAGGGTCTATCTCTGCTGGGAGATCTATTGCTTCTGGCTGGGGTCTTATGTTGCTAGGGAGGTCTATTGTTGTGGGGGTAATATTGTTGCTGGGGAATCTATTGTTGCTGGGGCCTTGCAGCTTTCACATGCGTTTGCAAATGTGTGCTAACTAAACCCCTGCTTTTAACAGACGGTTAGACAGGCTAATTTGGTTGGTCAGCAGACTGGTTGGTGAGTTGAGCTATGGAATTGTCTTTGTCTTACATGTATATGGCCCTCCATGTGCTCCTTACTGTGAAGGCCAGTTATGTGTGTGGGCGGTGGCCAGTGTTTTGTTACTATTATTGCAGGGGGAAACTATTGTTGCTAGGGCGATCTATTGTAGCTGGGGGGGGGGGGGATTTTTGTTGTTGCTAGCTGCAGGGGATCTATTTTACTGCTTTTCGTGTAATTATTAACAAATTCCATACAAATTACTTAGCACCACAAAATGATACTTGCTTCTGTATTCTCTTAGGCTCAATTCACACCTTGGCATTCCGTTTTGCGGGCGGAATCACCGCGATTCTGCCTGCGAATCAGAAATGCTGCAAATCGCGGGATGCCCTTGTGATTCCTGCTATTTTGAATGCCACCAAATCGCGGCGCGGTTTCGCCACAATTGTTGCCCGACGAACCGCTGTAAAATTGCGGTAAAATGCACAAACTGAATCGTGGGACGCCCGGCGCCCAAAGGAAGTAGCTTTCGCATTTTTACAGCGATTTTACAGCGATCCGTCTGGCGGCAATCGCGGCAAAATCTCTCTGCGATTTGGTGCCATTCAAAATAGCGGGGATCACAAGGGCGTCCCGCGATTTGCTGCGTTTCCAAATCGCAGGCAGAATTGTGGCAATTCTGCCCACAAAACAGAACGTCAAGGTGTGAATGGAGCCTAAAAGCGGCATTACCAGGAGCTGAGTAGGGGGTGGAACCAAGGGACGGTGTTTGAAGGTAGGTAGGGAGCAGAAGCAAGGAGATACGCGGAAGGAGGGAGTACCTGCACTTATTCTCTGAGGAAAAAAAGTCCTGGAGGGAACTATGGACCAATTTATTTATTAAATTCAGATATGAAACTGTTTGATAAGGCCATAGTCCATGAACTCTTGGATATCCTTACACTACTTATAAATCACAATCAAGTCAGATTTGTGAAGGCACAACAGACTTCAGACAGTACCAAATGCCTACCAAATTTGGCACATTGTGCGATCATGAATAGAACACCTTCTCTAATTTTATCCTTGGATGCAGATAAAGCATTTGATAGAATGCATTTCTGTATTTAATAATGTGATGTCTTAGTAGACTGGATACCAATTGTGTTTTGGAGTGGACCAGATGTCCACACTGTCTTTCTTTTTGGTACTTAGTTCTACCTAATACTTCCATGTATTGCATTTTGGGACCAAGATACCAATAGTACAAACCAACCCATATTGATTAAATTGTGCATTTTGTACAGTATATTTGTTTTGCTATGCTTACATAGCATTTGTGAACATCATTAAAACACTTGGTGGAAAACAAGTTGTTTTGATGTTCCACCTATAATGACTTCAACTGCATTCCTAATTGGTGACCAATATGATCTTGACAATATGAAAATTGTAGACATCCTTCTTTGGTACAGAAATACTGTGAACTTTGATGTCTGTACTCTTATGTTTTTTTTCAATAAAAATTTAATGCATAAAGAAATATATTGTGAATTGTGGGAATATTGTCTTTGCCTCTAAGACAAAGCCCTGACAGAGGGAGAAGACATCAAAGACAGAGCAGAGTTTGGGGGGAGAGACAATGTGTGACAGACTCACCCGAACATAGCTTATTGAATAGAGAGAATGGCAGCTCTGTGAATTACTTTTTCTGATAAGCTAAAATAAATCCTCACACTGTAAATGTTAGACAGAAAACAAGAAAAGAATTTTAACCACTTACGGACCGCCCGCCGTCGTTTTACGTGGCTATTTTCAAGAGGAATATTGTTGTTATGGCAGCAGCTAGCTACCATAACCCTGGTATCTTCTTCTTCAGTGAGCGGTCGGCTTTCAGATAAAAGTGGTCTCTGCAGTGGATTCGCCGCAAGATCACTGTTATCAGTGGCGGGAGACGCCCCCCCTCCCGTTGCTCTCCGGTGTCCTCCGGCGCTTACCAAACCCGTTGGCAGCGGCGGAGGCAATTGTGTCCTGTCCCTGGCTTGACATGGAGACGAGTGAGGGGGAGATGGACCCCACCCATCTCCATACCACTGCAGGGCGGAAGCGACGTCAAAACGTCACTTCCACCCATAGCTCTTAAAGGGACATTTTTTTAAATTATTTTTTATTACATTTTAGTGTAAATATGAGAGCGGAGGTCTTTTTGACCCCAGATCTTATATTTAAGAGGTCCTGTCATGCTTTTTTTCTATTACAAGGGATGTTTACATTCTTTGTAATAGGAATAAAAGTGACACTTTTTTTTAAAGAACAGTGTAAAAAATAAAATAAAAGGTAAAATAAATAAGAAAAACATTTTTTTTTTAAAGGTGCCCCGTCCCGCCGGGCTCGCGTGCAGAAGCGAACGTATACGTGAGCAGCGCCTGCATATGAAAACAGTGTTTAAAGAACACATGTGAGGTATCACCGTGATTGATAGAGTGAGAGGAATAATTCTAGCCCTAGACCTCCTCTGTAAGTCTAAACATGAAACCTGTAGAAATGATTAAACGTTGCCTATGGAGATTTTTAAGGGTAAAAGTTTGTCGCCATTCTACGAGCAAGCGGAATTTTGAAGCGTGACATGTTGGGTATCAATTTACTCAGCAGAACATTATCTTTCACAATATAAAAAAAAATTGGGTTGACTTTACTGTTGTCTTATTTTTTAACTAAAAAACTTTATTTTTTCCAAAAAAAGTGCGCTTGTAAGACCGCTGCGCAAATACAGTGTGACAGAAAGTAATGCAATGACCACCATTTTATTCTCTAGGGTGTTAGAAAAAATATATATATAGTTTTTGGGGGTTCTAAGTAATTTTCTAGCAAAAAATGTTTTTAACACCAAATCTCAAAAAGAGGCTCGGTCCTGCTATCAGTCAATCTTCCACTGATCCTTGTGTTCTTTGTGTTCTTCAGATGACGATCCCATCACCTCCAATCACAGAGGCCATTGCGATTTGTGATGACGGCATAGCAGAACTGATATTAGAATTTCCTGAAGGAGATCTTAGCCTGGTGTTTATAGAGGTATGGAAGGCACAGACTGGGGGAAGTATGTAATGGGTAGATAGGGAATGGGAGAGGGGAATATATTCAAAGAACTACAGACTGTCCTTTGAGTAGAGGGATGATAACAGACCGTTGACATGGAACGCCGTTTTTAATAGGAGGTGCTTTTTGATTTCCAGCTATCAGACAATATAAGATGGACAGTTTGGAACTTAGTATCCAGAAGTGAAATATTCTATTTATGTAATATTTTTGTACTTTTTTGCAGAACAAGAAGAACAAATCTTTTCACCTGGGGGCCATTGAAATGTGGATGATAAATGACGGTAATACCCCAAATACAACCGTAAACTGCCAAGATTTTTTTAGATAAATTTTCTAACACAGTGTTCAAATGTACTAAACCAAGTTACAAGGTCACTCCACCAAAAACTGATCATTTCAAGTTTGTTAGATGGTGGAGAGTTAACCACGCTTATGGTTCATTTGCACTTGCTTCGACTTTAACAGACATTAAAGTGCCTACAACTTCAACATGCTTTTTTGATGTGTTTTTGTTCTTCTGCGATGCTTCAGTGGTGCTTTGATGATGCTTCAGTGGTGCTTTTTTGAAGGTTTAATAAAGCTTGGCTCTCTGTGTGTCTTGATATCTCATACCTGCAATACCTCCAAAATAAAGCCTCTCAAAAGCTGCAGGTGCTTCAACCAAGCTTTGTCCTAGACTTTTATAGAGGCTTTGAAGATGCCTTGAAGCACCACTAAAGCAACATGGGGTATAATTTTTAAAGCAAAGCCAAAGCAAACCAAAAACAAGGTGTAAACAGGACTGTAAGCTTATCATTTTATTTAGTGACAGGGGCTTTGACTGGCGTTCGCGAGAGCTTTAAAAAAGCATGTTCGAAGCCTTGTTTTGAAGCAAGTGTAAACGAGACCTTACTGTCTCTTTCATCTGTTAAGGACTCTTTTGGCAATATCCCTGCACTGAGTTCCTCAGTCCGCATACTTGCAGTGCCCATTATGTAGACTGGATACCAACTGTGTTTTGGAGTGGACCAGATGTCCACTCTGTCTTTCTGTTTGGTACTTACTTCTACCTAATACTTCAATGTATTGCACTTTGGGACCAAGATACCAATAGTACAAACTAACCCATATTGATTAAATTGTGCATTTTGTACAGTATATTTGTTTTGCTATGCTTACATAGCATTTGTGAACATCAGTAAAACACTTGGTGGAAAACACGTTGTTTTGATGTTCCACCTATAATGACCTCAACTGTACTCCTAATTGGGATTGTTTGTTATTTTGCTTATTTGTAATTTCGTAAATTCTTGTATTTTGGTTCTTTTAACTATTCAGATGTTCAAATTGATCTGAATGTATGAATACTAACAAATTTGTACGAAAATCCATTCGTTACAAACCGAATCGGACATGTCTAATCCCTGCTTTGAGTTTCATGCTCTGCATAACTGCTGTGCCCGTCATGAGGATTTCTCGCCACTCCTGCACTAGGTTTCTGGGTCTTCACCCTTCTGGGGCCCTGATTATAAAATTTTTAAAAAAGGTGAAATTTTCTAGGTGACATCATTGGCTAAATATGGCCACGGCACGGCCATTGTCATTGCATAAATATGCCATGCGGCCATATTTGGCTAGTGATGTAAAGCTATTTCCTTCCCTTTGTTTACATAGCTGGGGATTTTCAAGCAGTAAATGAATGGGGCCAGACAGTATCATTAATTACTTGGGACGTGGCGGGTGATAGCACATACATAGTGCACTTACTTATTCATACAAAAAAAGTAAACAATAAATAAACACAAACAGTTTTGACTAGTCCTTTATTTAAAATAAAAAAAAAACTCCCTGACACCCCAAAATTGCACTGACTATAGGATTGACTGTCCTATTTTGCTGCTGACTCATGCTTAATAATATCTTCCTGGGTCCTGTCACTAATATTAAACCAAAGTGTAGGGTCTACTGAGTGACGTCATTGCCCAGATACGGCCATGTAGCACTGTGTTTGGCTTCTGATCTCCAAGGTCTGGCTTTTCATACTGACATCTACTGTACAGCATTTTTGCTATTGTGATCCGGGAACTGTTTGCCATTCCTTCACAGATCAATTCTACTTCCCTTATTGGATAGTGGGATTTGGGTGTATGTATGGGGATGAAGGCTTGTTTGTTGCAGCTGCCAGTCTGTGGTGACAATGTTGTCATATTTTATTATTGAAATGGTGAGGGTGTTTCATGTTTTTATATAGTGTGTATTTTTCAATAAAGCATTTTCCATTTTTCATAATTCCGCATTAACCCTTTTTGATGTTTCTCTTGAGGATTTGTAGTCCTCTTAATTGTATTCCTTGTAAATTAGTCTAGGCAGTTCCAGCACTGTTCCCTTTGTATACAACCTCTAGCCATGACCAACCTTATTGTCTTTGTATATCAGCCCACCCACCCGACCATACATAATCTGTCTTTCTAAACTTGCCAGTCATGCTCAGATGTGGACTTTTTATCTTTCTTTGCTTTACAGAGGGGGCCTTCATATTTGCCTATAAGTCAATAGAAGCCTTGGTTACCCCACTTGGACATTCAATAACCCGTGAAGAAGTGACATTTAGGGTTAGTCACATGGTGAGCGTTGTGCTCATGGATTTCAAGGCTCAGGGCTTTGAACTGGATCGGGGCAATATCAGAAGTGGTAAGCCACACTAGGGTGACAATATTGACACTCATTATGCAGCATTCTATCTGAATCTTTAAGTCATGGTGATCATATCTCCTCAATATAGATGGGATCACCAAACTGCAGAGTTGTCTTATCAAGTTGTTTGTCACATTTTTCTTTTGTTTATGTATTGACAACTTTATTTGGTTTACATTATTATTATTATGTCAGGGCCTTTTTCTGATGTAGTGTTTGGGCCCTGGCCTCACCTCAAAACTAAACTCAAGGGAAAGATGTACCCTTGCACTGTGCCCCTCTTCTCAGCATGGGGTATTTCTTTGTTTTGCCTAGGGAATGATGAAAATAATACCGTATATACTCGAGTATAAGTCAAATTTTTCAGCACATTTTTTGTGCTGAAAGTGCCCCCCTAGACTTATACTCGAGTCAAGCACTTTTCTGCAGCAAATAAGTTCAGAGACCCCAAATTTTGGCTGCAACTAGGGGGCATCTAGGAACCCTTAACTACCGAGTTTGAAGTTCAGGGGACCTATGGCTGCAAATGGGCACAGTGAGGCATGCAAATGGGCACAGTGATGCTGCAAATGGGCATTGTTGACCCTCTTTTCCACTTACAGTAGCTGTGCATTTCTCACCCTCGTCTTATACTCGGGTCAATACGTTTTTCCCATTTTTTTTGTGGTAAATTAGGGCCTCGACTTATACTCGGAACGACTTATACTCGAGTATATACGGTAATTAATTTGCCTTCTTTCTCACTCCTGCCAGCTTCCTCCTCTTCATCCCCCAAAACCTCTTTGCTTCACATCTCTGTTAGTTGCAGCTCTCTGACATCTTATGGTACAAAGCAGGACCACCATTTATGGGAGGATGCCATGGGCCCCAACCACAACTTATAGCTTAGGACAGTGGAGAAGATCTCCTACTGCTGAAAAACAAAGTATAAAGTGGGTATTTCACCCTATTTATCATCCCCTGGGCAAAAGGAGCAGTTACCCTTTGCAGTGGTGAGAGGAACTTCCATCCCTGCTTTTCACCATCATGTGGAAGCTAATGTCTGCATGTTGCAGGACAAGAGTCCACATGACAATAGACAGCAAGCATAAGTAGAGATGTTACCTCTCCTTCATAGCTGATTGTGTAACCTTGCTGATGGCCGTGAAGGATGTAAGAAGAGGCACACTGCTGGAACTGGTGGTGCCACTACATATTCTAAAACTCAGTGATGGTGACAGATCAGTAATCTCTACCCCTCCTTCTCAATCACTTCTTCTGGTGAGCTGTTGTCAGAGCCTCAGTTCCCCCCTAAGCAACAAAGAGTCTATGCCAGTGTTTCTTAACTCCAGTCCTCAAGGTGCCCCAACAGGTCATGTTTTCATGCTTTCCGTTATTTTGCACAGGTGATTTGATCAGTTTCATTGCCTTAGTAATTACCACAGCTGTTTCATGTGAGGGAAATCCTGAAAATATGACCTGTTGGGGTGCCTTGAGGACTGGAGTTGAGAAACACTGGTCTATGCAATGGCTAAGAAAAATGCTGCCACTTTTTTTGCAGCTGATATGCCTGGGGACAGCTGCCACATTGGGGCAGATATTCTGTCCCCTTTACTGGGGCAGGCTGAGAGGTGGCTAACCCCATGCTATTACTGTAAGTGCAAGGAAAGGTTGAGTGTAACAACTAGGGTCGAGCCAAATGTACCTGTATATTTCTTTCTAAATGTTACTTTTTCTGCTGCACACTCTACAGCAAGAATGACAAAGTAAGTTCTCCCCCAAAATGCACACTAGACCCTTTAATTCTGTTATTGTTTTTAAGGCGTACATGAGTTCTACCAGGAAATCCATATCAGACCCTTGACCCAAGCATGCAACTTGGCTTGTCAGGAAGGGGAAGGGATGACCATGCAGCAAACCCCTCCTGAACTATACCAGGCCACATGCCCTCAACATGGAGGGGCCTGGCAAAGCATCTTGTACCCATGCTGATAAGGACAAGGGCCTCTCACTTCGAGAGTCTCAGCTCCCTGATATGTCATCATCTATATAAGGGTTTGGACCAAACCGTTGGCTCATCTCTAATAAACATTACCACATTTGGTCAATGGTGTCATCTGAGAGACCACACCCTTGCACTGTCATTGAGCAATGGCTACTGGAGAGAGAAAGTAAGGAATCCGCAGCTCCACACATCCACGCAAGTGTGTGATGGTAAGAATGACAACCTCAGCCTGGGCTCTCACTAGACCGTGCCCCCACACTAGACCATGCCCCCAATGTGTTTTGCTCTGCCCCTTGGAGCTTAAACATGGGGATCCCCATGATTAACCTCCAAGGGGCGAGGTGAAATGCATTGGGAGCGTGGCCTGGTGGGAGCCCATGCTGAGGTTGTCATTTTTACCATTACCCACTCTTGATTGCACAACTTTTCCTGAGAGGATGTGGTTTGTTGAGAATGAGACAGTAAAAAATTGGGTCCTTTCACCATTCTTTGCTGTCACTTATGGTACTATATGTAACTCCAGCCTTTTGAATAGAGGCAATATTTATACAGTCTCTGTATTTAGTGGTGGGGTCTTCTCTTCTTGTAGTTGGGGAGGCTTGGAAGGCTCATGTCACTTTGTACTGTTCTGTTTGAAATGGTGCTTTATACAATTACATGCCTCCTTAGATCCCAGTTAGGGGCGTAGGTACAGGGGTCGATTGCGACCTTGCCCCATGCTCCAGGGGGCTCATGGGGCCCCCTGTACACCTGGATAGGAGGGGCGGCAGGGCTGCATATAAAGGAATGGACCCCCTCCATTTTACTCCTGCAGCCGCTGAAAGGCTAAAACATGGAAAGTATTGGTTCCTCTACATGATGCCATGCTGCCCCACCTATCCACCTCCTGCTATGATCAGTCTCCTTTGTACTGCCCCAGCCTCCCTCACCCCCCGCAGCGCTGATAGGTTCCCCCTCCCCTGCCGGCTACTATGGGGGATTCTTTCAGGATGGAGAGAGGGGAAGAGGCCCGTAAATGTGTCATTTGCCAGCCCCTTTCTTATCTTAATGAATAGTGTCAGTGATCCGTACTATTCATAACTGAGACATAGTAAACTGTGTTTACTATGCTTCAGTTTGAAAATGAATAGGAAGCTCTCTCCATTCATTCCCTGCAGCTGCAGAGATAGAGATCGAGGGCTGTGTCCTCAATCTCCTGTCTCTGTCTCAAAGGTGAAACATCAGAGGTCTGTTTAGACCCCTTATTATTTCACCAAAGCCCATCCAACGGGGCTCCTAAAAAATCGTACAAAACAACAAAAAATAAAATTGTAAATAAATCAATCAATAAATAAATAAAATTAAATGGTTAAAAAAATAAAAATAACAAAGATAAAAAAACTAGTTTAGACCCCTTATATTTCACCAAAGCCCCCCCCAACGGGGCTCCTAAAAAATCGTACAAAACAACAAAAATAAAATTGTAAATAAATCAATAAATAAATACAATTAAATGGTTAAAAAAAATAAAAATAACAAAGATAAAAAAACTACTGACACCAGGGGCAGAACTACCAGGGTTGCAAAGGTTGAACTTGAGACTGGGCTCTGGTACTCCGCCACCATGGGGGGGGGGGGGGGGGCAGCTGGGGGTCAGGGGGGCCCTTTATGGTTTCTTGCACTGGGGCCCTGAAGTCTCTGATCCCAGTCCATATGGATAGCTTGGTCACTTGCAATTCAGCAGAATCCACAAAAAGCATAACTCTTTAACAGAACCCATAAATTATACTAAACATGGGTTTGATCTGATCAATCAATTTACTGCTCATTGCTCCTGAGTTGACGTTTTTTAATAACAGAAATTAACATGAATAGGAAAACGTTTTTTGTTTTTTTTTCTTAATTGAAAAATATATGTAAAAGAAAACCTTAAATTGTATGTTCTTCTTCTATGATTCTGTAACCACCTTACCCTTATGCCTTTGCAGATGACGAATCTACATTTATCATCTATGGTAAGGAACTTATCGTAAAATACATTCTCATCTTCAAACCATTACTGAATTGACTTCCAACATGTTCACAAGTTTTGTTTGTTTTTTGTCTTTGTTAGCATTATCCTGTTGGCTCTAAAGGCAAAACTCTTTGATCTGAGATGGGGCCACTTTAGTTCCAACAATGGCGGCCTGCATATTGTCTCATGTTAAACAACATAAATTCAAACACCACTGTAATGCCCCGTACACACGGTCGGACTTTCCGACGGAAAATGTGCGATCGGAGTGTGTTGTCGGAAATTCCGTGTGTGGGCTCCATCGGACATTTTCCATTGGATTTTCCGACACACAAAGTTTGAGAGCTTGCTATAAAATTTTCCGACAACAAAATCCGTTGTCGGAAATTCCGATCGTGTTTACACAAATCTGATGCACAAAGTGCCACGCATGCTCAGAATGAATTAAGAGACGAAAGCCATTGGCTATTGCCCCGTTTATAGTCCCGACGTACGTGTTTTACGTCACCGCGTTCAGAACGATCGGATTTTCAGACAACTTTGTGTGACCGTGTGTATGCAAGACAAGTTTGAGCCAACATCCGACGGAAAAAATCCTAGGATTTTGTTGTCGGAATGTCCGATCAATGTCCGACCGTGTGTACAGGGCATTAGACTAAAATGGGTAATTGAATGGAACCATACATCAATAATCCAACCACAATTATCAAAAAATTATTATTCCATTAGCCATGTCCACTGCTTAAGACTATTTATTGCACAAAACATACCGTATTTAAAGTGGAAGGCAAGTCAAAACTAAGCTTAACCACTTAAGGCCCGGAAGAATTTTTGACCAGGCCATTTGCACCCAAACAAAATTGACGTCCTTTTTTTCCCACAAATAGAGCTTTCTTTTGGTGGTATTTGATCATCTCGACCATTTTGAAAAAAATACTTTTTTTACTTTCTGCTATAATACATATCTATAAAAAAATATATAAAAAAACCTAATTTATTCATCAGTTTAGGCTGATATATATTCTACATATTTTTGGTAACAAAAAAATCGCAATAGGCATATATTATAGTTACATAGTTACATAGTTACATAGTAGGTGAGGTTGAAAAAAGACACAAGTCCATCAAGTCCAACCTATGTGTGTGATTATGTGTCAGTATTACATTACATATCCCTGTATGTTGCGGTCATTCAGGTGATTATCTAATAGTTTCTTGAAGCTATCAATGCTCCCCGCTGAAACCACCGCCTGTGGAAGGGAATTCCACAACCTTGCCGCTCTTACAGTAAAGAACCCTCTACGTAGTTTAAGGTTAAACCTCTTTTCTTCTAATTGTAATGAGTGGCCACGAGTCTTATTAAACTCTCTTCTGCGAAAAAGTTTTATCCCTATTGTGGGGTCACCAGTACAGTATTTGTAAATTGAAATCATATCCCCTCTCAAGCGTCTCTTCTCCAGAGAGAATAAGTTCAGTGCTCGCAACCTTTCCTCATAACTAAGATCCTCCAGACCCTTTATTAGCTTTGTTGCCCTTCTTTGTACTCGCTCCATTTCCAGTACATCCTTCCTGAGGACTAGTGCCCAGAACTGGACAGCAAACTCCAGGTGCGGCCGGACCAGAGTCTTGTAGAGCGGGAGAATTATAAACCAATATTGATTGGTTTGCACAAAAGTTATTGCGTCTACAAAATATGGAATAGATTTAGGGACTTTTAATTTTTTTAAATTGTTTTTACTAGTAAAAATTTGCGATTTTTAGCGGGACTGTGACATTACAGCAGATGAATCTGACCCCAAATGACAATTTTTGGGGACCAGTGACATTATTACATTGATCAGTGCTATAAAAATGCACTGATCAATGTAAAAATGACACTGGCAGGGAAGGGGTTAACACTAGGGGCGATCAAGGGGTTAAATGTGTTCCCTGGGTGTGTTTTAACTGTAGGGGGGGTGGGCTGCCTGGGACATGACAGAGATCACTGTTCCCGATGACTGGGAACAGTAGATCTCTGACACATCCCCTGTCAGAACTGGGATCCGCTTTGTTTACAAAGGCAGAGCCCCATTCTGTCTCTCCTCACTGAGATCGCGAGCCGCCGTGGACATCGAGCCTGCCTGACCCACGGGCATGGTCCTGCAGCGTGCAGGCAACACGCTTTGCGCAGGAGAGCCAACCTGCTGCAGTACAACTGCAGTGGGCGGTCATTAAGTAGTTAAAGGGTAACTCCACTATCGTGGGGAAAAAAAAAACAAATGAAGAAAAAATAATATAGCGCATATAATTGCGACACTAATCATATTGTAATTGAATGATATTAAAAATTACCTTTCCTTTTCAATCTGCAGCCAATGTAATTTTCTGGGAATGCATTGCAATATGGCTACCTGGAGGTGTTCTGTACACAGAGTGTGCACTGACCACTCCCCATAAACATCATTTCCTGCTTGTGTGATTGGCTCACCAATTTTCCCAGAAGTCTGCCTAGGATACAAGACAGATTTCAGGCATCCCCTGCAACAAAAATGTCATTTTTTTGAGAGATACTTTCAATAGGAACACGTCTAATAGGGATGCAGGCCCAGCAGATTTCCTCATTAGTGCTCTGCAGCTGCAAACCTGACAGTTAATTATGAAACCACTCCCATTAGACCCACTGACAAACACAGAGGGATTTCTTCAGAATAACAAAAGGTATGAATCTGCAACAAAGTTTGTTATAATCCTTGCAATGTACAATTGATCACCCAGAGGGGAATGTTTTTTTCTCAACAAAAGTGGAGTTACGCTTTAAATCTGCTCCCATCCTCATTCTTTTTATTTTATTTTTTTGTTTGCAAACTTTTTTTATTGAGGTTAAATTGTGGTATTCTAAGCCTATTCTATCTACCCTGTAAAAGGAAAGCTGTCTATACTTACCTATACTGAGGGTGTTTTGGTCAGGTCACATGATCTCTCCTTCAGTGTAAAGGAGAGATTGCCCATAATGGCTAAAGAGCCTGGGCAATGATGTCACCCACAGGCTTATTAGGAGGCATCCATTGTCTATTGTCCCTCCTCGACACTGAAGCTGCCCCTGGGAGCCGGTCATGTGACAGGACCAGAATGACTTCAGAATAGATAAGTATAGGCAACTTTCCTTTTACAGAGTAGATAAAATAGACTTAAAATGGGGGTTGGAGTAGTTTTAAGATTAGTTTTAGGTTTTGACTTCCACTTTAGAAAAGTACCATGGTGTAAATAAACCCATTAAAGTACACCCACTTCTTCTCCCAAGGTAAGCTTTTTTTTATATATGGTTTCATCACTGCTATCAGTTCCAGGACAAAAATTGTTTAAGAGTTGGGCCAAAACCCAAATACAAGGGAAATACCAGAACAGTCAAAAACATATGCATCAATAAAAATGTGTACATGAACAACCCACCACCCTATAGGGACGCAAAAGGGAACACAGCATCCTAATTTCAAATTTGACAAATGCAATCATAATAGGGGTCTGGTATGGATTTTTGGGGGGACCTCATTCTTTTTATTTTATTCTTTTGCATGAGGATTCCCCTTAAAATCTATACCAGACCTGTATTGGTAATTCATTTTAATTTTATTTAAGCTTTGTTTTTTTGTTTTTTATGTTGATAGTATGTTTTTTACTTTCCAGATAGCCGTGCAGCAATTTATCATGCAATAAGTATTTCCAGCAGGCATTGGAGTGTCACCATTCTTGCCCCATCAGTCTATACTGTTGTGTTCCTTGTGGCTCTTCCTCTCAATATCATGGCGATCGTCATTTTCCTGGTGAAGGTGAAGGTCAGGAGTCCAACTATGGTCTACATGCTGAACCTCGCCACTGCAGATGTCCTCCTCATTAGCATCCTGCCATTTTATATTGTCTACAGATTCTTGGGATCGAACTGGATCTTTGGAGAAGGAATGTGTCGGTTTGTTACCACTGCATTTTACTGTAACATGTACTGCTCCGTTCTTCTCATGACAAGTATCAGTGTGGACCGTTTCCTGGCCGTAGTCTTCCCGGTGCGGTCTATATCCTGCCGCAAAGTAAACCTAGCCTGGCTGGTGTGTGGTGTCATCTGGGTCATCTCATTGGCCAGCACTGTGCCCCTTCTCATAAGAGAACAAACCATGGTATTGCCTATGCTAGATAACACAATGTGTCATGATATTCAGCATTTTGGGGTTTATTTTTATTTCAGTTTGCTGTATTTCCGCACTGTTTTCTCACTTTTTAATTTCTTACCTCTATTCATTACAACTTTTTGTTACATCGGAATAATCCACAGTCTCAGCAGATCCAAATTTGATCGCACACATAAGAGATCACGAGCTATCCGCCTAAGTGCGGTTGTGCTGTGTGTGTTTGTCCTTTGTTTTGGCCCCACCAATGTCATCTATTTAATTCACTACAAGCAGGTGATTGATAATTATGATTTCTCTCTGTATATTGCCTATATCCTTTCTTCCAGTTTTAGCAGTATAAACTGTTGTGTGGATCCTCTTATCTATTATTTTGCTTCCTCTGAGTGTCAGAAATACGTCTACAGCTTTCTGCGCTGGAAAAAAGATTATCGCTCAAGAGTAGAAGAAAAGTTGGCCCCCATGCACAAAGAGCAGTCACTGGAGAGAACATATTCTGTTCAATTCACTAAGAGTGGATTTGGTATTTGAACTACTTTGTGTCTGGGACAATTTTTTTTTTAATCTTTCTCACCTGTGTTGAAATCAAATTTTTTATGTTGAAGAAACTGCATTAACCAGACGATTTTAACAGGAAAACTCTTGACAATTCATTTACAGAAGGTTACCTTTTAACTACTATTGAATCCACCCCGGCTGGTAAGAGTCCTGGTCCTGATGGATTTACTCCTAAATTTTGTAAGATATAGAAGGAGCATATTCTTCTGTTATTACTCAAGGTCTTTAATTCAATCGTGGCAGACATTTAATTCATGCTTTGGACTTTGGTGGCCAATATTTCTTCCAAAGCCAGATAAAGATCTTTTTCATTGCTCTAGCTTTCGGCCTATTTCTCTTATTTCAGACATTGTTGGCCAATATTTCCTTTTTTCCAAAGCCAGATAAAGATCTTTCTCATTGTTCTAGTTATCAGCCTATTTCCCTTATTTCAAACCTTGGTGGCCAATATGATTCCAAAGCCAGAGAAAGATCTTCTCATTGCTCTAGTTATTGGCCTATTTCCTTTATTTTGGACGTTGGTGAACAATAGTTCTTTTTACCCATTAGGGCATAGGCCATCATTTACTTCATAAAATAACAGGCTTCTACTCTACACCATGCACCAAGGTTAGCGTTAATGGTTCCTTATCGAAAGAATTACCTATTCGGAGTGGTATTCATCAGGGATGTCCCTTACCACCTCTACTTTTTGCTTTAGTAATGGAGAATCTTGCAAATGCTCTTCATACAAATACAGATATTTTTGGGGATAGGTTGGGGTAAAATTGTCTATTTTCACTGTTGATCTCTTGTTATATCTCAATAATCGACAAGTATGTATGCCCCCCCCCCTCCCAATTCACTGCAAGAATTAAGTCATTTTGGTATATGTAGCAACTTCAATGTGAATCCTTCTAAATCAGGGATTCTTAAACCTTTTTTCTTCGTAATTTCTGTCATCCAAGATAATTTTCCTTTTAAATTATGTAATTCTTTTGAGTATTTAATCCTCTTCAACTTTACTTTCTTAATTATGTGTCTTTAATGCAGACTCTAGAAAATTTAAAATGTTATGATTTTTATTTATCTTTCAAAGCTACCTATCATGGTTCCTTCTTGTTTTTTAAAGTGCTTCAAACTGCATTTACTAAATCTATATGGCAGGGATATGCAATTAGCAGACCTCCAGCTGTTGGAGAACTACAATTCCCATGAGACATAGCAAGACTGTGACAGCCACAAGCATGACACCCAGAGCCAGAGGCATGATGGAACTTGTAGTTTTGCAACAGCTGGAGGTCCACTAGTTGCATATCCATGCTATATGGGATCAGCATCGACCGAGATTGCATAGATTGGCCCTATCCCTCCCTAAGTCTAAGAATGGAGTTGGTTTGATTGTTAAATTGATTCCATAGCTCATATACTAAGCAATAGGTCTCTTTTAAACAGGCAAATATATAAATGAAAGGGGTGGTGGAGAAAAATAATGCAACAAATAAGATAAACAAAGTCTCCAATAAATGTACATAAAATCAGTGAATAAGTAACCAAACACCAGGGGGCCCTGGAAAATGTGAAATAATATATATACAGTTTGTGTGGGTTATAGTCCAATCAAGGCTGATCTTCTAGTGAAGAGTGGTGAAAACACGAACACTGTAGGTATGGTGGACATCAAAGATATTGCATCATCAATAATAAAGAAGTGTGTGTGCCCTTACTGGAACGGGTGGACTCCTATGTCAGTGACATGGAGTCATCCAGACATGGTGCCACAAATGGCCAAAGTATGGAGCTCAGCAGGGTCCAGGATTTCCAGGGTGGGATCCAAAAAAGAGATGGAAAACCTCCAAATGGACCTCCAATCCTTGGTGTATCAAACTGGATCTTGATGGTAGTATCAACAGGACTCCGTAGCCACTCTCAAAGTCATGAGCCAAAGTGATGAGAGGGCTGGCTAAGGAGCAACAGTGTCAGTGTGAACCATAGTACAATATGTTGTAACTAGGGATGAGCTTCGAATTCTAGTCGAACTCAGGTTCGACTCGAATATTGGCTGTTCGCCAGTTCGCCGAACAGCGAACAATTTGGGGTGTTCGCAGCAAATTCAACAGCCGTGGAACACCCTTTAAAAGTCTATGGGAGAAATCAAAAGTGCTATTTTTAAAGGCTTATATGCATGGTATTGTCATAAAAAATGTTTGGGGACCTGGGTCCTGCCCCAGGGGACATGGATCAATGCAAAAAAAAGTTTTAAAAACGGCCGTTTTTTCAGGAGCAGTGATTTTAATAATGCTTGAAACAATAAAAGTGTAATATTCCTTTAAATTTCGTACCTGGGGGGTGTCCATAGTATGCCTGTAAAGGGGCGCATGTTTCCCGTGTTTACAACAGTCTGACAGAAAAATGAAATTTCTAAAGGAAAAAAAGTCATGTAAAACTACTATGAATTGTTGGTCCCGGCAATACACATAAAAGTTCATTGATAAAAATGGCATGGAATTTCCCCACAGGGGAACCCCAAGCCAAAATGTAAAAAAAAAAATGCATGGGGGTCCCCCTAAATTCCATACCAGGCCCATCAGGTCTGGTATAGATATTAAGGGGAACCCCGTGCCAAAAAAAAATGGCGTGGGGTCCCCCTCAAAATCCATACCAGACCCTTAAGGTCTGGTATGGATTTTAAGGGGAACTCCGTGCCAAAATTTAAAATAAAAATGATGTGGGGTCCCTCCAAAAATCCATACCAGACCCTTATCCGAGCATGCAACCTGGCAGCTTCCCGCATCTTCCTCCGGCTTCTTCTCCACTCCGTCTGCATGATCTGCCTCAGTGGGAGTCTTCCACCGTGTGACGCTTTGCTTCTTCTGACACTTTTTATATAACGGAGGGCGGGGCCACCCGGGTGCACAGATGCATCTGTGTATTGATTTGTCTTACTTACTGCCAGATTCAAATTACTGTTACAACTAGAGATGAGCCAAACACCCCCATATGGGATTGAGACACCACAACTGTGGGGTTTCTTTCCTATTACACATTATGCGGATCAGAGAGCTTTAAGGTCATTTTAATATCTGTAGATATTGCTGCAATATGCCAATGTTCATCATGTTACGTATATATGAATTTTAATGGATTACATATCACCACTATCAATTATTGTTTTTTTATTTTGTTGTTTATAGTCTATTTGTACTACAATAAACGTGTTTATACTTATACATATATTGATAGTTGTTTTCCCTGTGACTGTGTGCTTCATATGAAATCCCACTTGTCCCCCTTTTTTCCCTCTTCCCCATAGTTTTCCATAGATAGGGATGGAGGTACATGACTCCTATTCGTCATGCCTTCATCTAAAGTCCCAAACAATTGTTCTCTTTTTTCAACACTGTCACTGATCATAACTTGCAACATGTGTCTTGTGCTACCAACATCAGAATAGGGTGTGCTGGCCCTCGTTGGGAATTCTAAAATATAAAAAGATGAAAAAGGCACCACCATTAAAATTCAAGCTCATATAACCATGTAGTACTTACCCCTGAAGGAGCCATTGATGTATGGTGTCCCTAATTTTAGATAAAAAATAAAGTGATGCGCTCGTATTATCTCATAAGTGTTCTACTGCCTCTTGTGCTTATCATACATTCCTAAGATAAGTGAAACATTGTATAAAAACTATTTGTTAAACAATAAACAGTGACAACTAAATAGACACATGTGAAAAAATATTTAGGATATGTTGTGTTCCGAACCTATTTGTAAGGTTCCCTTAATCCATATTTTCAAAACCTTCTTCAAGTGAATACTTATATATAAAAAAAACTATGATATCATGAAATTGTGATATAGGTAAAATCCAACCCAAATAATAGTAGTGATTAGTCTTCCAATTGAAGTTAAAATGTTACCTCCTCTTCTTTTTAAACCCAGGCTTAGTGAGTCTGTATCAGCGGTGGATCGGCTTACTTCTAATCAACCGCCGGCATAGATAAGTTATTTCACAGCTTCTACTGGTCCTCCCCCATATAAAAGACAAAATAGAGAAAAGATACCATTGCGCAGATATCAACCAGAGTATAGATAAAACAAAGACCCACTTGTTTCCACTCACATGCTCCCTTAAACATAGATCGCATTTGTAGGTTAATGGTCAATCACATTCAGCTCCGTGCTGCTCCGTGCTACTGCTGGTTCACTCACATGCAGATGCACTCTACCAAGAGCGTCACAAGCTAATTCTCCCCACGCCTATCATCACTGACACGTGACTTTTTCAAGGGTGCTAGTTTAGCCGCTCTGACCGGTATATATAATTTGTGTGCCGGTTTCTATAGCAACCCAAGGAGTAAATGTGTCATCATGCCATAATGCGATTTCAGAGACATATACTGTTTTATTTTACACAGCTTAACATGCCATTTATTTAGTTAAAACCAATCTATATATAAAAACACATTAACATTCCCTTACACCTAGTTTCATGTAAGGCTTACCTATACATTATTAACACCCAAATAGTTACTTTATACTTAAATCAATATACATTAATTTTTCCCCAGGCTGAGAGATAAAATCGCAAAAAATGTTATGGACCCTCCGAAACCACATGAATTATCCTTTTTCCAAAGGAAAGGTTTCTACCCCTGCAAGCGATGCTATGCATGTGTGAATACAAATTAAAATGGGCTTAAATGCACCAATTTAAGATTAACTTGTAATAATACAGAATATCAGATTGAAGATTTTTTGACATGTAGATCAGAGGGGGGAGTTTACGTCTTACAATGTCCATGCTCACTCCAATATGTGGGAAGAATGAAAAGACCGATGTGGAAACGTATCAGGGAACACAAAACATACAAAACATTATTAAAGGCTACCCCAAGCACAGTGTGTCACAACATTTTCTATCACATCATGGAAAAAACCCAGCGTTATTAAAATTCTGGGCAATAAATAAGTTTAAACCCCACTGGAGAGGCAGTAATAAAATAAGGCAATTGAGCAAGCAAGAATCAAAATGGATATACAATATGGGGGTATCTGCCCCAAAGGGGTTAAACATTGAATTTGATCTTAATTGTTTTATTGCTGATTCGTGATTAATAACTTTTTCAGACTGTCTTTATGCACTTTTTTTTAAATGTATGCTTTATGGGTTTTATTTGATCTTATTAATTGAAGAAAAAAAACTGATGACAAATAGGTAAAGATTTTATTTTTGTGCAGGATAATTAGTTTTACGTGTTGAGGCTAGTTTTATCTTAATTGAAAAAAGGTAGGGTATATGCACATTATGAAAATAGTGTTTTAGTGGGGATATTGAAATTAATATATAAAAAAGGGAAAAATTAATGTATATTGATTTAAGTATAAAGTAACTATTTGGGTGTTATTAATGTATAGGTAAGCCTTACATGAAACTAGGTGTAAGGGAATGTTAATGTGTTTTTATATAAAGATTGGTTTTAACTAAATAAATGGCATGTTAAGTTGTGTAAAATAAAACAGTATATGTCTCTGAAATCGCATTATGGCATGATGACACATTTACTCCTTGGGTTGCTATAGAAACCGGCACACAAACTATATATACCGGTCAGAGCGGCTAAACTAGCACCCTTGAAAAAGTCACGTGTCAGTGATGATAGGCGTGGGGAGAATTAGCTTGTGACGCTCTTGGTAGAGTGCATCTGCATGTGAGTGAACCAGCAGTAGCACGGAGCAGCACGGAGCTGAATGTGACTGACCATTAACCTACAAATGCGATCTATGTTTAAGGGAGCATGTGAGTGGAAACAAGTGGGTCTTTGTTTTATCTATACTCTGGTTGATATCTGCGCAATGGTATCTTTTCCCTATTTTGTCTTTTATATGGGGGAGGACCAGTAGAAGCTGTGAAAACTGAAAATTTATATCAAATACCGTAATTTTCCTTTCCTGATGGACTCCATGGCAGCCTACGTATGGGGTTAATCCCGCCTCTCATACCTCATAGGACCCCACTCCCATAAATCTTTGCTTCTAGACAGAGACTGTGTTCCGTAACTTAGCCTACTCCAGCAAATGGGAGGGAACTCCTGCTGCCATGGAGTCCATCAGGAAAGGAAAATTACGGTAAGTATTTGATATAAATTTTCCGTTTTCCTGACAGACTCCATGGCAGCCTACGTATGGGAAATAACTAGCCATACACACCCGGGTGGGTAATTGCTGGATAAAGAACAAAAAGGTTCAATTGGCACCATCAACAGATAATACGTGCAAACCAAAGTTAACCGTAGACAAAGAAGCTGGTTCTACACAATAGTGTGTCATAAAAGTGTTAATTGATGACCATGAGGCCGCTTTACAGATTACATCTTGAGACACATGTCGGGATGCTGCCCACGATGTAGAGACACTCCTAGTAGAATGAGCGGTTACCGCCTCTGGAGGAGCCAAACCCTTAGACCTGTAAGCCCATTGAATAGCTTGAACGATCCATGCTGCGATGGTTCTAGAGGAAGCCCGTGAACCCTTGTTCTTGCCGTGAAAAAGCACAAACAGATGATCAGACTGGCGGAAAGAAGCTGTGGCTTCTAGGTATTGCTTTAGAATCTGCCCAACATCTAGAGGGTGAACATTAGAGTCCTCAGTAGATCTGAAAGTAGGGAGGACAATCTCCTGATTTTCATGGAAGATGGTTGTTACTTTTGGATTCGATCCCAACATGGGGATCAAGACAACTCGATCTGGGAAGAAGGTAAGAAAAGGTTCTTTGCAACCTAGAGAACCAATCTCGGAAACCCTCTTGGCCGATGTTATGGCCACTAGAAAGACCACTTTGAGAGAAAGCTCCCTAATTGATGATTGATCCATATGCCGTATCTCCTTTTCTGAGAAGAAATCCAAGACGAGAGGAAGATCCCATTTAGAGAATCTTGGTCTTATTGCTCCCTTGAAGAACTGCCTAGTAAGGGGGTGTCTGGCCAATGATACGCCTGTGAAGGCTGAGATTGCCGAAACCTGGACCCGCAAGGAACTCACCGATAGGGACAGATCCAGGCCAGTTTGCAGAAAACCAAGAGTGTCCTGAATCCTTGGATTACTACAGGAACCATTGGTAGAAATCACATAGTCTGCAAACTTCGCCCAAATCCTCTGATAAACTCTGTTGGTGTTCGCTCTCCTGGCATTCAACAATGTAGCAATAGCCGTACTTGGGCAACCTAGTGCTTCCAACCTTCTTCTCTCAACCACCAAGCCATCAGATGGAGCTGGGATGAACAAGGGTGAAGAGACGCTCCCTGCAGCAGGAGATCTGGTCTGGACGGGAGAGGGACCGGCTCTCGGTAACTGAGCTGCATCAGGAGAGGAAACCATGGCCTGTTGGGCCAGAACAGAACAACTGCCAGCACCTCGACATCCTCCCACCTGAGCCTCGAAAGGAAACGAAGAATGACTGGAACTGGGGGAAAGGCATAGGCCCTGTGGAATTTCCATTGGTCCGTCAGGGCATCCCCTCCGAAGGCCTGGGGACAACGACACCTCGTGTAATATTTCCCCAGCTTGAAATTGCATGGGGATACGAACAGATCCACTTCCGGCATCATCCCTAGAGACAGGAGTCAATCGAAAACTTCGGTGTGGAGGGACCACTCGTTGTTGTCCAGGGTGACTCTTGAAAGGAAGTCCGCTTGGACATTTTGAATTCCTGGGAGATAAACAGCGGATAGATTTGTTAAGTTCGTCTGGGCCCAGGACATGATCGGGCTTACTTCCCTCAGTAAGGAGAGACTGCGGGTGCCCCCCCTGTCTCTTGATGTATGACACTGCGGTCGTGTTGTCCAGTCTCAGGAGGACTGAGGCTCCTGATATCAGATGGAGAAAAGCTTGAAGGGCACGGAAGGCAGCTCGGAGCTCCAGGACATTTGAGACTATCCCTTGGGATGGGAAGTCCCACCTGCCTTGGGCTATCTCCGTCAGACAGAGAGCGCCCCAACCTCTGTTGCTCGCATCCGTTGTCACTGTAATCCAGGAGACAGGTGCTATGGAGTGACAATTGAGGAGGTTTTTCCGTAGCAGCCACCAGGGGAGGCCCTCCCGCATGGAGGTGGTTACCCGCACCAGATGGTCTCGAGACCCTGGATCCCATTGCTGGAGAAAACCCTTCTGAAAGGGCCGCATTTTCCATTGCGCCCACCTCACCATGGGGGCTGTGGCTACCATAGTGCCGATTATTTTGAGACACTGAGAGGCTCTGAGGAGAGTTGCTGACAACGCTAAGCGAATTCTCTCTCGAATTACCGGAATCTTCTCCAAAGGAAGAGAGATGGTGCTCTCCACTGTGTTGAATAGGGCTCCGAGGAATACTAGAGCTTGTGTCGGAACTAGGTGACTTTTCTCCCTGTTCAATAGCCAACCGAACTCTGTCAGAGTAGATATAACTTGATCCCGATGTGACAATATCTGTTCCCTGTCCTGAGACAGTAGGAGTAGGTCGTCTAAGTAATGGTGTAACCGAATGCCTTTGACCCGGATTAGAGCTACCACAGCCAATAAGAGCTTTGAAAACACTCGAGGCGATGTTGTGAGCCCGAATGGGAGACAAGTGAATTGGAGATGCCTCTGGCCTACTGCAAATCAGAGATACCTCTGGAAATCTTTTGCGATCGGCACATGAAAGTAGGCATCTTTCAGGTCTATGGAGACCAGCCAATCTCCTGGTTGTACTGTTTGTCGGATTGTCAGCAGGGTTTCCATCTTGAATATTTCCTTCTTGATGAAGGAGTTTAGATGTGTCAGGTCGATTACTGGTCTTCAAGAGCCATTCTTTTTGAGGACCATGAAAAGGGGGGAATAGATTCCAAGAAATCTTTCTTCTGATGGAACTTGAATGGCGGCCCCCTGGGCAATCAGTGAATCTGTATAAGATAGAAGGATTTGTCTTTTTTCTTCTGAGTGCGGAAGGACCGTGGGCACAAACCGGTGAATGGGTGGATTGATGAAAACCCAAGTGTGACCTGAGGAGACCGTTTTGGCGGTCCAGTAATCTTGAATCGAGGCTGCCCAGACGTGCTGATACCGGAGTAAACGAGGCCCTACTTGCACTACCTGGACAGGCGTTGTATCAAAAGGACTTGGAAGTCTCCCGACCACTTGACGGGGCTGACTTTGAGGATTTTTGGCCTGAAGGCTGGCCTCTCCTCCAGTTTTTCCTAAACTCCCGACCAGGTCTGTAGCGACGAGCATCTCTAGCGCGTTCTGGCTCTTGTCTGGGTGGAGTCCTTCTTTGGTTAAGGATACGACGGTCCTGGGGTAAGAATCCTGACTTGCCCCCAGTAGCACGGGAGATAGCAGAATCCAGTTTATTTCCAAAGAGTGAGGAGCCTTCGAAAGGAATCCTGCACCAGGCCTGTTTAGAGGCAGGGTCTGCAACCCATGGGCGTAACCAGAGGGCACGTTTTGCTGTAACTGATGAAAGCATGACACGTGCCACAAGACGAATAATGTCGATGGATGCTTCTCCCAGGAAGACCGAAGCCAGCTTCAGCTCATGTACTGGAGAGCTCTTGAATAAGTCCTCAGACACACTTCCTAAAGCTGCACCCACATCATCCGTCCAAGACTCCATAGCTTTCGACAAAGCTGCGAGGGCCAGAACCGGTTTACAAGCCATCCCCGCCGTGATATAGATACGTTTTAAGTCTGTATCAATCTTCCTCTCCAGACCATCCTTGAAAGAGACGGTATCCTCTAGAGGGAGCGTAACATGTCTCACCAGCCTCATGAGAGCTGCATCGACAAGGGGGGCTGATTCAAGATGTTTTACTTCATTCATTCTTGAAAGGATACATCTTTGCAATCTTGGAAATTAAAGAGTTTTTCCTATCAACTTTACCCCATTCATCCGAGATAATTTCACCCAGTTCACCCAGGAAGGGGAAGTTCGGGCGATCTTTCTTAAGGTGCTTAAAGTATTTCCTCTGTTTAGAGGGTGCTTCTACTGGTTCCTCCCATCTCAATGCGTCTTTAACCGCTCTGACCAACTGGGGAACCAGGGAGAAGTCAAAACCTGCACCAGGTTCAATTATCTCTGCTTCACTGTCCGAGGAACCACTAAAAGAGGGACTATGATGAGATGGGCCCGGAACTTCGGACTCAGTTTCTTCAGCAACTGGAGCTATAACAGAAGGAGGAATTACTGCCCGGTCAAAATCTGCTTTGTTAAGAGATTCTTGGACCACTTTCCTGACCAGAGCCTCCACTTGCTGGTCCTCAGCTCCTCTTTCCTTCGTGGCTCTCGAAAAGCACAACTCACAGAGAGATTTACCCTCTGGGACCTGAGTTTTACATCCCCAGCAAGCTTTCCTCTCAGAGCGGCTGGAATGGCTAGATTTAGACCTTGACCCCTCTTTGCGGTGTCTGGAAGATGACCTAGTACGTCTAGAACCCGACGTAGACTGGTGATGTTGAGACCTAGACTGGTCTTTTTCTTTATGTACCGATAGCTGTGGTTCAGACCTAGAAGGGCTGAAGGGGGAGAAAAGAATACTTTGTTCCTAAATAGTACCCCAAACAATACAGGCAGAATGAAAATAAAAAATACTTCATCCTACCTGTGGTGTAAGGGTTGGCCACTAGGGGGCGGTGACACATCCATGGCGACAGAAACAAAGGACTGCAAACACAATCAATAAGAAACCAATAACTAATTATGTACACTTTCACTTTCTCTTTCCCCTATTTGGAGAAAGAGACCTAGACACAGGAAGGTACAGCAAAGCTCCTTACCTCAGAAGCCAGAGATATGGACACAGGGAAGCCGCTGCCTGAGCGAAAGAGCAACCCAAACCATAGCTGTATGTGACAGCTATTTGAATCTGCCGCCTGTGATGACGTCATCGCGGCCACAGCGTCCCTACGCTGTGACCGACGCCGCTCCACGGCGCTCGCGCGCATGCGCAGTCGCCGTCATCGCGCACGGACTGCGCAGGCGCGAACCAAGCCTCGATCTCAATCGAGACTTCGCAGCTGCGCAGTCGGAGCGGGGAAGCGGCGGACTGGAACGCAGATGCGTCCCAGCCGCCATGGCCACTAGGAAAAGCACTTTAAGACAAAACAACACACAACAGGCTGCCAAAAATTCATAAACAGAAGAGCATACATTACCACGGCACCTGACGAGATCCATCCTGGAAATGGGAGCAAGAGGAGCGCTCACCGCACGACTGGGGTAATAATAAAAGAGGCCTCCCGCTAATAGCTGGGACGATTGGCCGAGATGCCGTTTCCCAGCCAATGGCCGGTATAATCAGCTCTTCCAGGCATCAGAGTGAACCCCGTATGTCCGCCCTGCTAATAGCTGGGGAAGCTGGACTCCAATAAGACACCGCCATCATCAAACACGTGCGAACCACCAGGACTGTATCAACCAAACTTCATAAGGTAAGAGATACACCTTGGTCCTAGGAGGAGGACAAAAAAGGAACACAGTCTCTGTCTAGAAGCAAAGATTTATGGGAGTGGGGTCCTATGAGGTATGAGAGGCGGGATTAACCCCATACGTAGGCTGCCATGGAGTCTGTCAGGAAATAACTTATCTATGCCGGCGGTTGATTAGAAGTAAGCCGATCAACCGCTGATACAGACTCACTAAGCCTGGGTTTAAAAAGAAGAGGAGGTAACATTTTAACTTCAATTGGAAGACTAATCACTACTATTATTTGAGGTGGATTTTACCTATATCACAATTTCATGATATCATAGTTTTTTTATATATATAAGTATTCACTGGAAAAAGGTTTTGAAAATATGGAATAAGGGAACCTTACAAATAGGTTCGGAACACAACATCTCCTAAATATTTTTTCACATGTGTCTATTTAGTTGTCACTGTTTATTGTTTAACAATAGTTTTTATACAATGTTTCACTTATCTTAGGAATGTATGATAAGCACAAGAGGCAGTAGAACACTTATGAGATAATATGAGCGCATCACTTTATTTATTTTTTACTAAAACTGTGAGGTGTCTCTAATTGATTGCAGCTGTATTATATTATATATTTTTTCACAATATATTTTTTCACTATCTATACATATAATTTTTTCCACTTCAGCGCTTTAGTAATTACTCAATTGACCTAATTTTAGATAACAACTTATTGCTTCCAGCAATGACCTACCCTCTGACACACCAAGGCTGGAAAGAAGGAGGATTTATTTGTGCTACACACCCAACAAGGCAACAATAAGAAAATGGCAACAGCAATAAACAATGATGAAGAAACAAAACTGCACAATTCAACAAACAATGAGAGGATCAAGTATTTCTGAGCGTGAGCCCTTAATCTAGGGGGTCCAAACTAAATGTGTAATAGAAGCTAAAAGGTACCTGAATCTCTCCAAAACCCACTGGGCGGTGTAGTATTGAACATTGAGTCCCAGAGTCAATGGGTGAAAGTTCCCAAATGATGTTATGAGTTAGGGTGGTGCTATCTCTGTAAGTGAGGATTAGGGAGGTTGTGATCAGTGGCCTCTAATCACCATGCAGTCTGTTATGAAGCCTCCTCCTGTCTTCCGATGACCAAAAACCTGTGGAATTGTTGGCTACTCTGGACTCTGTAGCAATGATGAAAGCAGTGATATCTCCAGCTCTTTCCTCCAGCTCCTGGACATCTCCACTGGCTGCAGCCTCTGTGCAAATGCAGCAGCACAGTCTCACTCGGACAGCTTGGTGGGTTATGGCAACAGCAGCATCTCTGACCCAGCAGCACCCTCCAACTGTTACCTCTCATTCCCAATGTGAGACTGCCCAAAGCCCTGGTTTCTCTTTCCTTTTCTTCCTCTCTGCAACACACCACCCCCTGGGATGTGTAGTCCCATATAATTCTCCACTTAAGGGACTGTCTCTTGGGTACAAAAAAAGTCCACAGTTCCAGGAGGCTTCCAGCAGTCTTTCACAGTTTCAAGACCTGCAGCCAATCAGTTTCTTCTGTATACTAGGCAGTTGGCAGGGTCTCCCCTGGTGGCTGTGGCTGCAATTGCAACCTTATCACAGTATATATAAATACAAAAAGACGCGCTTATTCAAATGAAACCAAAAAAGTGTCTGAATAGTGATCCAGTGATTAGAACTTTAGCAGTGATCCCCACTGTCTTCATGGAGCAGCTTAACATGGGTGCCATTTTGAAAACTCCTTGCATATTTCTCAGATAATGCAAGTGTTCTTAACCACTTTACCCCCAGAAGGTTTTTTGGGATACGGCACTGCGTTATTTTAACTGACAATTGATGTTCTTTTTTCCCACAAATAGAGCTTTCTTTTGGTAGTATTTGATCACCTCTGCAGTTTTTATTTTTTGCGCTATAAACAAAAAAAGAGCGACAATTTTGAACAAAAGAAACAATATTTTTTACTTTCTGCTATATCCAATAAAAAAATTGAAAAAAAAAAAATCTAATTTCTTCATCAATTTAGGCCAATATGTATTCTACAAATTTTTGACAACAAAAATCCCAATAAGTGTATATTGATTGGTTTACGTAAAGCATCTACAAATGATGGATATTTTTATGGAATTTTTATTTATTTTTTTTTTTTACTAGTAATGTCGGTGATCAGTGATTTTTAGCGGGACTGCGACATTGTGGCACACACTTCGGACACCTAACTCACACTTTTGACAATTTTTTTGGGAACCAGTGACATGTGATCGGTGCTAAAAATATGCACTGTTATGCCGCATACACACGGTCGGACTTTCCGACGGGAAATGTTGGATGTGAACTTGTTGTCGGAAAGTCCGACCGTGTGTACGCTCCATCGAACATTTGCTGTCGGAATTTCCGCCCACAAATGTTTGAGAGCAGGTTCTCAAATTTTCCGCCAACTTCACTTTGTTGTCGGAAAGTCCGATTGTGTGTACACAAGTCTGTCGCACAAAAGTTCACGCATGCTCGGAATCAAGCAGAAGAGCCGCACTGGCTATTGAACTTCATTTCTCTCGGCTTGTCGTACGTCTTGTACGTCACCGCGTTCGTAATTGTTGGCCAACATGTTGGCTCAAAACAAGTTTGAGACAACATCCTTCAGAAAAAAATCCACGGTTTTGTTGGCGGAAAGTCCGATCGTGTGTACGGGGCATTACTGTAGTAATGACACTGACAGGGAAGGGGTTAACACCAGGGGTGATCAAAGGGTTAAGTGTGTCCCCAGGGAGTGATTACTATCTGTGTGGGGTTTGCTCTGACTGAGAGAACACAGTGCTTAGCAGAAACACAAGATCTCTATGTCCTTCCCTGTCAGAACGGTGATCTGCCTTGTTTACATAGGCAGACCACCATTCTGCCTCTCTGGGAAATGATCGCAGGTGGCTGGCCCTACTGATTGGCTCCCCCTCTATCCAATCAGTGGGCGTATGCCCCCAGAGGCTACTGCACAAAGCAATGTACAGGTACGTCGTTTCGCTCAGCCAAGTGGCCTTGCCGCAGTAAATGAGCGGAAGGCAATCCGGAAGTGGTTAAGCTGGCCATACATTATAGAACTTTCTTGTTCAATTCCCTTTAAATTTACCTCCAACTATGTAGTACAAGGGCCAGCCTGACTGCATACAAATTGAAAGTATTTAGGTTTTACCTCATATTAAATGGTTTTGGTAAATCTAAAGGAATATTGTACAAGAGAACTGTATAATGTATGGCCAGCCCTTAGAGGAGTAGATATTGTGATGTCACCGCCCAATCCCCTCACCTTGTCCACTCCACTGCTCTGCACAAGACCTGGAAGACAGCAAGGACTACAGTATTAGTGGTGGCTACTACAGTGTTTCTCCTCTTCAGAAGGGGTTGGTCGGGTATGAAATATGTTTACTTACGCAGGTCCTAGTTGGACCAATATACTGTAATTAAAAAAAAAATATCTGGAATTCAAATTTAACCAACACAAAGGCTTATTTAAACATTTGCCGACCAGCCGCCGTCGTTATACGGCAGCAGGTCGGCTCTCCAGCGCAAATCGGCATAGCTGTATGGCGGCTCGAGCAGGCATGTTGCGGGAGTGTGCCCGCGGGTCGGGCGGTCTTGATGTCTGCTGGCGACCCGCGATCGCCCAGTAGAGAGGCAGAACGGGGATCTGCCTTTGTAAACAAGGCGAATCCCCGTTCTGACAGGGGACACTTCAGAGATCTACTGTTCCCAGTCATCAGGAACAGTGATCTCTGTCATGTCCCTGCCAGCCTAACCCCCATACAGTTAGAACACACTCAGGGAACACACTTAGCCCCTTGATCGCCCCCTAGTGTTAACCCCTTCCCTGCCAGTGTCATTTTTACATTGATCACTGCATTTTTATAGCACTGATCAATGTAATAAAGTCACTGGTCCCCAAAAAAGTGTCATTTGGGGTCATATTTGTCCCCCGCAATGTCGCAGCCCCGCTAAAAATTGCAGATCGCCGCCATTACTAGTAAAAACAATTAAAAAAAAAAGTCCCTAAATCTATCCCATAGTTTGTAGACGCAATGGGGTTGATTTACTAAAGGGAAATCCACTCTGCACTACAAGTGCACTTGGAAGTGCAGTCGCTGTAGATCGCTGTAGATCTGAGGGGAAGCTCTGAAATTAGGGGAAGCTCTGCTGATTTTATCATCCAATCATGTGCAAGCAAAAAATGTTGTTTTTTATTTTACTTGCATGTCCCCCTCAGATCTACAGCGACTGCACTTCCAAGTGCATTTTCAGTGCATTTTCAAGTGCACTTGTAGTGCAAAGTGGATTTGCCTTTAGTAAATAACCCCCAATAAGTTTTGCGCAAACCAATCAATATATGCCTATTGTGATTTTTCTTTACCAAAAAGATGTAGAAGAATACATATTGGTCTAAAATGGTGAATAAATTTGTTTTTTTATATATTTTTTGGGATTTGTATTATAGAAAAAAGAAAAAAAGTTTTTTTCTTTTTTTTTTCAAAATTGTCGCTCTTTGTTTATAATCTAAAAAAATAAAAACTGCAGAGGTGATCAAATACCACCAAAAGTAAGCTCTATTTGTGGGAAAAAAAAGGATCTTACAACACTGATGAGTAACGTTGCCCACAACTCTAAATGGATTAACTCGGAAATCTAAAAATGGTCCATGTTATTTATAATTAAAAGCTACATATGCTATAATGAACCTAACAAAAAAACTAAAAAAAAAAGTACAGGATATGAATGCACACATTTATGTTCAAAAAAGGATCAGAAACTCTAATGGACCCTGAGTGGTCTACGGCCATTACCTTATTAGTCATATTAGTAAACTATAATAAGCATCTTGTCTTTCTAAAGGGGAAGTTTGGCCTGGGAAGTTTTCATTTACAGTTTTCTTAAAGGATAAGTCCACTCTAAGGGCTCATTTACACTTGCCTCGGATTCAACACACATTAACGGCTAGTTTTTATGTGCATCAAAATAAGGCTTCAGACAGGCTTTGTTAAAGCTCTCTGAACACCAGTCAAAGCTCCTGTCACTAAATAAAAAGGTTAGCGTAGAGTCCTGTTTACACCTTGCTTTTGCTTGGTGCTTCAATGAGTCTTCGCTTAAAAATTTATACCCCATGTAGCTTTAGTGGTACTTCAAAGCGTCTTCAAAGCCTCCATAGAAGTCTACGGCAAAGCTCGCTTGAAGTCCCACTGAAGCCCCACCAAAGCCTCACCATAGCCCCACTAAAGCCTCATCAAAGCTCCACCAAAGCCTCATCAAAGCTCCACCAAAGCCTCATCAAAGCACCAAGCAAAAGCAAAGTGTAAACAGGACTGTAAGCTAACCATTTTATTTAGTGACGTTCAGAGAGCTTTAACACAGCATGTCCGAAGCCTTGTTTTTAACCAAGTGTAAACTAGCCCTAACACTAAAATCTCTACATCTACAGACATCCATGATCTAACACTAATCTATCTAAACCCTGTAAAGAAGATAAGTAAGTCTAAGGGTGATGTCACTTCCCACTCATTTCACAGGCGTTGTCTGCTGTCTCCTCAGCAGAGCTTCTGCCGCTCGAGACCAGACCAGGATTGGCTTCAAAAAAGGTACATACAGTATACTGATTTCTTCTTTACAGGGTTAGATAGGTTAGTGTTAGATCGTGGATGTCTGTAGAGGTAGATATTTTAGTGTTAGGGTGGACTTATCCTTTAAAGTGAACCTGTGGACGTCATTGAACTAGTAAATTTAGATTACTCAGCACATTCTATTTTAATTCAAGCACTTGCCGACCTCCTCACAACGATATACGTCGGCAGAATGGCACGGGCAGGCAGTGTAACGTATGGGTACGTTACTTGCCTCCCGCGGGCGGGGGGTCCGATCAGAACCCCCCATGTGCCCGAGGCGGTCGGCATCATTCCCTGAGCGATCCGAGGTGAGGGTTAGTGCCAGTACCGCTAACACCCATGCACGCAGCATACACCTCCCTTAGTGGCATAGTATCTGAACAGATTGATATCAGATCTATACTAGCGTCCCCAGCAGTTTAGGGTTCCCAAAAATTCAGTGTTAGCAGGATCAGCCCAGATACCTGCTAGCACCTGCGTTTTGTCCCTCAGCCCAGCCCACCCAAGTGAAGTATCGATTGATCACTGTCACTTACAAAACACTAAACACAGATAACTGCAGCGTTTGCAGAGTCAGGCCTGATCCCTGCGATCGCTAAGAGTTTTTTGGTAGTGTTTTGATACAGTCGCCAACAGTCAGGAGCTTTTTTACCCGTGAGTCTCACTAGTGTACCACTAAATTTAGAACCCAAAATGGCAAATTGAAGGTACACTAGTGAAGAGGCCTACATGTTTCTGAGCATGACAGATAGTGAAGAGGAAGTCACACATCTGTCAGATTCAGGCTCAGAATACGATCCTGTAGAGGACAGTGGCTCCATGACAGATAGCTCTGACGACGGAGTTGTGGTCCCTGCCAAGGTCAGGCGTACCAGACCCCGAACTTCTTCTGCTGTTGTTGAGGTGCAAGAACCGCAGGTCCCTCATATGGAGCAGAGCAGTACTAGCGCTGCTATTCCTTCTGGTGAACTGGCAAGCACCAGCGGCCTAGTACACCCTGGTCGTACATCCAGCACTGCAGTAACACTTAGTGACGTGGTGAGTCCCATAAGTGCAGTTTAAGCTGGTGAGGTGGCAAGCACTAGTAGTGTTCCGCTGGCACCAAGAAGAAGACGAACAGAGGCCCGTCGTGCCCATAGTGCCCTTCCTGCTGCATCCTAATTGGGAACCCACCACTTTTGCAGCACCCGTACTTCCCCCATTCACTGGCCAACCCGGCATTCAGGTGGAAACAGTTGATTTTACGTCACTTGATTTTTATTCGCTGTTTTTCACCGAAGATCTCTATAGATCTATTGTGGACCAAAGCAATTTGTACACTGGTCAACACATCGCCGCTAATCCCCAGTCCACCCTTGCCAGAGATTGGAAACCAATTACGGTTTCCGAATTTAAAGCGGGGTTCCACCCAAATTTTGAACAATATCTGTATGTATTCTCTTCCTTGCCTAGATGCTGACATGCCGTTTAAAAAAATTTAAATCGCCGTAATTACCTTTTATTTTTCTATTCTTCTTTGCACTTCCTGGTTCTCCTCCCGTGGGAGTAGGGAGTAGGCGTGTTTCTAGCCTCTCCCAGACTCCCAGACTGGGAGCTAGTCTCAGGCTTCCCAGGATGCCACTGAGCATGTGCGGGAACGAGCAGTGAATGCTGGGAGCACAGCATTCACCACATCCAAGAAATAAATGCTTGTGGGCTTCAAATGCCCACAATGAAGATGGAAACCGCCTGCAGTGAATAATATAAGTTATTCTTTCCGACGAAATCTGACACAGGCATATTACACACAATATGTGAGTATATAATGCTGAGAAGAAAAGTTTGTGAATGAACTCAAAAAAAAAAAAAACGATAGATAGGTGGACCCCCGCTTTAAGATCTTTATGGGCCTTTCCCTCAACATGGGCATAACTAAAAAGAGTGGGTTGCGGTCATATTGGTCCACTGACCCAATTCACCATATGCCCTTGTTCTCTGCCTCCATGACCAGGGCATGATACGAGCAGATTTTGCGGTTCATGCACTTCAACAACAATGAACTCTGTCGTCCTCGTGCAGACCCTGGATACGATCGGCTCTACAAAATTCGGCCCCTCGTAAACCACTTCAACCAACGTTTTGCAGACTTGTTTACGCCCCATTAAGTTGTCTGTGTTGATGAGTCCCTGATTAAGTTTTCTGGCCGCTTGTCATTCAAACAGTACCTTCCCAGCAAGCGTGCGAGATACGGGGTCAAGATGTATAAGCTTTGTGACAGGGCCACAGGCTATACATGTAGTTTTATGGTTTACGAGGGAAAAAGATAGTCACGTAGAGCCGACAAACTGCCCTGACTTCATAGGAAGCGCTGGCAAGATTGTGTGGGACTTGGTGTCACCCTTATTTGGAAAGGGGTACCACTTGTACGTGGACAATTATTACACGAGCGTGCCACTTTTTAGTCACCGTGTGACCTAATCGCCAGGGCTTTCCCCAGAGGCTTGTAGATACCCGTCCTAGGCTGGGGGAGAGAGCCTGCTTGAAGTGTAATAATTTGCTCGCTATGAAGTGGAGGGATAATAAGAATGTTTTCGTTCTTACCTCCCTTCATGCAGACACGATGGTCCAAATTCCTACGGCGACGGTGTTGTGGAGAAACCCCTCTGTGTCCATGAATATAACCTTAACATGGGAGGGGTGGACCTCAACGACCAGTTGCTGGCGCCGTACCTAGTTGCCCGTAAGGCCAGACGCTGGTGTTATGGAAAGTGTCTGTTTATTTATTTCAGTTGGCTTTGCTGAATGCTCATGCACTATACAGAGTTTCAGGACAGACTGGATCCTTCCTTAAATTCCAGGAAAAGTCCTTCTGTTTCCAGACGGTGCTCCACCTCACCTTCCCCAACCAAATGCAGTAAGCCGGCTGCATGAGAGGCATTTTTCTTATGTCCTCCCGAGTACCCCTACCCAACGAGCCCCCCAAAGAAGATGTCGTGTCTGCAGCAAGCACAGATATAGGCGTGACACCCGCTATTATTGTCCCTCTTGTCCTGGCAATCCTGGTCTTTGCATTGGTGAATGTTTTGAATGCTACCATACACTAGTTGAGTTTTAGCGTAGGGTACAGCACTGCAAACTAGGCACACATTTTTACAGGGTCTCCCAAGATGCCATCGCATTTTGAGAGACCCAAACCTGGTACCAGTTACAAAAGAAAAAAAAACAAAAAAACAGAAAAATATATAAAATAAAAACAAAAATAGTTGTCGTTTTAATGTTATATCTCTCTCTCTATTGTTCTGCTCTTTACTGTATTCTATTCTGCAATGTATTGTTATGTATGTATACCTTACTGTTTGTGTTTTATTGTTAACCATTTTTTTGTTTTCAGGTACGCAATTCAGCTGCAGCGTAGATTTATTTATCTTGACAGCAACAGCGTTTGCTCCCACGATACATAAAGCCGTGACTCCAGCGCTGTCACAGGTGATTTCACCACCACGGTTATATACTTCAGCATATATGCTGAAGCATGGGGGCAGCAGGGGCAGAGGAGCGATTTGCTCCTACCTTTTGCGGGAGGATGCCCCCATGCTTCGGTGCATTATATATATATATATATATATATATATATATACACCGTATTTATCGGCGTATAACATGCACCCCAATTTAGGAGGGAAGTTGAAGGGAAAAAAACTTACATTTAAATGCCCATCATTGCAGCCTTCTCAGTGCAGCCTTGTCAGTGCAGCCTTGCCCCAGTGCAGCCTTCGATCCCCTGTCCCTGCCATCCCGGGCTTCAAAATCGCCGACCGCGATTTGAAAATGGCGCCGCCGGCGCCGAAATACACAGAGCCAGTCCTCGGCTCTTTCCGGCGGCTCTCGTTCACTTTCGGCTCCACTCGTAGTCCCGAGCGGAGCTATCCGAACCTAGCCGAGTAGGTTCGGATAGCTCCGCTCGGGACTACGAGTGGAGCCGAAAGTGAACGAGAGCGGCCGGAAAGAGCCGAGGACCGGCTCTGTGTATTTCGGCGCCGGCGGCGCCATTTTCAAATCGCGGTCGGCGATTTTGAAGTTTTGACAGCTCGGGATCGCAGGGGATCGGCATATAACACGCACCTGCGACTTTCCCCTGATTTTAAGGGGAAAAAAAGTGCGTGTTATACGCCGATAAATACGGTATATATTTTAGGCACAGGTTGCGTTAAAAAAGAACCAGTTACACTTACCGGTAACGGTGTTTCTGGGAAGTCTTCCAGGACGGCACCCTGAGAGATGACTGGTCCACCTGACAGGAAACACAATCAATCAAGAGGTTAAAGGCCCCCGCCCCTCCCGATGCTCCTCAGTTGTGACAAAGTATTGACCCACACCAGTGCACGAGAGTGAAAAACATAACCACCACCACACTCTAAACATTACATGTTTCCTAAATAGAATGGGTGGGAAGTAGGCCTGCCATCCTGGAAGACTTCCCAGAAACACCGTTACCGGTAAGTGTAACTGGTTCTTTTCTCAAGTCGTCTTCCAGGATGGCACCCTGAGAGAAGAGCAAGTAGCTCAGGCCTACCTTTAGGGCGGGACCACCGCTTGCAGGACTTTCCTGCCAAATGCCAGGTCCTGAGGAGATAGTAATTCCACTCTATAATGCCTCAGGAACGTGTTCTGGCTTGACCATGTAGCGGCTCTACATATCTGCTCCACCGAAGCTCCGGCCCTTTCCACCCAGGAGGTTGCCAGAGATCGCGTGGAATGCACTCTAAGATTTCTAGGAGCTGCTTTACCTGACTGCTCATAGGCTAACGAAATAGTATGTTTAATCCATCTAGCTATAGAAGCCTTGGATGCCTGTTGGCCCTTCTTTTGGCCAGAAAAATTAACTAAAAGATGGCTGGACCTTCTGAATTCCTTAACCCTTTCTAGGTAGGATAATAGACAGCGTCTGACGTCCAGACAATGAAAAGAAACTTCCCCTTCACTTTTGGGGTTACTACAAAAGGAAGGCAGCACCACTTCTTGAGTCCTATGGAACTTTGATGCTACCTTAGGGAGGTACAGGGGGTCCTGCCTAAGTATAACCCTGTCCTCGAATAAAGAAAAATATTGTTCTTTAATAGAAAAAGCCTGAATGTCACCTACTCTCCTAGCTGAGGTGATTGCTAGTAAAAAGGCTAATTTAAAGGTCAGGATCCTAAGGGGGATCTGATCTATCGGTTCAAATGGGGCCTTTGTTAACCCCTCCAGTACTAGTGTAAGGTCCCAAGAAGGACACCTGGACATTTGAACAGGGGACAACCTCTCCCTGACCAAGAGAAATCTCTTGATCAGGGGGTGTAATGCCAAACGTTTCTCAAGGAAACAGGACAGGGCTGAAACCTGCGCCTTAAGGGTCTTGGTTGCCAAACCTAGATTTGCTCCATCCTGGAGAAATTCTAAGATAGCAGGGATCTCTCTTTGAGAAGTCCCTCTCTCCTGGCACCAGCGAGAGAAAATCGCCCAGGTCTTGGTGTAAATACGCCTTGTGACTGGCTTCCTACTAAGGAGCAGTGTATCCACCACTCTGTCCGACAGCCCCTTCTCCCGCAGGTTCTGCCTTTCAAGAGCCAGGCCGTCAGCTTGAAGAAGCTGGGGTCTGGGTGGCGGACAGGACCCTGAAGGAGAAGATCGCCCCGGACCGGGAGGTGAAGCGGTGGGGCTATGGACCAACCCTGCAGGGTTGGAAACCAGACTCTCTTGGGACACCAAGGGGCTATTAGAATCAATTTGCTTTCCGAGAGGAACAGTTTTTGAAGGACCCTCGGAATTAGTCCCAGAGGGGGAAAGGCATAGGCCAGTCGGAAGTCCCAGACCTGTGCCAACGCGTCTATCCCCCCTGAGCCTCTCTCTCGAGCAAGGGAAAAGAATCTCTTTACCCTTCTGCTCTTCCTGCGGGCAAAGAGATCTATCTCTGGAACGCCGAATTGCCGACTTACCAGGGAAAAGACCTCTGGATTTAGCTCCCATTCCCCCTGCAGAATCGGCTGCCGACTGAGGTAGTCTGCCTCTAAATTTAATGTCCCCTTTATGTGGACTGCGGAGGTGGAAGGAACCCGACTTTCCGCCCAGGACAGGATCTCTGCAGATAGGGATAGGAGTGCTGTAGATCTGGTACCCCCCTGATGATTCAGGAACGCCACTGCCGTGGCATTGTCTGACAAGACCTGCAGCTCCTGGCCCCTGATCCTTCCCTCGAAAGCCTTTAGTGCTTCTCCTATGGCCAACAGCTCTCGAAAGTTGGAGGAGGCCCTTCTCTGTTCTGAATTCCAGGACCCCTGAGCTATTAGTTCCTCTAGGTGGGCTCCCCACCCCCAGGAACTTGCGTCTGTAGTTAACCTGAGAGGCTGAAGTTGGCTCCAAAGGAGGCCCCCTTGAAGCCTCTGAGGAAGGAGCCACCAGTGAAGGGAGTTCTTTACTTCGACCGGAATGGCTATCTCTATGTCCAGAGAGTCTCTTCTTCTGTCCCAAGAGGATAGAAGGAAGTGCTGGAGGGGCCTGGAGTGTAGCTGTGCCCAAGGAACTGCTGTGATAGCTGACGTCATTAGACCCAGAACTCTCATGATACCTCTGTAGGAGATGGTGCTTGCCTGTAACAGCGACCTGACCGCTGATATGAGGCCCTCTACCTTGCCCTGAGGTAGAATTAACTTTTGTTCTGAGGAGTCCACCAGGAACCCTAGATACAACTTTGTCTGAGCAGGAGTCAGTGAGGACTTTTCCCTGCTGACAATCCATCCCAGGTCTTCTAAGGTCTGCATTACTCTGGATAGATCCAGAAGTAGTTGATCCCGACTTAGACTGTAAATCAAAATTTCGTCCAGGTAGGGAATCAATGCCACTCCCTGGAGGTGCAAAAAAGCCACCACCTCGGCCATGACCTTTGTGAAGACTCTCGGACTGGATGCCAGTCCAAAGGGGAGGGCTGTGAACTGCCAGTGTTGCACTCCCTCTGGAGAGGCGATCACAAATCTCAGGAAGCTTTGATGGCCCTGAAAAATGGGGACATGAAGGTAGGCGTCTTTTAAATCCAAGGTTACCATAAACACTTCCTTGAGGAGATGTCTCCTGAGGGAATAGACACTCTCCATGCGGAACTTCTTGTAACGAAGAAAAACATTGAGGTTCCTTAGATTTATAATAAGACGATACCTTCCTGAGGGTTTTGGTATCACGAAAATGTGGGAATAAAGCCCCTGACCCTGCTGGTCCACTGGAACAGGTATTATAACCTCCTGACTGGCCAGCTCTCTTATATTCTGAAGGATTCCTACTAACTTGCAGGGATCCCTGGGAAGGTAGGTCAAGAGAAACTTGGGGGGTGGAGGGGAGAGAAACTCCAATCTGTAACCCTCTCTTATGATCCGAAGTACATAGGGGCTTTGGGTGATCCTTTCCCACTGAGAGGCAAAGTGGGAAAGTCTGCCCCCTACCGGAAAGTCATTTGGGGGTCTTGTCAACTGACTTCTGGCTGGAAAAGAGAACGCCAGTTTTTTGTTTGTCTTTTCCTGCGCCCCAACAGACGTTGGGAGACCTTTTTCTCGGAGAAGCGATTCCTTGCCTGGGGGCCACGAAAAAACCGCTTCCTCTCTCTCCTAGGTTTGGTAGGAAATTTTTTCCCCTTCTCGGTAGATCTGGCTAGAGCCTGATCTAGGCCAGCACCAAAAAGGAGCGTCCCTTCAAAAGGGAGACCACATAGATGGGTCTTGGATGAGCTATCCCCATCCCAGGTTTTAACCCAGAGGGCTCGCCTGGCTGAGTTTAGTAAGGCATCTGTCTTAGCGGTTGTACGCACTGTCTCAACCGCAGCATCTGCTAAATATGCGACAGCATTCCCTATGACCTCCAGAGAATCCAGGACCTCCTTGGATTTTGAGGTTTGGGATACGTGGTCCATTAATTTACAGACCCACGTGTCGGCATTCCTTGCAATGCAAGCTGAGGCCAATGCGGGGCTCATAGCGCAGCGTTAGCTTCCCAGGCTCTGCGTAAAATGGTTTCAGCCCTGCGATCCATTTGATCCTTTAAGTTACCGGTATCTTCAAAGGAAAGATCCGACTGCCTAGAGACCTGTGCTAAGGAGGCGTCTAGTCTAGGAGTTTTGAAAAACTTTTCCTCATTCTCCTCAGAGAAGGGGCATCTACGCTTCCAGGTTTTATATTTCAGAAGCCTTCTTTCTGGTTCTTTCCATTCCCTTAAGATGACTTCTTTAAGGGCGGAATGTACCGGAAGGACCCTGGCCTGAGGTTTAATAAAGCCTCTATACATCCTATCCTGAGCGGACACCTGTGCAGCAGGCTCCTGAATCTCTTCTGAGGCATAAATAGCTTTCAGAAGATCTTCCATGTCGTCGGCAGAAAATATATGTCTGCTAGACCTGGATTCCTCCCTCCCATCCTCCTCTTGGCTGTCCACCACCCCTTCATCAGAAAACTCCTGATTAGGAACTTCTAAATCACACTCTTCCTCTGAATCGTGGGGGAGTGGATACTTCAGTACCTCTGCCCGATACCTCCTAGAGGAGACAGAGCTCTCCTGGGAAGAGGCATCCTTACTAGAGTGAGCCTCTGAATCCCTAGGCTTAAGGGTGGCCTGAAAAGACTTTAAGGTGGACAGCATCTCAGTTTGCACAGTAAGAAATTCCTTCATTATCTGAGATATCTCCTTCCCTGTCAACTTCTGTATGCATTTAAAACAGAAGGGCTTTGGATGTTCTGGGGGTAGCCTGTCATTACAGTTCCCACATTGTTTGGAGCAGGTGGAGGATTTCACAGGACGGCTGGCAACCTCACGGGCAATAGCGTCGTCCCCTGAAAAAAAAACACACAGGCATACACTGTGAGAGTCAGAGGAGAAGAGTTGGGGTACCCTCCCCCTCTAAACCTCCGAAGGCCGGTCAGACTCACCCCCTGTGGTCTCTTCCATGGCCACAGACCCTGCAGGTCTCTCCTTCTCATGTTCCATGCTACTTCCAATCTCTCCCTGGAGGTGCTGCATACAGGAACGCAGAGGAGACATGGGCGCCTGTTCCCTGTGGCTTTTTATATCTTCTGTATGCTGGCTGCAACTTCGCTATGGGGAAACACAACCAAAAACTGAGGAGCATCGGGAGGGGCGGGGGCCTTTAACCTCTTGATTGATTGTGTTTCCTGTCAGGTGGACCAGTCATCTCTCAGGGTGCCGTCCTGGAAGACGACTTGAGAAAAAATATTTTTTTTTTTTTGTATTTGCTTTGCAGTTATGGCAAGTCTTATGCGCTGTACAAACGGTCAGATTTTCGTACGGAAAATGTGCGATCGGAGAGTGTTGTTGGAAATTCCAACCGTGTGTGGGTTCCATCGGATTTTCCGACACACAAAGTTTGAGAGCAGGCTATAAAATTTTCCAACAACAAAATACGATCGCGTCAATTCCGACGCACAAAGTGCCTCGCATGTTCAGGATAAAAATTTGAGACGGAACTGCTCGGTCTGGTAAAATTAGCGTTCAGAATGGATATAGCACTTTCGTCAGGCTGCAATGATTTAAATTGTTTAATGCAGCGCACTCTTCTTCACAATGCTAGAAGAATGAAGTAGTTTTGCTGCTCATAGTCACACAGACTGCTCTCTTTATTATTTCATCAATATAATATTTTTATTTGTCACACCTACCGAAAAAAAATTGTATTTTTGGGATGTTTAGATTAATTTTTAGTTTTTTTTTTAAAGCCTGATCTTGTGTTTTATTTATCTTTTTTTTAGTCCAGAATATCTTTGGGTGTGTTGTGTGTCAAGTTACCACAACACCATTATCATCTTGCATTATTTAATCTCAAGGAGATTGGTTGGTGTCTCTTGTTAACTTCACATAGTATTTTTGGTTGGTGTCTCTTGTTAATTTCACATAGTATTTTTGAAATGTATCTGCCTACTCACAAACTGTCCTTTTTGAAGGAAAACACACATAAGGCAAGTGTAATAGAAAAAAAAATCCTTTATTAAGGGCTCATAAGCAAAGAGGGAGGCAACGCTGGATAAACATCAGAAATTGGTACAGCCTTTGGCCCCCAGGCAGAAAATTATTTTATTGCAAAATTGGTGGCCTGAGGAGTCCATATCTAAGGGAGTGCAATCTGGTCCAGAAGTCCAAGAGATCATGAAAGCAGCAGGCTGTGGTCATACAAGAGCCTGCATCTTTTGCCAGACTGAACCCAGGCCATGACTCTGGTCTTCTTTACACGCTTCCTTCCCAGCTGTGGCTCTGGTGTTGGAGGTGTGGCAGGAGGAGGACCATGGGTGAGCTGACAAATGTGGGTTTGGCATGTGAGTTGGCCCCTCAATCCCTTATTAAGTGCTTCGAAAATGAGAAACTCACATAAGAGGCGTTGGCCCTCCTCCATTTGCAGCATTTTGCATGCTGTTATGGCAGCAAAATACTCTTCCACACTGTGGGGTGTTCTGAGGGCCTTCCAAAATAGGCCAATTGCAGCCTCCTCCAGGTTACTCCTCTACCTGTCACTTTTTGGTTGAAGGCAGAGGGACCTGGGTATCAGGCAGCCTACTTGGCCCGGCCACCTCCTGGCTGAGACTTTCCTGTGTATGAAAAAAAGGGACATAGTTTTAGTTTTTGGTTCATCAATCACAATCAGAAATTAGTACTCCAAACTAACATATTTAACATCATTAATTTGACAACCAGAAATATTTAGAAGAATGCTATAGCAACGAATGACACATGTATAGGAGTCCGATATGGCTGCACACCCCGGTACAAATGTTTAAACAAAAGAATTTCCCATGGGGCTTTTTAGCAGCAAATAGGAGTCAAAATAATTTCATAAAAATTATTAATTTTATTCATCAAGAGACAATTTGACATCAATGTGGTACAAAAGTTAAAATATGAGCTCTGGTATACACAATGCATGACAGTTTGACCTATGAAGGGGTAGCAAACAGTGGATAATACCATGTGATATAACTGATAAACAATATACATCAGAGGGTACTCCCTCAGTGTTGATGAATTGTAATTATACTATCCGATGTTTATGAAATGCCCCAATGCATTTCGACCTTAAAGGTTATGGTCTTCTTCAGGGGATTCTTACATTTCTATAAATACATCAAAAAGGACATGTAGCGCTGGTAGATTTATGATCTACCCACTGATAGGTAAATTTAGTAACTTGTTCGTTAGGGAAGTTAGATTTGCCTCTGTTCCAGCTTGGCTGACGTTGCGTGTGTTTCCATACTGAGCCGGTGGGTGTCGCTGTTACCACTGGTTAGTGTTGGAAAGGCAACCTGTCTAAGCGTATGGGTGCTCCTCTGTCCCGGAGACAACTCGGTGGAGGTGGTCCTCCGAGTTGCATTCTGGTAGAGGGCATTTATGGGACAGATGCCATATTTTGGGGTTCGTTTTTACAGCCACCTGCTGGCCCTCCGGTATGCGTTAGTGCTACCTCATGGTCCTCCGTTCCGGAGGCCCGTGTCGCTGCGGCACGTGGGTGGGCCCAGAAGCATGTCTGGGGTCTACCACAGCAGCCAAGGAATGGTCCTGAGCCATCTATCCAGAGTGAAGAAGCTGGACAACCGAGGAGATCCCAGGGGAGGACCAGTCATGGAAGGATCACCCAGAGTGCTGGTCTGGAGAGGGGCCTGGTGACTCGGTTGGAGGACATATCCTAAAATAGTTCCACAGCATAGTACTGCCGGGTTGGCTTAGAGGTCCAAGTACTGTGTTTGACATTTACTGCAAAATTTAACATATCCTGTGGCAGAGAATTGAACGGATTCATTTCAAGCAAGTCTATGGCAGAGACTTTTGTTCATGCTACGTACTTGCTGCTAGGCAGTGAGAGAGGCCTATCCAGGCGAGTGGAGATTGTGTCCCACAAGGGGATTGTATAAGATTACAATATTCAACTCTAAAAAGGACGTTCTCAAGAATCTTAAAGAAAGGTATTTGAGCTTCCCTGTAGCTTCCCTCCTGCCTCTTTCCTGCTACTTCCTTAGTTACTTGGTTCAATAAAGCATTGAAAACGTACTCAAGTGTTGGTGCTTTCATCGTCCAGAGGTAAACTCAACGGAACCCTAGACCCGGTGCCGGTGAAACAGGGGTGTCGAGAGTGAAGGTAACAAGCCCGTTTAAATCAGCAGCTCCACTGAGTGTTAGTGCTACAGACAGAGGCGTCATCAGGGGGTGGCTATTGAGGCTACAGCCCCGAGTCTGTATCCAATAGCCCTGAGTCTCTTTTCCCAGTCCAGAATGCAGGGGACAGGGCAGACTGAGCCATGGTAGCGCTGGCCCCAGCTCCACCCCCGCCTCCACCTGACTATTCTTGGTCACTGGTTGCTATAGCCGCCTAGCGGCTAGCAACCAGTGACGTCACTGCCCAGCATTCAAAGTGGAGGAGGATTGCACTTCCTCCTCTGCGCTAGTGCTCATGGGGCCTGGCCTGCGAGTTGTGGACTGGAGCGTCACGCCGCTTGCCCGGTGGCGGCGTGCAGAGCAGCAGGAAGGGGGATACCTGGGCAGCCGGGAAGAGCCCAGGAGGGAGGGTGATAGAGAGAGAAGACACCGCCACTCTGAGCAGCATCCCCAGCGCCTCCCTCCAATGCGGCTGCTGTGCCACATAGATCCCCGCTCGAGCGGGCAGCTCTCCTCCTCTCATCTAACTGCCTCGCAAACCAGCACCATGGCTGAGCTGCTGCAGGACCGGCCTGGACACATGAAGTCTGTCTCCTCCTTGTCACTCAGGTAGGTCAGAGAATGTGTGTGTGTGTGTGTGTGTGTGTAGGTCAGTGTGTCAGGTAGGTCAATGTGTGTCAGGTCAATGTAGCTCAGTGCAAATCAGGTAGCTCAGTGTATGTAGCTCAGTGCGAGTCAGGTAGCTCAGTGTATGTAGCTCAGTGCAAGTCAGGTAGCTCAGTGTATGTAGCTCAGTGCGAGTCAGGTAGCTCAGTGTATGTAGCTCAGTGCGAGTCAGGTAGCTCAGTGTATGTAGCTCAGTGCGAGTCAGGTAGCTCAGTGTATGTAGCTCAGTGCGAGTCAGGTAGCTCAGTGTATGTAGCTCAGTGCGAGTCAGGTAGCTCAGTGTATGTAGCTCAGTGCGAGTCAGGTAGCTCAGTGTATGTAGCTCAGTGCGAGTCAGGTAGCTCAGTGAGAGTCAGGTAGCTCAGTGCGAGTCAGGTAGCTCAGTGTATGTAGCTCAGTGCGAGTCAGGTAGCTCAGTGTATGTAGCTCAGTGCGAGTCAGGTAGCTCAGTGTATGTAGCTCAGTGCGAGTCAGGTAGCTCAGTGCGTGGTAGGTCAGAGTGTGTGTGGTAGGTCAGTGTAGGTGTGTGTAGGTCAGTGTGTGTGTGTGTGTGTGTGTGTGTGTGTGGTAGGTGTGTGTAGGTCTGTGTGTGTGTGTGTGTGTGTGTATATAGGTCAGTATGTGTAGGTCAGTGTGTGTAGGTCAGTTTAGTGGTCAGCATTGATGGGCACTGGTAAACCAGGCAGCAACCAGCAAGTGAGCTTACCCCCTTCCACACAACCCCTCCACCCAACCAAAAAAAACTCAGCGCCACTAGAGACCCCCCCCCCCCGTGCCAGCCTTGGAGTGTGGGCTGAAGCCCCTGGTCTTTTTGCCACCTAGCAACGCCCCTGGCTACAGACATATATCAATATTACAGAATATCATATGTAAACACATTTCTTTATAAAAAAAATCATCTATTAGACTTGGCAATCACACTTTTTACCCCTTCCACCAAAATGGCTCGCTTATCCAGAGACTTCTTTGTTAAAAAGCACAGAAGGAGATAAGGATCCCCCCCCCACATTGATGATCCTGAACCCTGCTTGGGAGTTGTTCTCACCTCCACCCCAAGGGGAAAACAGCAGAACAGCCCCGGCCTGTAAGGCTTACAAGTGGTCACAGGTGGTATGCCCCCCATAGGGGAAACAAGACCAAAACACCTGAAAATGATTGTAATTTAGAAGAATGCTATACCTGGCTCAAGCTGGGCTCCTCCACATGTTGCTGCCTGGAAGGCCCAGGTTGGACGTCAGAAGCCTCAGCCGGGGGAGAAGGAAGCGTGAAAACACCTGAAAATTATTGTAATTAGTGTGCTGTATATGTATTAAATTGCTATTATAGCATGGGTTGTAGAAATTAACTATAGCAATAAATAATGCTGATAAAGGTAAAGAGCGATCTTTCTAAATTTCTATTATATTTATTAGCAAGGAAGGATCTCAAAATATATTGAGATCCCCTCCAAAGTGCTACCAAAATACACAGGCAATTCTGTGCTTATTCCTAGATTATACATGTCATAAGACTTGTATATAAGCCTAGAAGGCTCAAATATGGCCATCTGTGCCTGATAGGATTAATTATAATCATTTCCTAAATCGCATATTATATAAATTAATAAAGAAGACTGGGTCAAATAGTAAAAGTGCAAGTGTGCAGTGTATGGAAAAACGAGGGGATACTCAGATTTTCTGTTACCGCTTCTGAGGTAAATCAAGAAGGTGCAATATGGGACTTAATAAAATATCAAAAAATCAAATGACTGAGACAAACTGCAAAAAAATGTGATGAAAAGGAAAACGTGCATGAAAAAAAATTGAATGAATCATGATTACTTACAACAAACAACACCATGAAGATCAATGTGATAAAAATGGTGTGTAAATAGTGAGAAAAATATAAGTGCTCTGATATGGTGATCGTGATAGGAAAATTAGCATTATATAGTCTAGCAGCATGTACAAAATACAGACTGCCAGACACTAGAAGAACAAAAGTGAGTGCCAAGTGATGTGAAAGACTTAAAGTGGGGTTCCACCCAAAAAACAAAAATGCCTGGAAAAAATTCTAAAAAAAAAAAAATAAAAAAAAAAAAAACCCCAAAAAAACATTTGTATATTTTTTTTTCCACTTACCTCTAAATGCCTGTTGCTAGGTGGTCCCTCGTAGTCTGCCTGTTCCTTAGCCTGGGCTGGTGACATCACTTCCCCATCGGCACAGGAAGGGCTCCGCTCTGCTCCCTCCCTCCTGTCAATCATCTGGGACCCATTACAGGTCCCAGGTGATTGAGCGGCCAATCACGGCGCAGCTTGCGCATGCGCAGTGGGTGCCAGGCTGTGAAGCCACAGCCCGGCGCCCACAGTTGAAATGCCGGCGCCGACGGGAGGACGAGCGGGGCTTCGATCCCCCGCATCGCTGGACCCAGGGACAGGTAAGTGTCCAATTAAAAGTCAGCAGCTGCAGTATTTGTAGCTGCTGACTTTTAATTTTTTTTTTTTTTTTTGACAGCCCCCCTGGGTGGAACTCCTCTTTAACCAGGAATAAGAAGTACCTGATTGTTGTTAGGAATTATTCAGGCACTGTGATATCCACAATTGGATGCACAGTGTCTATCTGTTCAGCTTAGGAACATGCAAGTGCCACCTCTGAATAGAATGAAAATTAGAATAAATTACTAAATAAGCAAATTATCAATCATGCAGCAAAGCAGTCTGCTGGTGTCTGTTCTTACCGAAGAGTCTGCGAGAACATGTCTGTGTGCTCACATCAGGGATCAGCTGAGGAACTCTGATAGAGAGCACTTCCTCTTAGGCTGGGTTCACACTGGTGCGACACGACAGCCGTCCTACTTTGGATCCGACTTTGCCCTGCGACATGAAGCCGGCATGTGTCCGACTTTCAATGAACGGGGATCCGACTTGGATCCCCGCCAATGTGTTTGGTATGAATCTTTAGGGGGAACTCCGCGCTAAATTTTAAATAAAAAACCGGCATGGGTTCCCCCTCCAAGAGCATACCAGGCCCTTGGGTCTGGTATGGACCTTAAGGGGAACCCCCTATGCCGAAAAAACGGCGTGGGGGTCCCCCCAATCCATACCAGACCCTTATCCGAGCACGCAGCCCGGCCGGACAGGAATGGGAGTGGGGACGAGCGAGCGCCCCCCCTCCTGAACCGTACCAGGCCGCATACCCTCAACATGGGGGGGTTGGTGTTTTGGGGGAGAGGGGCGCGCTGCGGGCCCCCCCCACCCCAAAGCACCTTGTCCCCATGTTGATGAGGACAAGGGCCTCTTCCCGACAACCCTGGCCGTTGGTTGTCGGGGTCTGCGGGTGGGGGGCTTATCGGAATCCGGGAGCCCCCTTTAATAAGGGGGCCCCCAGATCCCGGCCCCCCACCCTATGTGAATGAGTATGGGGCACATTGTACCCCTACCCATTCACTAGGGAAAAGTGTCAATATAAAAAAAAACCACAGTACACAGGTTTCAAGATTAATTTATTAGGCAGCTCCGGGATCTTCTTCCGACTTCGGGTGGGGGTGTCTTCTTCCGACTTCTCCCGGTGTTCCGCCTCTTCTCCCGGGCCCCGCCGCTATCTTCTTCCAGCTCTTTTGCCAGCAGGGGGCCCCGGTCTGCTGCCGCTGTCTTGTCGCCGCTGTCTCGCCACTTCTTCTCTTCATCTCTTCTTCTGATGTTGACACGACGCTCTCTCTGGCTAGAATGCTCTCTGTGCGCTCTGCTCTGACTTATATAGGCGGTGACCCCGCCCCCTTATGCCGTCACAGTCCCTGGGCATGCTGGGACTGTGATGGCATAAGGGGGCGTGGTCATCGGGTGATGACCACGCCCCCTAAAACGTCACAGTCCCAGCATGCCCAGGGACTGTGACGGCATAAGGGGGCGGGGTCACCGCCTATATAAGCCATAGCAGAGCGCACAGAGAGCATTGCAGCCGGCGAGAGCATCGTGTCAACATCAGAAGAAGAGAAGAGGGCAGAAGGCAGAAGACTGAAGACCTGGCTCCTCCGCTATAGCAAAAGAGCGGCAAAAGAGCAGAAGAGAGCGGAGGAGCCAGGCAGAAGATCCGGAGAGCGTGGAGAAGAACCGGAGAGACCCCCGAAGTCGGAAGAAGACCCCCGGAGCTGTCTAATAAATTACTTTAAAAATCTGTGTAGTGTTTTTTTTTTTAATTGACACTTTCCCTAGGTGAATGGGTAGGGGTACGATGTACCCCATACTCATTCACATAGGGTGGGGGGCCGGGATCTGGGGGCCCCCTTATTAAAGGGGGCTCCCGGATTCCGATAAGCCCCCCGCCCGCAGACCCCGACAACCAACGGCCAGGGTTGTCGGGAAGAGGCCCTTGTCCTCATCAACATGGGGACAGGGTGCTTTGGGGTGGGGGGGCCGCAGTGCGCCCCCTCCCCCAAGGCACCAACCCCCCCATGTTGAGGGCATGCGACCTGGTATGGCTCAGGAGGGGGGGGGGCGCTCGCTCGTCCCCACCCCCATTCCTGTCCGGCCGGGCTGTGTGCTCGGATAAGGGTCTGGTATGGATTGGGGGGGACCCTCACGCCGTTTTTTCGGCGTAGGGGGTTCCCCTCAAGGTCCATACCAGACCCAGGGGCCTGGTATGCCCTTGGAGGGGGAACCCATGCCGGTTTTTTATTTAAAATTTGGCGCGGAGTTCCCCCTAAAGATTCATACCAAACACAGTGCCGGGCATTGGCGGGGATCCAAGTCGGATCCCCGTTCATTGAAAGTCGGACACATGTCGGCTTCATGTCGCAGGGCAAAGTCGGATCCAAAGTAGGACGGCTGTCGTGTCGCACCAGTGTGAACCCAGCCTTATACCCACATTTGTAGGTGCTTTAATTGATGAAAGGTGTGTAACATTTGGTCATGGGTTTTCTCCCACAGGGAGGGGCAATCCCTCGCAGCATGTACAAAATACAGACTTGCCAGGCACAATAAGAACAATATGGGGTTGATTTTACTAAAGGCCAGTAGACTGTGCACCTTGCAAAGTGCAATTGCACTCTGCAAGGGCAGTTGCTCCGGAGCTTAGTAAATGAGGTAAAGCTTCACTTTGCAAAAACTATCCAATCACATGCAAGGAAAATAAAAAAAAATGCATTTTTGCTTGCACATGATTGGTTGATAAAAGTCAGCAGAACTTCTGCTTATTTACTAAGCTCTGGAGCAACTACTCTTGCAAAGTGCAACTGCACTTTGCAAAGTGCACAGTATAGTTGCCTTTAGTAAATCAACCCCTATGAGTACTAAATGAGTGAAAGTAAGCGACTTAATCAGTATAAATGAATACCTAATTGTTTTGTGGGAATTATTCAGGCATTGTGATCTCCACAGTTAGACACACAGGGGGTGATTTACTAAAGACCTGCGTCTGTGGAGAAATTGGAGCAATTGCACAAAAAAACGGGACTCAAGACATTTATCAAAAATCATGGTGCACTTATATGCACCAAACCACATTTACATAGGAAGCGCTATTGCGCACTTGCGCAATCCTTCGCGCCTACCATTAGCAAGCGCAGCCAATGTAATCTTCTACATTTTTGTCTGAATACTGTGGATAACTTTACTACAGTTTACCATCTTCTGTTACCAGGCTAAAACGTATGTATATAATATTGTTTAAATGCACAAATTCTGTCCAGAACATGTAGATCGGTCTTACAACTAATCAGCCTTTTTACACCCTTCTTTCCGCTTTACTCAACTGCACATGCTCGTTGTCAAAGCTCACCATTTCATCCTCCCCTGACAGGGCGCACACACTTTAGCTTGTTGAATATGTGTGTTGCACACAGGCGCATCTGCGTTCTCCAGCGTGCACAACTGCTTATACATCGGGCACTTGCTCATTGTAGTTCTAATCATGTTAATGAGCTTTTCCTTATCACATGGAGAATATTTCTTCCAGTTTTATTCCATTCATTCACTTCTTTTTGAAACAACACAATATTCATTCTAGAGATCTTCCTTCTATCAACAACTGTGCGGATCTTCCCTGGACTTGTAATTGTGCATTTTATGGTGATAATCTATAATCATTGGTGGAGCCGAAACTTCCATGAAAACATCTTCTAAATACATGTCTGTGTATTGTGCATTCTGGTCAAGTAATTTCCCCATACACTGTGCAATCTGATGTGATCTAATCTTAGTAAATGTTAAGCAATGTAAATGCATTTGCGTGGGTTGAACGGGCGCAACTCTAAACTTGACATTTATTTTTTTTTTTTTTACGCTGGTTCACCTTTATGTGTTTTTTTTTGTCTGATATTTGCACACAGGTCATGTTAGCGTGTTACGTTGCCAACATGTGACATGTACCTTGTTAAAGTTATGTAAAAAGACTCTCGCTCCTCTAGCTCCTCCTAAAAGGGCATTTCCCCTTCCCCCTCTAATACATATGATTTCCATGGGCTAGCTTTTGCTTTTAAAGGGGAACTCCACACTCCATTCTCCAATCTCCAAAGGCTGTGAGCTGGCTTCACCAATCCAAACCACATCCTTTTTCAGAGCAAACAACAGGGCCAGCTAGAAAAGGGGCGAGAAGAGCGATCGCCCAACTCCCTCCCGTACCATTTAAGGCCCCATGCTGGCTGCCTTTGGGGCATGTTGGGCTCAGCCCAATACCAACCACAAAGCACCTTGTACCCAATCATTTAGAAGGGGCTTTCCACATTCTGTAAAGCCCCCTGTCTGCAGCCCCCTACAACCCCAGCCTAGGGTTGTGTGGAAGAGGCCCTTGTCCCCATGAATATGGGGACAAGGTGGTTGACTTTTGGGGTACCCAAGCCCCTCCTGCCCCTAAGCACCCACCCCCCTTTCATGGGCTGGCTTGCTGTGTGTTTAGCTAGGGGTTTGTTAGTGCGTGGGAGGGGCACACTATTTTTAGATTTTGGGGTGGTATTTTTCATGTGGGGGTTCTCATTTTAAGCCTTTACAGCCCCAAATGGCCTTGCATGTATTGGGGGGGCAGGGTATTTTTGGTTTTGTGTTAAAATCTTGCAGCTGCAATGTCGATTTGTAAGTTTTCTCTAATAAAGCTGTACATCTTTGAAGCAGCATTTTGGTTACATGCTACAGATGCACCACTTTACAGCCAAAGTAACCCCCCCCCCCCTTTCCCAAGTTACTAGCATTAGGACTAGTTCACTCCATAGAAATGCATTCCAGATGCATGTGCATTTTTGATGCGATCCAGTACGCTTATGATACGCTTTTGGTGCGTTTTTGATGCAGTCCAGTACTTTTTCCAATTTCTTTTTTCTTAACCTTAATTAAGGACATTCTGGATGATGTGTTTAATTTTGAACAGTGGGGTGGCTTATTTTGTGCTAGCTGCATTTGGGTTGGTCTGGGCATGCTCAGGGACTTTATTTTTTTTTGTGTGTGAACAGCACTTGGATGTTTCTGGGCATGGTCAGAGTGTATTTTTTGGGTTAGTAATTTAAGGACATCCTTAACAGGTGTACCCACTTTGAAGTTCAGTCTCTACATTGGGTGAACTTGCATTTCCTGTCGCATCATGGCAGCATACACTTTGGGTTGTGACTCCGCCCCCACAACCTGATAGGACTACATAGCTATAAATTGTAGAGATGGCCCTCGCCCAGTATTCTCTCTTTTTTTTCCTCACCTGAAGGACTGAACATATCAGAAGCACCCCCTTACCGAATTCGCCCCAGCCAGGTTCTAGCCTCTCCTGGGTGGAAGTCCTTACCTGTACAGCCTCTAAACGAGCTAGATGGAAGGAACCCCGCTCTGGTGATCTCGGGGGTATGTTGCGGCTCCAGTATAAGCCTTAAACAGGCTTAGTTGTTGTGCAGCGGTCTCCATAAACACCTTGTTTCATTTTTCGTTTCACCTCCTCCTTTGCTGGGCTCTGTGGTCCCTCTGTGTCTCCCTACAGGCTTCCCGAGCGTCTCGGCGCTTCCGCGCATGCGCAGTACGCACCCTCAGGGCGTCCTTTCGATTTTGCCAGTTTCCAAGATGGCGCCGAGCGCCGCTACTGCGCATGCGCGAGCGGGTCGTGACCTCGGCGGCCATGGCGGCAATTTTAAAAAGCCCTGTGTGTCATTTTGAGCTCTCCTTGCTTCCTGGAAGACTTCTGACTGCTGTATTTCGTCTTGCTGCATCCCTAAAGTACCCCCCCTCTGGGTAAGTGTCTATTACTTATGCACTGTCTTTTTGGGGCCTGTTTGCATGCTCTTACCTTCCTGTACCCTTCTCAGGTGCTCACCTTCCTCTCCTATGGAGGCCGCTGCCCCAGCAGATCACCACCAGCCTAATAGGTAAGGGGGGGGGGATTCCAGTGGTAAGTAGAGAAGATTGAAAAAGAGAGCAGGACCGTACTAATGCTGCCTAATTGGTCAGCCCTGTCAGGTCCGCAAGATCATCCAAGTCAGGACGAAGAGAGTCTTCGCACAGGAGAAGCTCCGGCCATAGTCGCAGCCGCTCACGTGGAAGAAGTCGCTCAGGCCACAAGGGGAGTCGTAGACGGAGTCGATCCCATTCAAGACGTAGCCGTTCCTACCACAGAAGATCCCCTGCATGAAGACACCAATCTTCTGCGCACCCTTCCCGCCCAGCCGGGAATGCTTGCTGGGTATGCGGGGCCACGGCCCTCCCAGACAAACTGGCCTGTCGCAAGTGCATGGATGAAGCTACCAGGGAGAAAGAGCCGGATTCCATAGAACCCACTGGAGTCTCTACTCCCCAAGTCTCAACTCCTGATGTAGAGTTTACGGCCTATAGCGCCTCACCTACCAATCCCAGTACATCAAGAGAGCAAGAACTCCCGTCGGATCATGAGGAGCTGGAAGCATCAGCTGGCTTTGATTTTGTGCTCATAGAACCGTTCGTCAGATCGGTTAAGGAAGCAATAAACTGGGAGGAGCCTGAGGAGATACAGCCAAAACAGAGGAAGTATTTCCCAAACCTCAAAAAAGTCCCGGAGGCTTTCCCATTCATCAATGAATTAGATGAACTGATTAAGGAGGAGTGGCAGAATCCAGAAAAGAAATTTAGTCTGTCCAACAGGCTCACCAAATTGTACCCACTCAAGGAACCCAAAGTATCCCCTTTGGTTTCTCCTCCAGTAGTGGATGCATCTTTGATGCGTCTAGCTAGGCACGTGACGCTACCCATTGAAGATGCAGTGATGTTCAGAGACGTGCTTGACAGGAAGGTGGATACAGACCTTAAGAGAGCTTACCTGTTCGCAGGAGGTGCCTGCAGACCAGCGGTGGCATTAGCAGCGGTTGGAAAAGCTATCTCCAGCTGGTCCTCAGCTACAGCGAGACTCGTCACTGAGGGCGCTGATCAGGAGCAGATCACTAAGGCCTTACAAGAACTTAGCCTTGCGGGAGATTTCATGGCGGAAGCCTCCGTAGATACTATTAGATCCACATCAAGGTCCATGTTAGCTACCGTAATGGCCAGAAGGGCGCTATGGCTTAAACCTTGGTCAGCTGACCCTGCCTCGAAATCTAACTGGTGCAGGATTCCGTATGACGGGGTGAACCTCTTCGGGACAAAGCTGGATACTGCAATCTCTAAAGTGACAGGCGGGAAGTCGGGTCTCATACCATCGGACAGAAGGCCGAAACAACAAAGGCCACCTCCCTTTAAACGTAATCTTCCGGAGAGGTACAGGGATGCAAAATCCTATAGACCCGGGAAGGAATACAGAAGGAGTTGGAAGAACCCCCAGACGTCCTTCCTCAAATTCCAGAAGCCCAAGACCCCTGCCTCCAATGACCAGAAGTCCTTTTGAAGGTTCGCCCGTCCAACCAGCGGTAGTGGGTGCCAGACTCACAAAGTTCAAGCTGGTCTGGGCGGGAATGATAAAAGACCCATGGACGGTGTCCACTATTCATTTCGGACACAGGTGGGCATTCAGAGGTCGTCCTCCAAGGGACCAATTCTGCTCAACCAGACTTCCTCCTTCTCAAGAAAAAAGACTATCCCTAGTCCAGTATATCCAGGAGCTGCTCCAAAAACAAGCAATAGTGGAGGTACCGCTATCTCAAAGAGGCAAGGGTTTCTATTCCCCACTTTTCTTAGTGAAAAAGAAATCAGGGGACTTTCGTCCAGTCTTGGATCTAAAAAACCTCAACCGGTCGATACAGATAGAAACATTCAAGATGGAAAGTCTTCAATCAATCCACCAAGAAATAAACTTGGGAGATTGGATGCTGTCAATCGACCTCCAGGACGCATATTTACATATCCCTATCCATACCGAGTTCCAAAAGTTTCTCCGGTTTACCCTAAACCATCGGCACTTCCAATTCCGAAGCCTCCCGTTCGGGATCTCTACCGCACCCAGGACGTTTACAAAGGTCCTATTACCTGTAATAGCCCACCTGAGAGAAAAGGGGCTGAGGGTCCACCACTACCTGGACGACATCCTGCTTCTCTCAGACGGCCAGGACTCTCTCGTCCATCACCGGGAAATTCTGGTCTTCACGTTACAGTCCCTAGGGTGGCTAAATAAATTAGAAGAAGAGCAACATCCATCCCACACAGAGAATGGTCTTTCTGGGGGCCGAACTGGACACGAGGGAGAACACAGTGAAACTGCCGGGGGAAAAAATCCCTCCTCTAATTCAAAAGGTGAAAAGGGCAATCTCTGCTACAATGCTCCCGGCCAGGACATGTCTCAGTATCCTGGGCTCCCTAGCTTCCACCATTCCCATGGTCCAATGGGCACAATGGAATTCAAGGCCTTTCCAGATCTCCTTCCTGCGTCAGTGGAAGGGCACATCAATGTCCCAACCAATCTTCATCTCCCAGGAGGTAAAGCAATCATTGATGTGGTGGGTACGACCTCACAACTTGGGAAGATGCAGGCATATAATCACTCCCTATCAAGAAACCGTGACCTCAGATGCCAGTCTGCAGGGATGGGGAGCTCACTATCAGGACCTTGCGGCTCAGGGTCGTTGGCCTTTCAGGGCACAGGATACAGTGTCGAATATTCTGGAGATGAGAGCAGCGTTCCAGGCTCTCCTGGCCTTCAGTTTTCACTTGAGGGGGAAGCACGTTCTCCTAAGGATGGACAACAAGGTGGCTGTTGCCTACGTCAACAGGCAGGGGGGCACCAGAAGCAGGTCCATGTTGCAGGAGGTTCGTCCTGTTCTGGAATGGGCACAGCTGAATCTACTGGACCTAAGGGCGGTTTATGTTCCGGGAGTCCAGAACACCTTAGCCGACTCGCTGAGCAGAAATTTCCCCTCCAACAACGAATGGTCTCTGAGTCCACAAGCCTATGCTCTCATATCTCGAACCTGGGGCTCCCCAGAGATAGACCTAGCAGCAACTCCGGAGAACACAAAATGCCAGAGATTCCTATTAAGGATACCGTTTCCTTCGGCAGAGGGGACGGACTGCCTCCAACACCCCTGGAACTTTCACCTGGGGTACATTTTCCCCCCGACGCCTCTCATAGCGAGATTCCTCCTGAGGCTCAAGAAGTCAACAGCATTGGTGGTAGCAGTGATCCCTTTCTGGCCGAGGAGGCCATGGTTTACTACCCTCATGCAGCTGAACACGGCAGAGCCTCTGCCTCTCCCATTGACGACAGACCTACTCTCCCAGGGGCATCTTCTTCACCCGAACCCGGGGAAGCTACACTTGATGGCCTGGAGACTGAAAGGGCTAGGTACCTAGGACAGGGCTGTTCCCAGAAGGTGGTGGATACCTTACTCCAGGCCAGGAGGTCTACTACCAACATCACGTACAGAAGAGTTTGGGAAAAATTTGTCTCCTTCTCCCAACAGCAAGGTTGGGACTCGTCCTCCCCGTCGGTGTCTCAGATCTTGGAATTCCTTCAATTAGGCCTAGAAAAAGGCCTTAGGTCAAGCACCCTGAAGGTCCAGGTATCGGCCCTGTCCGCCTTGACAGGAGTTAAATGGGCGCAAGAGCCTCTGGTGATTCAGTTTCAGAGGGCCTGTCTAAAACTGAGGCCCCCCAGGAAACCGTCATTCCCGGTCTGGGATCTCTCAATTGTTCTGGAGGCATTATCCAAGGAACCCTTTTTTCCAACGCAGAGCATATCCCTCTGGGATCTAACGCTGAAAGTTTCATTTTTGATAGCCATAACATCGGCGAAGCGAGTGTCAGAGATGCAAGCTCTAATGGTTAACGAACCATATTTGGTTGTTCTTCCAGACAGGCTAGTCCTAAGACCTTCGGATCGATTCATCCCCAAGGTATCCTCATCTTTCCATTTTAACCAGGAGATTAATCTTCCAGCACTCAGCACGGATCAGGGAGATCCTCATCCACTAGATGTTAAAGGTACCGTCATGGAGTATCTCTCGGCAACAAAATCCATCAGAAAGTCGGAGAGCCTCCTAATTATCCCACATGGTTTCAGGAGAGGTCAAGCGGCATCCTCACGCACCATTGCTTCATGGCTAGTAAAGACCATCAAGAGATCTTACTCACTGAGTAACCATCAAGTACCTGAGGGCTTAAGGGCACACTCCACCAGGGCAGTGGCAACCTCCTGGGCGGCATATTGTAGAGTCTCGGCGGAGACGATTTGCAGAGTGGCTGCCTGGTCCTCCAGGAACACCTTCATGTCTCATTACAAGGTGGATTCCGCCTGCTTATCCACGGTGGATTTCGGAAGATCCGTTATCCAGGCCAATTCCTCTATTATTTGATTAATAAACTTAGTTTGAATTTCCCACCCAGTCTTTGCGAGTTACTCCCCAAAGTGTATGCTGCCATGATGCGACAGGAAAACGGAAAATTGTATACTCACCTTTCCGTAATTTTCCTTTCCTGTCGTATCTTCATGGCAGCATACAATCTCCCACCCTTCTAAGGTGATATATATACGGAGAATACTGGGCGAGGGCCATCTCTACAATTTATAGCTATGTAGTCCTATCAGGTTGTGGGGGCGGAGTCACAACCCAAAGTGTATGCTGCCATGAAGATACGACAGGAAAGGAAAATTACGGAAAGGTGAGTATACAATTTTCCGTTTTTGTGTGTTGCATGGACTGTCCATGTGTTTTCAATTGCCTCATTAGCACACAAACCTATGTTATATAAAGCTTGCAGATAGCAATCTTTACTTTGCCCTGAAAAGAGCCAAGATTGTGTGTGTGGAGGTCAGCAAGAGAGTACATTTGGGTGTCCTTATCGAGTTTGTAACACATGTATTTTCTCTATGTATTTTGTTTATGTCTTTACAAAACAAATGTGTTTTCGAGCAAGTTTTTCTTTTTGCTTTGTTTATTGTATTTTTTGGGTGAGTGATATTTTCCCTTGAAATATATTTGATGTCAATGTGTGTTGTTTGTAGGTTGTTCACTTTGATTTAATTGTCTGTGCTGCATTATTTTTCAAAAACGTTCTCAAGATGTTGACTAATGTTTAAATCCTTAATAGATATCCATTTGTGGGCGCACTCCTTTTAACTCATGTTAACCATATTCTAGTGTCTCAAATTAACATACATGTGTTTTTTGCTTTCCTTGCTCTTTTCCAAGTCCTGTTTTGACCAATAAAATTTGTATCAAATTTGTTTTGTGTGTTTTTTTTTTTTTTTTTTGTTACCTTTCATGCAACACATTTCCCAGCTGCAGCTTAGCTAGGCTGATTGGCATGGCAAATCCCAAAAATGTGTGATTCGTCTGTTACTTTCCTGGTGCCTTCATGGTAGCATATGCATGGATTGTGTGTATGCTGCCATGGATAGGCACCAGGAAGGAAATTAGAGAGGTAAGTATTCAATTTTCCATTTTAGCGCAGTGGTTCTCAGCCTCTGTTCTCAAGTACCCCCCGACAGGACATGTTTAGGGAATTTTATCTTGGCTAAAATAGCTGTCCAAAATACAAAGCTGATTTGAAAGCACCTGTGTAAGATGAAGGAAAACCTGCAAACATGGCCTGTTGGGGGGTACTTGAGGACAGGGTTGAGAAGCACTGATTTAGAGCACTGAGCTAAAATCTAGCTCAAGACAATCCTATTCTAATTGTGGACATTTGAGGTAAACCAAGTGAGTGTTAAAACCTCTTTTTTTTCTTTTTTTTAGGTTGGGCTTTGTGTCCCTTTTCTTAAAATTGGCTTTACTTCCTGTCACATAGCCAAAGAGGAAGTGAGGGTAAAATCCTACCAATGCCTTTCCCTGGGGACACACAGGTTAATCTAACTAGTGTCCCTATTAGGCAAGTTGCACTCTAGCACGCACTTTGTTGTGTACACCCCAAATTATTAGGTATTTTTAGGTTTATTAAAGGCAAATCCACTCTGCAATACAAGTGTAGTCGCTGAAAATCTGAGGGGAAGCACTGGTGATTTTAACATCCAATCATGTAGAAGCAAAGATGCGTTTTTTTTATTTTCCTTGCATGTCCCCTTCGGATCTCCACCAACTGCACTTGTAGTGCAAAATAGATTTACCTTTAGTAAATCAACCCCAAAGACTTTCCTTTTTTTTTTTTTTTTTTTGGTTATCTTGGGTTTACATTAAGAGGGAGTTTACATGCCACAGATTGTACATGAAGACCCCTTTCACACTGAGGCGTTTTGCAGGAGCTAAAAATAGCGCTTGCAAAGCGCCCTGAAACAGCTGCTGCTGTGTCTCCAGTGTGAGAGCCCTCGAGGCTTTCATATTGGAGTGAATGGAGCCGCTCTTTCAGGGCACTTTGCAGGTGCTATTTTTAGCGTTATAGCGCCTGCAAAGCGCCTCACTGTGAAAGAGGTCTAACTCTAAACGGGCAACCTGTAAACCTCTTTAAAGCGTCCCCTATGGAGATTTTTAAGTATCGTCGTTTGTCGCCATTCCGCGAGCATGTGCAATTTTAAAGCATGACATGCTGGATATCAATTTACTCGGTGTAACATCATCCTTCACATTTTATAAAAAAATTGGGGTACCTTTTACTGTTTTTTTTATTTTTATTTTTTTATAAAATGAATTTTTTTTAAAAATTAAAATGCGTTTGTAAGGATGTTCTGCAAATACCGGTACATTGTAACATAAATTATTGCAATGATATCCATTGTACTCTGCTAAAAATATATATAATGTTTGAGGGTTCTAATTAATTTTCAAGCAAAAAAAATACAGATTTTAACTTGTAAACAGAAATAGGCTTGGTTTTATATTTATGGTCAAAATCTGCATAAATGTATCCTGTGTGTGTTTTTTTTTTCATATAGATTATATATATATATATATATATATATCATATTCATATGTAGATTTATAGAGATAGAAAGATCAAGAGAAATAGTTACAGTTTGTTTGAAGAAATAAATGACATATGATGGCTAATTTTAATATAGATAGATTATTTTTTTTTTGGGAGGGGGGACTACCCATAGACACACACATGATCACACAGATAATATACATAGGGGGGACTACCCATAGACACACACATGTTCACACAGATAATATAAATAGGGGGGAGGGGGGACTACCCATAGACACACACATGATCACACAGATAATATACATTGGGGGGGGGGGACTACCCATAGACACACACATGATCACACAGATAATATAAATAGGGGGGAGGGGGGGACTACCCATAGACACACACATGATCACACAGATAATATACATAGGGGGGACTACCCATAGACACACACATGATCACACAGATAATATAAATAGGGGGGAGGGGGGACTACCCAT